>CM066036.1:545274652-546474652 GCA_033557465.1 Ichthyophis bannanicus | reverse complement strand
AAGGCAATGGAACAATTCCAATCTAATCACAATACATTTGCAAAATACTACTCTCCAGTCCACAGACAGAAACACCAATAACATTCAAAATCTAAAATGCACCCTAATAAACATATGCTCAGCAAGAAACAAAATCCCAGTTATCAAAGACTTTCTCATGACCCACAACCTGGACATACTATGTGTTACAGAATCCTGACTCACAAAAGCTGACACTGTCATGATGAGCCAACTTAAAACATCAAACTACTCATTATTTACCTGCTCATTAGCCCACTGAAGGGGAGGAGGAGGAGTACTCATCTTGGTAAAATCCTATCTTTATTTCTACAAGTTGACAGTCGAAAGTACAGAAGAACTGGACTCTCTCACCATCTCAAACCGACACATAATCTTTCTCCTATACAGATCTCCCACTACCACAGCCAGTGACCTATCAAGCATCTTAGGACTAGCTCTTGAAAACACCAAAACAAATAAAGATCGCATGCTACTAGGCGACTTCAACCTTCTATCCTTCTCACCTAAACAGGCAACATCATTCTTCAAAGCCATGGACTTCTCACAACTCAAATGCACAAAAAAGGCAACCTACTTGACCTCATCTTCACTAGTAAAAAGCCCATGCACACATCAATCATCTCACCACTACATCCACTACCAGTTCCCTGGTTGGATCACATCCTCATCAACTTCAATCTCCATTATGCCACAATACAGAAGCATGAAAACCAACACCACTCAACCAAACGCTTCAAACAATTTGAGAAAAACACATTCCTCGATGAAGTACTTCCCTCACTGGCTACAAGTACTAATGATATAGACACACTCATATCCAATTGGAACAAAGCCATTGGGGAAGCAGCTTCAATGACCACAACCAAATATTCCATTAGGAAACATCCAAACACCACATGGTACACCCCAGACCTCAGAGATCTCAAAAAACAACTACAGAAGCAAGAATGCAAATGGCGAATAACCAAATGCACAAACAACCACAACATCTACATGGCTCTGCAAACCAAATATTGATCCGCAACTGACAACCGTAAACTCATCAACACCTCGATCAACTGACCAAGGGAGATGTTTGATATAGTGAAGAGCCTAATAAAAACACCCAACACAAATAACTCAAAAACCACTCCCAGTCCTTCAGCATTAGCAAACCACTGAAAAGATTTTACCATTCCAACTCTACAGGCCGCCCAGACCACAAATACTGGAACATCTGATAACTCCTGGACCTCCTTCAGTTCCATCAGCCAAGAAAACATAGAATTCAAAATCACAGCCCTCAACACAACTACCTCCCCACTAGATCCTTGCCCAGTAAGCTGGATTAAAGCTACTAAAACTGATCTCAGTCAATTTCTCATGAAAATCACACAACTATCCCTATAACAAGGTCATATGCCAAAAAAACCCTGAAACACACCTCTATCCATCCCACCCTAAAGAACATAAACTAGACCCAAAAGACCCATCAGCTTACAGACCTATTGCCAGTCTTCCAATAATTAAAACCCTTCTACAACTCCAAGAACTAGTCAACCATGCTCTCCTAGACCCATAACAACATGGCTTTAGACCACAACATGGAGTTGAAACACTCATCACCTCGATAATGAACATGCTAATAAAAGGAACCCAAAAAACACACCAAGGATACATCCTGATATTCTTCGACATCACAGCTGATTTCAACATTGTTAATCACAACATCCTTTCCCAAAGACTTCGCTCATTCGGACTACAAAATGAAGTGTTAAAATGGTTTCACTCCTACATGGAAGAACAACAAGTGTAAATGAGCATCAAAACATCCACATCAGCCATGGTATGTGTAAAGCTACCTATTTGGAGAAATTGCCCCTTTTCCACAAACCCAAGGCATCCCACAAGGCTCAACAATATCAGTACTCCTCTTCAACTTCTATCTCCAGCCACTATGCCCAGTCATATGATCCCACAATATTCATTTCCACATTTATGCAGATGACATTATGATCTATGCACCCTTCAACACTGGCAAACCCATTTATAATGGAATCCTAAATTGCTTCACAGACATCACCTACCGGCTGGCAACAAACTCACTATCAACTACTAGAAAATGGAACTACTCTTCACCACTAAGGACAAAACATTCCTCCCTCCATCATCACTGACCTTAAACAACACTTATGTGACAACTAAGAAAGAGATCAAATACCTAGGCATTACCTTGGACCAACACCTCTCTCTGAAACCCCATATACAAAATACAACAAGGACAATTTATGACAAAATGCATACACTACAACACCTCTGCCCCCTTCTGGACCCTCCTGACTTCCGCATAGCATTCCAGGCCATCATGTCACCCCCTATTGACTATTGCAACTCAATCTTACAAGGCCTACCAAATCCACACTCCTCCCATTGCACATTGCACTACACACAGCTGCACGAGCAATCCAGGGAGCCTCACGATTTGACCATATAACCTCCATCCTGAGACAACTCCACTGTCTCCTCCTCTTAAGCCACATCAAAAAACAACAACAGCAATAGTATTTGTAAGTGCCATCCAGTCAGTGACGACTCATGGCGACCCTCTGGATAGTTGTCCTAAATTGTGTTCAGTCTTCAGTCAAGCAGATCATTGTTGACAGACTGGTACCCATAGCTGCTGTTTTTGTATTGATCCATCTCATTGCTGGCCTTGCTCTTTTGAGTTGACCTTCTATCTTGCCAAGCATGATGTCTTTCTCTAATGATCTCTCTCTTCGCATGATGTGTCCAAAGTATGAAAGCCGAAGTCTTGTCATCCGAGCTTTTAAAGAAAGCTTAGGTTTGATCTCTTCTAGTACTGACTGGTTTGTTCTTCGGACAGTCCATGGTATATGCAGTATTCGCCTCCAGCACCATAATTCAAAGGCATCAATTTTCTTCCTGTTTACTTTTTTTCATTGTCCAGCTTTCACATCCATATGATGTTATTGAAAATACCATGGCTTGAATGAGTCAAATCTTTGTATGGAGAAAGACATCTCTGCTGTTGAGAATCTTGTCTAGGTCTTTGATAGCCATTCTGCCAAGAGCAATGCATCGTCGGATTTCTTGACTGCTTGTTGCTTCTTTATTGATAGTTGATCCAAGTAGGTTAAAGTTCTCCAGAATTTCAATTTCTTCTCCTTCAATGATTAACTTATTGATTTTGCCAGTTGTCATGATCTTTGTCTTCTTTACATTAAGGTACAGGCCCATTTTAAGAATATGTTCCTTGAATGTGAGAAGCAAATGTCTCAGATAAAGCACAGTTACTTACCTGTAACAGGTGATCTCCGGAACAGCAGGAATTAGTCTTCACACATGGGAGACGTCGCCGACGGAGCCCGCACGGGAATGCTCCCCAGCATCCAATAGAAAGCCTTTGGGAGCATACCCCGCGCCTGCGCAGTGGCTTCCCGCCCTTCCTACTGCCTCTCCCCAGTTGAGTTTCATAGCTGAGCCAGAAGGAGAGGAGAGGAAGGAATAGAGAAAAAAGAGATACAACTCCTAGGGGAGGTGGGCGGGTTGTGAAGACTAATTCCTGCTGTTCCGGAGATCACCTGTTACAGGTAAGTAATGTCGGACACCCCCCTTGTGGCCAGGCAGTTGCCTAGTGGTATGGGGAGCGCCCGATTGTCCTTTGTTAGAATCAGCCCAATAGTGTGTAGTTGCGTCCCCGAAAGGATTGGAGCCAAGTGCCAAAGGTCACAGGAATATTTCTTTATTTTAGAAATAAGGAGTTCCTAACCGGATTCAATTCTTTGGCAAGAATTGATTGAAGCATACAAAATTAAAGTTCAGGATACTTCTCCATAGAATACAACACAAGCCTATTATACAGTCCTTGGCTTGGTACAGCTTTAAATCTTTCTTTCACATAAAACTCTATTTACATTGGTATTCTGTTCCTGGTCTCCAGGAGGCGCTATAAACCCGTTACTTTCACAGCAGGTCTAACCAGGCTTCCTGGTCCACCCAGATACTTTTTCACAGCAATAGAATTTTCTTCAATTTATATTACAAGCTTTTAGCTTCTACCCAGCTTCCTTTCCAAGCAGCTTTAATCAGGCCAGCTACTTTTAAAAGCACAGCTAAAAGAAATGGTTTTTTTAAAATATCCTTGTAAAAGAACTTCTGGATTCTTCCAGATAACAAACTTCATTCAGTTCTTTTACTCCAGCACCAGGTAACACAGACACATTCACTGATTAGGAGCAGCTGAGATTCCTTCAGCTCTTCAAACGCTATTTGGTTCCTCTACTCCTCTTTAGCACAAATTGCACAGTCTATCTCCATGTCTGAAACACTGCATGAATCCACACTATCTCCCAAGTCCATCTCCTCCACACTAGACTCTCTCTGGTAAATGCTTTCTCTGGTCTCTTCCTGAGAAGCCTTTCTGTCTTGTACAGCCTTTAAGAGCTTCTCCCAGGTACCCTTAGCATTACCTGAGCTTGTGGGGGAAGGGCAGGAAAAACCCTCTTTGTTTAGTAGCTCTTTTAAGAGTTGTAAAGGGCCACCTTGCTTGTAGTGTTTTTCCTCCCTCTAGACTCCTTACTAGGAGAAGAGTTAAGCCACGAACTTCGGGTGAATATTTCCTCCTCTGAGGACTCCTCCCCTGAGTTCTCCACTGGCCTTGTCAGCTCTCTGCTCCTACTTCTCAATTGCTTCTGTGCAAGTGGCTTCCATGTTTCCTTCCAATTCTGTCTCTCTGCCCGAGACTGTTTCTCTCTTGTGCTTCCTTGCTTGTTCCCTCGTGTCTGTTTGTGCTGCTTCTCAATCTCCGTCCCAATCTGAATCTCATCCTCAACCTGCTTCTCTTTGTGTGTGCAACTTCCCTGCCTAAATGTTTGGGGCTGTCCTATGGGTCTTGACTCCGCCTCCAAACCACTCCCTTCTCCTCCCTCTATCTCCATGGGAACAGGGTGTGTTCTTAGGTCTGCACTTCTCTGCAGGGAATCTTTGTCCTTAGTTTGAGAGTTAACCCTTCCTTTTGCCTGCAGTTTCTTTGTGGAAAGGAAAAAAAGTCTGTTTTTTCTTTCTCTCTCCGCTTTCTGAGCCTGCTTCTCCACCACAGTAATTGTGCTATCTCCAGGAACAAGCAGGAATGAGTCTTCACACGTGGGGACTCCCAAGCTGAGGATGCCCGGGGAGGTCCCATAAGCGCAGCCCAGGACAGGATGGCATTTGCCCAGCCTGAATCCCCGGCATCCCCTGAGGGATGGAGGGCAGGAGTTGAATAGAGGAACAGCGAATCTACAGACTACAGAGGGAGTCTTTAGAGTGCAGAACAGGTATCATTAAGCATTTAATAAGTAAGTGACCTAGTACAATATAGAGCTTACCGGCCATTAAGTGTTAATGAATTAATGGAGTGGAATCCCGTAGAGCTCACCTACCGGGTTGCCGGAAGCAGACCTGTGATGAAGGCACCATAGATGCAGTAGCGAAGTCGTCAAGGAAACTGCGCCGCAGCGAGGAAGAAGTTCCAAATCCGGAAGGCTAGGAGATCCAGGCATCAGCTGGGTCAGGAGAAGGACGGCAGGTCTTCCAGGAGGCTAAGTGCAAAGCTGAGCACTCCCTTAGGAGTAGAGTTCAGAACTCAGAGGACTAACAGTAGAAGACTGGCCGAACCAGAGAGCCCATTCCGGAGAAGAGCAGGGGTGTACCCCGGAGCAGAAGGAGTACACAGGCTACCCTAACGAGAGATAGGGAGACAAGGGTCCAAACCCCCGGGAGGACGACTTAACTGAAAAGGGAGCTGTAGACTTCACAGCGGTAGAGTACCACCAGTCCGCGGCCCGATCGAGGAATAGGCAGGCGGACTGGCCGGACCCCGGGGGGGGGGGGGCGTGAGTACCGGCCATAGGGAAAAAGGCGGTAGAACACAGGTACTGCGGGCATCCCCCCAATATGCGCCTATCGCGCAGGTGATATCTAGTGTATCTAAGCCGGTGGGCATGAGGGCGCCCACTCCGGTACTAGCGCAGGTATGCCGAGGGGCCTACCTCCCCGAGCATCACCCTGGTAAGGCGGATCTGCCATGGATCCACAGAACGTCCACCTGGGAAGGTGGCAGCAAGATCCGCCAGTAGAGGGATCTATTCCGGAGGACAAGGCAGATCGGCGAACCAACAGCGCGGTAGCTTGGGGGACAGAGGATAGCCTCAGTCCGGTAGAACGCCACAGAGGCTGGGGGCCCTGTATGTGTCCCCAGGACCTGCACGCAGAAAACTCACCCCCCGCACAGACGGGGGATAGGAGGGTAATTCCGGTACGGAAGCAATCAGCAGGGGGATACCGGCTGAGAAGGGTTCGGAGACGTACCGAAGGGTAATTAAGTTGGCCGTTGGCCATAGCTATCACGGAATAGAGGTGGTCTCCCTTCCAACGGAAGGAGAATACCTGAACCCCTAGATAAGCCTCCGAACCATTCGTCAACTGGACGAGCCCCAGAGCAGAGCACAATTTTTAAACTTCTGATAAGAGGGTTAAGTGCAGGCAGCCGCCCGCCTGAGCCTAAAAATGCTTAGTATGAGAGTCCTGGCGCGGGCCTGGGGGCATCAACCCGGAGTGAGAGGTCCCTGGCTTGGGCGCGCCTGGAGGGTGGGCGGAGGGCTGATATTTCCTCTTCCTAGGGAAGGGGGGTCTGGAAAGGCGTTTACCACTGCCGGGGGGCCGGGCCCTAGGCAGGCTGCTAACCCTGGGAAGGTTAGCGAAGCACTGTGCGACCTGACGCAAGGCTTCGCTATTGAAGAGGTGATCTCCGTTACAGGGAGAATTACCCAGGTTGTGCTGTGCCCATCTACACAACTCGGACGCCTGCAACCATGCTGTACGGCGTGCTCTAATGGCAACAGCAGAGGCTCTGCTGACCGACTGGAAGGAGTCCAGCGAAGCACGAGAAAGGAACCCAGAGATATTCCTGCAGTGGTAAAGGAGCAGGGAATATTCAAAGGCCTTGGTCGCAGATACGAAGAGGGATAACCGAGACAACCTCTCGGTGACCTCCCGGAGCGACAGGCTCATATAAAATATATATGAAATAATTCTGGCCGTCAGCATAGATGTCTGGAAGGCTTGTCGCCCTAGAGTATCTAGCGTCTTTGAGGCGCGGCCTGGGGGGCGAGAAGCATGCTTCTCCTTGCTTCCGGCCTTCCTCAGTGCCGATTCCACCACAATGGACCGATGTGGAAGCTGGTGCTGCCGAAAACCCGGGGATGGAGGCACCCTGTATAGAGCCTGCACCGCAGTCGACGGTGCCGGAACCCTCAAAGGCGACCGCCAGGCCCCCAGCATGAGATCCTGCAGGGAGGGATGCAGAGGAAGCATCACGGCTGCCTGTTCCGCAGGGCCCGGGCTCGGGTCCGGGGTAGGGATGGCCAGCAAGTCCGCCATGTCAAGGAGGAAATCCTGAAAAGGTGGCTCTGCCGGAGGAGTTATGGCGGGGGAGGCTGCCAGGGCACACAGAGGCCGCTCGGGCCGATGCCCGCTGGGCAGAGGAGGGGACCAACCGACCCGGATCGGGGCAGTCCCCATGGCGTCGTCGGCTCCTGGGATTGATTCCAAACTAGGCATCGATGGGGTCGATGGCACCGACGGCGCCGCAGGAATCGGCCTCGGCCCCGAACCCGGGGGTGGCTCTGCTCCCGGCGATCGAAGCGGTTCCGCGGCCGCCGGAGGGCAGGGGCCATCGGTCTCCGCCCTGCGTCGCGGGAGGGGACCGGGACCGATCCCGAAACGTGTAGTGTCCAGGCTTTCAAGGCTGGATACCGACTCCAGGCTGGGCATCGAACCGAGCGAGGAGATCGACTCCCTTCTAGAGGGCCCCGGCGGGGGCGACCGCGCCGGTGGAGGAGATCCCGGAGCACGGATCGGAAACGTGCCGATCGGTGCCGCGAGCATCATGGGTCCCCGAGGGCGGGGCTCGGTGGAGAGGGGGTCATCTGACGCCGGCGCCAATGTCAATCGGCGGACACTGTCCGAAGCCGGGCTCCCTCTCGAACCCGTCCGACCCGGAGAGAAAACCTTCCGGGCATACGGCCCGTCCCCAAGGGGACCCCGGTCACCCGACGACGAGTCCCTGCAGGGGGGGGGGGCAAAGCCCCTGTGCCGACGTCGGTATACCGTCACGGGGCGGCACAAATCCAGATTGGGTCAAAGCGGTCGAAGACCCCAAGGCTCCTTCTCTAGGAAAGGGCGGGGCTCTCGACGGCCGCGTCGATGCCGGGGAGTCGCCCCAGCGCTGACCGACATACCCCGAGGTCCCCGGGGAAGGTCGATGGCGGCCCCTCGTGCTCGACGCCCCTGCCGTCGCCGGCGGAGCGGTGCCGCTCGAACCCGGTACCACCCTTGCGCAGGGCTGGGAAACCGGCGACCCGGCGCGGGTCGAAGCGAGCGGCCCCTAGGTGAGGGAGGCCAGATGACCATCCCTGGTGCGGGGCGGAACCAGCGACGCCCACGCGCACGAAGCGGGTACTACCCCCGCGCATGACCTGAATGTAGGGCCGTCAGACAGTGTAGAGTCGATCGGCCCCCGAGGTATGGAGGGCAGCGGCTGGCGATCCCCGGTGGGGAGCGGGTCACTCGACGCCGACGGGTCGGCACCGCCCAAGGCGGATACCACTCCCTTAGGAAGGCTATACCGGCGCGAGTCGGTCGGCCCCGGAGGCGCCGAGGACCGCAGCCGCCAATCCCCGGTGAGGAGCGGAACGCTCAACACCGACGCCGAGGGGTTGGTACCGCCCGAAGCAGGTACCGCCCACGCGCATGGCAGAGATGGAGGAACGCAAGGCTGGACCGAGTCGATCGGCCCCGGAGGCGCCGAGGACAGCAGCCGATGATCCTCGGTGAGGAGCGGAGCGCTCGACACCGACGCAGATGATGGGGGCTCAGTACCGCCCGAAGCGGCTACCACGCCCAAGCATGGCTTGGATGTAGGGATGTCAGACCCGGTCGAGCCGATCGACCCCGAAAGCGCCGAGGACACCGGCTGACGATCCCTGGCGAAGAGTGGAACACTCGACGCCGATGCCAATGAATCGGCACTGCTCGAAGCGGGTACCTCCCTCAGGCATGGCTCCGGAATGTTCTGTGAGGAGCGAACCTCAGGAACATCCCGAAACCCCGTAAATGCTTTGGAGCCCGAGGACTCCCGCCAAGGAGGACTTGAGGGGTTGGCCGGAGCCGTCGCCATGCCTCGCATGAGACTTGCCCCTCAAGACTCGGCTAGTCTTAACAGACTGTTGTGTGGTTACCTGATCCTGGAGAGAAGAACAACCCGACGACCGCGCCCTGGGCGCAAAGACGTCGTCGAGGGATACCCGAAAGAGGTAGGGTCTTCTTCCGACACTGCAGCCTGGGGAATCCGGGAAAGAGGGGTCAGGCCCCACACAGGAGAGGCACCAGGCATTGGAGTCCACGTGGAAAATTGAGTCCCCGCCATGAGGCTGGGGGGAAGAAGGCTCCATGCCCCGGTCCTCAGCGTCCGGAGGGGGCGACGAAAATTAAATGAAAAATAACACAGGTACACTACCAAAAAACTGCCTCCAGTTTTGCAACTGATTCCTATAGATTTTGGGGTGCTGAATCCAGGAAAAATAGCCAAAATGTTCCATCACGTCACGTTTTCTTGCAAAATTAGATTTCTTACCCATATAAGGAATGTTCACATAATTTCTTTTTAGCCGACTGCAGTTTATTTTCTTGGCCCAAAATAGAGGTTGTAATGGTTAACTAACTAGAAACACTCTCTCATGATATTTTAGAGTGTTTTGTATTCATTTTATACATTAACAGGACAATTGGGAGGCGGGGGGCTAAATCCAGTACTCGCGCTGGCGCATGTTCTTTCCTGTTCGCCTCGCCTCGTTCGCTCGCTCAAACACGGTGGTTGCGACATGAACGTTCCTGTCAAATTTCAGTTTCTTGCAAGTTCATTATTACCTTTTGTTTGCTCAGTCGTAATCCAGCTTTATTCCGAAGTGGTTCACTACAGTTGTAGTTTGCAGTGCTGTGTATTTGTGACGGCTCACAGAGCCAGAGGTTGCGTCAACTCTCCGGACAGTTTTTGTTTTATTTGTGGGGAATATACCATGAAAAAGCGGCAGAGGAACATTTCTGCATTTATTAAAAAAGTATATTTCGCCTATTTCGGTTTGAAGTTAGGCGATCAAGACAAACCGTGGGCTCCTCACAAAGTGTGCAAGACATGTGAGGAAGATCTACGCTTATGGATGAAAGGTAAAAAACAAGCATTTCGTTTCGGAATACCTATGATGTGGCGTAAACAAAGAGACCACAGCAGTGACTGCTATTTTTGCTCTTGCATTGTGAAGGGATACAACTTAAAAAATAAGAACGTAATAAGTTACCCCAACCTTCCCTCAGCAATTAGGCCTATGCCTCATAGCAACGAAGTACCTGTGCCTGAACCACCAAAATCTTTGGATCATATTTGTGTGGACGGTTCTGATCATGATGAGACTCATCAGATGGCTTTTCCCGATGAGTCCAGTACTTCCGAGTTTGAAACTGAACCAGATCCGAAACCTGAACTTTTCTCTCAAGCTGAATTGAATGATTTAGTCCGGGATTTAGGACTCCCAAAAGATGCTGCCCAACTGCTAGGTTCTCGGCTTAAACAGAAAAATCTATTGTCACCAGGAACAACTTTTTATTGGTACCGCAACCGCGAGACACAATTTTTGAAGTATTTCAGCAAAGAGGAAGATTTGGTATTTTGCAACGATATATACGGAGTGATGGAAAAGTTTAAACTCAAGTATGATCCTGCTGAATGGCGGCTGTTCATTGATTCATCAAAAGACAGCATAAAAGGTGTTCTTCTTCATAATGGCAACACATTCGCTTCAGTTCCTATTGCTCACTCTGTTATTCTCCAAGAAAAATACGAGAATTTGGCCCTGATTCTTCAGAAGATTCGTTATGATGAGCATAAGTGGATGATTTGTGGAGACTTTAAAATTCTATCCATGCTATTAGGGCAGCAATCCGGTTTCACCAAATATCCCTGCTTCCTTTGCTTGTGGGATAGCCGGGCCCGCGACCTACACTGGGGGAAAAAAGACTGGCCAATTCGGGAGTATTTGAGACCCGGTGAGAAAAATGTTCTTCATGAGAGCTTGGTACCTCGTGATAAAATTCTATTACCACCTCTCCACATTAAGTTGGGTCTCATTAAGCAATTCATCAAGTCCCTTCCAAAAGATGGTGAGTGCTTTCGGTACCTTTGCTCAAACTTCCCCCGACTTTCTGAAGCAAAGCTAAAGGAAGGAGTGTTTGTTGGCCCTGATATAAGGAAACTCATTTCAGATGGAGCATTCGCTGAAATGATGTCTGAGAAGGAAAAAGAAGCCTGGGATTCCTTCAAGGATGTTGTTCTCAAATTCTTGGGGAACAGGCGGGATGAGAACTATAAGGATATTGTTGCCAGGATGCTCAATGCCTTCAAAGAACAAGGCTGTAACATGAGCCTGAAAGTCCATTTCTTGCACTCCCATGTGAACTACTTTCCCGAAAACTTGGGGGCGTACAGTGAAGAACAAGGTGAAAAGTTTCAACAGGACATCAAGGACGCAGAGAGAAGGTACCAAGGAAGATGGAACACCACTATGATGGCTGATTTCTGCTGGTTGCTGCTGCGGGAAACCCCAGATGAAAAATACGCCAAGCAGCGCACCAAGAGAAGCATTCGGGGGAAGAAGAAACGGGCCCACCAGGAGATTGATTGACCCAAGAATGACTTTAAAATCTAAACTGTGTTGACAAATATCGTGTTTTTACTAAACTTTGAAATAAAAATTTGCTAGTTATTACCACAGTGTCGGATCTCATTTATTAGAATTTTATTTTCACACCATCGGGTGTTTGTCTTCATGTATTGCAATGGTGCGGTTTGCGTTTTCTATTCTTACATACATACCTGTACAACATTTTTTGCACATTTCTTTGCTTTGCTTTGTGTCTAACCTCGCTCTTATATGCTCAATGTTTGTGCACATGTATGTGGCTGTTTTAAGTGCAGACAATTTTCCTACCATCACAGTGTGTTTTGTTGACATTACTCTATTCTTATGTGCTGCCTTGTTACAATTTTCTTTATTCTTATTTGAATAACTACTAAACAATTAGTATAAAGAATTCATCCAAGAAACTTTTATCTCGATCGCACTCAATCTGAAACGTTCACCTCAAACTGCTAACCCAATGTAGCAAAAAATCTGTACGTGATGGAGCAAATTGGTTACCAGATTTGGATTCAGCGCACCAAAAAACGTAAAAATCAATCGAAACATTAGAGGCAGTTTAAAAAATTTTTTTTTTAGTGTACCTGTGTAATTAAAATAAATAAAAGAAAGAAAGAAAAAAAGGGGGGGCACGGAGGTGCCACTGTCGGCGGGAAAGCTGCGACTACAGAAAAACGGAAAAAATTTCTGCGGTGGCAGGAGGGACGTCCTGCCTGCTCCGCGGAAAACGAAAAACTGGGGAGAGGCAGTAGGAAGGGCGGGAAGCCACCGCGCAGGCGCGGGGTATGCTCCCAAAGGCTTTCTATTGGATGCTGGGGAGCATTCCTGTGCAGGCTCCGTCGGCGACGTCTCCCACGTGTGAAGACTCATTCCTGCTTGTTCCTGGAGATTCTTCACTTTCAGCCAGTAATGTGTTATCATCAGCAATGCGAAAGTTGTTGTGTCTTCCACCAATCTTCACACCTCTGTTGTCTTCATACAATCCTGCTTCTCTGATGATTTGTTCTACATATAAATTCAACAGGTAGGGGAAAAGTATGCAGCCTTGTCATGCACCTTTGCTTATTTTAAACCATTCTGTTTCTCCTTGTTCCGCTCGAACTGTTGCTTCTTGATCAATGTACAGATTGTGCAAGAGAACTTTCAGGTGTTCTGAAATACTCATGCTTCTTAATGTGTCCCAGAGTTTCTCATGGTTTACACAGTCAAAAGCCTTGCTATAGTCGATAAAGCACAAATAGATATCCTTTTGGTATTCTTTAGTATTTTCAAGGATCCATCTCACATCCGCGATGATATCTCTCGTTCCTCGCACTTTCCTGAAACCTGCTTGCACTCCAGGTAGTTCTTTGTTCCAGATATGATTGTAGTCTCTGTTGAATAATCTTCAGTAGAATCTTGCTGGCATATGGGATCAGAGCGATTGTGCGATAATTTCCACAGTCAGTTGGATCATCTTTCTTTAGTATTGGCATAAACACAGATCTTTTCCAGTCAGTTGGCCATTATGTTGTTTTACAAATTTCCTGGTAGAGCCTTTTAAATAAGGTAACAGCTGCATCAGATTGCTGTAATACTTCTATGGAAATGTCATCAATGCCTGGTGCTTTGTTCTTTGATAAGGTTTTCAATGCTGCTTGAACTTCTTCTTTCATCACCAATGGTTCTGGATCATAAGGTACAGGTTGAAATGGCTGTTGGTCCACTTGATATTTATCATATAAAAACTCTGTATATTCTTTCCACCTTTTCTTGATCTTCTCAGCATCATTCAACATAGAACCTTGAGCATTTTGTAACATTCCAATTCGATGCTGAAATTTTTTCTTTAACTCTCGTAGCTTTAGGAAAGCCGATCTTGTTCTTCCTCTAATAGTTTCTGCTTCTATTTCCTTGCATGTGTCATCATACTACTTTTCCTTGTCCTGTCTTACTGCACGCTGGAAATCTCTGTTTAGTTCTGTGATTGTCTTTCCTTCTCCTCTGACTTTTGCTTCTCTGCATTTCTGGGCAATTTTCAGAATTTCTTCCGTCATCCATTTTGGCTGTTTTAGCTTTTTCACCTTTGGTAGAGACTTCTCGCTTTCTTCCAACATAACCTTCTTGATGTCATTCCATAACTCTTCTGCAGCTCTGTCATTTTTATCTAAAGTAGCAAATTGATTTTTGCAGGTAGTGTTTAAATTCCAGTGGTATATTCTCAAGGTCATATTTTGCTACATTCATGAGTGGCTTGCTCTTTTTCAACTTTAGCTTGAGTTTGCACACTAGTAGTTGGTGATCTGTACCACAGTCAGCTCCAGGTTTTGTCTTTGTTGATGTTATAGAGCTTTTCCATTGTTGACTTCCACAGATGTAGTCAATTTGATTTTTGTATAATCCATTGGGTGAAGTCCATGTGTACAGTTGGCGCTTGTGTTGCTAGAAGAAGGTGTTTGAGATGAATAGATCATTGGTCTTGCAGAATTCTATCAGTCTTTCTCCAACTTCATTTATGTTTCCAAGTCCATATTTTCCAACCACTTTGCCTTCTTCTTTATTGCCAACCTTTGCGTTCCAGTCACCCATTACTATCAGAATATCCTGTTTGCATGTTCTGTCACTTTCAGCTTTTACTTGTTCGTAGAACTCATCAATTTCATCCTCTTCTGTAGTTGTTGTAGGGGCATATACTTGAATTATTGTTGTGTTGATAGGCATTCCTCGTAGGCCAATAGAGATTAAGCATTCACTGACTGAATTGTTTTTCATTACAGTTCTTGCAAGTTTCTTCTTTATTATAAATGCAACACCATTTCTTCTTTGTCTTTCATTTCCAGCATAGTAGACCATGTGATCATCTGATGCAAAGTGCCAGATGCCAGTCCATTTCAGTTCGCTGACAGCCAACAGATCAAGCTGTATACATTCCATTTCATTCTTGACCACCTCCAACTTCCCTTGGTTCGTGTTTCGTACATTCCATGTCCCAATATGTAACACATCTTTACAGCTTCTGACTCTCATACATCAGCAGTCAGATTTCCCCAGGGCTTTGATCCAACCACATCACAAATGCTGGCTTTACTCTGAAAAGTCTTCGGCTTCTCCCCAGTAGCTAGTTGAGTGCCTTCCGACCTGGGGGTCTCATCTTCCAGCACTATAGTGCAATTTGTACTGTTGTGACTATCCATTGGTTTTTCATGGTAAGATACAAAAGTAGATTGCCAGGCCTTTTCTCTGTGCAGAGTGCTGTTGCTGTTATCACAGAAATGCGATCCACCGCCGCCAATATCGTCCCGTACTGCTGCTGCCCAGATGGGTGATTTTTCTTGGTCTGGCACCTCAGCTGAGACCTGTCCATCTTGGGAGACACTGCCAGTAGTTAAACTACCGAATGCTTTGCCCTCAGCATCACTGATGCATACATGCCCTCACAGCATTGCAAGCTGCAAACCAAGTGAGGGAAAAACACTACTACACTTTCAAAACCATCAGCAGTCATCTTCCCACCTACACACATTACTAAACACAAACAAAATCTCTTGGAATAGAAGATAAGTCACCAAGAATATGTTGATCATCCCACAGAAAAAGAACAAAAGCTCCCAATAGGCATGGTCAAGAGTATTTCAAGCCTTTGGAACTCACTTCCCCCAAAAAATCTGAAATATAAACAACTTGCTCACTTTCCAGAAACATCTGAAGACCCATCTGTTCATGGAGCACTTTGGACCCACAACATAACCCTCCCCCCTCATCCCTATCCCCCTGCCTCCCACTCCCCAACTGCTTATAATCACTTCTGTACATGAACCCTATACCACTTATCTGTACTTACATGCACTACCAACTTGATGTAAAATGGAAAATCCATATAAGCTACCACAACTATATACAAGTTCATTTACCATTTCAATTTAAAATGGAAATATATATATGTTACCACAACTGTAAATAAGTTATCTCTGTTCAATGTAACACATCACAACCCTTGTTTTATGTACACCACTTTGACCCAATGAAAAGTAGTAATAGAAAAAGTTAAATAAAATAAATAAATAAATAGCATATGTTAAAATTCATTAACATGCCTTAAACCTTTAGTAACAAATATATAAGAAGCACCTAACCTCAATCAGTGACCACCAAATAATTATTCTTTATGTCGGAGCTAGCCGTAGGAAGGTCGGAAGGGAAACCGACCTACACCGGGTGGGTAGCTACTTTTATTATTAAAGGTTCTTCACCAAAATTAAAGTTAAAGTTCATTTAACCATTAAAATATTAGTCAAAAGACTTATCTCAGTCCAGAAATGCCAGTTATAATGAGTACACGACGTGCACGTTTCGGGCACTCTAGCCCTGTTTCAAGTGTGATAACTAGAATTCCATCGTCTTCAAAAGCCGTATTCCAAACGCCGTCAATGCAGCTGAGGTCAGACCTTCCTATGGCTAGCTCCGACATAAAGAATAATTATTTGGTGGTCACTGATTGAGGTTAGGTGCTTCTTATATATTTGTTACTGATTTGCCCTGACCTGAAGGTATATTTTGATTTGCTATTAAACCTTTAGTAAACATGCCCCTGAATTATTATGGGCGAGTAGAGGTGGTACTGATATTCCCACTGAGGGACCTGTACTTGCAGGGTTGAGTTTGTCATTTAGTTCAGAGATCAAGATATTGGGTATCCTCCTTGACTCAGCCCTCACTATGAAGGATCATTAAATTAGAGTGGTCAGGAAAGTGGTATTTTGAGTTTTTTTGCTGGTGGTCCTCTTAAAATGTATAGCAGGCTGTTATGATTCTTCCAGGTTTTACAGAACACTGCTGGTAGGTTCATTTTTAGACTGTCTAGGTGGTATAATATATCTTCATATCTACAATACAGATGTGTATTACTTTCAAATGGTTAATTTACTTTTAAAATTTTATACGGTTCTGCCCCTGAGTATATGCCACATTTTGTGAAATATTATTTGCCTGCTGGTATATTGACATCTGTGGTTCTTTTTGGCTGTGTTTCTCTTCACCTTATGACTTTCAATTAAAAGGTTCAATGTAGAGGATGATAGTAGGAAGAGCTCCAGGGCTCTGGAACGATCTTCCATTGTCACTTTGAACCATGTCCTCACATGTACATTTTAAATAGGCATAAAAGACTTGGCTGTTTCAAAAATATTTAAATTGATGAATCTATGTGTTTATGCTTAAATATTGGTTGATAAACTGTTTATTGTGATTTGCCTTGAGCTTGTAGCTGGAGAAAGCAGAATATAAATGCTGGAAATTAAAATGAACTACAGAGGCGACGACTTTTTTCGGAAATGTTTGGGAGATGAGGAAAGCCAGGTGTGCATATGCAAGACTCAAAGATGTTCAGAATCAATGTGTGGAATGTGATGAGGAAAAGACGGACATGCTAAACAAATACTTCTGCTCTGTGTTCCCAGAACAAAATCCTGGAGGAGGACCGTAGATGACAGATAAAAGTATATATGGGAATGGAGTATATGGAAGAAAATGTTTGTGAACAGCTTGTAAAACTAAAAGAGAATGAGATATATCCCAAGATACTGAAGGAACTGAGCATATGAGAGAAATATGGCAAGCCTCACACAACCTTAGTCGTGGGCAACAAGGAGTAATCAACAGTACAGAACTATGTACAGGAAAACAAACAGAAAACTGTCTATAGAAGATAAACCTGCAGAGCCAAGTATAAAAAACATAGCAGACTCAAGGGAACCACAGCAGAGTAACAAAGCAAATACAGTTTCTATGGCAGGCTATGGACTGGTCTAGCAGGACTTGAGGAAAGGACATTGACTGGTAAGTAAAATGTCACCTTCCATATTGCCCTGGTAGACAAGTCAAGACAAATGGGATGTACCAAAGCTACAACTCCACTGGGCAGGAAGATGATGCAGCAGCTCAGAAAACCCCAGAGCCAAAGACAGTGTCTGCCCGCGCATGGATATCCAAACGGTAATGTTTGAGAACAGTGGAAAGTGATGCCCACATTGCTGCCCAACAAATGACTGCAGGTGCTTCCAAGCTCTGCTCTGCCCATGAGGATGCTTGTTCTTGGGTAGAATGCGCGCGAAAACCTTCCAGAACTGGCCAGTTCCACAACAGAGATGCCGAGACAATGGTCCCCTTAAGCTAACACCTTAAAGCTGACTTGCAACCGCATCACCCTTGCATGGGCCAGCAAACAGCACAAAAAGATGGTCAGACTTACAAAGGGAATATGTAAATTCCACATACCAGAGAAGCACTCTCTGGACATCCACAAGGTAAAGATACTCATCCCTCCCCACTGCTCATTAGAGTAGGAAGGCAGGCAGACCACCTGGTTCACATGAAGGGAAGAAATCACCTTAGGCAAGGACGACGCCCAGGCCAAATGGAAACGGCCTCCTTAGAAAAAACAGATAAAGATCTTGGCAAGACAGAGCCTGCAGCTTGGAAATCCACCTTGAGACACAAATCGCAACCAATAAGATCGTCTTGAGTGCTTCAATGGCTCAAAAGGTGGAACCATCAGGGCCGTGGGCACCATACACAGATCCCAGCAAGGTATCACAGACAGGAGGGGAGGACCCAGATGCCAAATCTCCTGGTGAAAGCATGAGACATCTGGATGCAAGGCTGGAGACTTAATAGCCATCATACCTCGGAAACATGCCATAGCTGCCACCTGAACTTTCAGGCCGTTCTGTAAAAAGGCCAACAGAGAGGGCACCTTGGCCACCTCAGGAGCCAACTACCGAGCGCCACACCATCACTCAAAGAGGCACCAGATACGCATGTATGTTAGCATGGTAGACCTCCTCTGGGCTCCGCCAGAGGAGACCACCACTGGAGAGTATCCCATATGTGCTAGCCATCTCCTTCTAAGGAGCCAAGCTGTAAATTAGAAGTGGTGGTAACGGAGACATGTTTCATGGACAGCCATGCATGGGATGTAATTATATTGGGCTATACTTTATTCAGAAAGGACAGGGTAGGAAGAAGGCGAGGAGTGGTAATATATGTAAAAAATAATATCAAAGCTATAGAATTATAGGGCTTAAGAGGGAGAGAAGAGGCACTATGGGTTAAACTAGAAAGAGGGAAAGGGAAATCCATTTGCATAGGAGTGATATACACATCCCCCCTCACAGGGAGAAATGGATGGAGATTTAATAGAAGACAGTGTGGAAGTGTAGCCTATTGGCTAATGCAATGTCATCCATAAGCAAGGGACAGGGTTTGATTCCTACTTGTTCTTTGCAGATAGCATGAGGAGGGATCTAGCTAAGCTTGAAGAATGGTCTAGAATTTGGCAGCTGAGTTTTAATGTTAAAAAATGCAAGGTCATACATTTGGGATGCAGCAATCCAAGGGAGCAATATAGTACAGGGGGTGAAGACCTTTGTCCACTAAAGAAGAGTGGGACCTAGGTGTGATTGTGTCTGATGATCTTAAAGTAGCTAAACAGGTAAAAAAGGTGACAGAAAAAGCTAGAAGAATGTTGGGTGCATACGGAGAGGAATGTCCAGCAGAAAAAAGGAGGTGATAGTGCCTCGGTATGTCTTTAGTGCGACCTCATTTGGGGTATTGTGTGCAATTCTGGAGACCGCACTTTCAAAAGGATATAAACATGCTGGAGTCGGTACAGAGGGTGGCTACTAAAATGGTTAGTGGTCTTCATTATAAAGCATATGAGGACAGACTTAAGGATCTTAATATGTACAACCTTAGAGTAAAGGCGGGATAGAGGTGATTTGATTTGAGATGTTTAAATACCTTCATGGCATAAATGCACAGGAGGAGAGCCTCTTTCGATTGAAAGCAAGCTCTGCTATGAGGGTAATGGGATGAGGGTGAAAGGGGATAGATTCAGGAGTGATATGCAGAAATATTTCTTTACAGAAAGAGTGGTGGATCCATGGAATAGTCTCCTAGTGGAGGTGGTAGATATAAGGACAGTACCTGAATTCAAAGAAGCATGGGACAAACACAGAGGATCTCTAAAGGAAAAAATGGGGACTGTTGAAGTGGTTGATATGAAAGGACAGACTAGATAGGCCATGTGGTCTTTTTCTGTCATGTTTCTATACAGAGCATTGCTATGAAAGGAGAAGTGCTACTGATAGGTGATTTAATATGCTGGATGTGGAGTGGCACATCCCTGCTGCAGTGTCATCTAGAAGTAAGGAGATCCTGGATTCTCTACAGGGAGAACTATTCAGGCAACTGGTAACCGAAACCACACATGACAGGTCCATATTGGACTTGGTGCTTACCAATTGGGAAAGTATTTCTGATGATATAGTGGGAGATCATCTCACATCCAGAGATCACCAGATGGTGTGTTTCAGTATTAGGACCAAGGCTGATAAAATCCATTCAAAAGCACTTAAACTTAGACTTTAGGAAAACTAACTTTACCAAGATGGGACAATACCTCAAGTAGTTGTTAGCTGGATGGGAATAGCTGGGAGATGTAGAAAAACAGTGGGCAAAACTGAAAGGGGATATTTTACGGGCAACAAACCTGTTTGTTACAAAGGTAAATAAATGTAAAAGGAAAAGGAGGCTGCTATGGTTCTCAAAAGAAATAGCTGAAAAGATGAAGAAAAAGAGGGAGGTCTTCAGGAAATACAAGAGATCAAAGAGAGAAGAAGACAGGAGTATATATTTGGAAAAACTTAGAAAAGTCAGCAAAGTAGTCAGGAAAGCAAAGACACAAAAAGAAGAAGAAATAGCAAATGCAATAAAATGGGGGGACAAGATATTTTTCAGATATGTTAGTGAGAGGAGGAAGGACAAAAGTGATATTTTCAGACTCAAGGGTGAAGGGTAGGAATATATAGAAGCTGATGAGGATAAAGCAGAATTGCTTAAGAAATATTTCTGCTGTGTGTTTGCAGATGAAGGGCCAGGAGCAGGACCTCAGAAAACACTCATAGATAGGAACAGAGGTGACGGGGAGCTCAAACAATTTTCAGAAGACTGTGTTCATGAGGTACTAGCTAAACTAGAAGTAGATGAAGCGATGAGATCGGTTGGGATACATTCGAGAATACTGAAGCAACTTGGGGACATTCTAGTGGCTCCACTGACTGATCTTTTCAATACTTCTTTGGAGTTGGGAAAGGTCCCAGAGGACTGGAGAAAGGCACATGTGGTCTCTTTACACAAAAGCGGAAGTAAGGATGAGGTTGAGAACTACAAAGTGCTCAGTCTGACTTTTGTGGTGAGTAAATTATTGGAAACGCTGCTAAAAGAGAGAATAGTGAGGTTTCCGGAGTCCAATGGATTGCAGGATCCGAGGCAGCATGAACTTACCAGAGGCAGGTCTTGCTGGACAAATCTGATTGATTTATTTGACTGGGTGCCCATGGAGTTGGACCAAGGGAGAGCCCTAGATGTGGTGTACTTGGATTTCAGTAAAGTGTTTGACACCATTCCACAAAGGCAACTTATAAACAAACTGAGCACCCTAGGGATGGTCCTAAAGTTACTGACTGGGTTATAAATTGGTTGAGTGGGAGGCAGCAAAGGGTACAGGTAAATGGAGCTCACTCTGAGGAGGAGGAGGTTGCCACAGGGATCTATCCTTGGTCTGATTCTTTTTAACATCTTTGATAGTAATATTGCAGAAGAGCTGTTGGGTAAGGTTTGCCTGTTTGCAGATACCACCAAAATCTGCAATACAGTAGACACCCAAGAAGGAGTAGATAACATGAGGAGGGATCTAGCTAAGCCTGAAGAATGGTCTAGAATTTGGCAGCTGAGATTTAATGCTAAAAAATGCAGGGTCATGCATTTGGGCTGCAAAAATCCAAGAGCGCAGTACAGTGTAGGGGGTGAAGTACTTCGGTCCACAAAAGAAAAGCAGGACTTGGGTGTGACTGTGTCTGACGATCTTAAAGTAGCTAAACAGGTAAAAAAGGCAACAGCGAAAGCCAAAAGGATGCTTGGGTGCATAGGGAACAGAAAAAAGGAGGTGATAGTGCTTCTGTATAGGTCTCTGGTAGAAACTAATTTGGAGTATTGTGTGCAATTCTGGAGACCACACCTTCAAAAGCCCTGATGGCCCGAGTTGGGAGCGCTGTGTGTGTAGGTCCTCGGCCCCGACTGGGACTGGGACCGGTGCCAAGGTGTCTCTCTAGGCTGGTGATGCTCAAGGATTGGCTCCACTTCCAGGGACGCCCTTGCTGTGGAGAGGCTGGTGGTCAGTAGTGATGACCTGGAGGAATTAGGCATCAGAGCCGCCATCCTGGCCTCAATGCCATAAGGCTCTGCAGTCAATAGTGTGGGCACTGAGAACCTCGGGCCTGGCACAGTTGAGGGGGATGGCCTCGGAGGACTGAGACCAATTCCCTGCTGGGGCAGCTTCAAGGGTCGCTCCCAGTCATCATCCTCACTCAAGAGCTCCGAGGCCAGGGACCATAGGACTTCTCCAAGGCCCCAGACTGATCACCCGAGGAGGCCACAGATGACATCAGCCTCTTCAAGAGGTGTCCCTCCCTGAGGGAGCCCCAGATCAAGGCCTCCGTGGCGGCCCTCGAGGGCGCTGGTCCCACGGACAACTCCGGAGCTGAGTCGGTCATGTGAAAAAACAACTCGTGTTGCTTCTTATGGCCTTGGAGGGCCTTGGGAGTTATCTTCTGGCATAGACCACACATCAAGACATCATGATCTGGCCTGAGGCACTGAAGACAACAATCATGCTCCCTTCCTCTTGCTCTCTTCCACTCTATTCTCTATTTCCCTTCCCCACTCCCTCTCAATATTGAAAATAAGCACAAGAAAGATTGACAGGAACTTTTGTGGCTTGGAGAGGTTGTGCTGCACTGCTGCAAACCCCATTCCCCGCTGGCCTCCAGGACTGTTCCTGGCCTCATCCATAGCCCCTCTCTGCTTTTTTGCCCAAGGCTGTACCAAGAGCTGTGCAAGTGGTGCAGTCGCACAGGGCGCAAGTACAGAAGGGGCGCCAATGTCATCACTGGGTGTCCAGAAATCCCAACCAGACTAAGTTCCTGTGTGCGATTGAGTGGGAGAAGGGAGGCACTAGGTTCTCAAGTCACATATGGCACATTTCTAGCTTCGTACTGCTTCTGCCAATGGGGGATAGGGTCCCTGCTGGCATCTAGCCTTTTTCAGGCCACAGCTGCAGCCTCCCTTCAATTTTCAACCACAACTTTCTGCTGCTACCACTAGGAATACCAGTTGACCGCCTAAGGTGCTGGCCTCCCGAGAGTGCCCATTTCTACTGCTGCTACCACCCCTCTCTGGAGCCTGCAGTGGCAACAATAGCCCTCAAACTGTGACACATCACTTATTAACACTCTGGTGCTGCATTGCAGTTTCCTCCTATTCACAATGTGCCATTTCTGTCCCCTTCTGAAATCTGAAGTGACCGGAGAGGGACGGCAGCGGTGGCAATGGGGGCCATGGGGGGCAGCAAGATAGAGGGTCTGCCTAGGGCATATCCAATCTTTGTGCCATTCCTGGTTCTCATTAGCATCCAATGCTGTTTTGGTACTCAACCATGGACTCTTCTGATTGCAAGGGTGGCGTTCCCCATGGGCATCCAGTGCTGCTTTCTACAGTAGCCTGTCGAAGTTCCATTTGGAGCATGTAGGCTTGCTTGTGCAAGCACAAACAAACCTCTGTGACTGCATCTTGAATATTGTGCTCAGTATCTTAAAAAGGATATAGCGTTATTAGAAAAGGCACAAAAAGCCACCAAAAAGGTAAAGGGGTTGGAAGGATACAGTTATGAAGAGAGGCTAAAAAGGTTAGGGCTCTTCAACCTGGAAAAGAGATGGCTGAGGGGAGATATGATAGAGATCTATAAATTAATGAATGGAACGGGTAAACGTAGATCGTTTGTTTACGCCATCAAAATATAGAAAGACTAAGGGACATCCAAGGAAGCTATAGTGTAACCTATAAGACTAACAAGAGAAAATATTTTTTCACTCAATGTGTAATCAAACTCTGGAATTCGTTACTGGAGGATGTAGTAAAAGCAGTTAGTGTAGCCGGGTTTAAAAAAGAGTTGGACAAGTTCCTGGAGAAAAGGTCCATAAACCATTTTTAAAGGGGACCTGGGAAATTCATTGCTTGACCCAATACAAGCATTGTGGAACCTGTGTCTTTTGGGGAAACTGCTAGGTACTTATGACCTAGATTGGTCACTGTTAGAAACAGGATACTGGGCTTAATGGTCTGACCCAGTATGGCATATCATATGTTCTTATGTGGACAGGCAGACAGAAGGATGGACCCTCCTCAAAAGGCGCTAATACGTGAGCAAAACAAAAAATCATTCATTAAATGGGTGACTCAGGGAATGGTATTCCACAAGGGGCAAAAAAAGAAAAAAATTAATTCACATGTCCCCCATATATTTAATATCAATCAGTGATGAGACATGCAAAGAGCCTCCCGGGTTGACTTTAGTATTTGGAATCATGCAGTCTTATTGAAAGAATTCTGGAGGCAGCAGGGCCCGCGCAAGGAGATGAGGCACCCTAGACCAATCTCATCCTTTGTGACCCCATCCCGCTGTCACCACTGCCACCCTTCTCCGTGATCTGTAGCATTGGCAATGGCCACAAGCAGCCCCACAGCGCTTACCATACAACTTTGGCATGTGAGGCTGCTTGCTCCCACCCTCTCGGACCGCTGGATGTAGACTTCTTCTTTGCAAACAGGAATTCTGCATTGGGCATCAGAGGGGACGGAAGCAAACAGTCCCATGGTGGCAAAGTTTTAAAGTAAGTGCCACAGGGCTGTTTGTGGCCATTGCTGCTACTGTAGATCCCGAGAGGGGCAACAGCAGTTGCAATGGGTGGCCCTGGAGGGCAGGCGCTCTAGAACACTGCCTAGTTTACCTAATGGTATTGTCGGCCTTTGGGGGGGGGGGGGTGTAATAAAATTAAAAACCCTTCAGAAAACAGTGATCTGAAAGCATCAGGTTTCACTCATCGAAATAAAGACCAATTTCAATTCATTTAATTATAATTGCCTCATATTATGCAACCAAAACAAAAATTACCATAGGAAACTGAATACAAATGGTAATTAATACAAAAGGTTCCTAACCAATGCTTTAAAGTCACAGTAATGTGCATAATAATTAGCTCTTGAAAGCAAATCCCCATTTATTCCTATCATTTAAGAAATTAAATAAAAAGATATGCCACTTCCATACTTAGGATATCCTAGAAACAATTATTTTGTAGACATGAAAATGTTGTTCCGATATATAACAAACCACTTAAAAAAACATACACTACTACTGCCTTCCTTTCAGTACTTAATTATATGTAGGTTATTCTCAGAATTTCTTCATATTCCAGAATGAAAAAGGACATATTGAATTCTTCATGCGCTTAAGCTTTATGTTAATCATGTAACTAAAAGCAGCTGAGGCACACATTTTGATCCTCTATTGCCTGCTGCCTCTAGCAGACTAAACCACATTGGCTTTGAGCTTTCTGAATGTATAAAATCTGCTGAGTACGGCAGATTGAATGCTGCACTGTGACAGCAAGTAGGTAGTCATGTGTATAAAAGCAATCTGGACAAAGTGCAAGCTTAAAGAACATTGTGCTAGCGGCAGCAAAATTCTGTATACACGTCTTTCTAGATTGTACGGCTGTGTGTTTTGCCACAGTGTCCTATTTTTCGGGCCCAATAATAAGTTTCTAAATCTCAAGCAACTTTTTTCGATATATGTTTAGTGGTTAGGTACGAGCAATCATGTCGCAATACCTGACAGACACTACACTGATGCGAAGGCAGGGTATCGGTGCACCTCAAATGTGATATGAGAAAAGCTGGAACATGTTTAGGTACATACATTTTACTTTAATCCAACAAGAGAGAGAGAGAGAGAGAGAGAAGAATCCTCTGTTTATAAAGGGCTTACATGTGTAAATGCTTTGATGAAATCATTTGCAAGAGTACTGCAAAAAAAAACAGAGGGAGAATTTGAGCAGGCTGTTTTTGGTTTTATGACAAGTTGAAAAGTGTACACTGGCAGTGTGACACAATGGTGCATTTTCCCCATTTCCAGAATTAGGCCGGTGTCTCATATGTGTGTCTCATAGAAAGTGTCAAGGGGGTGCAGCGTGTGTGTGCATGTGTGTGAAGTGCAAGTATCAGGATTTTTGTGTGTGTGTGTGTCAGGGGCAAGTGTCAGGAGCTGCATGTCTGTGTGCGTGTATGTGTCATAGGAGTGTTGGAGGGTGTGTGTGTGTCATGGGGAGTGTTGGAGGGGGCGTGTGTATTAGGGTTGCCAACTGGCCGGTTTTCAGCCGGCCTGGCCGGTTTTTATATGGCCAGGCCGGCTGCTGGCAGACTGTTAAAACCGGCACTTGAAAAGACACTTTTTTTGTGGCTGGTGGGCAGAACTGGACCCACTCACGATTTTTAAATTAAGCCATATATTCCTTTATTGATCCATACATCATAAGGGAAGCCAGACCCGACACAGGCCGTGTTTCGAAAGAATCTTCTTCAGGGGTTAGGCACACCTTACTCTAAAACCACCTTATAATAAACAATAAATAATAAAAACTGCATACAGAAATATAATAAAATTAACAATAAAAGGATTAAAATTCAAGAGAATCCAAAGATAAATAAGGCATAAGTAAAAACAAACACTCTAAATGCGTAAATCACATAAAAGATATATATATGTATATATTATATATAAATGAAGTATGAACATATAAAAAAACATGAACATGTCAAGTCGAACAAAATGAACAACCCTGGAGAATAAATATGTGAGCTGATGAAATGAAAAACTGTACAAAGTAATGCACGCAATTGCTATATAAATCAAAACCAAATTATGAATTAATAAAAAACAATTCATAATAAATAATACATCAACATAGATAAAAAATAATAAATAATAATCAATAGATAGTAAATGAACATTGTATTTTAAAAAAAGGAGACAAACAGGAGAAAAACAAGAGAGAATGAAGATGAAAAACTAAATTGTGTGGAGGAGCAGGAGTGAACATTTTTTTACCTTAGGACCTTAGGCGTACATAGACGGTAGTGGCATATCACTGAAGATAAAAAGTATACTTCCTACGTTGTAAAAACAATATGAAACAGGTCAATCTAAAATCAGAAATATTACAAAAGGAAAATGGTGAGTGTGTTCAAAACCATTGAGTGCAAATAATCTAAACATAGGTACAAATTGGTTGATGTGAATTTGGTCATAATGTGCAGAAACGGACTGTACCGCTGAGGACCCACGATCTAAACATGTAAGCGTACCATAAGATGGACCGATCTGTCTCACTTTATAGGGGATAATTATATGTCTGAGAATAAACATACAAATTCAAGTACGAAGGCTCTGCCTTCAGTATACGCCGAAACTTCAAATGAGAAGAGGTAAAAAGAAGGAAGTTAAGAGCGAATTGCATAACTTTTCCATACGTATTAAAACAAAAACCGGTGTTATCCTCCGCAACTTGTGGCACCAAAGTAACCATGAAACTTAAAACAATACCGATTGTGCACAAATGAAACAATCTATATAAATCAAAATACTACTTACTACTTTGCAAGATCCCAAATTTCACTATCCGTAAAGAAAAAGACCGGCGGGCTAGTGAAGGCGGCATTTGCTCATTCTGTGAAAAAACGTATGCGTATATAAATGAGAGCGGGAAACCTCAAGGATTATGAAAAGCCACGCTAGTCATGTATTAAAAAACAAATTAATGAATATTATGCAGAGTAAACCATTATTATTTATACCATATGAACCTCGGAGGTTTAAAAGGACCGCGCCGATCATATAAGAAAACTTATAAACTGA
Source organism: Ichthyophis bannanicus (assembly GCA_033557465.1). Classification (NCBI taxonomy): domain Eukaryota; kingdom Metazoa; phylum Chordata; class Amphibia; order Gymnophiona; family Ichthyophiidae; genus Ichthyophis; species Ichthyophis bannanicus. The sequence goes on along the minus strand of CM066036.1, from coordinate 546,446,995 downwards.
TATGTAAAGTGTTGTTAATTGTATCTTAAACACATAAAAAGATAAACTATAAGCTACTAAAATGTGTATCAATTATAGAGGATAAAAAACCGGCTCGTTAAATAAATAAATAAATCAGAATAAAATATAAAATACCTCATGTGGAGAACACTCTCACATAATATGTGAAATAAAAACTTGTTAATATCATGAACTCATAAGACAAATTGTGTATTAATATGAGGACTAAAAAAAGCAAATCTAATCAATAAATAAATAAAAATTGCCTATGGAGAATATGCAAGTAAGGTTATTGTTATTAATATCATAAACACTACGAATTAAAATGGAAACAATAATAATATATAGGACAAAAGGAACTAAAATCAGCTTATTCAAAATCGCATGGAAAAATAAAAAAGGCTTCTGACGCAGGCTCCAAATCATTTTGGTCGCCTTCCTCTGAACAGTTTCCAGTCTTTTTACATCCTTTGCAAGATATGGTCTCCAAAACTGAACACAGTATTCTAAGTGAGGCCTCACCAGTGACTTGTAAAGTGGCATAAGTATCTCTTCCTTTCTGCTGGAAATTCCTCTTTGTATGCAACCCAACATCCTCCTGGCTTTTGCCACTGCCTTGTCACACTGTTTTGCCACCTTGAGATCTTCAGAAATAATCACACCAAAGTCTTTCTCCTGATCCATGCTCACCAACCTCTTGCCCCCTATCGCGTACATTTCCCTTGGATTTCTGCTACCCAAGTGCATGACTCTACACTTCTTTCCATTAAATCGTAATTGTCAAGCATTAGACCATTCTTCCAGCTTGTGTAGATCTTTTCTCATGTTAACCACTCCCTCGGGGGAGTCCACTCTGTTGCAAATATTTGTGTCATCTGCAAAAAGACTTTTCCATTCAGTCATTCAGCAATATCGCTCACAAATACATTGAACAGTGCTGGGCCCAGGACCGATCCCTGGGACACCCCGCTAATCATCTTCCCTTCATCTGAGTGAGCTCCATTTACCATCACCTTCTGTCTGTCAGTCAACCAATTTTTGATCCAATTTACTATCTTGGGATCTGTCCCCAAACTACTGAGTTTATTGATAAGCCTCCTATGAGGCACAGTATCAAAGGCTTTGCTGAAATCCAGGTGGATGACATCCATTGCATGCCCCTGATCCAGTTCCCTGGTCACCCAGTCGAAGAACTCAATCAGATTTGTTTGGCAGGATCGTCCTCCGGTAAAACCATGTTGCCTCGGGTCTTGCATCCTGTTGGCTTTGATAAAGTTCACTATTCGCTGTTTCAGGAGCGCCTCCATTACTTTTCCTGCCACCGATGTAAGGCTCACAGGCCTGTAGTTTGACAAGTCTTCCCTGTCACCAAGTTTGTGTAGAGGTACGACATCAGCCATTCTCCAGTCCTGAGGAACCTCTCCTGTTTCCAAGGATCTGTTGAAAACGTCCTTTAACGGCCCTGCAAGAACCTCCCTGAGCTCTTTCAGTATCCTTGGATGTATCCCATCTGGTCCCATAGCCTTGTCCACTTTCAGTTTTGCAAGTTGTTCTAGCACTTCATCTTCTTTGAATGGTGTGGTATCTACTTCATTCCCATTTTTATATTTGTGAGTCACAGGAGGTCCTTCTCCAGGACTTTCTTTAGTAAAAACAGAGGAGAAGTATTCGTTTAGCAATTTTGCTTTTTCAATGTCACTTTCCACGAGTCCATTCGCAGCACTTCTGAGTCCTGCAATTCCACCTCTGATCTTCTTCCTTTCCCTAATATACCTGAAGAAAGTTTTGTTGCCACACTTAACATCTTTAGCCATCTTTTCCTCTGCCTTTGATTTTGAAATCCTTATTTCTCTTTTTGTCTCTTTGAGTTTGATCCTGTATTCATTTCTGTTCCTCTGTGAGCTTTTCAATTTTGTGAAAGCTGTGTTTTTTGCCTTTATTTGAGCAGCCACTTCTTTGGAAAACCAAACAGGTTTTCTTCTCCTCTTGTTTTTGTTTACTTTTCTTACATATTTATCTGTTTCCCCGTTTATTGCCACCTTTTGTTTAGCCCATTGCAATTCCACTTCCCATATCTCCTTCCACCCTGTCAGCTCCTCCTTTAGGTACTCGGCCATTTTATTGAAGTAGGTGTTTTTGAAGTTTAGGACTTTGAGCTTGCTATGATTGGCCTGTACCATGGCTTTTATCTCAAACCACACCGTGTGAGGATCGCTGCTGCTCACAGGGGCACTCATGCAGACATTCGACACGCTATCACCGTTGGTGAGCACTAAATCCAGTGTTGAGTTTTCCCTGGTTGGTTCCATCACCATTTGTCTAAGTAATGCATCTTGGAGAGCATCCACAATTTTATTGCTTCTTTCCAGATTTGCAGAAGGAGTAATCCAATCCACATTCGGTAGATTAAAGTCACCCAATATTATCACTTCCCCCTTTGCGGTTATCTTGGCAATATCTATAATCAGTTCGTTATCTATCTCTTCAATTTGCGTTGGAGGTCTGTAGACTACAGCAGTATGGATGACAGTGCCATCTCCTCTTTCCAACACAATCCAGAGCGCTTCTTCTTTTCCCCATGCCCCCTACATTTCAGTAGCTTTAATATCGCTTTTGACATACAAGGCTACTCCTCTACCTCTTCCATTTTCTCTGTCTCTTCTGAATAGATTATAGCCAGCTATGGCTATATCACAATCATGTGATTCATTAAGCCATGTTTCTGTAATGGCCACAATGTCCAAATCCATTTCCACCATTAGGGCTTCCAGGTCCGGAACTTTGTTGGCTAAGCTTCGAGCATTTGTGCTCATTGCTTTCCAGCATTTAACTGGCTTGTGTGTATTTTGCATTGATTTTATTCTTCCTACATCTTCCCACTTGTTTTTGATGTGTGTTTTAAAAGTGTGGCTGTTTCTGATTTTAATCTGCTTTTGCAGGGGGTGATGTCCAGAGCTTGACCTTCCACATCGGTCACCCCTTTTTCTAGTTTAAATGTATATCCACATATTGCTCGAATTTTTCACTTAGAATTCTTTCCCCTGCGATAGAGAGATGTAGTCCATCAGTACAGTATAGTCTCTTGTTGTTCTATCTGTTGCCCCAGTTGCCAATAAATCTGAATCCTTCTTGTTTGCACCAGGTCTGGACCCATGTATTAAAGCTGTTAATGCGATGCAGCCTTTTTGCCCCCTTACCAAGAACCTCTGAGAATGCAACAGTGTTAACAATGGGCTTGAGTTTCTCTCCCAAAGATTGAAAGTCCTTTTGGACTATAGAGGCACTGTTTCTAGCCAGGTCATTTGTGCCCAAGTGGATAACATCAAGTTTGGAGTGTTCACTTTCTGCTCTAAGTACTTCAACAACGTGGTTTGTACTCCTGCTGGCTGAAGAGCCTGGGAGGCACCTGACTATGTTCTTTCCTTTGAATTGTGTTCCCAAGTTGGTGCCACCGATGATGGAATCACTAAGTAGCAGCAGTTTGCTGTTTGGTGTTTGGTGAGGTTTTCTTCATATTTTGTCCTTTAGCAGGAGATTGGGCATTGTCTGTCTCATTTAAGGGCCCTTCAGTTTCTTTGAATTGGGCAGCCTCATTCGCCAAGGCAGAGAAGGCATTATGCAGGGATATCGCCTGTTGCCTATGATGCCTCTGGGTCACAGGTCGCAATCTACCAGAACCCACTGTGATCCATTTGTTCCTGGGTGTTTGATTCTTTGTGGGAGCAGTGGTGGACCTTGTTCAGTTTGTATCCTAGAAGAGGTGTGCTTCATTGCAGCCAATTCCTCCCTCAGTAGGTCACCTCTTTATGAATGGCAGCTAGGTCTTCCCTTAGTAGAGTTAGTTCTTTATGCATGGCAGCTGTTCTGAGGCACAGAGGACAAGCTCTTAAATTCCAAATGATTCGTCTTGGAATGAATGTACTGCAGTTATTGCACTGAATACAAGACATGCTGAATAAGTAGTGCTAGGAGGAGAAGATAAAGAAGAAGAAGAAAGGAAGAAGATGATGTGGGCTTTAACCCAAGTTAAAAGGATAGATGGCAATGTATGTGACTACTATATAGAAAATGCAGCCCCTGGGGGGGGGGTGGGTGTGAGGGGTAGGGTGGGCGGAACCCAAGTGTCTCTGGCCAGAAGGCTGATCCTGAACTGGGGGCATCCACAGATATCTGCTCCAAGGCTACCCAGAAAAGCAGTTAGCCAGTCAGATTATCCCCAAGCTTAATGTATAACCACAGTTAAACTTTATATTAGCGATTTCCCCAAAATGGACAGTTAAACTCTATTTTGGAAGCTAGAAACCAGCAGATATAAGAAAGAAAAATTATAGTTTTTGTAGGCTTTAAGGCTACACAGTCAGAATATTCCCAAAGTAAGGTATAACGGTTAAAATCTATCTTAGCATCAAGCAAAAAGAAAATATATGCTGTAACTTAGCGTTTTGTAGGCTTTAAAAACTGCGCAGTCTGGAAAGGACTGGAACTAGTGCAGCCAGTAAGCAGATCCAATTAGCCCTTCCCCTGTCCTGGGAGCTAGTTTGTACCAGAAAATTCAAACAATGGAAGCCAAGTAGTTACACTGAACTTTCTCTCTCCCTCCTGTATCACACACAGCTATCTGATTTAAGGGCTACACAGTCAGAATATTCCCAAAGTAAGGTATAACAGTTAAAATCTATCTTAGCATCAAGCAAAATGAAAATATAAGCTGTACTTAGTGTTTTCAAGGCTTCAAAAACTGTGCAGTCTGGAAAGGACTGGAACTATGGCAGCCAGTAAGCAGATTCAATTAGCACGTCCCCTGTCCAGCACAAGGTTTTTCATCCACTAGTGGAAAGAGAGAGTCAGCCAGTCACAGCCAGAGCCAGAGCCAGCCAAGTGACGGTGAGTGGGTCTGAACAGTGATACTGGACTCTCCAGGGTCTTAAAAAAAAGATGTTTTATATGGGGATGGTTATGGTGCTGTTATGCTGTGCTGCATTGCCTGAACTCTAGTCCTTGATTCACTTAAATAAATGTCCATGTCGTCACTTATTTTTAACTTCCAACTATTCAGATGCTCACTGCTGCCAAGGTCAGTTCATAACAATCACTGTAATGTCACAAAAACTCTCAGCATTACATATTTTATTAAACACAAATCAGGCACGCACTTATCAGGTTTTTTTTGTAACTCCTTGTCAGCATTTCAGTCTTCAAAACATGGCGCGTGTCCCTGCATCACCGTGGGTCCTGGGACTGACTGGCAGTTTACTCACACCATGTAAGGGCAGCCCACCACTTTAGGATTCATAGTTACTGCCTAAGGAGTTAGCACAATGAATGAAATCCAAGCTTTAGACTGCAATGCATTACTCCAACGGCAGTCTTCATCCTGCAGTGCACTGAGCGTATTAGTGGTGAAGGATTGGAGTAGGTTCTTGTGTTGATTCCTTCAATATAGGATTATTTAGTTTAAGTAGCTTTACTAATTGGGCAATATCATTCTATTTGGTCCACCTTGGGGGTCAGGAAGTTCATAAATAAATCCACAGCACACAGTGAGGTATACTAAACTGCAACTTTACTGAAATATCATTGAGCTTCAGCATTCACAGTATTTCCCAAGAAGACACTCAAACACAGTATTTCACCCTATAGCTGCCTACACATGCCCTCGGTAATTTTTGTGGGTGGGGCTGGGGTGGAGTGTGGGTGGGACTGGGGGTGGGGTAGGGATGGGACTGGGGGCGGGGAATGGCGGAACATGGCAAGCCACAGGTGTCGGGTTTTTCAGTGAAAAGGTTGGCAACCCTAGTGTGTGTGTGTACCATGGAAAAGCCTAAGGTACAGCACTGGCTCATGTATGTTTGTGCATGTGTCACGAACATGTGCATGGACAGAAATTCCATGCCACCTGAACCCTTGGCAACAGGCACTATGTCTTAGTGAAATTAGTCTAAAAACTACAAGAATCATTTTTAAAAAACAGGGTAGCTTTATTATTTTTCTTCTATAATCGGTAATTTTCACAAAGACAATGGTCAATAGCTTAGCTCTAAATGGAAAGACAGATCTCACACTCAAACACATTGAGCTCAATGCTTGACCGGCAGATGCCATTTAATTTAAAATGCTTATACATATTTCAGAGTCATGATTCATACAAATACTCATTTCAATAATCTATGTATCTTATACATATGAAAGTGAATGTGTGTGCAGTTGACTCAATGCTGACATATGGCAATCTATCCCCTGGGTTTTCTTGGCAAGATATGACCGGTAGTAGATTGCCAGGCCTTTCTTAAACACAGTAAGTTTACAGCATCTGGTATTCAAAGATGGTCTCCCATTAAAGTATTAACCAAGCCCGACCCTACATAACTTCCAAGATCAGTTCAAATCTGGCTAATTCATGGTGGCAAAGCCATGGTACTTTACAGATAGTGCCTCTGAAATGAACTTGCTTTAAATTAAATGGCAGCTGTGCTGTGGAATACTTGGAGTTGAATTTTGCTGCAGAACATCTGAATTTTTTTCTAGTCCGATGGCTGCTTCAAAATCACTCCTGTTTTTTTTTAAATTATAACTTTGGCCATTTTGTAAATAAAAAGGCCAAAGTTATAGAGGTCAGCTTTTTGGATGGGATAGGAGGATAGATAGTTCACTTATGGATTGAACTGTACACCTAGTTTTCATTTGTAATTTGTTTTTAATACTGTGCACCGCCCTGATGCTGGTTCATATGAATGTTTTTGAAATTAAATTAAATTTTAATTTAATATATAGAACTACTATGGCTTTATAGAAAGATAAATAAATAAATAAATAATAAATAAATAAATACATAATAAAGCTGCCACCTTCATAAATGCTTTTGAATATCGACCTCAGTGTACAGTATCATCTCATGCACAACCATAGGCATGAATAGTAAAATGGGTACACTACTCGTCAAACTGACTGACAGGTGAGATAAGGATGACATCAGCTGATCGGCGTTCACTTCTGCGTTATGCCTGCCCCTCCCATAGAAATGAATAGGGTTAGCTCCTTCCAAGCCCCACACTGCTACACCCATATCCCACTCCCCTGACATGCCAACACCCTACCCCACCACACCCCTAAGGATGACACCAACCAATCAGCGCTCACTTCTGGGTTAGACCACGTCCCCATTCATTTCTTTGGAAGGGGCAAGGTGGGGACAGGGCATAACTCTGAAGTGAACCCTGACTGGCTTTTGTCATCATCTCACCTATCAGTTTGAAGAGTAGTGTACCCATTATACTACTGGCATGTAATCCATTTATCAACAATAACTGATAAGAAAGAAAAATCAATATCTCTCTGCTGTATAATTATGCCTTGAAAAAGCCAACAATCTATCTACCCACACCTGGAGGAATTCGGCACAAAATATATTAAATTCCATACAAAAATTTAGAAAATTCTGCACATGGTATTTTAAAATTCTGCCAAATTATTCATATTTTATTAGTACATTTTTGTGTACAATTGCCCTTTCATAAAGCCTAACTCCTCCTCTAGACCAGAAATTCCCCCTGCTTTTTCCCTCCTCAGCAATCTTGCTCTAATCACAACTCTCTCCCCAACACCCAAATCTTCCCTGTTCCCCCTTCTCTCTCCCTCTAACTACCAGGGAGATCCTTACTGCTTTCTGCCCCTAAGGTCTACCCCTTATGTACATACCCCACCTTACCTCTTTTCTCCCATTTCCCATGCACCTACCCTTATCTCTCCTTTCTTCCCAGACATATACCTCCACCTTTATTTCTACTCTACCCTCCAGACATACACTAATCTCCAGATCCAAGCCACCCACTAGACTCACCATCAGCCCATCTCCAGTCATCCCTAGACTCACCCTCTCCAGCCTCCAGTTACCCCCAACTCACCATCAATCTTCTTGTCCCCAGTTACCCATAACTCATCATCAGTCCTGTCTAGTCCCAGCCCCCCTTACTCACCATCACCCCTCTTCTGTCCCCTGTCATCCTCCGACTCATCATCAGTCCTTTCCAGTGCTAAGTCACCCCCAACTCAACATCAGTCCTCTCCAGTTCACAGTCACACCCCTCCACTCATTAGACCATCTCAAACCCCCAGCCACTCACCTCCTCTGCCCGATCGCAGCATTTTAAACACAACTGCAGGAGCATTTGCCTTTGTTCCCATGACTGTGATATACTTCCAATGCCAGCATCACCGTGTTTTAAAAAGGCGTACAGAAGAAGTTCCCATTTCTTGCTAGTGACAGAAAGTGCTTCTGTTGGCCTTTTTAAAACATAGTGAAGCCAGCATGGGAAGGAAGGGAAACGCTCCCATGGCTGTGCTGTATTAAACGCCTTTCTCTAGGCTGCGAATTTTTCAAGAAATTGTTTCTATGAAGTTCACTGAGGTTTAAACTGGACTTCGCTTTAAGGCAGTACAGATAAGTACTTTTAGCCGCTTATCCTGTTGTTTTTCTGCCTGTGAACTGATTCAGTTTATAAAGGCTATTATTGTTTGAAGTTACATAATCATAATTATTTTGTGTGGGGAACACTAAAGTTGGTGTGTTTTCTTACACATTTTGAGGTTCTAATTTAAAAGCCACTAATTTGATTAAAAGGAAGGAATGCGACGAGAGGGAGGTTCCCCTCAAGGCTAATCTTCCAACATTTGTTTATTTATTTTGGCTCAGTGATTTTTTTCTCTCTTAACTCTATTTTGTTTATGGACATATTTTATATAGTTTTGTTATTTTTGTAATTTGGTATTAAACAGTAAGGCAGGCTTGTGCACTCCGAGCACGCCTTCTTGCAAGTTGATGCCTGTGCAGAATTCTCCATAGCAAGTGCAGGATTTTGCGCAGGTGGAAAATTCTGCACTGTGCTGTTGTGCAAAATTCCCCCAAGAGTAATTACCATATCTTTGTAATTTAATAAACACAGTAATTTTCCAAATCTGAGGTTTAATTTTATAATAGGCCATCTAATTTGTGTGGCAAGTGTGTGCATGCATTACACCAGTTCTTAAAGGGAAAGTATACGCATAAGCACACTTTTCCTTTTATAACACAGGTCTGCGACTAAAAAGCTGTTTGATTATTTTCATCTAATTTCCATGTATTTTGGTGTGCTGAAAACTAATAAAATATTGAAAAAACTCCTAGACGTCATGATTTGCCACAACATGCAAAATTGTCTTCAAATTTATCAAATTTTTTCAAATTACTATTAATTAATTCACATAAGTGCATTTAAGATATAAAATGCCAAAAAAAATTTAAAGGGGTTGTCCGAGTTATGTAAAAAAAAAGATAGCACTGTAAATCCGATGGTCAGCAATATATACATAAGCTAAGCAAGTTTTAAGTCTGTGCTTCTAATGGTAGAAGGGGTTAATCTTTCCTGAAGAATCCAGTGGGAGGGGGAGACAGAGCAGATAGCAGCAGCTCCGGTCAGTGCAGGGGAACGTGGCCAGCACTGTGACGTCTCGTGTACAGACACAGAGCGGCTCTCTCCTGCATGCCACACTTGTGCACGAATCATCATCAGGTTCTTGGTTCTAGGCTGTTCACACTTTTTCATCACAATTCGTGTTAGCTCGTCATTCTTCAACCATTATGTTATGGCTCCGCGAAAGTGTATTAATTGGCCAGACAGTTTCTGTTTCATCTGTGGTGAATATACAGTGTTGAAGCAACAGCAGAATATTACAGACTTTGTGAAAAAAGTATACTTTGCATACTTTGGACTAAAAATTGGAGATCAAGATAAAGTCTGGGCGCCTCAAAGTGTGCAAACGGTGTGTTGAGGACCTCTGAAACTGGTTCGAGGGTAAGAAAAAATCTTTCCGTTATGGGATTCCTATGGTATGGCGAGAGCAAAAGAACCATAGTGACGACTGTTACTTTTGTTCATGCGATGTGAAAGGGTTTAATTCCAAATGAAAGCATTCCATTTCATACCACAATCTTCACTCGGCAATTCGTCCCATCCCCCATGGCACAGATATACCAGTACCCAAGCCCCCTGCTACCTTGGAAGAGATACCTAGCTCCGATGAAGGTGAAGTCATACTTGAACCAGATGATGAATCAAGTTCTGACTTTTAAGATGATACAAGACCAAAATTGTTTTCTCAGGAAGAGATGAATGATTTGGTAAGAGACTTGAATCTTCCCAAAGGTGCCGCTGAGTTACTCGGATCAAGGCTGAAAAGCAGGAATTTATTGTTGCCAGGAGTGTCATCTTCATGGTTCAGACATCGTGAAAAGGAGTTCGTTCCTTACTTCGCCCAGGAAGACAAGTTGGTTTATTGCATCGATGTCGAAGGTCTGATGGGTCAATTTAAAATCCAATATGATTCAGAGCAATGGCGTTTTTTTATAGATTCTTCAAAAAGAAGTCTCAAAGCAGTTTTACTCCACAATGGTTTTTACGCTTCCATACCTGTAGGTCATTCCGTACACTTGAAGGAAACCTAAGAGAACTTGGAATTTGTTCTTCGTAAACTCAAATATGAAGACCATGGTTGGCAAGTGTGTGGGGACTTGAAGGTCTTGTGCATGCTGCTCGGGCAACAAGCTGGGTATACCAAATATCCTTGTTTTCTGTGTCTATGGGACAGTCGAGATCGACAAAATCACTGGACCAAGAAGAGTTGGCAGCCGAGGGTGCTAACAGTCGGTGAAAAAAATGTCCTCCGAGAAACTTTGGTACCTTCCCATAAAGTTCTTCTACCACCTCTCCACATAAAATTGGCATTGATTAAGCAATTCGTAAAATCACTTCCAAGAGATGGAGAATGCTTCAAATACTTGGTCACCAAGTTTCCAGGCCTGTCGGAGGCAAAATTTAAGGAAGGTATGTTCGTCGGACCAGACATTAGAAGGCTTATAGTTGATCAAGAGTTTGTCAATACCATGACGGATCCTCAAAAAGAAGGGTGGATTGCATTTAAAGAAGTCGTACAGAATTTTTTAGGCAATAACCAAGATCCTCACTACAAAAAGATCGTCGGACGAATGCTGAAAGCATTTCAAGCTTTAGGTTGCCTGATGAGTTTGAAAGTGCATTTCCTCCAGTCCCACCTTGACTACTTTCCTGAAAATTTGGGAGCTGTGAGTGAGGAACAAGGTGAACGATTCCACCAAGACATTAAAAAGATGGAAAAGAGATACCAGGGAAAATGGAGCATTACAATGATGGCAGACTGCTGTTGGATGCTTCAGAGAGACATTCCAGATGCTACTCACAAGCGTAAATGCACCAACAGGAGCCTCAGAAGGAAGAAGAATCGAGTTTAGTAAGTGTAGGTGAGCTCATTTCAGTTCAAAAAAGGATTTTCATGAAAATATTGTAATAAAACTTTAATTTTATAAGTCTATTTCCATTTATTTTGAGAAATTGCCTTATTTAACATAGTTGCCTAAATTGTCAGGAAACGTGATGTCCTATGACAAAATGGAGGTCATTTTCGGATTCAGCGCACCAAAAAACAAAGATTACATGGAATAACCAAAACAGCTCTCGAAAAAAGTTTTTTTGCAGACCTGTGTAATTAGCCATCAAAGATTACAGTGGAGAAAAAGTTTATCAATCCTTAAGATGCCTGCTCTTGGCTGATCTCAGAAGCTAAGCAGGATTGGACCTGGTTAGTACTCCGATGGAAGGCCATCTTGGAATAAAGGTAGCCTTAGTGCACAGGCCTGGCAATCTTCTTCTGGTCACATTTTGCCAAGAAAACCCAAAAGCTGTCTCACCAGGAGTCAGCAATGATTCAACAGCACACTGGAAAGATGATCTGTATTTTACTATTCTTCATTCTGTAATCTGTTGTATCTCCTTGCTCAGCAATAACTTCAACTAAATGTTTCCTATTACCTTTCATCAGTGTTTGGCACATTCTTCCATACAGAACTGCAAACTGAAAATATTTGTGAATCAAAAGCATAATTTTGAGCATTACAAATTCTTACTATAATCCAGTTATTTAATGAAACCAGTCTTTTCCGATGCAATAAAATGGTATAAATTAAACAATTCTGTGTTTCTTGAGACATGAAAATATAAACAGTAGGAACAATAAGACTATTGATGTATAAAATAGAGGTAAACTCCTAAGCACCTTTAGCACAATTAATTGACAAATTAGAATCAGGTGCTTAAATACTTGGGTAACAAATAAACCATCCTATACAGTAAATCTGCAAAACTGATATGGGAATTCTGCCTGATACAAAGGTCTAAGAGCTTTTGAGTTTAGTCTTTGCCATAGTAGTCAGTGCTAGTTCATCATGCTACAATAAAAAAAAATTTCAGTGGACCCATGAAAGAGTAAGAAAATAAGAACATAATGACCTAAGATATGCCATACTGGGTCAGACCAAGGTCCATCAAGCCCAGTATCCTGTTTTCAACAGTAGCCAATCTAGGTCACAAGTACCTAGCAGTTTCCCAAAAAGGCACACAGGTTCCACAGTGCTCGTATTGGGGCAGTAGGTTTCCCAGGTCCTCTTTAATAATGGTTTATGGACCTTTCCTCCAGAAACTTTTCTAAGCCTTTTTTAAACCCTGCTACACTAACAGCTTTTACTACATCCTCCGGTAACAAATTCCAGAGTTTGATTATGCGTTGAGTGAAAAAATATTTCCTCTTGAGTCTTAAATGGGTTACACTGTAGCTTCATTGTATGTCACCTAGTCATTCTACTTTATGATGGTGTAAAGAAAACTGATCTATGTTTACCCGTTCCACTCCATTCATTAATTTATAGACCTTTATCATATCTCCCTTCAACAGTCTCTTTTCCAGGTTGAAGAGCCCTAACCTTTTAAGCCTCTCTTCATAGGGGTAGCCTTCCATCCCCTTCACCATTCTGGTGGCTCGTCTCTGTACCTTTTCTAATTCCGCTATATCCTTTTTAAGATACGGTGATCAGAATTGCATGCAATATTCAAGGTGTGGTCGCACCATGGAATAATACAGAGGCATTATAATATCCTTTGTTTTATTCTTCATTCCTTTCCTTATGATTCCTAGCATTCTATTTGCCTTCTTGGCTGCCACTGAACACTGAGCGGAGGGTTTCAACATGTTACCCTTGACGATGCCTATATCTTTTTCCTGGGTGGTTGTTCCTGATGTGGAACCTTGCATCATGTAACCATATTTTGGGTTGTTCTTTCCTAGGTGCATAACTTTGCACTTGGCAACATTAAATTTCATCTGCTATTTGAACGTCCAGTCTTCCAATTTATCAAGATCCTTTTGCAATTTTTCACAATCCTCTTGGGTTTTAACAACTCTGCATAATTTTGAGTCATTTGCAAATCTGATCACCTCATTCTTTGCCATTTCCAGGTCATTTAAGAATATGCTAAAAAGCAGCGAACCCAGCACAGATCCCTAGGGTATTCCATTATTTACCTTTCTCCATTGGGAAAACTGGCCATTTTGTCCTACCCTCTGCTTTCTTTTAACCAGTTCTTGATCCACAATAGTACACTGCCTCCTATCCCATGACTTTTTAATTTTGCCAAGAGTCTCTCATGAGGGGCCTTGTCAAAGGCCTTCTGAAAATCCAGATACACTATATTGACCGGCTCACCTTTGTCTACCTGTTTATTTACAGCTTCAAAAAACAAAACAAAACAAAAAACAGATTAGTAAGGCAAGACTTTCCTTGGCTAAGGTCATGTTGGCTTTCTTCCATTAAACTATGACTATCTACCTGTTCAGTAATTTTGTTCTTTATAATGGTGTCTACCATTTTGCCCGGTAGTAACGTCATGCTCATCGGTCTATAGTTTCCCGGATCACTCCTGGAACACTTTTTTTTTTTTAATTAAAATTTTTTAAATTTTTACATACATATTAAGAATACATCTTGAAACAGAAATTGAGATGGGTAACGAAAAACTGACATAGAACAAAGTCCCACCAATATTAAGGGAAAACAAAAAACATACCAGCCAACTCTAGCCCACAAGAGAGAGGGGATACTATAAGTAGAAAAATATAACATCCAATATTCTGAAAGAAATTAGGTGTGCTTAACAGTCGATACCTAAATATGCTCAAACCGAAACAGACAGAGGATCGGCCACCCCCTCAGAATGTCGGGCGTTTATAAAGTCCAGCAATTGGGAGGACTCATAAAATATAAAGGAATGTGACTGATACGTGATCAGACATTTACAAGGAAATTTCAAGAAAAAAAGCCTTCCCAATTGCTGGATCCCAGGACATAAAAGGAGCAAGTCCCGTTGCCTCTTCTGAGTCTCCCTAGATAGGTTTGGAAACATACGAACAGTCAAACCTTTAAATAACATATTTCATTTCCTAAAGAACAACTTCATAAGCCATTCCTTATCCGATAACAATGCCAAAGTAATCAATAAAATGGAGGGTATAACCTGCTCTTCCTGTGATGCTTCAAAAATATCAGTTCACAAAAGAAAACCCAGCACAAGGTAAATAGAACAAAACCAAAACACAAAACCTCGGCGTAAACCTCCGTTATGATATATCAAAAATATGGTAAATAGTAATCTGCTTTTATAAAGAATTTTCTTTTTGTTGGAATGACCATACAAAAGGGGAAGGAACTAAAACCCGCCCCTTGCCGTGGTCATTCCGTTTTAATCATTTATTCATTTGAAAATATCAAAAATCAAAAACTTAGCTTCATCCCGAGCCACAGCCACTGCAGAATTCATGGAACGCACAACATGCCACGTTTCGGGCCAGCCAAAATCCTATGGCCCTGCATCAGGTGGAGAGAGTGAATTCCAAAGAAGCCATTTCAAATAGTTGTAAAACATCTATCTGGTTTATCTATATTTCTTTCGATTCTTCCAGTGCATCACCTTTAAATACCATATCAGTCGTGGATAACTTACATCTTCTTCAGTAAAGACCGAAGCAAAGAATTCATTCAGTCTCTCACTATGACCTTGTCCGCTCTTAGTGCCCTTTTTACCCCTCTAACATCTAATGTTACAACTGACTCTCTTGCAAGTTTTTTTGCTACGAATGGGCTTGAAAATATTTTTATTATGCGTTTTTGCTTCCACAGCAAGCTTTTACTAATTCTCTCTTTGCCTGCCTTATCAATGCCTTGCATCTAAATTGCCAGTGCTTATGCTGTTTCCAGTTTTCGTCATTTAGCTCTTTTTTTCCATTTCCTGAAAGATGCTTTTTTGGCTACAACAGCCTCTTTGACTTCACCTTTAAACCATGCTGGCAGTTTTTATGGAATTCCATCCACTTTTCATAAAACGTGGAATACAGCTGGTCTGGGCTTCCAAGATAGTATTTTTAAACACCACCAATGCTTGATGTAAATCTTTAACCATTGTATCTGCTCCTTTTAGTTTTTTCTTAACTATTTTCCTCATTTTATCATAGTCTCCCTTTCGAAAGTTGAAAGGTAGTACTGTGGATTTTCTTGCTATCCTTCCTCCATTTATTAAATCAAATGTGATCATGCTATGGTCATTATTGCCAAGTGGCCCCAACACCCTTATCTCTTGCAGCAGATCTTGTGTTCCACTAAGGACTAGATCCAAAATGGCTTCCAATCATGAACCAGCTGCTCCAAGAAGCAGTCATTTATTTCATCCTGAAATTATCTCCCTAGTATATCCTGCTGTGACATAGACCCAATAGATACCGGAGTAATTGAGATCACCCATTATTACTGTGTTATAAGTTTTGTTAGCCTCCCTGATTTCTTTAAGCATTTCATCATCCATTTGTTCATTTTGCCCAGGAGGTCGGTAGTATATCCCCACTGCCATTACCTTCCCCTTTTTACATGGAATTTCAATCCACAGAGATTCTACAGTGTATTGTGTGACTCAATGCCCTCTCTAACAGAGTGCAATCCCTCCACCAATTTGTTCTACTCTATCATTGCGATATAAATTTGTACCCAGGTATCACAGTGTACCTCTAGTTTTCCTCCTTCCACCAGGTCTGAGATAGTAATTATATCAAACCTCTCATTTAGTGCTATATATTCTAGCTCCCATATTATTTTTTAGACTTCTATCATTTGCATACAAGCATTTTAGAGGTTGTATTTTATTCATATTAATCTGGTTAATGGTAGGCAGGTGTAATTTGGAATCTTTAAGCTCTGTATGCTCTGTACTTAAGGGCATGTGGGCTACTTTTGTCTTTATTTGAACATCTTTGTCGATATGTCCTAACTTTAATCTTTTGCTAGTATCCTTCAAGGATACATCATTCTGAACCATTCATTCATGGGCGACTGTCAGCGTTCCCCTATGATCTAGTTTAAAAGCTGCTCTATCTCCTTTTTAAAGGTTAATGCCAGCAGCCTGGTTCCATCGTACTAGCACCTGTTCTTTTCAATATTTTTTTCTCGCCCCCTATATTTTGTTTAGGTATTTAAGTTGTTTATTTACTTAGGTTTGCTGGGGATACTAATACTAATACAACTATACCTAACAAGGCCAATTCAGATATGGGGCGCCTCCGGCCTGTTCGGACATCCAAAATCTTGACGGGCCGGAATTGCATACGATTCTGATCCCATGGGGGCTACACAGAATCAGGTGCACCCAGCCTGGATGGGCCAGCCATGAATCAGAATCAGGTGCACCCAGCCTGGATGGGCCAGCCATGAATCAGAATCAGGTGCACCCAGCCTGGATGGGCCAGCCATGCCCCAATTGTGGGCCCCAGATATCCAGCCACATACCCGGCTAGACCAGCCAGACTCCTGCATGGAGCAGCGGTGTCGTGGCATCCTGTTGCCATGCAACTGTGGCTCCATGAAGGAGCCACAATCCCCAGTAGACCCCAAAATGATCCTTTCCCTGCCACCCAACCCCCAATTGGGCCTGCCGTGGCCAGGGCCGGGCTGTGGGGAACCCCCTTACCTCCTTTTCCCATGCCCGGAGCGAGTATTAGCTTCTGTCTAGAAGGACTTGTTCCACCTCCAAAGTGGAATAAGTCCCCCCGTCATCGGCCCTGTACATCCGGGGACAAGGTCATGCATCTGGTCTGCTATTGCTCCTCCCTTGGCATGCCCCCTCCTGCCCCTATACAGAACTCTGCACATCTCTGCTGTAAGTGCAGGGAGCTCCGTGGGTGGAATTATATCCCTGCTAAATGCCAGGGTGACATTTCCAACCCGGATGTATATCGCTGCTAAACGCGGGTCAGAATCTACCCCAATATGTTTAATGGACTTTGTTCACCTCAGGATCAATTAAGCTCAGGTCCTTAATTAATGTAACCCTGATGAGGAAAACCAGCCACACCTGAAAGTGAATATGGGCACCTCCTTCCATTTAATAGGTTTAAGAGCCTATAAAGCTAAGATTATCCCTGGGGTGGGTGGGAAGAAAAGAAGACTTAATAAAATCTGGCTTATTACACAGTGCCCTGACCTGTGCTTCTAAAGTAAAGTTTTACCAATCTCCTGTGTGATTCACACAGCTCTTGGTTTGATAGAGGAAGCTATTCAAATTGCCCCTTTGATCTGTCACTTGCCTTTAACACCTATTTAAAACAACTTCACAGATTTTTTGCCTCCTAACTGGAAAGCATCTTTGTAAAGATCACTAGAAACACATTTATTTCTTTGTACTCAGAAACTATTTATTCTATTTGAATGCCAAGCTATACTCTGATTTAAATAAAAACCTCTCTAGAAACAAATTTATTTCAGTAACTATTTACTCTATTTTACTTTTTATGCTAAGTTATACTCTGATTTGATTTAAATGAAAAGCTCTCTGGTGGTACTAAGACCTGACTGACTCAGCAAAAACACTGAATGCTAAAATACACAGATTTATTAGCTTTAACCCAATGAATTCACTTTTGCCCCAGGATTTAGAGTATATTCCAGAAGATAAATACTTACAAGTGCAGATCTATTTCCAGCTCTAACAGAGTATCTGGATGACCCACAAAATTTCTGGAATAACTTTCCAGAATGGATGGATGAACAATTGAACAGATTAACTGACAGATTAATGAACAATTTAACTTTTCAGACAAAAGAACAAACATATTGTTTAGCAAAAAATAAACACTGCCTTGCAAAGTAATGAGCCTTATCCCAACTGTGAAAACATGGTGATAGAGCTATCAAGGTGTGAAGCTGCTTTACAGAATTGGGATCTGGGTGGTTTGTCATCATTGATGGAACCAGAATTCTACTTTATATCCTAAAATTCTAGAGAATGTCAGGCCATCCTTCCATGATCTAATACTAAGCTGAAAGTTGTTCATGCAGCAATACAGCAATCCTAAACATTTAAATAAATCTACTCTAAGATAGCTGAAGAAGAGAGTTTGTGTTCTGGACTAAGTGCAAGTCTTGACTTAAATTTTATTGAAATATTGTGAAAGACCCGACTCAAGTTGTTTATGCAAGATAGCCTTCATAGGCCACAGAGTTGGAACAGTTTGCTAAGGAAGAATAGGCTAAAATATCTCAAGGCCAATGTCACACATTGATCAGCAGTTACGGGAAAGATCAAATTATTGCTGTTCAAGGAAATGACACCAATTACCGAATGAAGGGTTCCTATATTTTTCTACACAAGGGGGAGATGTGTACTAAAAGGCACTAAGATTTGGTACTTACTGCCCATTAGGTGCAAAAATCTACATGTGGTAAGTGCAAAGCCTGTGCACTAATTATTGGGGGTGTGGTCAGCAAAT
Organism: Ichthyophis bannanicus; assembly: GCA_033557465.1. Lineage (NCBI taxonomy): Eukaryota > Metazoa > Chordata > Amphibia > Gymnophiona > Ichthyophiidae > Ichthyophis > Ichthyophis bannanicus. Next base: position 546,428,290 of record CM066036.1, on the reverse strand, counting down.
GCCCTGCAGTTAGTATACAGGACATCAACCTACCGCTTGGGCCAGAGTTAAATGCTAGGCGGATAGCAAAGATGCACCAGCAGTATCTAATGATGCATTCTACATAGGTTCCAGCACTGCCACCCCCTCTCCCCAATCCAATTGAGAGCAAATACGTGACTCCCTGCTGACACCTCCCCAGGACCTTCCCTCCCCCTCCCATCAACTCTTCCATCATATAGGAACATAAGATTTGCCATATTAGGTCAGACTAAAGGTCCATCAAGCCCAGTATCCTGTTTCCAACAGTGGCTAATTGAGGTCACAAGTATTTGGCAGGATCCCAAATGGTACACAGATTCCATGGAGCTTATCCTAGGTGTAAGAAGGGATTTCTCCTAGTCCTTTTTAATAATGGTTTATGGACTTTTCCTTCATGAACTTGTCCAATACTTTTTTTAAACCCAATTATACTAACAGCTCTTATTACATCCTCCAGCAATGAAGTCCAGTGCTTATTTTATTTATTTATTTATTTACAGTTTCTTATATACCGCACTATTCAGCATCAGCGCGGTTTACATGTAAGAGAAAAGCTCAATACAGCTAACACGTATGAGTTTACAGATAACAGGGCAAAAAACTTGGATAACAGGGGTAAACTATTTACAAACTATTTACAAAACTTGCTACATAGAGTCATTGAACAGGCGTTTCATAGAAACGTATGCATCACTAAGGTTAGAGTATCTGTCTTGGATTGTTGTTGAGATACCGTGTATTTGCTTAGCAAATTTGTATTGTTGGGCTCTATGGGGTGTCGTTGGGTTCTATGAAGTACTTGTTGAAAAGGTGGAATTTGAGGGCCTTCCTAAACTGTTTTAGGCTCTTGATAGCCCGGATACTTGGGGGTAATGCATTCCAGCATCTTGGCGCACTGAGACTAAAGGCCCTGTTGGCTGTAGATGTGGTACAATCTGTTAGAGCTTTCGGGACTTTTAGAGAGTTTATAGCCATGGATCTTCTTGCTCTATTTGGGGATGTGGTATGGATGAGGGCGGTTAGGGATGCAGAGGAGAGCTTGTTAACAGCTTTAAAGGTGAGTAATAAGGTCTTGAAAACAATTCTAGCCTGGATGGGTAGCCAATGTAACTGGTCACGTGGTCACTCCTGGAGGCTCCATGGAGGACCCTTGCTGCAGCGTTCATGGCGAGCTGCAGCGGGTTCAGCGGGTTTTGCATTGAGTATAAAAATATTTCCTATTATTTGTTTTAAATGTAGTACTTTGTAGTTTCACTGCCTATTCCCTAGTCTTCACACTTTTTGACTCTAAACAACTGATTTGCATTCGCTCATGCCACTCAGGATCTTATAGATCTCTTTCACATCTTCCCTCTCCCCAACCTCTTTAGCCTTTCCTCATAGAAGTATATTCCCCTCAGCTGAACTGACTTTTATCAAGAAATCATGCATTTATTTTTTAGCATATAAGTCAAACAAATATAAACAGAGAGGCCACTAGAAACCTATAATAGAGAGAGGTCACCAAACAGTTTGTAGCAGACCAGGAATAAGGTACAATTAGCCCATCAAGGAAGCAGAGAACACTGTAAAGAGGACAATGGAAGGGACATTACTACAGCCAGGAGGTTACTGGGCAATATGGTTCAAAGGAGACAAGCACCATGAAAACAGATGTGATCACACAGTTTAATCAATAAGAGACAGTGTTAAGTACACCCACACTAAACGGCAACAGATATGGTTAGCATGCGCTCAAACACCTGCGTTAACTGCTACGTGACATTGATGGCCCTATCAATGCTCCTTTCTAATACAGTCTCTGTCCAGCCACATGCTAACTGGTTAGTACAATGCCTCACTCTTTCAGCACGGCCCCCTTAGCACACATTAAATCCCATGCTAACAACGCATTTTTGTAATGATGCCCTTTTACTTATAAATTTATTTTAGATCATTTCTATCCCATCTTTCCTAATAGCACCCAAGATGGAACAAAATTAAACATGCAGGGGGAAATTTTACAATGAAGTACCTAGGTGGAAAGTTCAAGAAGGCTCTAATTTTAAACCTATTTAATAAAGGGAACATCGGCGCCTATCTACCTTCATAAAATGGACTACCAGAATCTGCCCCGAAAGCGCACAAATTTACATTTGCTCTGAAGATGGTGTAAAAGTATGCACGACTATGCGGGTACCTGTGCATTTTAAAAAATACATGTATACACTGCAACTTTGTCTCCAGTCTACACAAAGTATGCCTCTTGGATCGCTTAAGCATAGACCATGTAAGAGCAGGCACTCTTTCCACACGTCTACTTTTTATGCTCGTCTGCTGTCGTGCTGTTTTATAAAAGGCCTTTTCGGTTTGTGATAAAGCCTATAAAATTATCCCTGCTATAAACACATTTTTTTGTTTGCTTGGCTAATTTCTGCTACACCATCCTTGATCCGTTTTACATGAAAAGGAAGAATTTGCTTTTAAATGCAATTCTTAGCAGCCGAATAAATGGCTTACCTGTTTGTGTGCATGATCATATGAGTTGATATGATTGTCGAATTCCTGATGTTTATAGTACTGTTTGTCACACAGCTCACAGTAGAAGTTGGCCTTAAAATCTTCCAGAGCCTTTGCTATAGTGTTCTCCTTTTCAGCATAATCCTGAAGACAGACCAGAGAGATCAGTCATTTTCTAGCTTCCTCACTGAAGTACTACGGTATAGCAATAAATACCGAGCCATGCTGAGTATGCTCTAATATTAAAATCCATCCAACATGATTTACAGGATTTTTTTCCCCTAATGGAATGTAGCAAACATAAGTTTAGACTCATGCACAACAACATAATAGCTCAATTACCATTCCCAGAACATAAAATTGAAGCATATGTATATTTGGAGTTGATATTCAGATAGGTTTATACAGTTTGTAGCACCCGCAGACCACAAACTCCAACAATCCTGAGTGGAGGAGTAGCTTAATGGTTAGAGCACTAGTTTGGGAACCAAGAGACCAGGGTTCGCTTCTCACTAGCACTCCTTGTGGCCTTGGGCAAGTCACCTAACCCTCATTGCCTCAGAAGAATCCAAGTTATCAAAATGTCTCAGTCTAATGTACACAATGTAAACCGCTTTGACTAAAATGATGAAGCGGTATAAAAAACACATTGAATAAATAATAAATAAATAAATGTTCAGCAGCATAACCCCACAGACTGCAGGAAAGACACCAGGTTAACTCTGACACATTCCCAACCGACAGCTAACCGTATTGCATAAACTTAGGACAGGTCAATGGCTGTCTTAACTTTATGCAATTTTGCTCTCCGGTTAGTGGTGATATTCAGCCATTAACTGGATAGCAAAACTGGATATTGTGCACCAGACAGGCTACAGCCTTGAACATCCAGTTTTAGTTAAGGTGCTGACCGCCGCCGCTGAATATCAACCCCTTCATCTTTTATAGGTTGCCTATGCAGGAGACGTTTTTAGAAAAAGATAAACAAAGCAGATACAAATGAATTGCAATATTAGAAGGCCGACACGTCAAAGTTACATCCCCTTGGTATAATCCAGATCATCAGTCCTGAAGAGTCTATAAATAAAGAACAAATAGAGGGAATGCAGTTGTTATAGTAGTACTGATTCTGAGTATGCTGTGGAAGTCCGCATGGGATTAACTAATCTAGGTTCAAAAAAATATTTGTATGCAGAATATCTTACATTTTGTTGGAAATTTTATTGTGAATTGTGCACCCAGATCGAGAACATCTTAAAGTATTATTTAAGAATATTCTCTTGTGGTATAAAGATTTTAACTAATAGCTCCTAAACTGTTCTGGGTTTTTTTTGTTTTCTTATGGAAACAGGCTTTTAATACCCAATTTCCATCTAGCTACTGAATGAATCTGACTAAAGCAGCATCTTTGGAAAATTGTAATTGAAAATCTTTAATGGATAAATCTGTGTCAACTCTCCTTTTGTTCACTTTTCAATATTTTTTGATACAAAATCATCAGGAATATTACTACTGTATCTGAGTTCAGTTAGGGCCTATTTACTAAGATGTCTTGTGTGTTAAGTGCAGATAATAACCACAGAGTTAATACAGGTGCTGTGATAATACTTAATGTGGAGCCCCATTCATAAAGGGGCCTGTCCGGCTGCCCAGAATCTGGGCGGGCTGGATCTGCACCAGATTCTTGTCCCATGGGGGCTATTGGTCCCTGCGGGATCAGAATCCTGTGCAACGTGCCTGGATCTGCCCCAATTCTGGGCCCTTGGACACCCCCTACCCTCCCCATCCAACCCAGCTATGGTTCCTGCATGGAGTCTGATGCCTTGGCGTCCCGTTATCATGGCACCAGGATGCCATGCAGTGGCCACACTCACCCCCCAGATGCAGATTAGCCTTCTTTCCCCACCGCACGACCCCCGAATGGGCTTGCCGAGGCCAGGGTTGGGCTGCGGGAAATCTCCTATGCCCTTTCTACCTTTTGGGATGGTCCACCACCACCATGACTACTACTATTACTACTACTGAGCATTTGTATAGCTGTACTCAAGGGGACTTATTTGACCTCCGAGGGGGAATAAGTCCCCTATCTATCTCCCTGACCCTGAACATACAGGGTCTCATTTCAGAAATGTCATGGATGTCTGTGGCTTATTTTGGCTTAGAAACAATCAGAGGGTGTAAAGAAGAAAGCATGTCATCACCCCCAGTACTCAAATGCTGTTCTGGGCATGTTTATGTAGATGCCTCTGCAGACGTCCATATTGAGCATGTCCACATTTGGTAAATCTTATCTGCACCTGGACATGCCTGCATTTTTTTCAGATATTCTGGCTTAGATGTCCCAGATGGGAACCAAGAAGAGCACGCAACCCGCAATGCACAAAGTCCAGAAAGGAGCAGGTATCACAGATCACTGTGGAAGACGATAAAAAGCTTCATTTCAGTGTCTTAAGAGGTCTGTCCTTACATGTATTTTGGTTGCTAGGCCTTAATCAAGGGCTCAAGAACTCAACAAAAGACAAAATGACATAATTAAAAACAAGTATATAAATATACACAGAAAAATATGCACATATGACTCTTAACTATTATGCCAATGAGGAGAGATCACGTATGTAAAACAAAAGAAAATGTAGTTATGCTTGGTATTTTTTTATATATATCCTTTCATAGTTTATATTTGTTATGGTTCTTGCCTTATATGACTATTTATATATATCTTTGCATAGATAATGTTTTACTATGTATTTTTATTTATATACTTGTTTTTAATTATGTCATTATGTCTTTTGTTGAGGTCTTTTTTTTTTAAATTTATTTATTTATGAAATTTTTACAAATAATCAGGAACAAAAAAAACCTGTACAGAAGATAAATCTTGCAATCACATCAATACAAGAAATTTAATTGAACAAAGAAAAAATGCAAGAATTATACAAGTAGCCCTTGAACTTGGAAGGGGGTTAGCCATAAAGTAAACCAAACCACCTTTAATTAACAAGGAAAAAAAGAGGACTACGGGGTCCTAGGAGACCTTAATTAACGGATGGTACCAAGGTATCAGGAGAGGAGGTAATAGGCAATTGCAAACTTAGAAAAGCAGAAAGGTCTTCAGGAGAAAAAAATACATATTTCTGTGACCTAAAGGTAATTAAACATTTACAAGGAAATCTCAACACAAATGTAGCCCCAATTCGCAACACCCCAAGTTTCAATAACAAAAAAGCCCTCCTATGTTTCTGTGTTTCACATGCCACATCGGGAAAGAGAAGTATCTTTTTCCCGTGAAATAATTTATCACGCTTTCTATAAAACAATTTAAGGATCCATTCCCTATCCGAAGATAGGGCTAAAGTGACCAGTAATATAGAAACAATAACCTCTGCTTTAGGAGTAATAAGCAAGTCTGAAACATTAAGAGAGTCCATCACTAACGGTCCAACAGATATTTTCCCACCTTTCTTACCCAAAGGAAGATAATAAGCTTTAGAAACAGGAGGCATCAACTCAGGAGGCACTAATAATATGTCTCGCAAATAGGTCTTGAATATCTCCGAAGGCGACACTCCAGGTAGAACCGGGAAATTCAGAAGACGAAGATTAGATGCACGAACTGCATTTTCCAATTACTCAGTTTTAGACCGAAGAGCAATATTATCCTTAACCAAAACATCGGTTAAGTCTGTAACTCTCGTTAACCGCTGATCCATACCTGATTGCTTAACATTTAGTTCCACAATAGCAGACTGAACTGAAGTAGACGCCGATTCCAAGACGGACATCCGATCAGAAAAAGGGGAAAATTGAGTGACCACCATATTGCCAAGATGTAGAATAGCGTCCCATAAATTATCCAAAGTTACAGACGCCGGTCGAGGCAATGCAAATGAAAACCTCGAGGGAGGAAGTGAAGATCGATCTGCCGAATCAACAGGAATGGAAACAGCCTCCACTGCTGATGCAGGGTCCCCGGTGTTAGGCTGGGGCAGAGAAATCAAAGCCCCAGCCTGCAAATCTCCCTTCTGACCTCGACGAAACTCCGGTGTTGAGTCCCGCTCAGAAGACGCGATTTCTCGCACTTCAGGTGAAAGCACATCCTCACCCAACGACCGGGCAGCCGAAGTCCCAGGAAGCACCGGGGGAGAACGTCCATCCAGGGAGAGCGTGGTGTCAAGGGCGATAGACGCAGACTCAGAACTCATCGACGCTGCCAAGCCCGCTCTAATCCCCTGTACTTGCTCCTTGGACAACTGAACAAAGCGGTCCATAGGCCCCTCTCGAGAAGGTAATACCTCCGCGGGAGGAGGTTTAGCCTTAGCTTTACCTTTTCTCTTAGGCATAGTCAGTCGGACGATACCTCCACCGTCGACATCTTAGAAAAGCACCACCCCCTCCCCTGACTGTCTTTTGTTGAGGTCTTGAGCGCCTGATGAAGGACTAGCAGCCAAAACATGTGTAAGGACAGACCTCTAGTCCAACCAAAAAGTAAAACCACACACTCGCAAAAGGAAACACCAACCAGTCTAGAGCAAGGTGTCAACCAAATGTATTTATGATTTATCATGGAGTGAATCTATACCTGCCAACCCAACACGGCTATGTTTTGGCACTGCCCTCATCAGGGGTTTGGGTCTATTCAGAGAATAAAAATAAACAAATAAAAAATGAATAATATAAAAGCAAGAAGCTCAAATAAATAGAAAAAAAGGTAACATATAAAAACTCAGGGTGATACATACGCTGAGACACTGAAACACAATTAAAAACAGCGAGCACTGAAAAGTAAACATTGTGTATTTGATTAATTCAGTCGAAACAAAAAGGAGATCAAAGGAAAAGAAAAGATGGAAGGTACACATGTGGCTTATTATAAATACCAATAGAATCTCACTGATCTGTCATTGCGTGATTGTAAAGTTCAGTTCCCACTGTAGCGAGAAAATAATATAATCAGAGATGTTCAATTACTGGGAGTGTACAAATGAATTAATGGTCTAGGTCTAGGAACAAGTCTCTAATGGGTTAGCAAGAACCTTCTTTTTACGGTGTCGGGTTATAACAAATCACGTTCAGTTAACCTAGAGATACAGCAGACCGATTTGGTATTGAGAAGATCACGCTATTAACTAGTTTAATTTGGAGGCACGAACCCAATTGTGAACCTTAATAGTTTACACACTAAACCATATTAAGTCTCCTTTGAATAAAATTGTATATTAAAACCATGAGCATACCTTGTGGGTGCAAAGGAAGTCAAGGGTTCCACAGATTCTGCAAAAGCTGAGCAGCCGCAGCTTCAGCTTTTTTTTTTTTAAATTCTGTTTTGGCGCAAAACAGAGCAAAGTTGCCATAGAAACATGTAAACATCATAGCCATTGTTGGGAAAATGCGCTTTAAAGTGATCCAGAATAATAATAATTCTAACTAATGTTTTTTTTATTTATTTATTTATTTTATTTATTTACATTCTCTTATATACCACGCTATTCTGCATCAGTGCGGTTTACATTGAACAAACTGAAATTACATTGAACAGGGCATTATAACTTGGAGATAACTATTTTACAGGGAACATGGGCTATGGAGGGTTAAGTGGCTTGCAAAAGACCACAAGAAGCACCTGTGGGACTAGAAACCCCAGTCCTTCCGCCCAAGGTTGCTGTCCTCTAGTGGGATTTGAACCCCCGACCTTCCGGCTGAAGCATCTTGCCCCAACCACTAGGCTACTCCTCCACTTTTTATATATAATAAAGGAAAGAAGCATTTATAACCCTCATCAAATACCGATTCAACAGTGCACTGCAATGCATAAAGGATCAGAAACATAGTGAAAGGGCTGGCTTGTCAGCAGTGGAGGTAAAATAGTACAGAGCGCTTTATTTTTAAAACGGACCACTCTGCTATTAGCGACACTGTCAGCAACCTTTAAAACAAAGAAGAACAGAATGTCTAATTATATTGTAGAGCTTCCATTTGTAATATTCCATTCTGACAAAAGATAAAATTGCAAATTGGAGATACATGCGATATTCGGGAAATTGGTAGTGGATAAAATATTTAAAAAGAGGCCTAACACCAGTCATTGGTGATCATGCAATAAATTGTCAAAATTGTAAAAGTTGAAAGTAAAAAACAAACAAACATTCCTTTATACATAAAATGGTAAAAATGGATAAAAACAGTATAAGAATAAAACAAAGAATAAAAAAACCCAACAAAAATAGAGGTAAAAGTCAAAATGAAAATAAAAATAAAAACAGGAACAATAAAAGGGGCTCTCATGGAGAAGGAGCACTTGCTGTACAAAGCTTATCAATTATGGAGACTGATTGATCCAAACATTGAAGCTAAATCTAGATAGTCCACATAAATGGGGAATAATTAAATAATGAAAGAGTATTAAAATGAATAACTACATACTGAAGGCGGGGGAGGAGAAAAGGAAAAGAAAAAAGAAGAGGGAGGGGGAGGGGAAGGGGGAAGGTGGGAAGGGGAGAAAGGGGGGAGAGGGTGGAAGAAGGAAAAGAGGGGAGGAGGTGGGGAAGGGGGAAGAAAGAGTAGAGGGAAATATAAGAGATGATGAATCATAGAACAAAACTTTAAAAAATAAAAACATAATGAATTATAAAACAAATTTAAAACATGGAAAAAATGAGAAAGATAAAAACCGAACTATATAATCATAAAAGTGATACAAATAGGATTAAGAACACAGTTTTTATAAAAGGGGATCAATGTGGAAATTAAAATGGAAATAAAAATAAAAACAATCACGTAGAATAAAAGGACATAAAACAAAGGGAACAACAGTAAAATAATATAATACAAAGTAAATCTAATAACTTAAAAGATTTTTAAAAAGTTAGTTAAAAAGTATATACCCTCGTTCCGTTATGTAGTGTTACTCCCCCCTTATATGGTGGGCTAACTATACTCTTGTTGAAGCTTGTATTTAATTTTCTTATATAAATATTGTTTTTCTTTTTTGTAAATATTCCTCTTCTGCAAGTAGTAGTTTTTCTGTACAAGCTTTGCTTGACTGTTATTATAAAGTTCATAAATAATAAATAATAAAAGAAAAAGTATATAAGTTAAAAAAATGCTCCAAAAAAAGGGGGATATACAAGGAAGGGGAACAGTGGAGGAGAGGATGAGGAGAAAAAGGGGGGGAAGGGGGAATGGGGAGGGGAAGAAAGAGGAAAACAAGGGGGGTGGATGAAAAGAGGAAAAGAAGGGGGTGGATGAAGAGAGAGGGAAGTAGAAGGGGACATGGAAGGGGGAGGGGGGAAGGTGGGGGAGGGAAGGAGGGGGAGGGAAGAAAAGGAATCCTAAAAACATAAACCAGATCATTCTTGTTTAAAGAAAAGCAGAAAGGTCCATGTCCATGTTAAGGTCTGTCAGAATCATACTACGGAACATATCTGACCTCAACACATTCAGAAAACACCTCATATCACACCTCTTCTCTAAACATTTCACCCCCACCAAATAATCCCCCACAACCCAGATACATCACTCATTGTAAGCTGGACAAAAGTACATGTCCAACTCATGCCAGTTCTGTTCATATGTATATATTATCCCATCCCCAGCTACCTGTTGCATGCTGTACATGGTTTAAAATGTTAAAATGTAAAAGTTAAATTGTTAAAACCTTACTGTTTCTCCCACAATGTTCTCTGTAATTGCTATTTATCTTGTTTTATGTAAACCGTCTTGACCTAGCAAAAGGCAGTATATAAATACAGCTAAATAAATAAATAAATATAAACTGTAAATGAATGTGTAGTAACTCTAACACCTCTATGCTAATTTCTTTGTCAAATATTTAATACAAGAATCATAGCATGCTAACACAGTTAGGGGTCCTTTTACTAAAGTTTGTTGTGTGAATAACATGCATTTCAGTGCACGGTAACTGCTTCCATGGGCCTAAGTAATTGCTACCACGCAGGCGGGAAAACTACCTAGTACTGAAATACATCTCATGCGAGGGGGTGGGGACTGTGTGGTTGGAGCAGAGAATGGACATTGACTGCACATTGTGGTTAGCGTAGGCATCAATAGCACATGCTAATCACCAGTGTTGTTGTTAGTGCAGGTGCACCTACCACCACTTCCATGGGTGATGTTAGGTGCATCTGCAGTAATTGCCAAGGGCCAGAATGCATTCTATGAGGCTTGTGTGGTAGCTGCTGAAGACTTGCTGGCCACACCCTTGATGATTGCCGTGCTGTGGTGGCACCTCATGCATGTTAGGAGAAAAAAAACCCCACACTTGAGTAAAAGAGCCCTTCAATGTGCTGTGACAATGTAGCACCAACCTGTGGTAATTCCCATGGTCAACAGTTAAAATCATATCTAGAGTTACCAACATGTACTATGGCACTGCATGCTTTAACACAGTTAACACACATTCATAGTAACCGGGCCCCATTGCAGAAAATAGTTTGTTTTAAAATAACATGCAATAATGGTATGGCTAACACTATCAATTTAATAAAGAGACCATTGAATGCTATATGCTAATAGTATACAATTTAAAGGGGAGTTGATGTATCTAAAACAAAATTACAGCTAGGGTAAACTGTTAGTTTAAATCTCAGTGTGCATATAAATCTAATGGGATGTTGGATCAATGGAAATAATGATGGAAACCAGATTTTGAGCTTCAAAGACCTAGATGCAGAAGTTATCATTTTGTACCTGCGGTTCTCAGGTATGCATAGGCCCCATCTGTCCTGCAGCAATTTAATCTGATAACCATCTGGCACTGCTGCAGTCAAAATGATAAATGTCCCACTACTATAAAATACTTCTAATCTAGCTGAGTACAGAAATGTCCAAATAAGCTTTTCTATATTAAAATTTTTTCAGAGGATTTAGTACTTATTTGCATGATTAAATGCTTCATCAGTGAGAAAAGTAGACTTTATTCTCACCATAGACTAGGCAGAGTACACACTTGTTTGACTGGATTAATGCATTATTTTAGGAAAACTATTATTTAATTGTATGTAACTATGCAAGGACTAAGGGAGTCTTTCACTGAATTGTGGTAAGGTTTTACAATTATGGGAACATGCTTACTAAGCTCTGCACTGGTAACGTATGTGTGGGCTGTGTTACCAGAACTGCAGCTTCCATCCCCTTACAGTTCACATGGGCCTAGCATGCTGATACCACACTACCTGCCACGTGGGCACAACTAACGCCACCCATTGAGGTAGCATTAGTTGCACTCAAGCTATCAAACGCAGTTAGCCTGGATAAGTAATACCTACACTAGCCGTGATGTGCAGGGAACACCCGTGAGCCACCCAGTCCCCCCACCTTGATGCACACTACCAGGGTAGCATGGGGTTTTTTAGCATTTAGACTCATGCTACTTTTTAGCACGGCATCCAAAATGTGTGCTAGCCATGCAGATACCGGGTAGTGTGGTTTAGTAAACATGTACCACTGCACCTTAGGTGCAAAGATTAATGTGCACTAAGTGCAAAAGCTGTGCGCTAACTTTCGGAGAAATGCCTGTTGTGTCTCCTGCAGTCACCCTACAGAAAAGTTCTTTACCACACATTACAGGTAACCATCATTAGCACGGATGCACTTATTGTCTCTTCTTGAGGCGGTGATAAGTTTCAAGGGCGCGGGCAGGGTCCCGGTGCCCGCGCGTAACCGGGTGCCCGGCCCGGGACCCTGCTCGCATTTCGGAGGGGGGGCGCACGTCACTGCGCTCTGTGACGTAGCATGCATCATTTAAATTGACTGGCTCCGCGGGCTTAGGGGGCGAGCGGAGCCAATCAGGAGGGTCTGGCCATGTGCTCCAGCATGCGCGCGGTCGTGGCGGAGCACATGTGGCCAGATCGGAGGGCGAGTGGCCCACCCACCCACCCCTATTGTGTTGGGGAGGGGTGAGCGTTGTATCGGGTTGTCGCAGCTGGGGGGGGGGTTGGGGTGAGAGCAGCGGGATCCCAGAGGTTTCCGGGGTCCGGAGCCTTAGGCGACTTGGGACGGGGGCGGGGTGCCCTCGTCCCGGACTACCCCTGGAAGACTTCTGCTAGTAATATGGCGAAGTCGGATAGGGGTGGTTGGAACGTTGCTGGTGGTGTGACCGGGGTTGGAGCGGTAGGCGAGGTTGCCTTGCTAATCGCATGGCTGGTGACGCATCGCGCCGCTGGGGGGTTTGTTGGTTTCCTGTTCATTGTTCATTATGATGTTTTGGAAATAAAGCTGCGACCAGTTGTTACCACAAAAAGGCGGTCTGTGCAATTTGTGGTAAGGGTGGACAATGGGTGATATGGTTGGAGGATAAGTCGCAGGAGGGGAGCGACAGGTCCGGCTACCCGGTTAGTACACCCATGCCAACTGCATAAGTGACAGTGCATGGTAAAGTATCACGCACTAACACAATGAGCAGGTCACGTCCATTCACCACCCATGTACCAGTCAGTTTGCGCTCCATAATATGACATGCAGTTAGTGTGGGATTTTTAGCACGCTAGTTATATCTGGCGTGTGGTAACCATTACCATGGGCCTGCATTAATGGTTAGCATGCTAAAGCCAACACTAACTGCTTAGCGAGCTTAAGTAAAAGAGTCCTTAAGTATCAGAAAAATCTAATATCAATAATATGGTATCCTAAGTGTAGTGGGAAAAGCATACATGCATTGGTTGTATATTTGAACCTATTGTCTGCCTTCGACTGGCACCAGATCAAAATGTGACGTCTAACACAGCATCGGGGAACTGTGTCTGTCTCACATACAGATTCAGATACATTGAGAGAAAGTACTAGAAAGTGGAGACGAAACCAAATTAATGAACAATCAAATAAATTAACAAATGGTGCATGAGTAGTGAATAAAGGAGTGCATATTCCAATTTAGATAAAAGGTAACCCCCTAACATGAGAAGAGTAAAAGAAGCAATCTGCTTGTACCCATTTTTTGAGTGAGGAGAAGGAGTTAACTGCTTGTAACCGTTTTTGTTTGCTGGTACTGCCACTTGTTGTTGTTGTTATCATTCAATGATCCTAAAATTTAAGCCCTTGGGTCTAATATGCGATATTGGACGGAAACGGGTGTTTTTCTTCAAGCTCAATTTGCTAGATATTTGGATGTTCCACACATTACGTTGATGAGGACAACTCACAGTACAACGTCGTGTCGGTAACCTTACCGGTTTCATCCGGTGCAGTTGTTTATAATTATTCTTTGGCTGCTGGTCCCACCACACATTACCACTGAATGATTGGTTGATGGTGATAGTGCATGTTTTTACCCCCTGAGGAAGGCAATCTGCCGAAACGCGTTGGGGACAACCAATAAAGTCACAGTGTCATCATCGCTCTTGCTCTCTGTGTTTCCTGTTTGGCCCTGCAAGAGCTGCTGCTCTTTCTGTGTCTCTCTCTTTACTGTAGCTAGGAACATAAATCTTTCCATCTCTTTGCTGTGTTAAGACCTGTCAAAGGACAAGAAATCTTTTACTTAGTTTATAACTGTGACAATGCTAAAAGAAATAATCCAAATTGCTTTGTATTTAGTCAGTATTGTTATGCTCTCTGTATGCCTGCTTCTGTGAGACAAGCAAGTGATATAATAAAGGAACCTTTTTGCAAAGAAGAAATCTGTGAGAATATTGTGCCAGATATGTGTGTAATCTGCATGAGGTGTGTTTTATTGGGTGTTAGTTTGTTCCTATCTTGCATGGAGTTTTCATCTATAGTATAGATGTCACTTATCATTGAAATAGGTTACCTGCTGTATTAAGGCTGAGGATAATTATATGAAGTTTTAACTTATGCTACAAGCGTGGGGCCCAATATTCAAAGTGATTAACGCAGTTAGCAGAGCTGCAACCACATTAATTGTGGTAAACGGGATATTCAGCAGCACTAACATGGTTAGTGCCGCTGAATATTTGTGGGTGCTGCTGCTCAGCACCCCAATGCTAACCGAATAGTATTGGGGCATTCTATAGGTAGCACCTGGGGATAACTGGGCAGCGTAATATTAAGCTGCTGTCCAGTTATCCCTAAGCGACAAAAGTTAGGCAGACAAAAGGCTGTCCTAACTTTTGCCGCCAAAGCTAATTGGGCAGTGACTGAATATTGTTGCTGCCCGGTTAACTTCCTGTTTCACCAGCCAACCCGAATATTCAATGCAAGTAGCTGGATATGGACCTACCAATGAATATCCAGGATTAGAATTCAGCTTTGGCAGCTAGCCATTTTAATAGCGATAGCCGCCACCATTGAATATCAGGCCCTTGGTTATTTTAGCAATGTTTTTTGTGAGATGCATTAATAATTTGTACTCAGCTACAGCATGAACACATAAACAGCTTTGATTTTAGGATAAGGCGGTATAAAAAAAGACAGTTAAATAAGTAAAATAAAATATTGTTTTGGGAGTATATTGTATTATTGTGATCATTGTTTTTATTTTGATTAATGCATTTTTTATATTTTATTGTATCTTTTATCTTGTATTAGTGCCTTGGAAATAATATTTGTGGAGGTAAAATATGAATGTTTGAATTCAATTAAAATGAAATTAGATATAATCCTGGGGGCATTTTTGTCGTTGTTAAGTGCTGTCGAGTCGGTGTCAACTCATGGAGACACTCTAGATCAGGGGTTCTCAACCCTGTCCTCGGGACCCACCTAGCCAGTTGGGTTTTCAGGATAACCACAATGAATATGTATGAGAGATTTGCATACACTGCCTCCATTATATGCAAATCTCTCCATGCATATTCATTGTGGTTATCCTGAAAACTCGACTGGCTAGGTGGGTCCCGAGGACAGCGTTGAGAACCCCTGCTCTAGATAGTTGTCCTAAACTGTGTTTGGTCTTCAGTCAGGCGGCTTATTGTTTACAGAGTGGCACCCAGAGCTCCTGTTATTGTAATGATCCATCTCATTGCTGGCTTTCCTCTCTTCGCATGATATGTCGAAGTCTTGTCAACTGAGCCTCTAAAGAAAGCTTAAGTTTGATCTCCTCTAGTACTGACTGGTTTGTTCTTCAGGCAGTTCATGGTATACAGAGTATTCATTGCCAGCAACATAATTCAAAGGCATCGATTTTCTTCCTGTCTATCTTTTCCACTGTCCAACTTTCGCATCCATGTGATGTCACTGAAAACACCATGGCTTGAATGAGTCGAATCTTTGTATGGAGAGAGACATCTCTGTTCTTGAGAATCTTGTCTAGGTCCTTCATAGCCATTCTGCCAAGAGCAATGCATTGTCGGATTTCTTGATTGCTTGTTGTTTCTTTATTGATAGTTGATCCAAGTAGGTTAAAGTTGTCCACTATTTCGATTTCTCCACCTTCAACAACAATCTTATTGATTTTGCCAGTTGTCAGGATATTTGTCTTCCACCAACCTTTACACCTCAGTTGTCTTCATACAGTCCTGCTTCTCAGATGGGGGAAAGCATGCAGCCTTGTTGTACACCTTTGCTGATTTGAACTTTTCTGTTTCTCCTTGTTCCATTCAAACTGTTGTTTCTTGATCAATGTAAAGGTTGTGCAAAAGAACCTATCAGGTGTCCTGGTATACCCATGCTTCTTAATGTGCCCCAGAGTTTCTAATCGTTTAGACAGACAAAAGCCTTGCTGTAGTCAAACACACACATTTAGATATCTTTTTGGTATTCTTTCGATTTTTCAAGGATCCATCTCACATCCGCGATGATGTCTCTCGTTTCTCGCCCTTTCCTGAACCCTGCTTGCACTGCAGGCAATTCTCGTTCCAGGTATGGTTCTAGTCTGCAGAATAATCTTGAGTAGAATTTTGCTGGCATGTGGGATCAGAGCAATTGTGTGATAATTTCCAGTCAGTTGGATCCACTTTTTTTATTATTGGTATAAACACAGATCTTTTCCAGTCAGATGGCCATGATGTTGGCTTCCAAATTTCCTGGCAGAGCTTTGTAAGTATGGTAATATCTGCATCCGACTGCTGTAATATTTCAACGGGAATGCCATCAATGCTAGGTGCTTTGTTCTTTGATAAGGCTTTCAATGCTGCTTCGACTTCATCTTTCATCACATATAGTTCCTGATGATAATTTACACATTGAAACAGCTGTTGGTCCACATTATTTTTATGGTATAATGACTCTGTACTGTATATTCTTTCCACCTTTTCTTCATCTTCTCAGCATCATTCAACATGGATCCTTGAGCATCTTGTAACATACCAATTTGAGGATGGAATTTTTTCTTTACTCTCGCAGCTTTAGGAAAGCTGATCTTGCTCTTCCTCTAATAGTTTCTGCTTCTATTCCTTGCATGCATCATTGTAGTTGTTCTCCTTGACTTGCTTGGTTGCACATTGGAAATCTATCTTGAGTTCTGCAATTGCCTCTTTTTCTATTCTGGCTTTAGCTTCTCTGCATTTCTGGGCAATTTTCAAAGTTTCTTCGGTCATCCATTTTGGCCATTTTTGATTTTTTACCTTTTGTACCGACTTCTCACTTTCTTCCAACACAGTCTTCTTGATGTTATCCCATAACTCTTCTGGAGTTCTTTTTCTTTTTTAATTATTTATTTATAAGATATTTCAATATTACAATAAGAAAAGAATACATTCTCAAAGCCATACTAATATACAGCCTCAAAAAAGAAAAAAGAGACAAAGAGGAAGAAAAAAAAAATTAAGTACAAAAATCAATAGTCCACATCAAGGAAGTAAGAAAGACCCTGAATGGTCCCTGCAACAAATGAAACTCCTTTTGTCTTATCGATGAATTGAGAAAACATTAACAATAACAAGTTCTATCATTTATATCTAAAGCAGCAAATAAATTTTGCAAGCAGTCTTTAAATTCCAGTGGTATATCCTCAAGGTCATATTTTGCTAAATTCATGAGTGGCTTGCTCTTTTTCAATTTTAGTTTGAGTTTGCAGACTAGTAGTTGGTAATCTGTACCATAGTCAGCTCCAGGGTTTGTCTTTGTTGATTTTATAGAGCTTTTTCATCGTTGATTTCCACAGATGTAGTCAATTTGATTTTTGTACAATCCATTGGGTGAAATCCATGTGTACAGTCGCCGCTTTTGTTGCTGGAAGAAGGTGTTTGAGATGAATAGATCATTGGTCTTGCGTGATTTTATGTCTTTCTCCAGCTTCATTTCTGTTGCCAAGTCCATATTTTCCAACCACTTTGCCTTCTTCTTTGTTGCCAACTTTTGCGTTCCAGTCACCCATAATTATCAGAAAATCCTGTTTGCATGTTCTGTCAATTTCAGCTTGTACTTGTTCAAATAACTCATCAACTTCATCCTCTTCTGCAGCTTTTGTTGGGGCATATACTTGAATTATAGTTGTGTTGATGGGCATTCCCCATAGACGAATAGAAATTAAGGGTTCACTGATTGCACTGTATGTATTTCATTATAGTTCTTGGAAGCTTCTTCTTAATTATAAATGCAACACCATTTCTTCTTTGTCTTTCATTTCCAACATAATAGATCATGTAATCATCAGATGCAAAGTGCCTGATGCATCAGATCTCACATGGGTGCCAATGTATGCAGCTGTATTTTAGCCTCCATTTTTGTGGATTTTGTGGGGCAATTTTATAAAGACACATGGGTGCCTATGGCAGTCACTTTAGATGCCTCACTTGCGCTTTGAACTTCCAAAAATGTGCATGCAGATGCTCAAATCACGAAGATGTCCCCCGGAGCTATATTACAAACATTGTACTTGTCCAATTTTTGATCTGCTCCACGCACGAATAGGCATCAAAAATGCTCTCATTTGGACTGTTAAACATCTAAAGGTTGTAGAGAAGATGGCACTCTACCATCCCCAGTACACTCCACAATTGCAATATTTTTTGTGCAAATGGACAACTTGTTCTGTGTTTGCACCACTGCCGACTGTCTCTTAGTTGCCCTAAGCCACAGGTTGAGTCCTAGTTGAGTAATAGCCTTGAATTCAACTTTAAATTTCTGGTTGGAACTTCCAAAGATAGCAGGTACTGAATTCCACAGCATGGGGGCCAGAAAGTAGAATGTTAAGCTATATGTTCAATCCACATGTGGCCGTGCAGGTGGTGGGATAGAGCAATTTGTTTTCCTATGACCGTAAGACTCTTTCTGGTAAGCACACTGTATATACTCAAGATTTTAGAAATTAAATTAAGGACCTTGAATTTTACCCTACAAGCTATAGGGAGCCAATGGCATTCTAGCATAAGAGAGATTGCATCATTTGAGATTTTAGCTGAACAAATGAGCTTAACATCTGTGCTTCAAACTAATTGTAACTTCTTAATAATGGTCAAAACAGATCCACTATCTGGCATTGCAGTAATCGAGCCTGGGTATAACTAGGGAATTTATAAAAGATAAGTAGTGCTTCTCTATCAACATAGGAACAGACTGATTGTATGTGATGCAGACTCCAAATGCATTGCTCGACCACAGAGCTGACTTCTCAAAATTGAGCTCCAAATCCAGTACAAACCCTGGGGTCTTGTGAGAACTAACTAGTTTAAGCCATCAAGTATAGTGGCAATGGGAAGGAGTTAGATCAGTAATCCACATCTGTTATTAATAAACTATGAGAATATCTATTCAAAACAGTGATTGAGAGGGGCAAGATCTGATAGTGCTAGAATGACATAATGGATAAGCTAAACATCAACAGCAAATGGCTTAAAACCTACTTATGTAAGCAACTTTTGAGATCTGAGCTACAGTAAGTAGTTATAGATTCCAATGAGCTGTTATGTCTACAAGAGGTGACATGGCCATATGACCTTTTTGTAGTAATTTGGATGAAGTTTCATGTTTATGTGTTCTTATCATATATGTTAATTGGAACTCGCTTAGACTTTTAGATAGGCGAATAATAATAAAATAAATAAATAAAAAAGAAGGCATTAATGCCTTTACACTGAATAAGGGACACAAGTGGACTCAAAAACAAATCGAAAAGAAAAGGAGAGAGAATTGAGCCTGGGGTAGTCCAGAATCCAAATATTGGTGCTTAGAAAGATTCAAATTCCATCAAACCATAAGAGATCTGGAGCAGGCTAAACTAAAAATAAATAAGGTGATGGGGAAATTCATATGGCTCCACTGTCTGACCTTTTCAATGCTTCTTTAGAGTCAGGAGTTGACCTGGAATATGGGAGAACGGTGGGAGTGGCCCCCTTCCACAAAAGCATAATTAAGGAGGAAGTTGGGAACTACAGGCCAGTAGATCTGATCTCCATGGCAAGTACATTAATGGAAAAACTGCTAAAACAGAGGGCAGTGCAGTTTCTGAGGCCAATGGCTTGCAGGATCCAAGGTAGCATGGTTATACTAGACATCTCAGATGATCTGATTAATTTCTTTGACTTGAGTGACCAGAAGGACCAAAGGTGCCCTTCTCGAGTCCTCTGGGACTACTCCAGACTCTAAAAAAGCATTGAAAAGGTCAGAGAGTGGAGCTGCTAGCACCTCCCTAAGTTCCTTCAATACTCTTGGATGTATCTCATCTGTGCCCCATCTGTATTTGAACTTTATTAGCTTCTTACCTAGTAAGATTTTGGGAGTAGCTTCACACTTGAAAATGTGTCGTTAAATTAATAATCGAGTTGATGCAATGCAAACCCATGCAAAGCCACACATGGAACTATTAGCAGGTAACACAATGATTCCCAAGCTATCCTGGGGAAGTCCCAAACTATCAGGTTTTCAGGCTATCCACAATTAAGATGCATGAGAAAGATTTGCGTGCATGGCCTGCATTTCTCTCATGCATCTTCATTGTGGTTATCCTGAGCATCCGACTAACTGGGATTCTTAAAGGACAGTTTTGGGAATCATTGACACCGCAGCACTATTTCAAATATTTGCTTCACAGGCTGGACTTGGCAAAAAGATATATAACTACATTTCCTAAGGGTGAAACATTCATTTTGCTGGATTTTCCATAGCTAAACAAGTTTACCCTGTTTTCTACCAGTCTCATTTTCATGATAGAAAAACATCACTTCAAAAAAATCCCAAAATAGTGAGCAGAAAAGGCATACTTTAGTACACCAGCCTCAATATCAAACAATTACTGAGGTGCGCTGGAATATAGTGCAAGAACAAACACCGTACCAATGGCTTTTCTTGCTACAGAGTGGTTAGATTTATATAAACTGCAGACAAATATAGAATGCTACAGAGAAAATCATCTGTTGCCCTTTTTATCACTGTTGAGATCCATAAACATTCCTGTTGTGCTAAGCAATATTCATTATTATTTAAATAATCACATCCGAGGCCATGTAGTTGGTACATATTCATATAGTGAAAATAAATCTCATTGCTCTGGTACATTTACAACTGAACAAGCGATCATTTCATCTAGTGTGCTTTCATTAACTTGAAGCTGTTAGGCTAAGTCATTTTTATAAATAATGCTTAGACATGGTGTTATTAACTATAGTAATATAGGAATCTCACTATTAGTTTTTTTGCAACAACTAAAGAATCTTATGCTGCTAATTTATTAAAAAGAAGATTTAACCGGATATAAAAAGGGACAAAACTATAACATGAAATTTCTGGTTGCATAGCTAAGTGTTTGAATGTAATATTTTCTTTTGCTTTTAGAAATACTTTTGTTGATGTTTCATTCAGTTTTAAGAAAATTTCACTTTCTTGCATTTTGCTAATTATCTATGCCAGAGTTTAATTGTGTGAACCTGATTGCATTAGCCTATAAGTTAGATAAGTCAAAGGCAGAAGTCAAATTTTTCTGAAACCTTGCTCAGTTAAATTAAGGAGACCATATTCAAATACCTGCTCTGTGGCTAAGATAACTAGCTACGTTTAGCTAATTTTCACAGAATATTTGACGGAACCTAATTGGCTACATTTTCTGCTGAATACTCACCTAAATCTAGCCAGTTAAAATGAGACCAGCTAGAATCTCTTGAGTCAATATTTACAGTATACAGCACGGTAAGCATTTTTTAAAAGCTAGCTGTGATGCTTAAATATTTCAGGGATATTCAAAGCCATTGTCTGGAGAAACAGAGGTGCTGGATGTAAGTTTTAAAGAAAATAAGAAATGCCATACTGGATCAGACCAAAAGGTCCATCAAGTCCATTATCCTGTTTCCAGCAGTGGCCAATCCAGTTCAAAAATACCTGTCAGATTCCCAAAAGGTAGACAAATTCCATGCTGCTTATTCCAGGGGCAAGCAGTCGACTTCCCCCGTCTCTTTTAATAATAGTTTATGGACTTTTCCTCCAGGAATTTGTACAAACCTCTTTTAAACCCAGCTTTTACCACATTCTCCGGCAACAAATTCCAGATTGTGATTAGTCTTAAAATGTGTTAGGTTGTAGTGTTATTCTGTGTCCCTAGTCTTTCTTCTTTTATAGACTTCTATCATGTCTCCCTCAGTCTTCTCTTGACCAGCCAGTGCTTCTACTATATTGACAGGAACAATATTCAGGCTGCTATACATACATCTATGTGGATAAATTTAGGACAACCTTTTTGTAGTCGACTTGAATGTTGTTGCTATCTATACAGATAGGTGGAACATACTCACTGCACCCTGGCACTATCCACATAGTGCTGAGGTCTGTAATAATTTTTAGTTGCAATTTACAGATAGATGGATGTTTGTGGTTTCTGTAGTAGGGATTTGAGACAAGTTAACCGGGTAAGGCGGACCGGTCTGCCATCTCCGCTCATCAGCCCCCCCCCACAACATTCAATGACCAATGATACACAACACTTATTGGGAATTCAACTGGTCGCAGCTTTATTGCCCCAATAACATTACAATAACCATCAACAATTCAAACATTAACTTTACCCCCCCCTCCCCCAGCAGAGCGTACTTTCACCAGCCATGTGGGTAGCAAAGTGACGCCGCTTCTGCTTCCACCGTGTCCAGGCCCCGGCAAAATTGCCTAGCCTCCCTCTTCCGACTTCGCCATATTATTTTTTTTTTTTTAAACTTTTATTTTCATTTTGCAACAAACAAAAGAAACAACACACCAAAGGAGACAAAACAAGTATACAATAAGGAAAAGCAAACCCTAGTACCCCCCACCCCCCTGCTTCTTCTCTAAGCCGACAGTATCAGCATGTGAGCGCTTCCAAACAACAGTTATTGTACATCAAAACGAACATAAATAGCATCTGCGATACAGAATGATCATGTGACAGAGATTTATACAAATTTAAACAGTCAGATGAGAGCATTTAGCGGTGTGAACATAGTCATTGAGCATCTTCCATTTAGACAGATGATGGGGGGTCTGAACGGAAGAAGCAAACATACGAGGTATTTGTTCATATTTACTGTAGAGACAGACATGATTCCACCATTCATTGGGGCTCAGATGGGAGCTATTTTTCCAGTATTTCGTAATTAGGGAAATAGCAATGCCCAGCATGAAGTCTAAAAGGAAGTAAGCCGATTTTGGAAGAGAGGGGATCCCCGCTGCTGAGCGGAGTCCCACTATCCTCCAAGACAGGGGTTCTTGAAAGTGCAAAATAGATTGGATACGACCCCAGACCCGACGCCAGTAATACTGTAGTGCGGGACATTCATACATAACATGAGTTAGTGAACCAATGGCCGCATGGCATGTCCAGCATTTATTGCCCTGGGAGGTGTTCCATTTGGCTAATCTGTCAGGAGTATAGAAACACCGGTGGGCTAGAAAGAAGAGTGTCTGAGTGAGTGAGGCAGATCTGGAGACCCGTGTCACTCTACTCCAGACAAGGCTCCATTGCTCCGGGGTCAAAGTTACATGCAGTTCCCGCTCCCATGCTTTCTGTGCTATAGGGGTACCTCTATTTACAGCATTACTTAAGGTTTTGTAAAAGTTAGATGCTACTCCCGGTGAGCTCCCGATAGATCGGATAGTCTCCGACAAGTCTTGGGTAGGAGATTCCGATGGCGGGAGCACCTTAGCACTCCGAAGACAATGCTGTAGTTGCACCAACTGAAAGTAGTGTTTCGCTGGGAGACCAAATTCAATTTGCAATTCACTGAAAGTTTTCCAGCGACCATCATGGAACAACTGGGTAGGGGTCCTAATGCCCCTAGTGTACCAGGGGCTCCACGCCATCGGTTTATTTTGTATTTGAAATCGAGTATTGTACCAGAGCGGGAGTCTGTCTAACGGACAGAATCGGGAGTCTAGAGATTGAATAAGAGTATTAAAGGCACCTAAAGTGTCTAAAAGCATTGGTGGATAGTGGGAGTCTGATGGGAGAGTCATACCAGGGAGAGAAGTAAGAGGAAACGGTTTGCAAAGGTTCTCCTCTATGTCTAGCCACACAGGTCTACTCGGTGCTAGATCTTCCAGCCAACGAGCGCCTTGTTTGAGAAGAAAAGAGTGGTGATATTTCAGGAAATCAGGGAATCTGACACCCCCATTTTCCTTATCAGCTTGCAACCTATGCTTCGCTATCCTAGGTGTCTTGTTTTGCCATAAGTATCTAGTCAGAAGGCCCTCTAAATCTTTATATGTACGTCGAGGTAGGAGACAGGGCAACATTTCTAAAATGTAATTCACTTTAGGAACAATCATCATTTTTATGGTTTCTAGGCGACCCCACCAGGTAAGTGTTAAAGGAGTCCAACGGTGAGTAAGCGCCCGGACTTTAGAGGTTAAGTCTTTGGCATTAAAGGAGATAGCGTCTTCCAAAGGAGAGCAATAGTGGACCCCAAGGTATTTGACCATGCGAGGTTGCCATAAAAAGGGAAAGGATTGCATATCTGCTTGATGAATCAGAGAATTTAATGGAAAGGCTACCGATTTGGTCCAATTTATCTTATACCCCGATAGTTGTGAATATTTACCGATTTGCTCTAGGACAGCCGGCACCGAGTCTAAAGAGACAAAGAGCATAAGGTCATCAGCATATGCTGAAATTTTAATTTCCCTATGAGAGAAGGGGACTCCATGAATCTCCTCCGATTGCCGGATTAGTAAAGCTAAGGGTTCGAGTGCAAGATCGAAAAGAAGTGGAGACAGTGGGCATCCCTGACGAGTACCGCGCTGAAGGGGAAATGGCTGAGACTTTAAAGCATTAGCACAGATACTGGCTGTAGGTTGTGCGTACATGGTGTGGAGACAACGGAGAAAACCTTCTCCGAATCCGTACCAGCGGAGAGTTGCAAACAGGAAAGGCCATTCTAAGCGATCAAAGGCCTTCTCAGCATCAAGTGAGAGGCCAACAAATGGTCGATCAAGATTAACCGCGGTAGTCAGTACATGACATAGAGTCCGAGCATTGTCAGCGGTTGATCTACCGGGAATGAAACCGCATTGATCTGGGTGTATTAAAGTAGACATCCTATCAGAGAGCCGGGTGGAGAGAATGGTGGCAAATATTTTATAGTCCGCATTTAGGAGGGAAATTGGACGATAATTAGCTGTTAGTTGCGGATCTCTCCCCTCTTTCTCAAAAACTACTACATTTGCCATTGAAAAGGACCCAGAAGGAGATCCTTCCTCGGCCAGAGCAGAAAAATAAAGTTTCAAAACTGGAGCTAAGTCAGCGCTAAAGGTTTTGTAGAATTCAGCAGGGAGACCGTCCGGGCCGGCAGCTCGACCTGTGGCACATCTCTTGAGAGCAGAATGAATTTCTGATAAAGTGAATGGTTTGTCCATGGCCTCTCTATCTTCGTCAGATAGGGTCGGTCGTTGTACCCCTGAGAGCAATCGTTCAAATACTTCTGGCTCAAAATCACATTCAGATTGATAAAGCCGAGTATAAAAATCACGAAAGAGTTCTAAGATTTCTGTATCTTTAGTGACCAGGCCCCCCCCCCGACGGATTACGGAGAGCGGTAACACGCTTGGCTTCTTTTTGACCTTTCAGGGCATTCGCTAATAATTTGCCAGCACGGTTATTTTCCCGGTAATACAACCCTTGTTGTGATTCAATATTTTTAGCAGCAGCAGTAGTATATAAAAGCTGATTGTATTGAAAGCGGAGGCGTTGTAAACGGAGTAAAATACATGGGTCAGTACGGGACGTCAGGAGACGCTCCCCAGCTTGTATCTGTTGCTCTAGAATCAGTAAGTGTTGCTTTCTTTGTTTCCCCTGTCGAATTTGATAGCTGGTTATAGTAGCACGGATAGATGCCTTAAAACCCTCCCACCAAGCCCAGCTCGCTGTGTCATGGGGTGAGTTAAAATGAAAATAATCTTGGATAGCGGCCTTTATGTCAACCTGAAAATCTTTTTGATCCAGTAGGGATCTATCAAAAAACCAAGCACGGGGATGATCATCTCGCGTAGTGACATGCAATGAAAAAGATATGGCAGCATGATCAGAAATATGGAGAGGATGAATCCTAGCCGTGTCCACTTGAGAAATCAGTGCTTTGGAAATGAGAAAGAAATCTATTCTAGATTGTGAGTGATGGGGGGCAGAAAAAAAGGTGTACTCTAAATCGGAGGGGTGAAGCAGCCTCCATATATCTACTAGCGCAAGGTCTTGCATCAGAGCTGTAAGGGTAGCAAGACTCTTGGGTGGACTACTCGTTCTAGGCGGTTGTCTATCTATCAAAGGGTCTAGCACTTGATTGAAATCGCCACCAAGTATTAATGGAGTATTGGCAGAGGCCTGTGCCAACTGCGCAATACTTGCATAGTAAGTAGGGTTATCCACATTCGGGGCATAAATACAAATACACGTGAATTCACTATCTCCAACCTTAAAATGTGCACGGGCCCATCTACCCTCCTTATCAGAGCTAGTATCTATTACAGTAGCTTGCAAAGACTTCTTAACCAGAATGGCTACCCCACACCGTTTGGAGACGGCGGGAGAATAGGCAGCCACCAGGTAAGGTTTAGCATTGAGTTTCAGTGTTTCAGCGGAATTTAGATGCGTTTCCTGAAGAAACACTAAATCAGCATGCTCATGGTTAAGATAGCTAAGAATTTTCTTTCTTTTGATTGGACTATTGATGCCTTTTACGTTAAGTGATAAGATCTTACATAAGGCCATTGAGCAAGGTTAAAAATTCTGAAAGAGAACATGATAACGCACATAAGTTCACAGTGGCCCTCATAGTAACTGTATCTGGCTGTACACATGACATGATAGAAAATGAGCTAATGTAATACAATGAAGCGCCCCACATTAAAAAATAAGAACCGCAGTGCGGTAGAGAAGAAGCAGAACCCCAGAAATTACTGGCGACCATGTGTCTGCGGGGAGAAACCCCAGAGAAGGCCGAAATTGAAAACATATAACCTGTATAACTGTGCGTGCTCCGAATCCAACCGAGGCACACATCATGGAGGGATAGAAGACCCAGAAAGTCATATAAAGACAGAAAGAAAAGTCCAGGCAGTCTCTGTGCTTGGCTATGACCACCGCGTCGGGCCCTTCAAAATGGCGGACAGAGCCGGCAGATAATAAGTCCAAGTTGTTGGGTTAACGCATCTGCTCTGCTTCTTTGGAGTCTAAAAATGTTGATAGTAGATCAGGATCTTCGAATGTCCTAGTTTGGTTGTGGAGAGTCACTCGGAGCTTCGCTGGATACAACAGGCCAAAGCGAGCCTGTAGCTGTTGAAGTCGAGGGCGAAAAGCAAGGAGTCTCTTCCGACGGTCAACTGTGGGCTTCGCCAAATCAGGGAAGAAGGAGACTTTATGACTTTCAAACTCCAGATGACGATTCGCCCGGGCAGCATTTAGAATTTGTTCCACTTGTTGATATCGTAGTAATCGAAAGATAATAGGCCGGGGGGTCGTTCGGTTGAGCGCCATATGGGTAAGAACACGATGTGCTCGATCAATTTCCAGGTCTCTATGAAATGTGATCTTCAGCAAGGTGGGAAGAGTTTTGAGCAGGAATTCTCTGATATCTCCTGCTTCCGCCCCCTCCGGTATTCCAAGGAGCCTCACATTGTTGCGACGGGCTCGATTATTGCTATCTTCTAACTCTTTTTGAAGATTCTGTATCTGGCGCTCAGCCTTGTCCAGTTTGACCAAGCGCACCGCGTGCGAGTCGAGGACCCCCGCCATGTTGTCCTGCCGTAATGAAAGACTTTCAAGTCGGTCCTGGAGCACACCGAAGTCTTCTCGCATGGCTCGAAGCGCTTCTCCGTTGGACTGCACCAGTTCCTTCACGCCGCGTATTTCCTCTAAGATCTCCTGATGCATTTCGGGGTTTTCCCGAAGTGGAACCATCTTCTGTGGGGAAGACACCTCTGTTTTGGAGCGTTTTCCGTGTGAAGAAGAAGGAGACCCGAAGTCCAAGCGCGCTGGTTTATGGGCCGCCATCCCCCCCGAGGTACCCCGGTAAGTTCGGAGCAAAAAATTGAGTTTATGTAGGTATTAAGTCAGGATTCTGAGTAGGCCTCTCGGGAGCTTCAGCGCGAAGCGTCTAACCCGCTGGACATCAGGCTCCGCCCCCCAACTTCGCCATATTATTAGCAAAAGTCTGAGGGACTGTCCGGGTCGGCGGTACCCCACCCCCGCCCTACTGCTTGGCTCCGGCTCCGGACCCCGGAAACCTCCGGGATCCCGCCACCGGCTCAGGCCCCGCCTGACCTGTGCCGCCCCCCCCCCCCCCGGCCAAGCTGCGACCAGCGCCCCGGGTCTTAAGCATACCTTCCAAGGCCTCCTGCCAATCATTGAGGAGCAAATCCATCCCCACCGGGGACAGATGCACTCCATCCGGCCTATACAAGCCAGCGCACTCCACCTCGGCCCAGGAGTGCAAAATTTGACACCCCCCCCTGCTCCCCCACCCATCTGCCAATTTGGCGATTAATCTTCGTCATCCCGCGCGACCACCGCCGCTGAGTCTTGCAAGCCGGCCTTGGAGTGATATCTGACCAAAGCAGAAATACCCCAGAGAACATCCCCAGGATTACACCCAAGTCCTTGATAACAGTCCGAATCAACTGTCGGCAGGTCCAGGACACCAGGTCGTTGCCACCCAAATGTATCAACAAGGCATCTGGCGTCCCACTGCTCCTTCCGTGGTGCCGCAGCAAGGGCAAGAGCTGAATCCATCGCAGTCTGCGCTCGCCCAGCTATGAGACAGTCACCCCGAAGGCATCCAATCCCAAATTCCGCCCGATTGGGTGTGCCGCTGCTCGTTTGCTGGCCCAGAAAACAAACGAGTGGCCCAGAACCCAACAGTGACAAGACTCTGGAAAAACTTCTGCAAGATAAAGAGAGCCACAGTTAGCCAGCCCCCCACCACCCGTAGAAGTGCACGTATCTGTGACAGGCCCCCGACTTCCATCTGCCTAGGCGCCGGATGGCCTCCTTGGGTAACCCCAAGGCTGCCGCGCTCGTCGCCACCCCGATATGAAAGGAGTGTGGCGCAAACGACCCCGCATCCTCTCCGAGCCAGCGTAAAGCCAGTCTCAGCACCGCCGTAAATTAAAAGCGCGTAAGCACCCTGCCATCCTCGTGGATGAACAAGGTCCCCCCTCCCCTAGGCCGCTCCTGCAAGTAGGCCTTTTGCCGAACAACCGGGCAAGGGCCAGCCCCCCGTAAAGCTCGCAACCGAACCCCCGCGCCGTGCCCCAACTGGTCCGTCCTGGAACGTGCTAGAAAAACACTGACCCCCCACTCCTCGCACTTCACCTGGTGCACCTGCAGGCCGCTTGCTCCGGCCGCCCTCCGCGAATCCGCAATCAGCTCCCCCATGCGGAAAGCATCAAAAAAGGCCCAGGAAAATACTGCCCGAAAAAGGACGCCCCCAAAACGGAAGAACCACCTGAGGCAGGGCCGCGCACAAACGTTGAAGCAAATCGTAAGTAATGGGCCGTCGGCCATCCCTCGTATGTTAGCCGTGAGACCCGCTATCTTCCAGAAACGGGGCCACTCCGCCGCACACCAGGATCCCCCATAGTAAACTCCGAGGCCCCGACCTCCAGCCGCATCAGTAATCAAATGCAAATCCCGATTGGAAATCTCCATGTCCCTGAGCACCGTAACGCCATGGACATCCTGCAAGAATTCATCCCAAAGGGCTAGGTCGGCCCGAATGCTCTGTGACAAACGCCGCCGGTGATGTGGTTTAAGGACTCCAGCAGTAGTCGCTGCTAATCGTCTCATGAACACACGATCCATCGGAATCACTCTGCAGGCAAAG
The DNA here is from genome assembly GCA_033557465.1 of Ichthyophis bannanicus. NCBI lineage: Eukaryota > Metazoa > Chordata > Amphibia > Gymnophiona > Ichthyophiidae > Ichthyophis > Ichthyophis bannanicus. The sequence continues at coordinate 546,398,654 of CM066036.1, read as the reverse complement.
TTCAAAGACCCAATCAATGACTGCATCTCCCGCAACGTCATCCGCTTGGCGCACAAGACATTCGACACCAATACCCGGAGTGTCGTTAACTTGTCCACCGGCAAGCGCGCCACCACCGCCACGGAATCTAATTCAATTCCTAAGAAGGTGAGCCGTGACGTTGGGCCCTCATTTTTTTCCGGCCGCCAACGGGACTCCCCACGCGCGCGCCAGCTGTATAAAACCCGCTAACAATGCCTGGCACTGCTTCGTCCGGGCTGCTCCGACCAACCCATAGGCATACACCGATCAAAGTAATAGTTGCCCCCAAAACGAAACCCTAACAACGGAAAAGCCGAAGGGTGAACCGGTAACAAACGGAACGCAGATTCTATATCGGCCTTTGCCATCAAGCAGGCCCTCCCACAGTTTCGGACGAGGTCAACAGCGGAGTCAAAAGATGCATACCGAACCTCGCACAGACCCTTAGGGATCATGTCGTTAACCGAAGCCCCACAGGGGTAGAACAGGTTATGAATAAGCCGGAATTTCCAACGCTCCTTTTTTTTTTTTTTTTTTGGGATGACCCCCAAAGGGGACATCACAAAATCGGCAAAGGGCGGTTGCCCGAAAGGTCCCGCTACCCTCCCCAATGCGATCCCATCCGCTAACTTCTCACGCACGACATTAGCAAAGCGCCTCACCGAAAGAGCGTTCCGTACTGCGCTCACCGCCATCCGCCCGCCCGTCGGAATCTGAAACCCCTCCCGAAAGCCCCCCTCCAAAATAACTCTATCCTGTTTTCTGGGATATCTCCTCAACCACTCTCGGAAAGTGTCAATCCTAACAGGAGTCGGGGCTACTCCCCACCAGCTCTCACTGCTTCGAGGGGGGCACGCTGGCACCGCCCGCATCTCTCTTAACACATTTAAGGGCGGAATGCCCCCCGTTACAGACTGAGCACGCATGCCGGAATTTGCAGTCCGGAAAGGGGCAGGAGGACTTGTTGAAACGCCAACATATGTCCCCTGTGCCCCCCCTCCAACCGCTTTCTGCGCTGCCACCGAATCCCCCGCCCGAAAGGGCCGCGGCGCCCCAGAAGCGGTGACTAGCCCGCCTGTCGCACCACTCGCTGGCCCACTAGCTGCTCTGACCGACATCTGCGTGAGCCATAAATTAATGTCCTGAGTGCCCCACGACAGTGACCGATTCTCCTCCATCTTATCACGGAACTTTTCATCCTAGTTGAGCCACGCCCAACCATCGTGCAACTGAGATGCCTCCAAGATGGAGTCGGCGTACGCCAATAGCATCCCATACTGCTCAGGATGAACCCGCCCCCAAACACTGGCTAACCGCAAGAAGGCACGCATCCAATTTGTCACATTACGCGCAGCCCGGCGCACCCGTCCCGCCTTCTCGTCAGCTTTCTTCTTCCTCCTACTGTCCCCGGAACGCTTACGACCCTCAAGCAACCGAAAAATGTCAATGTAACGGCGCTCCTGGATTCTCCGCCTCAATTTCCTAGGCACGCCTTCCCAAAGCTCCGAGAACGCTGCCACGGTAGGCACGGGCCCAGGCACCCCGCCCCCCTCGCACCTGCTACCCGCGGACGCGGATGTCGAAGATCCCAACGATGTGGAGGACTCGGAGCCCGAAGCCCGCCGCCACCGGCGCGAATGCCGCCGCTTTTTCTTGGACGCCCCAATTCCCGGACCGACAGACAACGCAGCCGCTAAAGTGACTTGACCAGTCGACTCACCTGCTGCACCGGCTGCCTCTGATGCCGCTGTAACGGCCCCCTGCTGCTCCGACGCTGCACTCTCCAGGCCCTGTACCAAGTCGCCCGCTTCATTGGGTAGTGGAGTCGCCTCCGCTCTCTGTGATGTGACAGGCCGCTGCGGTCGTGGGTATGTCCATCCCGTAGGTACCTGCGGAGAGAAAAAGGGAAAAGGCGCAGCGGCACCTGCAACAGCCCAAGGCTGCTGCCACACCCCCAGCCAGTCCGCCCTCGAAGAGCCTTGGCCCCCACTCTGCCAATGCTCCCAGGTAGGCGAGCCGCCCCCGCCGAGAAACCCCGGCCCCCCCATACCATCCCGCCAAACCGCCCAATTACTATTATTCCCCGCCCCCGCTGCCCGAACGCCACCCAGCGGGGGACCCTCCCCCACCCCCAGTCCCCCAAAAGGCACCTGAGGCTGCCCTAGCCCCGTAGCCTGTCTATCCGTTTCAGTTGTAGCCGGAGCTGGAACTGGCCCTACAGACCCCCCTGCCCCCCGTGTGGTGCCCCCCTCGGGGAAGCTCCCCTGAACTGCCTGGAGACGGTGCCGAAACCCCCCTGGGCCCCACACCCCCTCTGTTACTCCTACCCCGGGAGGCTGCGCTGTTTACTGCACCTCTGCGCCCTGAAGAACTGGGAGCAGGCCTACCGCGCCGCCCGGCACCGCGCCCCCTTGCCACGCCCCCCAACTGTACCCCCCTACTGCCTGAAGACGCCCACCCCATCTCCTCAGCATCCCGTGCGGTCCCGCGCCCCTGATGAGCCCCCCACCCCGCTACCCCCCTGGCCCCACGCCCCTGAGGAGCCCCACTGCCAGCTACCCCCCTGGCCCCCTTTTTGCTTTTCCCACCCATGCCAAAGACACCCCTGCTGACAGACCGTAAAATCGCGCCTCCTCTCTCTCTACTTTTTTTTTTTTTTTATGTTTGATGCCACCAACCCGGATGCCAGGAGAGGTTCCGAGCCGCAGGCCCCAAAATGAGCAAAACCGCTCACCGCGTTTTCTTCGCCACGTGGCCCAAGCCCTGCACTGATCCAGCAGACGTCCGACCCACCCGGCCGCCACGAGGGAAAGGCCGGAGGAGCCCCGACGCCCCCACCACACTCCCCCCTCACGCCTGGCTGTAGCTCCTTTCATTGGCTCCCGCCACCCGCAGGGCTCCGCGGGAGCCAATGAGAGCCCCACATGCCGTGAGCCTGCACCCGCGGGCTCGCACGAGCACGGAGCTGCTCGCGACCGGCCGCCCCCCCGGTTAACGCCGGCCGCGCGCACGCCAGGGGGGCACGCGGCCTTGCCATTCTTGTTGGGAGTGAAGTGCTTTGTGTGTGAGGAGGATGCATTTGTAGTTTATTCTGCTGGTAAGTGGCAACCAGTGTAATTGCTTTAGGATGAGGGTAATATGATCATATTTATTTGCACCTTGTATAATACATGCAGCTGCGTGTAAGGCAGTTTGTAGAGGGAGGAGTGTTGATTGAGGTAATCCTTGGTAGATGTTGTTTAGAAGTCTGCGTGAGGGAGTGTGAGGTTTGTAGTGCGGATCTGAAGTCTGTTGGTTCTAGAAGTGGTCTATGTCTCTATAGGGTCTTTATTCTGAAGTAGATTGTCCTTGGGGGAAAAGGAAAACCTTTGGGTTAAAGCAGATAAATCTGTGTATTTTAGACGTCAGTGTTTTTGTCAAGTTAGTCAGGTTTTAGTAGTATCAGACAGCTTTCATTTAAATCAAATCGGAGTATAGCTTAGCATAGAATGTAAGAGTAAATAGTCACAGACATAAATTCATTTCTAGAGAGCTTTTTTTGTTTAAATTAAATCAGAGTATAGCTTGGCATACAAGTAGAATGGTCTCTGAGTAGTAAGAAATAAACTAGTTTCTAGGAATCTTTACAAAGAAGCCTTCCAGTTGGAGGTAAAAGATCTGTGAAGTTGTCTAAAATAGGTGTGAAGTTGTCTTAAATAGGAGACCAAAGGGGCAAGACTTTACCTTAGAAGCACAGGTCAGAGCACTCTGAGGGAAGCCAGCTTTTCTTAAGTCTTACTTCCCTCACTCTCACCCACCCAGGGCTCATCTTAGCTTTATAGGCTTTTAAACCTATTAAAGGGAAGTAGGTGCCCATATTCCCTTTCAGGTGCGACTGGTTATCCTAATCAGGAATACATTAATTAAGTACCTGAGATTAATTAGTCTTGAGGTGAACAAAGCCCCTTAAATGTATTAGGTATAGCTGTATTAAAATAAGTATCCCCAGCAAATCTAAGTAAATAGACAACTTAAAAACACCTTAAAACTAAGACGCAAACAGCAGTCCAGCAGAAAGAAATGGGAGGGCTTTCCAGTCTTTTGCATTGAGAGTTACATGTACGATTTTCTCCCAGTTGGCGAGGGGTCTTATGTGTGTACTAGGTTCAAGGAACTCTTTGCTCTCAGGGAACGAGTTCGATGTCTGGAGGCTAGACTAGCAGACTTGGAGGACATAAGAAAGACAAAGAGGTATATAGATGAGACCTATAGGGACATAGTACTGAAGTCCCACCTCCAGTCTGGCAGCCTCCCTGTTGCCATAGATGACAGAGGTCAGGTGACAGGACAGCATCACCCTGGTGTGGCAGGAAATGATCCTGTAGAGCTAGGACCTCTCCTACAGGTGCTGTAAAAGCCTCTTGCACCTCGTAGGTTTCAGCAGGGCGACGTGCCCATGAGGAAAGGGTTAGGATGACCATTATAGTTGGTGTTTCGATCATTAGACATGTAATTAGCTGGGTGGCTTGTGGATGTGAGGATCGCCTGGTAACATGCCTGCGTGGTGCAAAGGTAGCGGACCTCATGTGCCACCTAGACAAGGTGCTGGAGAGGAGTCTGCTGTCTTGGTACATGTTTGTACCAATGACATAGGAAAGTGTGGGGGGGAGGTTCTGGAGGCCAAATTTAGGCTTTTGGGTAGGAAGTTGAAATCCAGAACGTCCAGGGTAGCATTCTCAGAAATGCTTCCTGTTCAACGCACAGGACCCAAAGGGCAGGCAGAACTCTGGAGTCCCAATATGTGGATGAGATGATGGTTATGAATGGGGAAACATTTTGGGGGAAAGGAAGGGCTTTTCCGAAGAGATGGGCTCCACCTTAATTGAGATAGAACCAGGCTGCTGTCATTAATCTTTAAAAAGGAGATAGAGCAGCTTTTAAACTAGATAAAAGGGGAAGCCAAAAGTAACCCAAGAATGCATGGTTCAAAACAATCTATCCTTGAAGGATATTAGCAAAAGATTTGAAGCTAGGCCATATCGACAGAAAGGTTCCAATCAAGACATAAGTAACCCAAATGCCCTTAAGTACAGAGCGAATAGGGAGAGGAGAGTTGGTCCTGCTGGGGAGAGAGAGATCAGCTGCGATCGCTGAGTGAGAGCGTCTGACGTCACCATCCTGCCCTATAACAGTCTGGGCTGAACTGCGGGACTGTGGAGAGGAGAGTTGGTCCTGCTGGGGAGAGAGAGATCAGCTGCGATCGCTGAGTGAGAGCGTCTGACGTCATCATCCTGCCCTATAACAGTCTGGGCTGAACCGCAGGATGCGGTCGCGGCCGCGTCTTTGGGCGCGACCGAAGGGGCGTGACCAAAGGGGCAGGCCACGCCCCTTTGGAGCCCCTTCGGAGACTTTCGGAGAGCTTCGGAGGGGTGTGAGGTGTGGATCTTAATATTCTTCAATGGGGAAACGTCATAAGAAGAGCCTTCCAGCTGTATCGACCGTGAAGGCCCCCAAAAGCGAGGGCCCTATGGATAAACATCTAGTCAGGCGAACCCTGGAAGGTGGGAGTATGGAGTCGTCTGTTGCTGTGAGTACTTCCTCGTTGTCCACCTCTTCTCCGATTGGGGACGTTACCCTATCCCACTTGCCACAGAATCTCGGCGGGATTGTAGACGGAGGTGAGAAGGGAGTTTCCCCTCAGGCCTCCGACCTGGTGTCTGGCTTAGTTTTGGGGGATACTATTCCTAGTGTTAAATTATTGCCGCTACCTAAAGTTGTTCAGGTACCTTCAGTGAAGGGGGGATCGGAAATTTCCTTGATCTCTCCTTCGGATATATCACTTAAAGATATTTGGACTATTGTGACTCGGACTGAAGTGAGTTTGACTGGAACTTTGGGGCAAATTGAAGAGTTCACAAAAGATGCTGTTGCTAAGTTTATAGATTATGATGAGCAATTAGGTGTGGTTGGGGAACGCCTGGGGCAATTAGAAACTAAAGTAAATACTGTTAGAGCTGTTTCTGTAGCCTCTGTAACGGATAGCTTGTATGTCCGTAGACAGTTGGAAAATTTTGAAAATTCAATGAGGTCTAAGAACTTGCGGTGTTTAAATTTTCCTATTACGCATTATTTATCTCCACTTATTCTCTTTTATAAATATCTGAAAGAGGTGTTGCTTTTTGAGCAACCTGAAACCTTTAAAATTGCAAATTTTTATTATATACCTAAATTTTAAAAAAAGATGTCTAGTGAGAGAGATGATGTCGTAGGAGCTCAGGCGGCCTCTCCCCCTAGTTTAGAACTTTCTGATTTTTTGGAATCCTCTTCGGATAATATAACCGCTCGTGCTACTCTGGTGGTTACTTTTTATTCCGAGATGGATAAGAATTCTGTTATGAAAACGTATTTCTCTAAGAAACATGCTATTTTTTGTGGTTCTAGGGTCATTCTTTTTCCGGATGTCTCAAAATCAACCCAGATGCGCTGGAAGGCCTTTCTGGCGTTGAAGGACCGTACACTTGCATTGGGAGCTACTTTTTCCTTAAGTTCCCATGCAAGTGTATAGTTGGACATGCTGGGAAAAGCTATGGTTTTATGGAATCTGACCAGTTATTGGCCTATCTTAAAGCCCAGGAATCCCAGTCTGGGGTGACAAGTTAGTATTTAGGGTTTTAGAATTGATTTATCTCCTTTCCCTGGAAAATTGTTTTCCTATATTGTTTTTCATTTGATATGGCTTGAGTCTCTCTTCTCCCATGATGTGGACTTGTAGTTGCAGATATGTGTTATGTTGGGCCTTTAGGTCTTATGTTTTTCTTCTTGTTTTTCTGATATTACCTGTATTGTTCATTATGTACAATTTAAAATGTTCAATAAAAAAAAAAGTAAAAAAAAGTACAGAGCGAATAGAGCATAAATATCCCTGCTTACCAAACCAGATTACGATGAATAAAATACAACCTCTAAAATCCTTGCATGCAAATGCTAGAGATCTAAAAAATAAGATGGGAGAGTTAGAATATATAGCACTAAATGAGATGTTAGATATGATTGGTATCTCAGAGCCCTGGTGGAAGGAAGTCAACCAGCGGGATGCTGTGATACCTGGATACAAATTATATTTCAATGATAGAGTAGATCAAATTGGTGGAGGGGTTGAGCTCTATGTTAGAGAGGACATTGAGTCACACAGGATTTAAGTTTTGCAGGAAGCAAAATACACTGTAGAATCTCTATGGATTGCAATTTCATGTTAAAATGGGAAGGCAAAGGCAGAACAAATGGATGATGAAATGCTCAAACAAATCAGGGAATCTAACGAAAGTTACAATACAGTAATAATAATGGGTGATTTCAATTATCCTGGTATCAACTGGGTCAGAGTCAGGGTCAGGGTCATGGCAGACAGGACAGGAAGATAACGTTTCTAGAAGAAATAAATGACTGACGCTTGGAGCAGCAGGTTCATGAACAGACAAGAGGAGAAGTCATTTTGGACCTAGTCCTTAGAGGAACACAAGATCTGGTGCAAGAGATAAGGATGTCGGGGGCCACTTGGCAATAGTGATCATAGCATGGGCATTGTTTAAAAATACTATCTTGGATGCCCAGCTCAGCTGTATTCCACACTTTAAGAAAACTGGAAGGAAGCCCAAAAAACTGCCAGAATGGTTTAAAGATAAGGTCAGAGAGGCTGTTGTAGCCCAAAAAGCATCTTATAGGAAATGGAAAAAAGAGCCAAATGATGAAAACTGGAAATAAAAGCACTGACAAGTTAGATTCAAGGTATTGATAATGCAGACAAAGAGAAATTTAAAAAAAAGGCTTGCTGTGGAAGCAAAAACAAAACGCATAATAAAAACCTTTTCAAATACATTCACAACAAAAAACCTGTGAGAGAATCAGTTGGAACATTAGATGATAGAGAGGGAAAGGGGCACTAAGAGAGGACAAGACCATAGAGGAGAGACTGAATGAATTATTTGCTTTGTTCTTTACTGAAGATGATGTAGGTAAGTAACCTGTAGGTAAGTAACCCAAGACTGAAATGGTATTTAAAGGTGATGCATTGGAAGAATTGAAAGAAATATCGATTATCAAATAATTGTAATACAACTTCCCTGTTTAACTAAAGAATAGCATACCATCTGGACTGAATGGTATACATCTGAGGGTGTTAAAAGAACTGAAATATGAGATTATAGACCTACTATTAGTAATCTGTTAACTATCATTAAAATCATCTGTGATATCTGAAGATTTGCGAATGGCTAATGTAACGCCAATTTTTAAAAAGGGTTCCAGGGGTGATCCCGGAAACTAGAGACCAATGAGCCTGATGTCAGTACCGGGCAAAATGGTAGAAACCACTATAAAGAACAACATACAATGTTTAGTTACTTGGTTAAGTTAATTGTATAAAAGTTCAAGATCGTTATAATGTAACTTGGTTGTTGTTGTTGTTGTTGTTAAGTGCCGTCGAGTCGGAGTCGACTCATGGCGACCCTCTGGATAGCTATCCTAAATTGTGTTCGGTCTTCAGTCAGGCGGCTCATTGTTGACAGACTGGTACCCGTAGCTGCTGTTATTGTATCGATCCATCTCATTGCTGGCCTTCCTCTTTTGCGTTGACCTATCTTGCCAAGCATGATGTCTTTCTCTAATGATCTCTCTCTTCGCATGATGTGTCCAAAATATGAAAGTTGAAGTCTTGTCATCTGAGCTTCTAAAGAAAGCTTAGGTTTGATCTCCTCTAGTACTGACTGGTTTGTTCTTCGGGCAGTCCATGGTATACACAGTATTCGCTGCCAGCACAATAATTCAAAGGCATCAATTTTCTTCCTGTCTGTCTTTTTCACTGTCCAGCTTTCACATCCAAATGTTATTGAAAATACCATGGCTTGTGCAAGTTGAATCTTTGTATGGAGAGAGACATCTCTGCTCTTGAGAATCTTATCTAGGTCTTTTATAGCCATACTGCCAAGAGCAATGCGTCGTTTGATTTCTTGACTGCTTGTGGCTTCTTTATTGATAGTTGGATCCAAGTAGGTTAAAGTTGTTCACAATTTAAATTTCTTCTCCTTCAATGATGAACCTGTTGATTATGCCAGTTGTCATGATCTCTGTCTTCTTTACATTAAGATGCAGGCCAATTTTGAGACTATGTTCTTTGATTGTGAGAAGCAAATGTTTCAGATCATCTTCACTTTCAGCCAGTAATGTGGTATCATCAGCACAGCGAAGGTTGTTGATGAGTCTTCTACCAACCTTCACACCACTGTTGTCTTCATACAATCCTGCTTTTCTGATGATTTGTTCTGCATATAAATTAAACAGGTAGGGGGAAAGTATGCAGCCTTGTCTTACACCTTTGCTTATTTTAAACCATTCTGTTTCTCCTTGTTCCGTTCGAACTGTTGCTTCTTGATCAATGTACAGATTGCGCAAAAGAACGATCAGGTGTTCTGGTATACCCATGCTTCTTAATGTGGCCGAGAGTTTTTCATGGTTTACACAGTCAAAAGCCTTGCTATAGTCGATAAAGCACAAATAGATATCCTTTTGGTATTCTTTAGTCTTTTCAAGGATCCATCTCACATCCGCAATGATGTCTCTCGTTCCTCGCCCTTTCCTGAACCCTGCTTGCACTTCAGGTAGTTCTTGTTCCAAGTATGGTTGTAGTCTCTTTTGAATAATCTTCAGTAGAATCTTGCTGGCATGTGGGAGCAGAGCGATTGTTCGATAAATTCCACAGTCAGTTGGATCACCTTTCTTTAGTATTGGTATAAACACAGATCTTTTCCAGTCAGTTGGCCATGATGTTGTCTTCCATATTTCTTGGCAGAGCCTTGTAAGTATGGTAACAGCTGCATCAGATTGCTGCAATACTTCTATAGGAATGCTACCAATGACTGGTGCTTTGTTCTTTGATAAGGCTTTCAATGCTGCTTCAACTTCTTCTTTCATCACCAATGGTTCCCGATCATAAGGTACAGGTTGAAACGGCTGTTGGTCCACTTGATCTTTATCATATAAAAACTCTGTATATTCCTTCCACCTTTTCTTGATCTTCTCAGCATCATTCAACTTCCAATTCGAGGCTGGAACTTTTTCTTTAACTCTCGTAGCTTTAGGAAAACCGATCTTGTTCTTCCTCTAATAGTTTCTGCTTCTATTTCCTTGCAAGTGTCATTGTAGTACTTTTCCTTGTCCTGTCTTGCTGCACGTTGGAAATCTCTGTTGAGTTCTGCGATTGTCTTTCTTTCTCCTCTGGCTTTAGCTTCTCTGCGTTTCTGGGCAATTTTCTGAGTTTCTTCCGTCATCCATTTTGGCCGCTTTTGCTTTTTCACCTTTTGTAGAGACTTCTCGCTTTCTTCCAACACAACCTTCTTGATGTCATGCCATAACTCTTCCGGAGCTCTGTCATTTGTATATAAAGCAGCAAATTGATTTTGCAGTCTTTAAATGCCAGTGGTATATTCTCAAGGTCATATTTTGCTGCATTCATGAGTAGTTTGCTCTTTTTCAACTTTAGCTTGGGTTTGCACTAGTAGTTGATGATCTGTACCACAGTCAGCTCCAGGTTTTGTCTTTGTTGATGTTATAGAACTTTTCCATCGTTGACTTCCACAGATGTAGTCAATTTGATTTTTATACAATCCATTGGGTGAAGTCCATGTGCACAGTCGCCGCTTGTGTTGCTGGAAGAAGATGTTTGAGATGAATAGATCATTGGTCTTGTAGAATTCTATCAGTCTTTCTCCAGCTTCATTTCTGTTGCCAAGTCCATATTTTCCAACTACTTTGCCTTCTTTGTTGCCAACTTTTGCGTTCCAGTCACCCATGACTATTAGAATATCCTGTTTGCATGTTCTGTCAATTTCAGCTTGTACTTGTTCATAGAACTCTTCAATTTCATTCTCTTCTGCAGCTGTTGTTGGGGCATATATTTGAATTATAGTTGTGTTGATAGGCAATCCTCGTAGACGAATAGAGATTAAGCGTTCGCTGACTGCATTGTATTTCATTACAGTTCTTGCAAGTTTCTTCTTTATTATAAATGCAACACCATTTCTTCTTTGTCTTTCATTTCCAGCATAGTAGACCATGTGATCATCTGATGCAAAGTGACTGATGCCAGTCCATTTCAGTTCGCTGACACCCAACAGATCAAGTTGTACACGTTCCATTTCATTCTTGACCACTTCCAACTTCCTTTGGTTCATGCTTTGTACGTTCCATGTTCCAATGCATATGACATCTTTACAGCTTCTGACTCTCATTTCATTTGTATTTCATTGTAAACCACCACTGATCTATGGAAGCGCCAGTATATAAAAGCTAACAACGAAATAAATAAATAAATATAAATTGAACATGCAGATAGTCATGGTTTAATGGGAGATAGCCAACATGGCTTTAGCCAAGGAAGGTCTTGATTTAATAATCTGTTATATTTTTTGAAGGTATAAATAAACAGGTAGACAAAGGTAAACCAGTGTATCTGGATTTTCAGAAAGCCTTTGACAAGGTCCCTCATGAGAGACTCTTGGTGAAATTAAAAAGTCATGGGATAGGAGGCAGCGTACGACTGTGGATCAGGAACTGGTTAAAAGACAGAAAGCAGAGGATAGGGCTAAATGGTCAATTTTCCCAATGCAGAAAGGTGGAGTATCCCAAGGATCTGTATTGGGTCCGCTGCTTTATAACATATTTGTAAATGACCTGGAAATGGGAATAACAAGTGTGCAGATGACACAAAATTATTTAAAGTTGTTAAAACCCAGGAGAATTGCAGAAAATTGCAAGAGGACCTTAATATATTGGAAGACTGGACATTAAAATGGCAGATTAAATTTAATGTGGACAAGTGCAGTTATGCACCTAGGAAAGAACCCAAACTATGGTTACACGATGCAAGATTCCACATTAGAAACCACCACCCAGGAAAACGATGTAGGCATTATCGTGGATAATAAATTGAAACCTTCCGTCCAGTGTGCAGCGGCGGCCAAGAAAACAAATAGAATCATAAGGAAAGGAATGGAGAGTAGGACAAAGGATATTATAATGCCTCTGTATCATTACATGGTGTGACTGCATCTTGAATATTGTGTGCAATTCTGGTTACCGTATCTTAAAAAGCATATAGCATTATTAGAAAAGGTACAGAGAAGAGCCACCAAAATGGTAAAGGGGATGGAGTAGAGGCTTAAAAGGTTGGGGCTCGTCAATCTGGAAAAGAGATGGCTGAGGGGAGATATGATGGATGTCTATAAATTAATGAATGAGAGTGGATCGATTGTTTATGCCACCAAAAAGTAGAAAGACTAGGAGACATGCAATGAAGCTACAGTGTAATCTGTTTAAGACTAATAAGAGAAAATATTTTTTCACTCAATGTGTGATCAAACTCTGGAATTCGTACCGGACAAGTTCCTAGAGCAAAGATCCATAAACCATTATTAAATATGACCCGGGAAATCTAATGCTTGCCCCAATACAAGCATTGTGGAACCTGTGTGTCTTTTTGGGAAACTGCTAGGTGCTTGTGACCTGGATCGGCCAAAGTTGGAAACAGGATACTGGGTTTGATGGACCTTGGTCTGACCCAGTATAACATTTCTTATGCTATTATGCAAGGTTTTTATAGAAGTCCGAAACTTAGCACTATGTTGGAATTTGGAATGTTAATGAAATGATTTGAAGTTTATTTTGAGATATTTAAGAAAAATACTAAAAAGAGTAAAATGGTCTTGAGTGTATTTCATATACCATGTTTGAAATATCCTGGTTGGCTTACAGAGCCCGACAAAAATATGTGGTCAGTAACCAAAGTTTATTTGATTGAGTGGGTTTATGCAGAATGAATTGATAGTATGTTAATCCGTTTAGACAGACTTCCAGAGTATGTAATAAAGGCTGTTAGTATATCTGGGTTTAAAAAACATTTGGACAAGTTCCTAGAGGAAAGGTCCATAAACCATTATTAAAAAGGGACCAAGGATATCCATGCTTGACCCAATACAAGCATTGTGGAACCTGTGTCTTTTGGGTTAACTGCTAGGTAGGTATGACCTAGATTGGCCACTGTTGGAAACAGGATACTGGGCTTGATGGACCTTGGTCTGACGCAGTATGGCATATCTTATGTTCTTATGTAATAAAGTAGCCCAACATGGTACTAGATTCTGAATCAGTTACAGTTTGTGTGTAATCCTGGCTGGGAGGACAGCACGCCAAGCACTGTGATAATCCAAAAGCTCAATCGCTGATCCTCAGCAACTACAGTACATGTATGCCCTGTGAACCTTTGGTACCATGTGGGCCTCTATATCAATCATTCCCCAATCATTTACCTGATCCAATGGATAACTATCCACTCTGTTAATGCTAGGCAAATGTAGCAACATATCAAGATCAGCACTACCAATTCTAACGATTTGCATCATTTCTCCATTTAGAATCAATTTGTTAACAACCATGCTAACCATAAACTTTGGCCACATTACATTTTATGAGTGTTGCTTGGTATCATTATTCTTAAGAGCAACCATCAACTGAATGTTGTTGTCAGCATAGCAAAGACCTGTTACCCTAAGCCTAAATCCCTGGAGTTTTTTTCCCATCTTTTCCATTTACTTCTCTGAACACATCCACAACATGGCCAAAAGTTCTGATCCTTTCTCTAGGACAGGGGCGGGCAATTCCGGTCCTGGAGGGCCACAGACCAGTCAGGTTTTCATGATGTCCCTAATGAATATTCATGAGATCTATTTGCATCGACTGCCTTCAACTGCCTTCAACTGTATGGAAATAGGTCCATGAATATTCATTAGGGACATCATGAAAATCTGACTGGTCTGCGGCTCTCCAGGACCGGAATTGTCCACCCCTGCTCTAGGACGTCTCCAAAATACTAACAGGACCCATATTTGCTTTCTCACTACCTAGATAACTTCAACTGCTCTTCATAAGTCTGCCTCCAATGAAGTCTCTCTAAAACTCAGTGGCATGACTTTGCTTCCTCCAACATTAATATGAAAAGTTAACATCTCTTCTTCAAGCACTTTATCACCACTACCCCTGATCTGACTCCACAAAAAAATTCAAACTGCTTGTCCTTGCCTAGAAATGAATTCACTCTGCAGCACCTCATTATCTCTTTCTTAATTCCTCTTACATCCCTTTTCCCACTCAGAGGGCAAGCTGTTGTTCCTACCCTCTTCCTCCACCACTAAATTTTGACTGTACCTCCTTGAACACATACAGTTTGGTCCCTCTCTTGGCAGATTCAAATGTAGCCTGATAACATACCTCTTAAAGCCACTTTTTAAACTTGAACCTATTCATCCCACACATGGCCTCCTTTCCTTGACCACAGACTGTTACCAAAATGGACTCTCATGAGACCTCTTTGCAATTTACCCAACTATTTTAACCTAAAATCTCTATGTCTGTGTTTCTTGTCAATCTGTCTCCGTCTTTTTCATCTTATTCTATGAGCTTCAAGAAGCAGGGATTATTATACAGTATAGGCTCGATTCCAGTGTGGACGTAGAAGCCCTCTGTACACCCAGCTAGAACTGGATACACAGAGGGCGCCGCGATTTTGATATCATGGGGCACATCTAGCCCCCACAGGATCAGAATCACGAACAGTCCTGTATGTGCAGGCCGGGACTGCGATTCAGCCCAGCCTGCACATACAGGTGATGCCCGACTAACTCAGTCAGGGCTTTTAAATGGAGCTGTGGTGCCATGGTGTCCGGTTGCCATGGCATCGCGGCTCCATTTAAAAGCCACAATCCCAGCTCCTGCATTGCATTCCCCGCAGTCCAATTCCTCATCCGGCTACCTACGGCCAGGGTCGGGCTGGAGGGAATGTCCTCGGCCCCCCCCCCACCTGCACCCACCGATCTAAGTTGTCCAGGGAAGTTATTCCACCTTGGAGATGGAATAACCTCCCTGTACAAGTTGCCAGAGCTGGACGTACAGGGCCAACATTAGAATCGGCCATGTACATCCAGGGTTGGTGACCGCCCACCGCCTGCCCTAACTCCGCCTCCACCTGCCCTAACCCCGCCCCCATCTAACTTCCTCATACAACTGGCGGGGAAGTTAGATACCAGTGGGGAGGCCCACATATAGCAGGGATGGACAGAATAACGCCCCCCCACACCTGTGAAGTGCTACATAAATCCGGTTACATTTTACAAATATCAATAAATGATGTGGTAATACCAAAAGAACTAGAAAGATTACTAAATATTGTGACTTACAAATTGAAACTGGAAAGTTTGGAAAAAAAAATCAACTATGGTTCCCATTGTTATTGGATCACTGGGTGCAATACCACAATGACTTAAAAAGAATTTGGACGTCCACTGCCTTTATGATTCCCAAGCCTTTGGGAGAGTTCAAATCATGAAGAAGAAAACCAGCCTAATGCCCTGGATAACGAATTATATCATAGAAACAGTGACACTGTTATTTGCAAAATGTAACCAGATTTATAAAACTGCTCTGGCTCTATATGTGGGCAACACTATGCATGCCAGCATCTTAGGGCCAACCTTTACCTAGAACGAATGTAGCTGTTCTTGGGGATAGCATGTGGACTTACACATGCATATTATAAAAGAAGAAATTAGACCTTACCTGCTAATTGTCTTTCCTTGAGTTCTCTCCGGGCCAGTCCAGGTACAGTTGGGTGTTGTCAATCCCTTCTAGCAGCTGAGGACTGAATGTTGAAACTTTTACTGGCAGTTGCTATAGCTCCCTCTGGTGTGAGAAAGCCAGTCACCTAATGTCAAAGCAGCGGACGAAAAACCACAAAATAAGAAAGGAAATAATCCGAAACAACTTGTATCCATGGAAAACAACTCATAACGTCACAGGCACCAAGCTCAAGCCCCATTCCGCAAGAAACACTCCTTTAAACAACCACTCCCCAGACCAACCCTCTGGAAGTCAAAGCTGTAATCGATACCTTTCAGTTTTTGTTTCATTTATTTATTTATTTTATTTGTTTGTTTGTTTTTTTAAAGAAATAATGAGTTCTAAACCAGCTCGAACTCACCAATATCCTCCATACTACGCCAGAGCGACAGAGAAGCCTGTGGAACCCCGCGAAGACTATTGGACCCAAGAATTAACGCAGACTGACCGAAGAAACCAAACTGACGCTCGCAGACTAAGAGGGTGGGACCTGTACTGGCCCGGAGAGAACTCAAGGAAAGACAATTAGCAGGTAAGGTCTAATTTCTTCTTCCTCTTCGTCTCTCCGGGCCAGTCCAGGTACAGTTGGGCAGTACCAAAGCAGTACCTAAACTGGGGAGGGTCCTGCGAGCCCCGCTACAAGACTGAGGCCCCCACTTTAGCATCTGAGCGCGCCTGCACAGCTAACTTAGAATACTTCATGAAAGTAGGCAGAGCGGACCAGGACGCCGCCTGACAGAGAGCCATTGGAGAAGCAAGGCCATGCAAGCCCACAAAGCTGCTTGCGCTTTAGTGGTAAGCGCCCTGAGCTCGCGCGGAGGCGTCCATCCCTTTGTGTCACAAGTCCTCACTATCGCTCGCGTTCCCCAATGAGCAATAGAAGCCTTGGAAGCCGCCTCCACCCTGCGCGGCCCTCCAAGCAGAACAAGGGAACAGACTTTCGAAACGGTTTCATATGTCGAAAAAAAACCTCTGTAAAAAAACAACTCCAATCCAACCTCCACAAGGTGCGGACGAAGACGCAACAACCCTGCGACTGAAAGGTAGACAGCGCAAAACAGGCTTGGTTATGAGAACTCCAAGACCACTTACGGCAAACACGAAGGAACGGGTCGTAGAACTACTTTCTCCCGAGAAAAACACAGATACGGCGCACCCCAGGAGAATGCCTGTAAATCGTAATCCTTCGAGCCGAACGCAAGACTACAAGGAAGCTGTCTGCCAAGATACCACCCGCAGAGTGTCAGAACGGTCGCACCCCAACGGCGGACCAGCAAACCTCGAGAACCAAATGCAAACCCCAAGGAGGCACCAAAAACCGAAGGGGCGGACGGAAAACTCATAGCTGCCCCGAGAAATCTCTGAACATCCGGATGCGATGGAAGGGAACAGCCCTGCGCGCGATTCCAAAAACAAGCCAGAGCTGCCAATCGCACCTAGAGAGTGCTTAAGCAAAACGTCTATCCAGACTTCCTTGAAGAAACGCCAGAACCTTCGGTAAGCCTGCGGAATGAGGCGAAGACTCATTCTCCCGACCAGGCCTCGAAAAGGGGCCAACGCAAACCCACGCTAAGGACAGAGAACGCCGCCAGGAACTAACCTAGAGGCAATCCCTTGCAAGAGTCAAGCCGTAAGCAAGAATGGAGCCACCTGCGGCATCAAAAACCTGACCTTGAGACAAGAGAACAATCCGTGAGGAAAGCCACCAGGAACCGCCCCAGACCCGCAGGGGTGCCTGGGCCAATATGGAGCAATGAGAATCACCTTGCTCGGTTGACACGGAATTCTCGGGAGATCCGACCTAGCAATGACCAAGAGGGAAACACGCCATTAAGGTGCTCCTGCAGCCACGGCCGGACCAGATCGTCCAGATCCTCCGACATGTGCTCCTGTCATTTGCCGAAAAAATCAGAACGCCTTGGCATTGTAGTCACCCTGCTTGCTGAAGTAGGCCGGCCACCAAACTGTCGGAAAATACTCCAACTGCTCACCCTAGGAGAAGCCTTGAAAAATTGAGAAAGGCTAACCAAACCGCTCACATCTCCGAGCAAGGGATAGACCAGGTGCTCTCTGCCACCGACCAAGTCTTTGCGCCACTTGAGAGTGAGGGCGAGCCCACCCCCCCCCCCCCCGAACAGAGAGGCTGGCAGCCGACGTGACAAGAACCCATGGCAAATCCTCCAGTGGACTCCCGTCCTGCAGATGCGCTGGAAACAGCCAATACCGCAGACTGGCGCGGACGTCCCCCACAGCCGTTGAGTTAGTGGATGAACCTGAGGAGACCAGCTGGAGACGAAGGCATGTTGCCGCGGAGGCATGTGAGCCATGGCTCAGGATACCATGTCCAAAGCCGCAGCCAACGAGCCCAAGAACCGAAAAATTCCCAGGCCGTAGGAGCTGGACGAAGCAGAAACGCCTCTATTCGAGCCAAGATCTACTGAACTCCAGCGACGGCAGAAGACCTCTTCCGCAGCTGGTGTCAAACAAAGCTCCAAGTTAATCAACCGTTGCACCGAATGCCGCCGACGCCTTGCGTGACTGAAGACCCAAACTAGATGCCTCAGAACATGCATGGCCCGAGCCCTCGCCGCGGCCGACTCCCCTAGCGAGTTCGCCCGGAATAGCCAACCGTCGAGATAGGGATAACCCTGAATATCTTCCTTGCAAAGAGCTGCAGCCACCACCACCATCACCTTGGTGCAGGTGCGCGGTGCGAACGCCCGGCCGAAGGGTAACGCCCGAAACTGAAAATGTCTCATTGGAACTGCAAAACGCAGAAAATGCTGATGTTCCAGACGACTCGGAAAAAGCAGGGAAGCCTACGCGAGATCTATGGACAAAGCCATTTCCCCGGCTTTACTGCTTAACTGACCGCAGGATTTCCATCCGCAAGGGAGGATCCCTTAAGCAACGGTTCACATGCTTGAGATCTAGAGGCGGACGAAACGATCCCTATCGCCTGTGGACCCCAGAAACGAGAATCAACCTAAGCCGTAGTTCCGGAGCATGGACCTCAGGGACAGAAGACAAAGACATCCGACAGGGGAGCCGTGTATTCCAGGGTCTATCCCTCACGAAGAATCACTACTACCCAAAGAACGGAAGCCACAGAGGCCAACAGAGGCAGAGTAGCTTTGTTCTCAAGAAAGGAGTCAAAAACCAAGAACTGGCTATGACTGAGATGTTTAGGCCCTTTTTTTTTTTTTTGGGCTGGCTATGGACCTGTTGCTGCTGAGGATGGAAACAGCTGCAGGTAGGTTAGAAGAACAACTTTTCTTCTTAGGATAGAAAGACTTCTGAGAAGTAGACTTTCTCCATGAGGGGCTGACCTCTTCCTGGAGAGGCATTTTAGAAGGAGATCAACTGACTCAATCACTCCGGCCTTCTCCCTCCAAACCTTTCCACAGAGCTACTCACCAGAGCAGAAGACATTGGGCAATTCATCCTGAATCCCCTGCTGCAGGCCAGATGCCCGAAGCCAGGCCATTCTGTCAGCACTGACGCCGACTGCGTAAGCTCCTGCTCGAGAACGCAGAGGCATCGAAGGACGCTCTGGTAAGAAATTAGGCCGTATTCTGATGTTGCATAAGGCCAGGAATGCATCACTTTGGTCATCAGGAAGGATAGAGAAAAGGTTCACTAGATCCCTGGAGATAGCCCTGGAGATACATGCCCACATAGAGCATGTAATACTAGAATTGAGCACGCCTGCCTGAAAGCACCGACGGCCAAAAGCATTGAGAGGCCTGGAACTCTTACCCAGAGGCATGGAAGAAGTATTCGCAGAACTCGTGATGCGATGCATCACAGATTCCATCACCATGGAGCGGTGTGGTATCGAGGCTTACGGGAGCCTTCTGTTGTAGAATGTTTCTGCAAAGGTCTATCAAGAGATAATGGTCTGAAAGGAAATTGAAACGCCGTTGTGTAAACACAACCCACACAAAACCGGCAGATATATACACCATTCATGAATATGCACAACTGCCTTTAAAAAGTGTTTCATACAAAGCACATTAATAAGACAATGAATTTGTTTCTCTTAAAAAATGACCAGAGGCATAAGGGATGGTGTAAGAGTGACAATTGCATATGCCAAAAGCAGTGCAGCATGGAATCTGCATAGTGTATTTAACGTATTCAAAGTCCAAGTGCTGGAGCTATTCAATTAAAACAAAAGCTTAGAGAAGGTGAAAAGCAAGCACTTTGAGTCACGCACAGCACCAAATAGCGTGTTCAGAGTGGAAAAGAGACCTCTGCACTCTACTGCCTAGATGAGAGGCTTTCCCCCTTCAGACAGTCCGGTCTCCCTCAAGAAAAAAAGCCCCGGGAACCACAGCAGCCGGTTGCTCAACTGGCTGGGACTGCCTCCATAAGAAGGCTTTAAGCAAATCCAAAACAAAAACCCGGGAAGAAAACCCGATCCAAACGCGACCGGAGAAGCAGGGGATGAAAATCACAAGCTCCTGCTTATGCAGCCGCCTTATGCGACCTGGACTCCCTGATTCCCGCTCGCCGGAAAAAACGCGGGAGAATCAGCCGTTTGAGGGAAGCGTGGCTGCCGAGCCGGCGTTAAGCCACGAGATCTGAAGACGTCCCCCAGCCAACTCTCCAGGTCCCCTGCATCCCAGCAAGTGAAATAAAGTAAAACAAATCCGAAAGAACTCAGCACTGCTCGAAAACGACTGCCGTTGCGAATACCGGCGAATCTCAAAATTGCGGACCCGCTGCCCCGGCGGTCTAAAAACCCCATGAAACAATCCGGAGCGGGGCCTCAAAACCGTGCCGCAAATCAAAAAAACAGCAAGAATAACTAAAGGGCAGCTTACCTCAAAAACACCTCACTAGGTTTCCTTCTCCAGGCTCCCGCTGCTAGCGAGGCACCGAGACGAAGGGCACAGCAGCGGGAAGAGGATACTGGGGCTCCCAGCACCTAACCGCCCTTTGAGACAGCAGATCCTACGGAAGCAGGCCCTGCCCCCGTTAAGGTGAAAGTCAAAAATTAAAAGAAATTGACTTGAGGATCTCTGTACTGCACTTCCATTCACTTACACGTCCGTGAAAGGAAGAAGGGAACATCTCCTGCTATGATGCCCTGCTAGAGCCAGTGAGCAAGGTTCCCTTTGCAAAGTCTGAGCTGTCCCTTTTTATACTGCCCAGTAGCACCAAATCAATAAAACAATAAAAACAATTCTACTGTCATCCAAATTTGTCTCTCCTGGGAGCCTGCCAGAGATACGTCCTCTACAGCTGCTGAGGACTGAAGACTGGCTTTCTCACACCAGAGGGAGCTATAGCAACTGCCAGTAAAAGTTTCAACATTCAGTCCTCAGCTGCTAGAAGGGATTGACAACACCCAACTGTACCTGGACTGGCCCGGAGAGACGAAGAGGAATATGCATGTTATAAAATATGAACAGAAGTATGCAAAATTTGCCAGGAAATTTGCATGAAACTCAGAGCAGATACAATGACTGTGGTTATTTTCCGGGGAGTAAATTTTGTATAGGTATTTATGTATATAAATGTTTACTATACAAAATAGGCATAATTCTTGTGCATATCTGCTACACAAAGCAGGCATCCTATTAGAAAAGTCTCTCAGAATGAGCTTGTTTGTTTCCTTCTGATGTCATTTACTATATTATTATGTTTTACATGAAAGGCTGCTGGACATGGAATCAATTCAGAGTTTTTAAGCCAGTGCCTATTTTGCTATCTTCTGACTTTACCACATTGCTTTACCATGATCATATTGCTACTTTGATATTCTCCATTATCAGTTTTTGTCTCAAGTTGTTTTTCCTTGCAAAAGATAACTTTACTATGAAGATGGCTGATAAATGTATCAGGTAACACCAACTTTGATTGCGGACTTAAAAATGGTAACAGCAATTCCGTGGAAGCTAAACAGAGACAGCTAACTCATGTCTTCAAATTTGGCTATGTTGACAGATGGCAAATGACATTACATTTCTGATATGGGCCAAAATTGGTACAGCAACCTGCAGTAGAAAACTCAACATTTGGGGGAGGGGGTGTCAACATTTACAAATCATCAGTGTGCGTAATCCAACGCAGGGCAACATGGGAATAACATAGGTCATCAGTAAATGACCCCTATTTTGTTAACTTGAAATATATATTTTTGCAAGTATGTCTACTTTACATTCTATAACAATCTTAGAAAATGATCCACTTTGCATGTAAGCAGCATATCCCACGACTTATCCTTGTGTTACATATGCAGAAAGATGATGTTCCTATCTCGCTTAAGGGAGTCAAAACATTACCGTACATCAAGCTTGCCTTTAAAGGAAACATGCACTTACAATACTAATCAGGACTTGGGCTAGAATTCTGAGTCAGCAATATGGCTCATGGCATTTATAATACATTACAGGCTAAAATCCTCTGACCATCTTAACAGCACGAAGAATTATTCAAAGGTCAAACATAACACTGGCAGAAAATCAATAGTTCACATCCTCCATTACCACTCTGAATCAAAGTTATTTCTATAAGTGCTCAGTTATTCTGCTTCCAACTTCTAATTTCTTTAAAGCAGTAGTGCTTGCAAAATTGTTTTAAAACAATGCAGTTGGCAGTGAAAGACAACAAAATAATTACTATTTCCTATTATTATTTCAACTTTTATTTAATTTCTTAGGCAAATAGAGTGAAGAAGTAACCTAGTGGTTAGGGCAACAGCCTGGACCTGGAAAGACCAGGATTCAAATCCCACTGACACTCCTTGTGGACTTGGGCAAGCCATTTAACCATCCATTGCCTCTGGTACAAAACTTAAATTGTCAGCTCTCCAGGGACAAGGAAAGCCTACTGTACCTGAAAGTAACTCACTTTAAATGTCTACTGGAAGAGGAGATCACGTGTGCACATGAGCGGGTGAGGAGTGTTTCCTCGTTGCGCTCCAGGGTCGCCCTAGAAACCTTTGACAAACTCGGCGAAGGCGTCGCGCAGTAGTGCAAGTGTGGCGGATTTTGATAGCCCGAGGGCTCTGGCATCATCTGCTGGGCTGGTGTGCGCGGGCGCCGGGATGAAAGCGGCGGCAAAGAAGGAGAAAGCTGCTGGTGTGCGGGAGAGCAAGATGGTGGCTTCAGCACGAGGCCTGGCTGTAGCGGACTCGCCCGGGAGGGAGAGCACAGATTCGGGCCCGGATGAGGTAGCACATGAAGTAGTTAAGCTACTCGAGCCCAAATTCGACACAGTCATGAAGAAACTGGAGGAGATGACTGAGGCATTTAGCGAGCACACTAGGAGGCTGGAGGAAGTCGAGCACCACGTGGCAGTGTTGGAGGAGGATGAACTGGCACTCGAGAGAGCCAGCCAAAAGCAGCAGAAGCAAATTGCGGATTTATTACTGAAAGTGGACGATTTAGAGAACCGGTCTCGCCGGAATAACCTTCGGCTGGTTGGTGTGCCGGAATCTTGGACTGGTAGTCAGCTCTTCACTCTCTTTGAGGAGTGGCTTCCCAAAGAATTGGGCCTCACAGCCTTACAGGGCAAGATCTGTGTGGAGCGGGCGCATCGGCTGGGACAGCTAGGGACCGGCAGAAACAGACCGCGGCCGGTGCTGGCGCGTCTACTAAATTTCCAGCATAAGGTTTTACTGCTGCAGGCTTATCGGAAACGGCGAGACCTGAAGCTGGACAATGTGCCGATCCTGCTGTTCCCGGATTACTCGGCTGCGCTAGCGGCAAAGCGCAAAGAGTTTACGCCAGTATGCAGTGAACTGGTTAAGGCTGGAATTAAGTTTGCGCTCTTATACCCTGCTGTTTTAAAAATTTTTCACAAGGGTGCCGCGCATACCTTTGAGCGGGTGGACGCGGCAAAGCATTTTCTATCTGCACAACTGACTGTTGACTCGACGGCGCAGGCCTGATCAGCATAAGGAGAGAGATTTTGGCCTGAGACTGTGTCCGGGGAGGGCGCGTGAGCTCTTTGCCGTGTGTACTAGAATATGTTTGGCCTGCAGGGCCTTCCCAGTCCTGGCAGTGTTATTAAGTCCATGAGGGCGACCCGGAGGTGCATGGACAGTGATCTTACTCCCTTCGGGGGGTGTCTCGCTTCAGCGGGATTTACTAATGTTAGACTGTAAGGGGTTTCACGGGAGGGGGGATGGGGAAGGTTTGTGTGGGACTGTTTGGGATAATGGGGCTGTTTGGGTGAATGTAGCTGGTTGTTTGCGAGTTGGGGGACTTGGGGGGGGGGGCGGTTGGGAGGCGGGGTGATGGTTTTGTAGTCTGATCTGGGGGAAGTTGCATGGGGGGGAGTGGGCATGAGGGGGAGGGAGGGGAGGGGAGCTGCGGGTGGGGTAGCACGAGGGGGGGGCGCATAGTCATTGGGTGTTTTTGGTTGAAGAGAGTTGGGCATAAGCACTATCATTTCTGCATTGCTGGGAGTAGGTCAACTCCACGCTCTGGGGGCGAGGCTGGGCGTCTCTGGGAGCTGACACCGATGTATACTAGAGTGGGGGACTGTTTGCTTGTCTACTATGTCCGACATTAAGTTAGTCTCATGGAACGTAGGGGGCACTAGCTCTCCCATTAAAAGGACTCAGATTTTACAAATGTTAAAAAGAAAAAGGGCGCATATTGCTTTACTCCAAGAAACACACCTCAGTGACCTGGAGCACCGGAAACTGGTGTGGGATTGGGTAGCAGAGGCCTATGGGGCCTCCTCGGGCACCAAGAAGGGGGGAGTGGTGGTGTTAGTAAAATGAGGCCTTCCTTTTGAAGTGAGTCATGTGCAGGCAGACCCTAATGGTAGATATGTTTTGCTGTCCGCGAAGCTCTATAATGAAGTTATCTGGATAGCGAATGTATATGCCCCCAACATGTATGATCATGCATTCTTTAAGTTGCTCCTGGGGTTTGTGCAGAAAGCGGGTAGCAACAAATTGATCATGGCGGGCGACTTTAATTGTCTGCATGATCCTTCCTTAGATAAGTCCTCGAATGGTGGGGGGATAGCTGGGTTCCGTAAAGGGGTGGGGTATTTGTGTAGATTGGGTGAGCTGGTAGATATATGGCGGGTTCTTCACCCGGGGGTGCGGGAATACATGCATCAATCTCGAGCGCACAAGACCTGGTCCCATATAGATTATATTTTGGTACGTGAGGGGGGGATCTCGAGAGTGCTCAAAGCAGAAATAGATCCGGTTGCAGTGTTGGATCATGGGATGGTTTGGATCTTGTGGGAATGTCAGGGAGCGGAGCAGCGGAGATGGTGTTTTCCCACGTATCTTAGTGATGACAAGGCTTTCCAAACTTATTTGGAAAAGCAGTGGGATGAATATGTTTTATATAATGATACGCCGCACTGTTTCCCGCTGCTGTTTTGGGAAGCTAGTAAGGCAGTGTTGCGAGGTGCTATCATATCCTATACTGCACAGAGGCTTAGACATCTAGACCGTAGTATCATTGTTTTGGAGCGGAATCTTTAAGAGTTACAGCGGAGGATTAGTAGGGGTGGAGGTGGAGACGGTAGCACCCAGCAGGAGTACGCTAGGGCGAAAATGGCTTTGAGTGAGCTGTTGCAGAGACGGGCTGTGCTGTCTATCCAATACTACAAACACCAGCTACATAGGTATGGCAATAGGACCGGACGATTATTGGCACGGCTTGTAAGAGATCCTGGGGGTGCTCGTTTTATACCGGTACTTAAAGATGCAGGGGGAGGGCTGCAGCATCAGCCTCAGAAGATAACGCAAGTGTTTCGAACCTTCTATGCGAGCTTGTACAGTGAAGAGCATCGGGATTATGAGAGGGGTAAGGCGTTTTTGCGTGATCTTACGTTGCCCCAGGTGTCAGAAGAGGATTTGACTAGACTCAATGCGCCTTTGACGGTAAGGGAGATATTGCAGGGAATTAAGAAGGGGAAATCTCATAAGGCTCCCGGGCCGGATGGCTTTAGTATTGAGTACTACAAGCTGCTGGCGCTCAGGGTGGCTCCTACTATGGTGGTGATGTTTGATTGGGTGCGTCAACATGGGGAATTCCCTAGGGATATGCATTGCGCTGATATCTCGGTGATTCCCAAGCCTGGGAAAGACAGGTTGGACCCTGCTTCGTATCGCCCCATTTCTCTTATCAACTGTGACATGAAGCTCCTCGCGTCGGTGTTGGCTGGGAGGTTGAATCCGATTCTCCCCTCCCTGATAGCTGAACGGCAAGTAGGTTTTGTACAGGGTAGGGAGGCCACCAAGAATATTGCCCGTTTGCTGCTAGGTATGGGATGCTGTCTACGGGAGGAGCGCGCCCTGCTTCTCGTGAGTTTAGACGCTGAAAAGGCGTTCGATAGGGTGGCCTGGAAGTATCTGTGGGATGTGCTAGCGGGTTCTGGCTTGAAAGGGGACTTTGTCCAGTGGCTTAAGGCTTTATATAGATGCCCACTGGCGCGAGTAGTGGCGAGTGGAGCCTCTTCGGATTCCTTTATCTTAGAACGGGGACACGGCAGGGATGTCCCTTGTCCCCACTGCTTTTTGTACTCTCGTTGGAGCCCTTGCTTCGAGCCATTCAGGGCGATGCGCTGATAGCAGGTATTACACTTGGGGGTGAGGAAATGAAGATTAGCGCTTTCGCTGATGATATGCTTCTTTGCCTTACGAGACCACAGTCTTCCTTAGAGCGTGTGCTGCAGCTGATACGTGATTTCGGTAAATTCTCGGGGGTTAAAAATTAACGCCACTAAATCGATGGTGCTGGATGTGGGAGGTCGAGTTAGACCGTGTTGGCAGGGTCCTTTTCCACTTGTATGGGCGGTTGGGATGATCAAATACTTGGGGATACAGTTGCCCGACAGACCGGAGGATCTTTATCGAGTCAACGTACCTGGTTTACTGGATAGGACTGCGCGGACCCTTAGCGGATGGAGGTGTCTTCCATTGTCATTGAGGGGGAGAATCGCGTTGTTTACTATGGTAGAAATGCCGCGCTGGTTGTATGTACTTCTCTTGCTGCCACTCTGGGTTTCAGGCAAGGACTGGCGGAGCCTAGAGAAATCCTTACGTGGGTTTCTATGGAGGGGCAGGAGGGCTCGAATCCCACTGAGCGCTTTGATGAAGCAGAGGGATGAAGGGGGGCTGGGGCTGCCTTCCCTGCGGAATTATAATCTTCGCTATCTGTTGCGGCATGTGGAGGCGCTTGTGCGGGGCGCAGATGGGTGTGCCCCGGTGCAGCAACTGGCTGCGCTTTGTGCGCCGTACCATTGTTTGTATGTTGTGCATATGCGTAAGTATCGCTTGGCTTGCAGAGGCGTTGGGCACGGCTATTTGGGGGCCATCCGGGAAGCTTGGCGAAGTCTGTGTGCTCGGTTTGGATGGGATTGGAGGAGGTCCGATCTGCTTCCGTTGGTGGGGAACCCTGACTTTCTGCCTGGTTTCTCTAGGAATAGTTTGTTTCATGAATGGGCCCAGAAGGGGATTGTTTGCATTGGGGATTTGTACATACGGGAAGGGCGGGTCCTGGAGAGTTTTCAGAACTTACAGGAGCGTTACGTGTTGCCCAAGGAAGATTTCTATGGATATTTGCAGGCTCGACATTATGTGAGTAGCTTAGGTGAAATAGCTGGGGGGGGGGGGGGGACCCTTAGGCACGCGTTGGGGAAGTGGGTAGGGCAACCTACAAGCGGGAGAGAGTATAGGACGTTGATATTGCCCCCAGGGGGTACCGACTACCTCTTGGCATTATCTGAGCGATGGGGAAAGGACGGGTTGGAGGGGTTGTCTGTGGTGCAGTTGAGGGAGGCTTTTAAAGCACTACCGCAAGGCCCCTTGGGGGTTGCGTTACAGGAGCTACAATATAAGTTTCTTTGGAGAGCGTATGCCACAGATGCGTGGGCGTTTTGTGCCGGGCTTCGAGTGTCTCCTACTTGTGCCTGGTGTAGAGTAGAAGTAGGAACCTTGTTACATAAATTCTGGAGTTGCCCCTTGGTACAAACTCTCTGGATATCTGTGTATAGTAAGCTGGCAAGTTGGGTGGGGGTTACGGACGTTTTGCACCGAGAGGCCTGTTTGTTCCTTTGCTGGGAGATGAGTGCCTTGGAGAGCGTGGGTAAAAGTAGGCCCTTCCTCATCCGTGGCTTTTTATTAGTGAAAAAAGTGTTGTTGCATAATTGGATTGAGCTGTCTCCTCCTGGGGTCTCTGTTTGGGAGCGAGCCTTGTTGGAGTTGATGTATATGGAGAAAATGACAGCGAAGCAGAGGGGTGGCAAATGCTGGGACACATTTTTAGACCTCTGGGCTCCTCTTATAGACACACTAACGTCTCTGGAGCGGAGTAGAGTGTTGAATATGTAAGATGTTGCAGGTGTAAAATACGAATTGATATGAGGGGAACCTGGGGGTGGGGATTAAAGTGGGTGATGGGTGGAGTTGTACTGATTCCTGGCAACTAGTGATTTCATTAGGCTACTGCCAGATGGTCAATGGTGGGATTAAGGAGTGCATGACTATGCGTTAGGTCCCGGGGGGTTGAGGGGGGGGGATGTAGCGCCTTAGGGGGGGAAGGAAAAGGGGATTCGTTGGCCTACTGACCTAGGTGGACCAAGGTTTTGATTATTAACATGTTCTATGTACTGCATATGTTATATATGTTCTGGAGCGCTGGTATTATTTGTAACTGCGAACCGTGGGATGCTTCAATCTCACTGATATTAAGCTTCAGTTTATGGTTGTGGATATGCTCTGGTGGGTGTGGGTATGCACTGGTGGGTGTTATTGTATTGTAGTACATTATTAAGATGTGTTGATAATGGGGGGCTGCTGTATATTGTATATGGTGTGCAATGTGTGTTGTATACCACCGTTCTTTGTCTCTTACTATTTGTACTTGTATTTGGATAAAATGAATAAAAATGATTTGAACTAAATGTCTACTGGAAAACATGAATTAAATAATAATAAAATAAGCTTTAAAAGGTTTGTAAGAGTTGCTGGGCAGCCTTCCAATATTGTGAACCTATCTAAACGCTCTTATACTTAGCACAGATACAGATTTTTCTAAATATTTAGTAGCCAGCAAGATTTTTCTAGTCGGCAGTTAAGATAGCTTACCACAAAATGTCTCATTTAGGGTACACAGCAGGATGCTTTTCACATTGGTGAAGGGACAATTTTCAAATGGTCTCTAGTTTCTCTTTGAAAATTAGCTTAAAGTACATGTGTATTTATATTTCCTGCATACTTCACTCTTACTTTGTGCAGGGTGGCTGAGGTGGGTAAAACACATACAACCCCCCGCCCCACTACCACCGTTGCCCTAGGACAGCAGATTAGTCCTGCAGGGACAGGCCACAAAGCAAATTTTGATTTCGGGATCTTTCTCTCTCTCCTTTCACTCAGCACACACTCTTAGTTTTATTGAATCTGATATACTGTACCCTTCATAGCACAGCAGGGTGGTTTACAATAAAATTAGAAAACTAAGAGAAAAGGAAATCCATCAATGAAAAAGAAGCTTGTATCTTCAGGGAGAAGGTCCTGTGCAGGAGGAAAGATAATCCTTCAAGGATCTTGGTGCATGAATTAAAGAGGCTTGAACTTACGACTGGGTGCTCCAATTTCTTTACTGTAACTAAAATTTGCCCAATTCCACAATAACAAATAATTCTTCAATGACTGCAGTCTTTGTTAACACTGGTTGTGTTCTTTACTGAGTTAAATATTTAACTTTTACTGAGTTAAATATTTAACTTTCTTTGCTTCTAATAGCAGGATCTCAGGTTTGGATTCTCTTATAATCAGCATATACAAATAGAAATTACACTTACCTGGTAATTGTTGTTCCTTGAGGAATTCCAGTTCAGTCCTCCACCTCTGGGTTGTGTACCTCCTCCTGCAGCTTGGAGACTGGGCATGTCAAAATCGTGACATCACTGGTTGCAGCCTGCTGGTCTCTCCCATCAGCCCCAGTGAATTATTGACAAAGAAGACTTAAAGGAGCAACAAATAAGTAGCTATAAATTTTAATTTCAACTGTATAATCAACATTAACTGTAAACAAACTCTAAACTACCACTTTTTCAGCCAGAAGAGAAGTCTTCTAACATTCTCCCTGTCCCACCCCCTGAGCCGGGTAAGAGAGAAGGAAGGCAAAGAAGATCAGATAGAAAGAATCACCACTATCCTAATACTATTAAGGATTTACACTCTTAGAAACTGGTGCTCCTCCTCAACTGAAAACCAACCTCTAGACTGATCAACCCCAGACGGGATTGAGAACTGAACTGGAGTTCCTCAAGGAACAACAATTACCAGGTAAGTGTAATTTCTATTTCCTTATCGTTCCTCCAGTTCACTCCTCCACCTCTGGGATGTATCAGAGCAGTAATCACTAGGAGGGACCTTTCCATCCGGATTGCAACACCGCTAACCCAAAACAGGCATCATTCATAGCCAGAACATCGAGCCGGTAGTGTCTACTGAAGGTGTGCAGAGACAACCAAGTGGCAGCCCTGCAGATCTCCAACGGCGGAACCAAACAATATTCTGCCCATGACGTCGCTTGCGCTCTAGTAGAGTGTGCTCATAACCCCGCTGGCACCTGACATCCTTGCAAAATATATGCCAACGCAATAGCTTCCCGGACCCATCTGGAAATAGACGCTTTAGCCGCCGCTTCCCCTTTACGGGGACCTCTAAACAGGACGAATAGCCATTCAGACTTACGAAAAGACTCTGAAACCTTTAAATATTGCTGCAACACTCTCTTTATGTCTAAGCGTCTCAAACTACGGTCCGAGATGCTCCCCTCTACCGATCCTAATACTGGTAAAGAAACCGATTGATTCAAGTGAAATGGAGAAACTACTTTGGGCAAAAACGATGGAACTGGCTGCAACACTACTTTTTCCCTAGAAAAAGACAAAAACGGCTCCCGACAGGACAACGCCTGCAGTTTCAAAACTCGCCTTGCTGAGCAGATGGCCACCAAAACCACTGGTTTTAAAGTCAAATCCTTCACCGAAGTTTGGTGTAAGGGCTCAAAGGGTTTCTTAGTTAATGCCCCTAACACCAAATTGAGATCCCACAGCGGTACCAATATTCTGTGAGCAGGCCGAAGCTTTAAGAAAACGGAGAATATCGCCGTGTGAACCCAGGGCCACTCCTTGAACTTTACCTCTATAGCAAGCCAGAGCTTCTAGCTGAACTCTTAAAGAACTGGCTGCCAGGCCGTTCTCAAAACCATCTTACAGGAAGCTTAACACGATGGGAACGGAGGCCGTCGCTGCACGAACCTGTCGTCACGAACACCAGTCCTCAAATATATGTCATAAGCGCACATAGGCGAGGGATGTGGACTTCTTTCTGGCTCGAAGTAAGGTCACAATGACCGCCCCAGAGTAACCTTTCCTCCTTAACCTCGCCCTTTCAATGGCCAAACCGTAAGCGAGAACCGATCCACCTGAGGCATTCGAAGCGGACCTTGAAGTAGCAGATCCTCCATTATCGGCAATCTCCACGGATCCCCTTCTAGCAGTCGAACTAGATTGGCATATCACTGGCATCTCAGCCAATCCAGAACCACCAATAGTACTCTTCCTCGATGGGCCTCGATGCGTTGAACCACTCGCCCTATGAGTGCCCACGGGGGAAAAACAGAGAAGACCCGACAGCGGCCAATGCTGAATCAGAGTGTCGATCCCTTCCGACATCCTCTCTCGACGTCTGCTGTAGAAACAATTTGTCTTTGCTGACTGAAAGGTCGCCATGAGATCCATAATCGGGCACCACCATCTGCGGACTATTTGGACAAACACTTCCGAATGTAGCTCCCATTCTCCTGCATCTACCCAGACCTTGCTGAGGAAGTCCGCCATCACATTGTCCTTTCCTGCAATGTGCGCCGCTGAGATCGCTTGTAGCCAGGGCTCCACCCACTCAAACAATGCTCTTGCCTCCTCTTCCATGGCTACGCTTCCCGTTCTGCCTTGCCGATTCATGTAAGCCACCATCGCGGAATTGTCCAACAGCACTCGTACTGCCCGGTGCTTCACTGTGGCCTTGAACGACTGCAGCACTAGAGCCACTGCTCGAAGTTCGAGACGGTTGATGGACCATTGGCCTTCCTGATCTGTCCATGTGCCTTGCGCATAGAGATGCTCACACTGTGCCTCCCAACCTGCGAGACTCACGTGTGTCAACAATGGGAGCCACTGCAGCTATTCCAAAGGTAGGCCCGCCTCCAGATGTCCCGGACAAATCCACCAACGAAGGGACCTCCTGTCCTGAAGCAGGCAGGGAAGACACTTGTTTAGCGAATCACTCTGGTGTGACCAACGGTGAAGCAGTGCCCTCTGCAACGGACGCATGTGACATCTGGCCCAGGGCACCACCTCCAGGGTCGCCACCATTGTTCCCAGCACCTGAAGGTAGCTCCATACTGATGGTACCAGGGTGGACATGAACTTGCATACTATCTGCCGAAATGCTTGAGCTCGCCGAGCCAGCAAAAACACAGCTCCTTTTCATGTGTCGAAGCGTACCCCTAGGTATTCGAGACCCTGGGATGGGACCAATCGACTCTTGGCCGGATTGACCACCCAGGCTAGACTCTGCAGAAACTTCACCACTTTGTCCGTAACCTGAATGCTCTCAGCCTCAGGCTTCACCCAAATCAACCAGTCATCAAGATAAGGGTGCACCAGAATGCCTTCCTTTCGCAATGCTGCCACCACCACCACTATGATCTTGGTGAAAGTGCGCGAGGCTGTTGCCAGGCCGAAGGGCAATACCTGGAATTGGTAATGCCTCAAGGGAGGGCAAACCTCAGGAACCTTTGATGAGCTGCCCTGATGGGAATGTGTAGATACGCCTCCGTGAAATCGAGGGAAGTCAAGAACGCCCCTTGACGGACCGCCACAATGACTGAGCGCAACGTTTCCATCTGAAAATGAGGCACTCGAAGACAGCGATTTACCCCTTTGAGGTCCAGGATAGACCAGAGGGACCCATCCTTCTTTGGCACCACAAAATAAATGGAGTAATGACCTATGCCGTACTCTGCTGTAGGAACCGGCGTTACCACTCCCATCTGTAAGAGTCGATCTCACGTTTGACATACCGCTAGCGTTTTCTGCCGACCTTTGCAGGGCAAAAGAACAAAAGAATCTAGTACTGGATGTGCCAATTCTAGAGCATATCCTTCTCAAATTATCTCCAGCACCCATTGGTCGAATGTTATTTGGGCCCAGGCAGGAAAGAACTCCCGAAGCCACCCTCCTATCGGTTGGCTTCCTACCCGGACCCACCTCGCTTCATTGTTGTTTTCGACTTGATGCTGCGGAGACGGCCACAAAACCTCTACTTACTCCACGAAACCCACGAAACCCCTGGGCTCTAGAAGCAAACCTTCCTCTTTGGGAACCTCCTAAACGAGAAGTACAAAATCTCCTGAAATCCCTAAACTGACCCCAAGAGGCCGGCATGGACTTCCCCTGCTTAGGCTTGTCCTCTGCGAACCTACCGCCCTTGGACGCCCCCAAATCTTTAAACAATTTGTCCAGATCTTCCACAAACAACAGCCTGCCTTTAAAGGGAAGCTTACTGAGACATGACTTAGACGAGCCGTCGGCCACCCAATTCCTCAGCCACAAGGACCGCCAGATGGCTACCAATGAAGCCTTATTATTCGCTAATGCTCTGATCAAATCATAGTGTACATCTGCCAAATATGCTGACCCAGATTCGAACCATGTCACCTCCATCAAACTGTCCTGCTCAAGTTGATTAGCCTGTCTTAAATGCTGGGACCATCGAAGACATGCTCTTGCTACCCAGGCCCCACAAATGGAGGCTTGCAAAGATAAGGCATTAGCCTTGAAGGGTTGTTTCAATAATCCATCCACTTTCCTGTCCTGAGCATCTTTCAAGGCCGCGCTACCTTCCACCGGGATGGTCATCTTTTTGTAACCGCTGACTCTGCCGCATCTATACGTGGTGAACAAAACTTCTCTTTGTCCTTGTCCGCTAAAGGGTAGAGTCTGTTCATTGTTCTGACCCCCCCCCCCTTAGCCCCGCTTCAGGCTGATCCCATTCATCTTGTATCATCCGGTCTACCACACGGTGAACTGGAAATACCACCTGGGAATGTCTCACCGCCTGAATAAGAGGGTCTTCGACCTGCTCCTCCTCCGCGGGCTGTGCCGTAGCGAGATTGAGCGTCTGAAGGGATTCTGTAATAAGAGCCATTAGTTCGTCCTTTCGGAATACTCTAATGATTTTTGCCTGATCCTCAGGCTCCGGTATTTTGCCTTCATCCAGTTCTGACTCGGGCTCTAACTCTGTTTCCTCCATCTCCTGCCACTCAAAATCTGAAGTCGAAAGGCCAGACAGCTGAGCCCTTTTTGAGGGTCTCAAGGAAATGCTATCAAGCTCTTCAACCCTGGACTGCTGCTTCGAAGTAGGAAGTGGTAAGGGCTCAGGAACCTTCCCCTGCCGCCTTAAACAGAAGGTTTGATGCATGATTAAAACAAAGTCGGGACAAAAATCCCTGAGCAGCGATCGCGATAAAAACGTTGGTTGTGCAGTGGTCTGTCTCGGTGGCATATCCGAGCAGGGCACTGACTGGGCCTACATCAGAAATTCTCCGCCTGCTATAGAGAGATCGCGCGACTCTGGAATTACTTTATCTTCTATTTGCTGTTCTATGCTGGTAGACACTGTAGCGCAACCTCGGTAGATACCGGTGTCAGATACGGTGCCTCTGTGAGTACCGCAGACAACACACTGCGGGTGAGATGACATTAGTTATGCCCCCCCCCGCCCCCCCCCCCCCGCAATTCCTTGTTCACAAATCCAGGAAAAATAAAACACGCATACCCATTTTGTTTTAAATTCCCTGGTTATTTTCCCTTATCCATTTAATTTTTTGTATTTTTTTTTTTAATCAGAGAAATGAAAACCAACAAATGAGAGAACTCAGAGAACCCCTAAAACTCCTAATATTACAGAAACTCATTAAAGAACCACGTTGAATTGGGCCCGCTCCAAGCCGTGTCCTCCGGCACAAGAACCGCCGTCTCAGGTCCGCCATGTGGCTAGCAGTGCGCGGGAAGAAAGGAAAATGGCTGTGATCATCTTTTAGCTCCATTTGGTGCCAAAATTCCCACACTGCCACAGACCGATTCAGCGACCTGCTGTGTGGTCCCTGAGACTTTTTTCCTGTGCCGTCGTCTCGCTGAACAAGCAAAAAACACTGTCCTACCTCAGAGACGCAGCCCTGCAAGCCGTGACGTCACTCAGCACTGCTGCGAGCGACGTCCGCGGCGAGAGATGTTCTGCCAGCCGGGACTGCACTCCTTGACATCCCGCAGGAAACTGAATTCTAAACACCCCACCAGCGTGTGCGAGTGAGTGAGTCCGGCAGAGCTCTCCCCCGTACAGCCTAGGGGGAGAGACCTGAACCTCTTACTGTCCCAGTATGAAGGGAAAGAGAAAAGGCTGCAGCTGGCTGCTAACTTTTTTTTTTTTTTTGGTAAGATGACCCCCCCCGGAAATTCAAAGAAATTAATTTAAAGGGACCAAATCAAATTGTAAAACTGAACCCTAAAGAAAATGCCCCTTATGTGTTCCTCAAGTGAGCCCAGCACCAAGGCTCACTACGTCCTCCTGCTGCATGGAGACTGGACACACTGGGGCTGATGGGAGAGACCAGCAGGCTACATCCAGTGATGTCACGATTTTGACATGCCCAGTCTCCAAGTTGCAGGAGGAAGTACACAACTCAGAGGTGGAGGACTGAACTGGAGGAACGATAAGGAATAGTCTTTACTCCCGTCTCAATGGAATCCTTTTTCTTCTGGCTCTTCTGCTACTGTATTCACAGATAAAACAGATTGCAATACTGGAGAAGATTGACTTGCTGGAGAAAGGTGCAATCTCCTTTTAGGTTTAAGAGAAGCCAACTCTTTCTCTCTCTGTCCACTCTAGCAGAGGAGTGGGTAAAACTTCTGATAGGCTCTCAAATCTTCACAAACTGACAAAACTTGATCATCAAGGGCATGAATCTACACAGACAAGTAAAATAAAAGACAGACCCAGAGCTGAAGCTCTGCACACAGCACAGCAAATAAACCACACATACCTCACAGAGAAAATACCACAAAGCCACACCTTACATCCCGTGCACTAAGATTATACAAATCCCATTATGTAGTCAGACCGCACATCTGTATGAATGGTACTTGGGCACGGGGAAGAAGATATTGGAGAACTAATGATTATTTACTGGAAGATCAGAAGGTGATTTGATCAGTAGAAAGACACAAAAGAATATTCTGACCTAAAGAATATTTTGACCAAATAATACAGGGGACAGATTGTTTTTGAATAGGGTAAAAAGCAGGGCATATGTTGGATGTTAAGCTGCAGAAGCAGAGGATCTTGGGACAGATACGTAGATGAGACACTAAGAGGGTGGGTATTATACAGAATTCAATGAAATTTGGGAACAGTTTACGATTTTTTATAACGAGCGAGAGTACCAATGGCTGAGATATGGATAGGCACCTAGAGTCTGCACAGATGAGTATTTTGTAAAGGAATGGAGGACCTGGATAGCGAATTATGGGGGAACAACAAAAGATGGACATAGGGTTCCTTAAGGTGGGAAAGTTGCTGGGCTTCGATGGCCTGTCTGTAAAGTTTTATAAAACATTTGAGGTGGTGTTGATTGTGCCATTGAAAGAGATGTTCAATGAGGTTTTGGATGGGAAGGACCTAGCAGAGACTATGAGCTGGCTGTGCATTACCGTACTCCAGGACTCAACAAATTCCGGGCAGCTGGTCACCTCTACAAACCAAACTACTATGAGGATGTTAAACCCATCAAAGAGTCACCGCTAACACAGTTCTAACAGTAATAAATGCAGTTAAATGTGATGGTTCAAAGAAAATAAACCTGTTGCCCTGGTAAATTTTCAAACATTTACAAGGAAAACATAATTGAAATGTGGCCCCCGGGTATAAGACCTGGGTCTGAAGCAACAGGAATTCTTTGCTCCACTTTTGGGTAACTCTAGCTACATCCGGAAACTATGAATCCTACAATTCATAAACAATACCTCCTTATATTTAAAAAATATTTTAAGAAGCCAGTCCCGGTCAAAGTCCATTACTAATTGCACTATTACTGCAGAACATTGTTTGGATTCCTTCCGTTGATTGTTCAAGAAACTCAGAGATATTCAAAATATCAAAGCCAGGCCCCTGTGGACTGCCTGAGGAAATTTTACCTTGCAGAAGAAAATAAACATTAACAGTAGGTAGCATAGAGGTATCTGGCACTTTCAAAACCTCAGATAGATATCACTTGAACAAATCATAAGGTAGCAGTACTTAACATTGGAAAGTTTAGTAATCAAAAATTTCTATGTCAATTTGCATTTTGCAAATTCTCAATCTTCAATTGCACTAAGTCTGGTCTCCTGACCCCAAAACTTCTCGTCCAAAAACTGAATATCTGAACGACAATGTGATAAGTCAGCAGAGATCTGTGTGGTATGTTGCAAAAGAACTTGAGAAATAGAGTTAATAGAACTCTGTAACCCTTGAATGGCTTCCCAAAGAGTAGCAAGCTGGGCAAGAACAGTCTAAACTCAAAAGGGGGGGGGGGGGGGAGCTCAGATGGGGCAGATGTTACACTCACAGTTCATGCAGGTAAAACCGGAGCAGCAAAAATTACTCTATCAACTGCTACCACTCTACCTTTCTGTATCTTTCCTGTGCTCCCCGTGTCTTCCGGGTTCACGACCCCAGGGATGGCATCCTCGTGGAAGACATTTCTGGTTGCCTCAGAGACTCTAGCAAAGCATCTCCGGGAGTTGAAGGCAAGGTCATCTCCCAAACTATTAATGAGGTAATGGAGGTCCGTTTCGGCGTAGATGTCACCTCAGCACCCCAGCCCTTGGATTTGGCTGGAATGACAAGTTTTCACGTTCCTCCTGCCCATTTCAGAGCAGAGCAATCTCCACATGCCTGCTTGCAACCACCATTTTGTAATCACACTAATTTTTTAAGCCTTTTTGCATAGAGGTATCCTTCGATTCCCTTTACCATTTTGGTAGCTCTACTCTGTACCTTTTCTAATTCTGCTACATCCTTTTAAGATATGGTGACCAGAACTGCACACAATATTCAAGGTTTGGTTACACTATGGAATGATACAGAAGCATTATAACATCCTTAGTTTTATCCTCCATTCCTTTTCTTATGATTCCTATCATTCTATTTGGTTTCTTGGCCACTACTGCACACTGGGCAGAGGATTTCAATGTATTGTCCACGATGACGCCTAAATCCTTTTCCTCAGTGGTGGTTCCTAAGGTGGACCTTTACATTTTGAAGCTGTAGTTTGGGTTGTTCTTCCTTAAGTGCATACAATAACTTTGCACTTGTCCAGTTTTCCAATTTATCAAGGTCCTCCTGCAATTTTTCACAATCCTCTTGTTTTAACAACTTTGAATCATTCTGTATCATCTACAAATTTGATTACCTCACTCGTCATTCCCATTTCCAGGTCATTTATGAAAATGTTAAAAGCAGCGGATCCAGCACAGATCTCTGGGGTACTCCACTATTCACCTTTCTCCATTGAGAAATTTGGCCATTTAGCCCTACTCTCTGATTTCTAGCTTTTAACCAGTTCCTGATCCAGAATAGTACACTGCCTCCTATCCCATGACTTTTTAATTTTGAAAAGAGTCTCTCATGAGGGACCTTGTCAAAGGCTTTCTGAAAACCCAGATATACTATATCAACCTGCACGCCTTTATCTACGTATTTATTCACAGCTTCAGAAAAATATAAGAGATTAGTAAGCAAAAACTTTTCTTGGCTACATTCATGTTGGCTTTCTCTCATTAAATCATGACTATCTACATGTTCAAAAATTGTATTCTTTATAATGGCTTCTACCATTTTGCCCAATATAGATGTCAGCCTCACAGATCTGTAGTTTCTTGGATCACCCTTGCAATCCTTTTAAAAAATTAACTGTTACACTGGCCATTTTCCATTCTTTAAGTAATACAGATGATTTTAATGATGGTTCACAGATTACTAATAGTATTTCTGTTCTTTCAACACCCTCTGATATATATACCATAAGGTCCAGGTGATTTGCTAATCTTTAGTTCATCAAATAGCTGTAATACATCATCCTAGTTTATCGATATTTCTTTCAATACATCACGTTTAAATATCATTTCAGATATGCAAAAGTTCCCTACATCTTCTTCAGTAAAGACCGAAGAAAAGTATTCACTAGTCTCTCCAAAATGGCCTGATCTTCCCTTAGTGCCCCTTTTACTCTTCTATCATCTAATGGTCCAACTGATTCTCTCACAGGTTTTTTTGCTATGAATGTACTTGAAAAAGTTATTATGCTTTTTTTGATTCCATGGCAAGCTTGTTTTCAAATTCTCTCTTTACCTGCCTTATCAATGCCTTGCATCTTTTTTTCTTTAAAGCATTTATATTTTTCAGAGTTTCAAAAATACACAACAAAAATTTACAATATAAACACTATAACACCCCCCTCCCCCATGGCTCCAAGCTCTCAGAAGATGGCATATGTCAGTCTCAGTGGTATAAAAACGATAAGAGATGCTGTTACATAGTCGTCTAAGGGATTTCCCTTTTCATGCACTAGAGATGGAATGGCAGCTGGTGGTCTCATAAGCAATTTCATATTTAAGGTACAAACACAACACATTCTGCCAGTGACCAATTGCTTGTATCTAATTTGCCAGTGCTTATATTGTTTCCCATTTTTGTCATTTGGCTCCTTTTTCCATTTTTTGAAAGACCTCACCTTCAAACCATGCTGGCAGTATTTTGGCCTTCCTTCCACTTTTCTTAAAGCATGGAATATATCTGGTTTGGGCTTGCAATATAGTATTTGTAAACATCTATACTTGATGTAAACCTTTAACCTTGCACTTTGCTGCTGCTCCTTTTAGTTTTTCTTAACTATTTTCCTCATTTTATTATAATCTCCCTTTTGAAAGTTAATAGGTAGTACACTGTGGACTTCCTTGCCATCCTCCCTCCATTTATTAAATGAAATATGATCACTATTGCCAACTAACCTCAACACCATAATCACTTGCACCAGATCCTGTGTTCAACTAAAGACTAGGTCTAAAATAGCTTCCCCTCATTTTGATTTATGAACCAGCTGCTCCATGAAGCAGTCATTTATTTCACCTAAAAACTTTCTCTCACTAGCATATCCTGCGGTGGCTTGGATGGCCTGTTTGTAAAATTTTATAAAACATTTGAGGAGCTGTTGATTGTGTCATTGAAAGAGATATTTAATGGGGATTTGGATTGCAAGGACCTAGCCCAGGACTATAAGCTGGCTGGGTATTACCGTACTCCAGGACTCGACAAATCCTGGGCAGCAGGTCACCATGGAGCTTACAAATTGAACCCTGGCACCCGAATTTGAGGCCCTGAAAGTTCGGCCCAAGTACTTCCTCACTCTACCTTCAACAAATCTCTACAAACTGCACAGGGGAGAGATTCATGCTGATCTCGTAGTTTCAAGTCTTGCAATGGAGAGACCAGCCGCTGCCAGCCCCATGTAAAGAAGAAATCTGTGCTGGGGGGGAGTGGAAGTGGTTAGTCAACATGCTGCACCAACTTCATACAACATAGGAGGCTTTGGGTAAGCATTGCATTGCTGCTGATACAGGTTCCAGAAAGGAACAGCGGCGGGAGGGGGGTAGCAGAAATGAGAAATGAGAGTTTGACTAGGAAATCTCATATTCTTATATCAGCCTTGAGCTCAGACAATTATATAAAGGCCTATTTCTATATGCAAAACATTGTTTTAGGTTCAAAAATCCCTTATAAAACTATCCCTTTAGAACTGGATGGTGGCTGCACCATGGACTACTCCACAGGCTACAGCATGTGTTAAGAATGCTGTTTCCATACACTTTCTGAAGAATTCCCTCTGCTGACAG
Organism: Ichthyophis bannanicus; assembly: GCA_033557465.1. Taxonomy (NCBI): domain Eukaryota; kingdom Metazoa; phylum Chordata; class Amphibia; order Gymnophiona; family Ichthyophiidae; genus Ichthyophis; species Ichthyophis bannanicus. Next base: position 546,357,941 of record CM066036.1, on the reverse strand, counting down.
AATAAAGCTCAAATGTGCAATCAGCTGGCATCCCATATGTCAGATAATATTATATGTTCCAAGGGAACGTCCTTAAACATAGCACTGGCAAATACTGTACACCATAATATTGTTTTTGCTGTTTTTCCTGAATTCTGGTTGGGGGGGGGGGTAGATTTCAAGATTCAGTGAGATTGGAGAATATAACAAGCAGAAAATCTATGCAATTCTTCAGGTTTAATGGACTCATGAATTCATAATTCAGTAACCTCTGAGGGCCTTTTTTTCATGATTTCCATTTTATTTCCCTTAAGAAAGAATATGTCACCGAATGCGCCCTTAAACATCATTTTTGAAAGGTCACTGTAAAATAGTAGACTTTTTGTGCCAAAGAGATGAGGATTTATGACTGAGAAAGTTCACAATAGGATCAATGTGCAAAACAGCTTACGTTAGGTCAAACACACATTATGAGGCATGTTTACTAAACCATGCTAAGAGTTGGCATGGGGTTTAGTGTTTGCTAAGCCCACCACAATAATTGTTAACCCATGTCTTAGTCTGCCACAGTAAACATCTCAAACTGCTTAGCTCGGGCTGGGGTGGAGTGTGGGCATGGACTATACACTATGGTTAGCGCAAGTATCTTTAGTACATATTCACTCTCAATGTTGCAGTTAGGGTGCATATACTTACCGCCACCTCAAAAGGTGGTGGTAACTGCACCTGCGATAATCGTGGAAAATGTTATGGCATAGAGTGGCACTGGATTCATGCTAACTGCATGGGGATATGCTGTGCATGCCTTCATTCCTTAGCACAGGTCAACGCCACCCTCACACTAGGTTTTGGCGCTGAATGTGTGGTGAACTACCACATTTTAGTAAATATATCCCTATGCTTTTTAGCGGTTTCAAGTCTCGCATGATTAGCAAACTTCTTGGCGGAGCAGTGAATAATGTAGCAGAATGGTAACCTATATCAAATAATGGCTGGGGGGAGGGGAAACGAGGGAGAGACTGGGTGATGGGGGGGCTCTGAGAGAGAGAGAGAGAGAGAGAGAGAGACCGGGCAATGGCTGGGGGGTTATAAGAGAGAGAGAGAGATTGGGTGATAGGTGGGAAGGTTATGAGGGGGAAGAGATTGAGTGATGGTGATATGTGAAGCAAAAAAGGAAGTTGCCTCTGATGCAGCTTCAGTATACAGGGTCACCAATATGCTGCTGACAATGTACTCATTGGAAATGGTGGGAGAGAGAGGAAGAAGTGGAGTAGGGTCACTGCCTTCTAACACATTAAGGGCATGATTTATTAAGATTCCTTTTCCCATAGAAAATGGGAAAATGGTAAATCAGGCACTGAAAAAGGGAATTGTAATATACCTTTTGGGTGGTGGGGGAACTGTGATCAAGGTCTCAATAGTTGAGTCCTAAATATTTATGTTGTCTCCTACACTGCAAGAAAATTTGTCAAGGCTTGGCTCAGGGGCCAAATAATAGAAAGGGAGGGGGTATGCATCTAGCCCTCAGTTTTTTTTTTCTTCTCTGATATTTCATTGGCAGCTTGTTTTTTCTTTTCAATAAACCTTGTTGGCCTGATAGAACATGCAAAAGATGGAAATCTCTTTTTACAGAACATATCTACTAATAGGCATGCCAGTAATGCATAATTGTGCCACCAAATTAGCGTGGAGGTTCATGCTAATATTTGGGGTGTGTGAGTCTATCCCTTGCCAACAGCAGAATGCTAATGCACAGCAACGCACTAACTGGTATGTGGGTGGGGACTGAACGGCACCCACGGAGGTGGCATTGAATGCACCCTCACTAATGGCAACATTTGCTGTTAGAGTATGCCTGTAATGCCCTCGCTAACTGCGATGTACCATTAACGCCCACGTTGCACTCTGAACTTGCTCAGTCCCCACCCAATCATGAGTTAATTGATTAGTACAGGATTTTTAGCATGAGTCCCTACACTGTTAGTGCAGCACCCTTAATGCATAGCAAATCCCATGCTAACAGCACAGTTTAACAGGCTCCTAAGTTTCAGAAATATTTTTCAGTGAAGTAAAGTGTTAGAATTTAATAAGACTTGCAGTTCTGAATGTACAAAATGCCTCCAAATGCCTGTGTTTCCTATTCACTAATGCAGCCACCGCATTTATAATTTTACCTGAGAAAATAGAGATTTTGTCATTGGTCAAATAATAGAAATGATATAATACATAAGGGTTCTTTTCCTAACATGTACACATTTTAGCACATTCTAAGTGTTTGTGTGGGGCTTGTGCTAATAGTCATTGTGTGCTAATAGCAGCCAGTGTGGTAAAAATTCCATACTAACTGCATAGCGCATGATGGGGCCGAGACTGGGCGGATTATGTGAGGACAGTGGGCGTGGACTGCACATTGTGATTGGCGCACAGTACTTACGATATGCAATCAATTTTGCAGTTAACACAGGGACACTTAATGTCTCCTCAAGAGGTGGTGTTAGGTGTACCAACATTAATGGGAATAAAGTTAACATGCATTAAGGAAATTTTCAGTGTGGCAACTGTAAGGGACATGCTGATCAGGCCTCCAAAGGTGCATGGCCCCTGCACTTACAATGGTCTAGTACTGCATTCTGCACTAATTGTTGGGAACTTGCTGGGCATACCCCCAACAGGCAGTGCATGACAGTTGCATTTACAATGCGTTAGTTTTGCAGCTAATTGCACAGTAAGTGCAACCCTTTTCTAAAAGGGATCCTTAGTACACTATCAGGCTCATTCCATCCCAGACGCACAGCTCCTCTGTATATCCGGGTTTGAACCAGGCTGAAAGAGGGAGTCGCGATTCTGATCCCACGGGTCACGTCTAGCCCCACGGGACCAGAATCGCAAACAGCCCTGTATGTGCAGGCCAGGACTGTGATTCAGGCCGGCCTGCACGTATAGGAAAAGCCTGACTAACTCAGTCAACCCTTTACAATGGAGCTGTGGCGCCATGGCTTCCAGTTGCCATGGCACTGTGGCTCCATTGTAAAGCCGCGATCCCGGCTGCGGGCTTAACAAAGGCTTTCCCGGCAGTGTGACCCCTGATCCGGACACCTAAGGCCAGGATCGGGCTGTGAGGAATGTCCTTGGGCCCCCCTGCCCCATCCACACAAAAAAAATATATGCCCAGGGTGGAATAGCTTCCCTGCACAAGTCTCTGGCCCTGGACATACAGGGCCGACATTAGAATTGGCCCTGCACATCCAGGGCCAGTGACCATCCACTACCTGCCCTAACTCCGCTCCCAATCCACCCCTTCCCTGCCCCGTCTAACTTCCCCGTCTAATTGGCGGGGGGGGGGGGGTTAGATGCCGGTGGGGAGGGCACAAATAACGGGGATGGGATGTCCATCCCCGCTATTCGTGGGACAGAATTGGGCCCTATTGGGATATCATATTCCCTTTATGTAATTCTGCTTTTTGTTTTTTTTTTAATTTTTTGACTTACATTTTAACCAATATATATTTTTCTCCGAACAAATCTCAATAGTACAAGAAACAGTGACACCATCAATACAAATATTCAATTCCTGTCACCCTTGCATTTTACATACTGTATGTTGCATACAATAACTTGAGAAATAATTGGAAATATTCCAACTATGGGGGGGTGTTTACTAAATGGCAGTAGCGGACTCCGTGTGATATCAGAGCCGTGGCCCCATTGGGACCGCAGCTCCGATATCGCACGGAGTCTGCTACCGCCATTAGTAAACACCCCCCTATATGTCATCATAATATTTTAATGTTCAAAAGGTAAACAACAAAAAAAGGATGCCTGTGCAACTGACATAGTAATTTCTGATAAAAACAAAACAAAACTAAATATGACTTGGAAATGATTAATGGCACTTTTCACTAATATTTGTTTGCACAAGTCTTGGCAGTGATAATAGCCTCCAAATGTTTCTTGTAGCCTTCTATAAGTTTCATACATCTGTTTGCTGGTAGTTTCTCCCACTCTTCAATTGTGATTTGTTCCAGCTCATGAATGTTTTCAAGATTCCTTTTACCAATGGCAGATTTCAGGTCTTTCCAAAGTTTCTTGATTGTATTGATATCATGATGCATTGCTGGCCAGTTTAAAACAGTCCATTTTTTATTTTTTAACTATTCTTTTGTACTTTTGGATGCATGCTTTAGGTCATTGTCCTGCTGGAGGACCCATGACCTCTGACCCAGACCTAGCTTTCTGACACTAGGAATCACATTTTGCTCCAAAATACCTTGGTAGAACAGGGAGTGAATGTGGCCATTTTAAACATTAGTGTCATCGTTTATTTGTCGATTCAAGTCATGCAAGCACTAGCACTTGATCACAGGTGTGTCGAAATTTACTGTGATAGGAATGTGGTTCTTCTGTTCAAACTGATTTTAATTGTTTATAAGGGTTCCAATAATCATGTTCTGGCAATGTCTATTTTTATACTATTTCATTTTTTAATTGGTCTAGTTTTATTTTATTCTTTTATGTATCAATTTTGGGTGCATATATAGTCCAAAGCCATTTCAAGGGCCACTTTTTTTTTTTAGGAGATATTGGACATTAAGGGGTTGAACTCCAAGGATGCCAATATTGACCACTACAGTATCTATTTTATTACTACAATAACAATAGTCAAAAATCTTCATGAAGTGCTAGGACTCTGGAGATGTCATTCCCCACTTTACTGCTTCAAATCTAATTGCAGTCTAAAATATTGACCTGCTGATCCTTATTAAAGGGAATGAGAAGGAAGTGCCAAGATTTGTAATAACTAGTGACACAGGTTTCTGGACAAGACTATTTTCTGATATATGAATATTTATCAATGCATTATCAGGTCACTGCAGGGAAATTTAACCTGTCTGTTACAAACATTCTCGAAAATTATATATTAAAGTACATTAAAACGGGCTATTATATGCAGCACCCATAAGAACACATACATTAATCAAGATAGAATCCTCATAAATTGTAATGTATTTTAGTGGATATCTTCTGATGACAATTTTTTTTGCAACTGTAATATCTTATTTTTTTTTAATAGAACTCCACTACATGTGGGGTTGACCTCATGATTCAGTGGCAGTATAGTGCAAAGTTACATAGAAGACCTTGGTTTGATCCCAGATCAAGAATTCTGGTCCTCAGGACAGTCATAGCCCTCGGGGGGAGAGAATTCCAGTAATCACATCAAAACTGACACCTAAAGATCATATTTAGGACATGTTATTGCAAAGATCTGGAAAAAGCAAACAAGCATGGACACCAGCTGGGCACTCATGTCAGTACTTAGTCTAGGTAAGCAGATAAAGAGCAACCCATAGCTGACCAATGATGCTCAGGGAGGAGAAGGTAATAGAACAAAAACTAAATTCATTCATTGCTTTCGTCTTTACTGAAAAAGATGCTGAGGTCATACTCATGCCACAACAATCTTTGGAAAAGATGATTTGGAGCAACTAAAGCACATCACTATAAATTTAGATTATGTAAAACTGCAAACTGACAAATTAAAGAGTAGCAAATCGCCAGGACTGGATGGTATTCACCATAACATTGTGAAGCAACTTCTACATTAAACTGCTAACCTGTTTCTAATAATCTATACAGCCACAGTATTGAGGATTGAAGGATACCTAATACAATGCCAATTTTTGAAAATACTTCCTGGGTGATCTATTTTCATCATTTGGATAATATTAAGCTAGTTGATATAGTGTATTTTAATTTTTAGAGAGCACTTGATAAAGCACTTCATGAGAGATTCCTCAGGAAATTAAAAAGTCATGGGATAGGAGGCAGTATCCTATTGTTGAATGCTAACTGGTTAAAGAACAGAAAAACAGAGTGAGACTTAATGGACACTGTTCCAAATGGGAAAGGATCAATAGTGGAGTACCCCTAGAATCTCTACTAGGACCTGTACTATTTAACATTCATAAATGTCCTGGAAAAAGGAGCAACAGGTGAAATCATCAGCTTTACAAAAGACAACATTATTAAATGGCTCTTGGACTGACTTAACATGGGATGATTTATGTTCTCCAATTTCTCCTGCGCCCACTAAACTGGACATATGTTCATCTAACTTTATATCAGACGTTCCCGACCTTTTTGGTTGTATGGACATCTTATTGCGAAGCTACAGCATAATTCTGAACTGCTGTTTTCTACCCATTTTGCTTCCTTAAGCCAGTGCAAAAGAGGCAGCGAAGTCCATCATCGCCTTGTAGAGGAGGATTTGATAATTCCCATGCTGAGAATCACGTTTGGTATGTCTATTTTGTCAAGTACTCAGAAAACCATCAAGAAGCGGCACTGAGAAAGCATAGTTACTCACCTGTAACAGGTGATCTCCGGGAACAGCAGGAATTTAGTCCTCACATATGGGTATCGTCGGTACCGATGGAGCCTGCGCGGGAACGCTCCCCAGCGTCCAATTAGAAAGCTTTTGGGAGCATCCCACAGCGCCTGCGTGCTGCCTTCCCGCCTTTCCCAACTGCCTCTCTCCAGATGAGTTTTAAAGCTGAGACAAAGAGAGAGAGAGGGAAAGGAAAGAGATAGATAGAGAGATACAACTCCTAGGGGAGGTGGGTGGGTTGTGAGGACTAAATTCCTGCTGTTCCCGGAGATCACCTGTTACAGGTGAGTAACTATGCTATCTCCAGGAACAAGCAGGAATGTAGTCATCACATATGGGGACTCCCTAGCTTTAGGTGCCAGGGAGAGACCCCAGAAGTTGTGTGTCCCTGAACAGGGCTCCACTTCCCCCCCATGGTTCGCTGGCATCCTACCCGGGATGGTGGGTAGGAGTTGATTAGGTATGGAACAGGTGTTGGAGATCAGCCTGACCAAACAAGGCATCCCGGCGGAAGTCCTTGTCCAAGCAGTGATGGGCTGTAAAGGTATGAACCGAGGCCCAAGTGGCTGCTCGACAAATGTCGTCGATAGACACAGAGTGCAGATGAGCCACTGAGGCTGCCATGGCTCTCACATTGTGAGCTGTGACATGGCCCTCCAGAGAAAGGTTCTTACTCCGATAGGCGAAGGAAATACACTGAGCAATCCAGTTAGACATTGTTCTCTTGTAGACTGGAAGTCCCAAATGAGAAGGATCAAAAGCAACAAAGAGTTGAGAGGACTTTCTATGTTGCTGTGTTCTTTGTAAGTAAAAAGCTAAAGCTCTTTTACAGTCCAAGGTATGAAGATTCCTCTCTGCATTTGATGCATGAGGCCTTGGAAAAAACACAGGTAGGTAGACCGCTTGGTTCAGATGAAAAGGCGAGACCACCTTTGGCATAAAGTGTGGATGAGTCCTGAGGACTACCTTGTCATGATGGAACCTTGCATAAGGTGGATCAGCTACTAGCGCTTGCAACTCACTAATGCGGCATGCCGATGTGATTTCAATGAGAAAGATAACCTTCCAAGAAAGAAATTTCAAGGAGGTAGTAGCTAAAGGTTCAAATGGTGGCTTCATGAGCTGCCCAAGAACCAGGTTTAAGTCACATGCTACCGATGGTGGTCTAATGGGAGGCTTAGTTAAAAGAAGGCCTCTCATAAATCTTGCTATAAGAGGATGAGAGGAAATAGGTTGTCCATTTAGAGGCTTAAGGGAAGCTACAATACCACTCAAATGGACTCTTACTGAATTAGTCTTAAGACCTGCATTGGATAAATGAAGGAGATACTCCAGCAATGATTCCAGAGGTATCGCATGGGGGTTAAGAGCCTTTTGCGAACACCATATGGTAAACCTTTTACGCTTGAAAGCATAAGAGCGTCTTGTGGAAGGTTTCCTGGAAGCAAGAAGAATATCTTTCACTTGCTGAGGGATATTAAGATCATTTAGATCTAGGCCTTCAGCAACCAAGCCCTGAGATGCAGAGACTGGGGATTGGGATGCCATAACATTCCGTCCTCCTGGGATAGGAGATCTGGAGCAGACCCTAACTCCAGGGAGGGAGCTTGAGAGAGATGTAGAAGCAGAAGGTACCATACTTGCCGTGGCAATGTGGAGCTATGAGAATCATATGGCCTCTGTCTCTCTGAAGCTTGAACAGGGTTTTGGGAATTAGGGGAATGGGTGGAAAGGCATACAGGAAGTCTTGACCCCAGTAAAGGAGGAAAGCATCCCTGGCCTGAGCCCCCTGAGCCGGAATTCTGGAACAGAAACAGGGAAGTTTGGCATTCCATGGACTTGCAAAGAGGTCTATGTCTGGGATTCCCCTAAGTTGAAATATCCTGGTCACCTGGTCTGCATGCAGAGACCACTCGTGCAGAAGCAGAACTCGACTGAGTCTGTCTGCCCAAGAGTTTTGAATGCCTGGAAGATACACTGCCAGAAGATGAATCTGATGCTCTCTCGTGAGGGCCCATAGTCGCAAAGCTTCGTTGCAAAGCGACAGAGAGCCTGTTCCCCCCTGCTTGTTCACATAGAACATGGCTACTTGATTGTCCGTATGAATGAGGACTGTCTTGTAGCTGAGCAGGGTGTGGAACACTCGCAGAGCAAGAAAGATTGCTCTGAGCTCCAAGAGATTGATATGTAGATAACTCTCCTGTGGAGACCAGGTGCCCTGGGTGGAGAGGTCTTGCAGATGAGATCCCCAACCCATTGGAGAAGCATCTGCTGTGAGAGTTGCTTGGGGTAAGGGTTGCTGAAAAGGGGACCCCAGCAACAGGTTTTGAGTGGACTTCCACCACTGGAGGGACAAAATGAGGTGACTTGTGTTTGATATTTTGTCTGACAGGCATCCTGATGCCTGGGTCCATTGGGTGGATAAGTCCACTGAGCTGCCCTCATGTGGAGGCGAGCATAGGGAACCACATGCACGGTGGATGCCATGTGGCCTAGTAGTTTTAACATTTCTTGAGCAGTTAGATGAGGCTTTAGCACTCCTTGAGAAGCTAACTGCACCAAACGAAGGCAACGGGCCTGGGGGAAATAGGTCCTTGCCTTTGTGGTATCCAGGAAAGCTCCTATGAACTCTAAAGACTGAGTGGGAGTCAGACTGGATTTTGGGATGTTTATTACCAGCCCTAAATACTGAAGGATACGCATTGTGCAGGATAGAGAAGTCCTGGCCTCTGACTCTGTTGGGGCTCGAATGAGCCAGTCGTCTAAGTAAGGGAAGGCGAATATCCCTAGAGTGCGGAGAAATGCTGCTACAACAGACATGCATTTCGTGAACACCCTTGGTGCTGAGGCCAGGCCAAAAGGAAGCACCCTGTATTGGTAGCGCTTTTCCTGAAAAAGGAACCGAAGGAACCTTCTGTGAGTTGGATGGATGAGAACATGGGTGTATGCATCCTTGAGATCTAGAGAACAAAGCCTATCCTGACTCTGAAGGTATGGCAGCAGAGATCTGAGAGAAATCATTTTGAATTTCTCCTTGACAAGGAATTTGTTCAATTCTCTGAGGTCTTAGATAGGTCTGTAACCCCCTGTTTTCTTTGGAATAAGAAAATAAGGGGAATAGAACCCTGTACCCTGTTGATGAAGGGGTACTTCTTCTATTGCCCCTTGGGCAAGAAGGATAGCGACCTCTTGACCTGACAGGTTGATGAGAGAGGTCGGAGAATTGAACTGCCTTACTACTGTGTGAGGGGGCATGCTTGAAAAATGAAGTTTGTACCCCTCCTTTATGATGGAGTGTCCAATGCTCTGCTGTTATTTGCCCCCATCTGGGGGCAAAATGACATAACCTTCCTGGAATGGTGGAAGGTTCTGGTCCCTCCAGAACCAGGAAGGCTAAGTTCTCTAGATGAGAGTCAAAGGCCCTGTGGAGGCTGAGCCTGCTGGGCCGGTTGAGGCCTAGCAGCCTTTACTTTCTTCTGTTTGGGTGGTTGCTGACCTTTCCTGGCAAGCTGACCTGCAGAATGTCCCTGTTGAACATAAGCAGGATAACATTTTTTCTTTTTAGAAAAGAATGGTTTCTTGAACAATTTTCTTCTAGCAGGATCAGCAGTGGACTTGGATAATCTATCCAAGGTCTAATTTTCAGCATCCATTTCATTGGCTTTTTCCTGCCAATCTTTACCAAACAGGTTCTCACCAGTACAAGGGATATTTCCCAATTTGTCTTGTACCCAGAGCTCTAAATCAGAGGCCTGGAGCCAAGCAATTCTACGTACACCTATGCAGGGGCGGCCCAAGGGGGGTGCGGGGCCATGTGCGGAGACTCGGTGCGGGGCCTCATTTGCATAAGTGGTCTTATTTGCATAAATATTTGCATAATGTTACCATTCACTAACTTTTAGTAAACATGTCTCTTAATGAGTGTATGGATAAAGAAAGACTAAAAGATTTCTACATTACTATAATCCAGTGCCAACCGCCAGGCACATTAGGAACTACTACAAACGCTGCCCATTTAGAACCCATAGCAAACCCGCTGTATCCTGACAGCATTACCAGGACTCACAAAGCACCAGACCCTATCTATCAAAAGGAAACACTGCAAATATTAAACCAGTACATTTCAGAGAATACTGGGGAAAGAGAACAAGTGGCAATGTCAAATAGGAATTACATAAACAGAATACCTCAGCTCAGTTACACATGCAGAACATAGACCATCACCAAACAAGGAATCGCAATTTAGAAACAGGAAGGCAATAATTAAACTGGGAACCCCAAAAGCCAAACTTGGAATGTACAACAACACTGTAGAAATAAAACTATAAATCAATTTCCTCTTGTACCAAACAAAGCGCAGACGTTAATGATGCACATTTCCCAGAGCTTTCATATTCCAGTTAATAAATTCAAAATAAAGAGATATCTTTCTACCTTTTGTGCATTTTTTTTCAGTTGCAATTGCTCCAGCCACTTTCTTCTGGTTTCTTCATGTTTTCTGCTAACTCTCCATCGTCTGCTGTCCATTTGTCCTTTCTTCTCTCTTCTAGTTTTCTTTCCATCCTCTCTCTCTACATCTGCTTTAACATACTAATCTTTCTCCTTTTGCTCTTTCCTCATTCTTATTTCATCCACACAAATTTTACCCCTCCATCCTCAATCCCCACTTACTCTCCCAATACCCGGCCAATTGTAGATTTTTCATCCCTCCCACACAAAATATTTTTCCCCTCTCCATTTTACTCTCCCAGCCCCATCCCATTCTAATCCTCCTCCAACATCAGCTCCCTTCTAGTTCCAGTCTCACCCAGCATCCATTCCCTTCTAGTCCCTGCATCAGCCCATTTCCAGTCCTAGCCCCCCATCAACCCATTTCCAGTCCTAGCTCCCCCATCCATTTTCAGTCTGAGTCCCTTCATCAGCTCATTTCCAATCCTAGCCCCCCATCAGCCCATTTCTAGTCATTTCCTAGCCCCACCATCAGCCCATGTCAAATCCTAGCTCCCCTCCACTCAGCCCAATTCCAGTCCAAGCCCCCCCATGAGCCTACTTCCAGTTCTAGCCCCTCCATGAGTCCATTTCAATTCAAGCCCCCACCACAGCCCATTTCCAATCTTAGCTCCCCCCCAACAGCCCATTTCCAGTCCTATCCTAGCTTCTCCATCAGCCCATTTTCAGTCCTAGCTCCCTTCCCTCACAGCCCATTTCCATTCCAAGCTCCCTCCCCATCAGCTATTTGCAGTTCAAGCCTCCCCGTCCACTCAGTCCATTTCCAGTCATAGCAATCCCTCAACCCATTACCAGTCCTAGCCCCCCATCAACCCATTTTCAGTTTAAGCCCCCCCTATAACCCATTACCAGTCCTAACCCCCCATCAGCCCACTTCCAGTCTTAACCCCATCAGCCCATTTCCAGTCAGCCCCCCATAGCCCATTGCCAGTCCTAACCCCCCCATCAGCCCACAGCCCATTACCAGTCCTAACCACATCAACCCACCTCAAGTCCTAACCCCTCCCCATCAGCCCATTTCCTGTCCTAGCGCCCCCATAGCCCATTAGCAGTCCTAACCCCCCCATAGCCCATTAGCAATCCTAACCCCCCATCACCCTATTTCCAGACAGCCCCCATCAGCCCACAGCCCATTACCAGTCTTAACCACCCCCCCCAGCCCATTTCCAGTCCTAACCCCCCATCACCCCAGTCAGCCTCCATCAACCCCCAGCCCATTACCAGTCTTAACCCCCCCTAGCCCATTTCCAGTCCTAACCCCCCCCACCCCATTTCCAGTCAGCCTCCATCAGCCCCAGCCCATTAGCAGTCCTAACCCCCCCTAGCCTATTTCCAGTCCTAACCCCCCCAGCACATTTCCAGTCCTAACCCCCCCTAGCCATTTCCAGTCCTAACCCCCCCTAGCCCATTTCCAGTCCTAACCCCCCCCAGCACATTTCCAGTCCTAACCCCCCCCAGCACATTTCCATTCCTAACATCCCCAAGCACATTTCCAGTCCTAACCCCCCCCCAGCACATTTCCAGTTCTAACCCCCCCCCCGCACATTTCCAGTCCTAACCCCCCATCACCCCATTTCCAGACAGCCTCCATCAGCCCCCCAGCCCATTACCAGTCTTAACCCCCCCCCCTTCCCTTCCCTTCCCTTCTGGCAAATTAAAAAAAAAACAAACCTGGCTCTAGCTGCTGCCGCTGCCGCGTCCGTCGCAGCAGTGGCAGAATGGAGTGTCCCGCGGGGCCCCCTCTCCTCGTTGAGCCCTCTGCAAGGGCTTTCAGATTCGCGAAAGGAGAGTGGCTCCCTCGCGTCTCTGTAAAGCCCGCAGGGGCTAATGGGAAATTTCCCATCTGCCCCGTTCGACGCGAGGGGCTGATGGGAAATTTCCCATTAGCCCCTGCGGGCTTTACAGAGACGCGAGGGAGCACTCTCCCTTCGCGAATCTGAAAGCCCTTGCAGAGGGCTCAACGAGGAGAGGGGGCCCCGCGGGACACTCCATTCTGCCGCTGCTGCGACGGACGCGGCAGCGGCAGCAGCCAGAGACAGGGTTTTTTTAAAAATGTAATTTAAAAAAAAAAAAAGCAGAATGTTCTTTGCGCGGGGCCCCCTGAAACGCGGGGCCCTGTGCAAAAAACATTCTTGCTCAATGGACGGGCCGGCCCTGCACCTATGGCCATAGCCGAGGTTCTGCTTATGCACTCAAAGCAGTCAAAGGCTGCATGGTTGGAAAATTTTGAAACATCTTGGGCATGTTTGACCAAAGTGAGAAAAGCCTGTCTTTTATCCTCAGGAAGAAAAGGACTTAAAACCTCTAAATCATCTGTGACCTCCTTCAGGAACATTCCCATATAGAGACTATAGGAACTGATCCTGGCAGAAAGCATGGAAGCTTGGAAGACCCGCCGTCCAAAAGCATCCAGGGTTCTGCACTCACGTCCTGGAGGATTAGAGGCATGTCTTTTTGCACTCTTGATCCTTCTCAAAGCTGACTCCACTACAATAGAGTGGTTAGGAAGCTGAGTCTTATGGAATCTAGGACAAGGAGGGACTCGATACATGGTATCCAGTCTACGAGAATGAGGAGAGGTGGTAAGAGGTGTTTCCCACATCTTTAACATGAGATCATATAGAATCTCATGAATGGGCAAGGTAGATGCCTCCTTAGGAGTTTTAGGATACTGTAGAATTTCTAACTCCTTGGCCCTTGGCTCTGTTTCAGGGGCCACAGTAATGGACAGGCCCCGAGCCACCTTCCTGATAAAATCTTGGAAGGAAATATCCTCTGGAGGAGACATCCTGTGTTTAGGGGAGGAGGGCTCTTCTGGGAGAAGCATCGCTGCATCGACAGAGCTGTCAGAATCCTCAGATTCTTCTGAGGACTCGAAGTATCGTCTGTCTGGATGCTCTTGAAGAGTCCGATACCCGTACCGACCAGAGTCGGTACCGGGACTAACCGGTACCGGGGTATCGGTACCGGAGGTCATCGGATGACTGGGTACCGGCAAAGCAGACACCGATGCCAATGTCGATGCTATTGGTACCGGTACCGATACCGAGGCCGAGGCCGGTGTCGGTACCAGTGGAATTGTCTGTTGCGGTTCCGAGGGCTTGGATGCCGCAAGGAAAGCCGCCAGACTGCGTTCCATAGCCAGAACTCTCTGGTCTATCGACGCTGCCAATGCCTGGATGTCAGTACTGGAGGAGACCGCCGATACCCCAGAGCATGGCACCAGTAGTTCTGCCGAGGCTGAGGCCTCGAGAACATCCTGGAACCCCGATAATGCTTTGGAAGCCGAAGCCTCCCGCTAGGGTAATTTTGCCAGTGCAGAATCCTCGAGGGCAACGCCAGAGGCATCTCGATGCTTAGAAGGAGATCTACCCTTCGAGGACCGGCTGGATTTATGTTTAGTTACCTGAGATCCACGGGAGGAAGAAGCAGCCCTGGAAGACGTCGATGCCACCGAAGCTGCATCAGAGGGAAACAGGGTACTGAGCTTAGCAGCTCGGTTCTGCCGACCTCTTTTAGACATCATGGCGCAGGACATACAATCCGTGATGGAGTGGTCAGGACCTAAACATTTTAGACACCATTCATGGGTGTCAGTGACGGAAATGGTACCGCCACACTTGGTGCACTTTTTGAAACCTGAGGCAGGCTTTTCCATGGTAAGGAAAAGTTTTTGGGCCTAAGGCTCAAAAAGGCACATGCACCTGAATAAAAAGAAAAAAGAGAATATATATATATATATATATATTTTGTTTTAAAGAAATAAGTAAAGAAAGAAGCGGCGGTACCGGTAGAGCGTCGAAGAAGGCAGACGCGACCACAAAAAAGAAAGAAAGAAAGAATTCTTCTGCAGTGACAGGAACTCGACCTGCTGGCTCCACGGAAAAAGAAGAACTGGAGAGAGGCAGTTGGGAAAGGCGGGAAGGCAGCACACAGGCGCTGTGGGATGCTCCCAAAAGCTTTCTGATTGGACGCTGGGGAGCGTTCCCGCGCAGGCTCCGTCGGTACCGACGATACCCATATGTGATGACTACATTCCTGCTTGTTCCTGGAGATAGAAGAAAACAAAGGGAAACAATATTTCCTCTGTTCGAATTGAGTCACTCTGTAATTTTTAAAACTGAAAAACCAAAGGTTTTGTTGCATCATCTCTTTACTTTGGAAAATTGTTATGAGTTTCTTTGTTGCCATCCTTTCGTGAGGTCTTAATGAAGAGTATCAGATTAAAATTAAAGACTGATAAATAATCTGTCACAAAATGTTTTTCGAAATACCCTCTTTGTCCAGATACATTCATAAAAATATAAACGTTTCTCCATGTATTTTTGTGTCCTACTGTCAGATGCCCACCTTTCTAATGCAGGATATTGGGACTTCATTTTACTTCAACTAAAAGCTCTATTAACCTCTTTTTGGTTCAATTTGCTAAATAATCCAGAGCCAAGCAACAAATGCTAATAGCAGATAATGACTGGCTCTTAAGCTATCACCTCTGTAAGAAATGCCGCACATCCAACCTGCAACTCAATACAGAAAGCCAGAGTGAAACCACACAGAGCGAGAAGCCAAAAAACTTGTTAGAGTTTCATGAATGACTGCATCTAAACATTTTTCATTTATTTTAGTAAGCTGCTCTTTTAATGAGGATTAGCATATGCACTGTACTTGTTAAATTGTCTGTTGTAACTATAAAAAGTAAATGGATTAAAAAAAAAATAACAGTGAATTCCACACTGTTCACATTGTAAATGACAGCAGATATAAAGACCATCTGGCACACCCGATCTGATAGTAGAGGCTCTCCTCTGGTTTTCTATCACTTTGGATAGATGCGCCTATGAAGTTCTTCACTTAAACAAACACTACTTCCCATTATGCTTTTACTTGACCTCTTAGCCTTTTCCCTTTCCCCCCATATCCGTTTCAAATATCTGTCCAAATTCTGTTACACAGTCAGCTTCAACCACGTCTACTGGGAGTTTATTGCAAGTCTTTTCGATTCTTACAAGACCCATACTTAAACAAATACCCACATTCTCTCCCATGTCTTTCCACCATTTTAACAATATCCATGACTACCAACTTGTTTACTTATTTTATAAATTAGCTTACTCCTTTTCAGAAGCACCTCAAGTTCAGCTACATTCAAGAAAAACATTTCATTTCCCTTATTCACTAATGTTTGGGTATAAACCATGGTTACTCTTGTGCAGGTCACCACAATGAATGTGCAAATTAAAACAAAAAAGGCACATTTGTGGATTTCCTGACTTTTTCACAGTTTTTGTGTGGGTTTTTGTCATGTGCCATTCACACATTGATTTAAATGCAGGCTTTGAATGCACGCTAGAACGTTTAGTGCATGCAGATCACTTGTACGCACTTTAATTCATAGTAAAA
Organism: Ichthyophis bannanicus; assembly: GCA_033557465.1. Lineage (NCBI taxonomy): Eukaryota > Metazoa > Chordata > Amphibia > Gymnophiona > Ichthyophiidae > Ichthyophis > Ichthyophis bannanicus. The sequence goes on along the minus strand of CM066036.1, from coordinate 546,341,665 downwards.
GGTAACATAGTATAAGACAGCAGATATAGACCAGTATGAGCCAGTCTGCTTAGCAAGTTCACAAGAGTAGGTGCACCTGCCGCTCCGTGCAGGTCATCCCTCCCCCTGCATTTGTTTAGGGGTGTACCCACCGCTTTGTGCAGTTCACCCCCATTTGTTGAGATATAAGAAATAGTTACGTTTATTTTGATTTTATCCTGTTGCTATAAAGGGATCCACTGTGTCTGTCCCATGCCATTTTGAATTCTGTCACTGTATTTGCCCCACCACTTTCAACGGCAGGACAGTCCAAGCATCCACCATCCTTTCAGTGCAAAAGTATTTCCTGACGTTGCCTTTCAGTTTACCCCCTTGTAGCTTCATGTTATGCCCTCTAGTTCTGCAGCTTCCCTGTCTTTGAAAAAGGTTTGTTTGTTCATTAATACCCTTTAAGTATTTAAAGGTCTATATCATATCTCCCCTGTCCCTCCTCTCCTCTAATGTGTACATATTTAGGTCTTCAAGTCTCTTCTCAAATGTCTTCTGGTGCAGGCTCCAAATCATTTTGGTTGCCTTCCTCTGAATTGTTTCAAGTCTTTTTATATCCTTTGTGAGATATGGTCTCCAAAACTTAACACAATACTACAAGTGAAGCCTCACCAATGACTTTTACAGGGACATTAATACCGACTCCTTTCTGCTGGTAATCCCTCTCTGTATACATTGGGCCCCATCATGATCAGGGCCTTTTCGGACATCCAGAATCTGGGCAGGCCAGATCTGCACCCAATTCTGCTCCCGCAGGGGCTAGACATTCCCTGTGGGATCAGAATTGGGTGCAGAGGGCCCAGATGGGCAGGGCATGCCCCGATTCAGAGGGCCTGGATGTCCTTCCAACTCAGCTGGGCCACCTGCATGCAGTTAAGGTGCTATGGCGTCCCATCGTCATGGTACCAGGATGCCATGCAAACACCCCGATTGGCTGCAACTGCTTTGTGTTATTGTTCCCCACTGCCTGACCCCCCCAATCAGGCCTTCTGAGGCTGGGATTGAGCTGCGGGAAACCCCCCTCCCCTGCTCACCTCTTCAGAGAAGTCTTGCAGGGTTGGCCACCGATGTTGGGGGGGGACTTATTCTACCTTTGTGGTGTAATAAGCTCCCCATCTAGGAAGGCAATCCCAGATGTACAGGACTGCGACTGCAATCAGCCTTGCATGTCCAGGATCAGGGTTCTGCCTCAGTCTCACCCTTGCTCCTCCTATGGCCTTACCCCTCCCACCCCTATCCAGAGCTTCCCGCACAACAACGTTGTGTGTGCATAAAGCACAGTAGTCACGATTCACTCCCTGTGAATAGCAGGGGTTAGATATCCAAGCCAGACGTCCACCCCTGCTATTTGCAGTTTGCAATGACGCCCATTATGTATACAAGCATATAAGTGATTTGAAAGCACTAAAAATATTTGGGCACCCAAACAAACCGAATGCACTTTTCATGAATGCCCCTACTTACCACACTCTTTTTATAAGCCCGATGCAGTCTACTGCTGCTCATTTGTATTGAAATTGTTTCCCCATGCAAGTTACCCTGTGGCCGGCAGGGTTGTCACCATGGTTGTTCAACAAAGGATCACCGTGTCTTACTATAAACCTGATGCAGTCGTACCAATAATGTCCTGTCCATTAACCCCCTCTGAATTTCCTTTTCTATGGAAAATTTCATCTAATATTTGAATTATTCTGCCTGGCCTCCTTTTCTTCTTTTCTCCACGTTGAGTTTCACCTTGTCAACAATATGAATGCTCTCAAAGCCTTCTTCCCTTTCTTTCCTTATATGCCGAGTTCCTTGGACGGCAATTTTCAAAGGGTTTTATGTTGGGAAATCTGTATTTACCCATTTAAAATTTACTTTTGAAAATTGCACCCTATCAGTAATGGAGGCATTCCTGAAAGAGAGAATAGAGAGCTTTCTCAAAACCAACAGGATGCATGATCCAAGGCAACATAGTTTTAACAAAGAACAATCATGCCAAACAAATCTGATTGAGTTCTCCGACTGAGTGACCAGCGAAATAGATCAAGGGCATGCGATGGATGTGATCTACCTTGATTTCATCAAAGCCTTTGATACTTTTCCTCATAGAAGTCTTATCAATAAACTGAATGGCCTGGGGATGGGTCCCAAGGTGGTGAACTGGATCAGAAATTGGTTGACTGACAGATGACAGAAGGTGATGGGAAATGGAACTCACTCGGATGAAAGGAAGGCGATTAGTGGTATGCCCCAGGGATCGATCCTGGGGCCAGTACTGTTCAATGTATTTATGAGTGAAATTGCTGAAGGAATGAATGTAAGTCTGTCTTTTTGCAGATGACACAAAAATTTGTAGAGTGGACTCCCCTGAGGAAGTAGATGAGAAAAGATCTACAAAAACTGGAAGAATGGTCTAATGCTTGGCAGTTAAGATTTAATGTAAAGAAGTGCAGTGTCATGCACTTGGGATGGAAAAATCCAAGGAAATTGTATGCGATTGTGAGCGAAAGGTTGGTATGCACAGACTCAGAGAAGGACCTTGGAGTGATTGTCTCTGAAGATCTCAAGGTGGCGAAACAGTGTGACAAGGTGGTTGCCAAAGTCAGAAGGATGCTAGGTTGCATACAGAGAGGAATTACCAGTAGAAAGGATGAGGTACTAATGCCATTGAACAAGTTGCTAGCGAGGCCTCACTTGGAATATTGTGTTCAGTTTTGGAGACCATATCTCACAAAGGATATAAAAAGACTGGAAACGGTTCAGAAGAAGGTGGCCAAAATGAATTGGGGCCTGCACTAGAAGACATATGAGAGAGACTTGAAGACTTAGGGGCTTGTTTACAAAGCCGCGGTAGCAGTTTCCGATCGTTATCGGAGCTGCGGCACCATTGATTTCAAAGGGGCCACAGCTCTGATAACTATCGGAAACCGCTACTGCAGCTTTGTAAACAAGCCCCTTAAATATATATACTATAGAGGAGAGGAGGGACAGAGGGGATATGATACAGACCTTTAAATACTTAAAGGGTATTAATGAACAAATCATTTTCAAAGATGGGGAAGCTGCAAAATTAGAGGACATAACATGAAGCTTCAAGGGGGTAAACTGAAAGGCAAAGTCAAGAAATACTTTTTCACTGAAAGGATGGTAGATGCTTGGAATCCCCTGCTGATAGATGTGGTGGGGGCAAATACAGTGACAGAATTCAAAATTGCATGGGACAGACACAGTAGATCCTTTTATAGCAACAGGATAAAATCAAAATAACCTTAACTGTCTCAACTATCTCAACAAATAGGGGTGACCTGCACAGAGTGGTGGGTACACCCCTAAACAAAGGCATGGGGAGGGGTGACCTGCACAGAGCAGTGGATACACCATTTCTTGCCACCTTGCTGGGCAGATTTGATGGACCATTATGGTCTTTATCTGCCATCATATGCTATGTATGTTACTATCAGTTCAGATAAGCATGTGAACTTTAGCCCACAGGGGAAATACTGGAGTAAAACTAGCTTAAAGTAACACAACTATGCTTAGCAATTGCAGCATGAAATCACTGTGCATACTCTATCCCCACTAGCACTCCTTGTGGCCTTGGGCAAGCCACTTAACCTTCCATTGTCTCAGAAAATTCCAAGTTATCAATGTCCCTATTTAATGCACATTACCAAGTTACAATATAAACTGCTTTGACTGAAATGACAAAACGGTATTAAAAAAAACCCCGTTAAATAAATAAAATACTGTCTAGAATGCATTTTGCCTCTGCTGCAATACTCGCTCTGCATGAATGTCGGTGCATGAAAAACGAACCTGCTGAACTTCACTGGGACTCTGAACATTCCTCTAATGTTGATCACTTTTATTGCTTTTAGACTTTTTTTTTTTAAACTATGCAGATTAACGTTTTCAGTTATTTATTCCTACACAATCAGCTAACCATTCACAGTCACTGCCCAAACTCTTCAGGCATCTATCTGCAGTGTTCATATTCAGGACAAATGCTGGAAAGCAGTGAGCACAAATGCTCGTGGCTTAGCCAACAAAGATCTGGACCTGGAAGCCCTAATGGTGGAAATGGACTTGGACATTGTGGCCATTACAGAAACATGGCTTAATGAATCAGATGATTGGGATATAGCCATAGCTGGCTATAATTCAGAAGAGACAGAGAAAATGGAAGAGGTAGAGGAGTACCCTTGTATGTCAAAAGCAATATTAAAGCTACTGAAATGCAGGGGGCATGGGGAAAAGAAGAAGCGCTCTGGAATGCGTTGGAAAGAGGAGATGCCACTGTCATCCATACTGCTGTAGTCTACAGACCTCCGACTCAAATTGAAGAGATTGATAATGAATTGATTATAGATATTGCCAAGATAGCCACAAAGGGGGAATCAATCATTTGGGGTGACTTTAATCTACCTGATGTGGATTGGATTACTCCTTCTGCACATCTGGAAAGAAGCAAAACATTTGTAGATGCTTTCCAAGATGTGTTGCTTAGACAAATGGTCATGGAACCAACCAGGGAAAGCTCAATGCTGGATTTAGTGTTCACCAACGGTGATAGCATGTCGAATGTCTGCGTGAGTGCCCCTGTGAGCAACAGCAATCATCACACGGTGTGGTTTGAGATAAAAGCCAAGGTGCAGGCCAAACATAGCAAGCTCAAAGTACTAAACTTCAAAAACACTGACTTCAATAAAATGGCCGAGTACCTAAAGGAGGAGATGACAGGGTGGAAGGAGATAAGGGAAGTAGAATTGCAATGGGCTAGACTAAAGGTAGCAATAAAAGGGGCAACAGATAAATATGTAAAAAAAAAAAAAAAAAAAAAAAAAAACCAAGAGGAGAAGAAAACCTATTTGGTTTTCCAAAGAAGTGGCTGCTCAAATAAAAGGCAAAAACCACAGCTTTCACAAAATTCAAAAGCTTGCAAACAGAAGAACACAGAAATGAATACAGAATCAAACTCAAAGAGTCAAAAAGAGAACTAAGGATAGCAAAATCAAAGGCAGAGAAAAAGATGGCTAAAGATGTTAAAAGGGTGGTGACAAAACTTTCTTCAGGTATTTTCGGGAAAGGAAGAAGATCAGAGCTGGAATTTCAGGACTCAGAAGTGCTGGGAAAGGTCTCATGGAAAGTGACACAGAAAAAGTGAAATTGCTAAACAAATACATCTATTTATTTATTTATTTATTTACATTTCTTATATACCGAACTATTATAATCAGTGCGGTGTACAGTTGAACAAAACATACCACAATGCCACAGGAACACTGAGTTTACAATGAACAGGGTAGTAAAACATGGAAGTAACAGGGGGAACTAATTACAAATATAGTACACTTTTATGTAAGGATATTTATCCAAGGCATCAGGGAATCCGAGACATGCAATGGTCTTTAGCAAGGCATCTTTTCAGGAGTCAGGGGTGGGGTAGAGGGAGAAGTGCTTAGCCATTCTCCTTGGGGGGCTGAGCAATGGGGTGCTTTGGGTAGGGAGGGGTAATGGCTACGTGTTTTCCAGACTTAGTTTCCAGGTAATGTATCAGGAAGAGGTGGTGTTTGAGGGCTTTTCTAAACAACATTAGGTTCATGATGGCTTGGATTTCAGTAGGAAGGGCATTCCAGGCCCTGGGTGTGAATATGGAGAAGGCCCTACTGGCTGTTGTCTTTGTACATTTCGTCAGAATCTTAGGGACTTCAAGAGTATTCAACAATGTTGATCTCCTATTTCTGTTGACCGGCGTGCTGTGGATAAATTTACTGATGGGCGTGGGAGGCTGGTTCTTTATGGCTTTGAAAGTCAGAACTAGAGTTTTGTATTGGGTTCTGGCCTGCAGGGGTAACCAGTGGAGGTTCATCAGGACTGGTGTTATGTGGTCTGATCTCGATAATCCTACAAGTACCCTTGCAGCGGAGTTCATGGCGAGTCGTAGCGGGCTTAGTGTTGATTGGGGCAGACCATGGAGGATGATATTAGCGAAGTCGAGATGAGGGAGTACCAAGGCATGGAAGATTGTATGGTAGTCGGTGAAGTCAAGTAAGGGGTAGAGATGGCGTAGTGTCCGGATCTTGTGGTATATTGCTTTCGAGGTGTTTTTCACGTGTGCTGACATGTCAAGCCGTTGGTCGAGTGTAATGCCTAGATAGCGAATTGTGGATTTGGTTTTCAACTCGGCATTGTTAACTTGTAGCGAGGAAGGTGGTGTGAACTTCTGATTTCTCGTAACAAATAGGACATCAGTTTTGCTGTGGTTAATCCGTAAGTTCTGGGATAGGAGCCAGTCTGCAACTGCTTCAAAGCATCTTAATATTGGTGAGAAGTCCAGCTGATCAATCTTGAATGGTAAGTACATCAGGATGTCATCCGCATAGGCAAGACATTGAACATTGAAAGAGCGGATTAGGGCGCAGATTGGCTGCATGTAAATGTTAAACATCAGTGAAGATAGGGATGAATCCTGAGGCACACCTTGTTTCAGTGGAAATGGCTCTGAGGTCGTGCAGCCTGTTCTGACTTGTTGCCATCTGTTGGCCAGATAAGATTTACACCATGCTAGAGCTGAGCCTTGTATCCCCTTCTCTTTGAGACAAAGTAGTAGTATCTCGTGGCTCACCGAGTCAAAGGCGGCAGCGATGTCCATAAAGATAAGGACAAATCCTTGGTGGATGTTGTTAATTCCTGTGACTAGGTTGTTAAAGAGGGTTGTGAGGATAGTGTCAACACCGTGTGCTTCCCTAAAGCCGTGTTGGGATGGGTCAAGTGGTGCTTCAGTGTCAATGTGCTGTTGAATCTGTTCCTGGACTACTTTCTCAACGATTTTGGCAATATATAGATAGAGCATCCCCCTGATGCTCGAGATGGGTCTGAAGGATTCGACTTTAGAGGGGTCGAGTCTACTGTTCTTCAACAGTGGACGGATTGATGTATACTTTAGGCTCTGTGGGAAGGATGCTGTTGAGAAGGATTGGTTCAGAATTCTGCTTAAGGCGGGACTGAGGTCGTGGCATAGTTCTTTAATCCAGCTGGCTGGACAGGGGTCGTTGGGAGCCGTGGTGAGGTTAATAGAGGAAATGATGTCTTGGATCTCTTTATTGGATACCTCACAGAACTTGAGTAGAGGGGTAGGATAGGAAGTTTCATGTGGGATGGAGAGGGTTACGGAGGTTGTATTCATGTTGGTCTGGATCATTTTCAACTGTAGATAGTTGGAGTAGTCCTGTGGCTGGGGCAAGGGTGGTTGGACAAGTGCTGGGTCACCTGTTAAGGATTTTACAATATTGAACAGATCATGAGGTTTGTTCATCGATCGCTTCAGTATATCTTAGTGGTAATGTTTTCTTTTTTCCATCGTCTTTGCTCGATGTGTTTGTAGGTGTGAGGAGTAGGCGCAGAGTGCCTCGGAGGTCCGTGTTTGGTGCCATTCTCTCTCGAGCTTGCGTAGGTGGAGAAGCGATGCTCTCAGGTCTTCAGAGTACCATGGTGCGTGTTCCCGTTTCTTTGGTTTGTTGCTAGTGGTTGGGAGGCAGGTGGTGGTTCTGAGAGTGTCATCCCAGTTGGATACCAATACATCAGGTTCAAGGGATGCATTGGTAAGGAGAGGTAAGACCTTTTTGAGGACTTTGTGCTTAACGAGGGGCCGAAAGTGTGTTGTCGTGGTTCTAGGAGGGGCCTGTGCTTTGTTACCGCTATTGCTGTAGTAGTTGGTCGGTATGTGAAATGAGAGTAGGTTATGGTCAGACCAGGGTACTGGAGTTATGGAGATCACATGGCGATGGGTTGAGTTGATAGCAGTCTGGGGAGCGAAGATCAGGTCAAGTTTGCTCCCCTTACTGTGTGTAGGGGAGTCGACGAGTTGCTCGTAGCCCAGGTCTTGCATTGCTTCAAGGAAGACTGATGAATGTGCATCTTGAGCATGTCAAGGTGGGTTGTGCTGGAGGCATTGCTTAGTTTAAATTGGAGTTCGGATCTGGCGAGGATGAGTGTACCGCCTCCCTTCTGGTTGGTCCTATGGCAGGTATAGATAGAGAAACCTGGTGCTGACATCTGGTTGATGAGGACATTGTCACAGTCGGATAGCCAAGTCTCAGTTATCATTAGGATATTGACGTCATGATGGGAGATCAGGTCGTTGGTTACAGGCCATTTCGAGCATATTGATCTAGCATTTATAAGTGCGCTGTTCTGCTCTGTTTTTACTAAAGAAAATCCTGGAGATGGACCAGCTGTGACTCCCAAATGTAAAAATGGGAATGAAGTAGATACCATACCATTCAGAGAAGATGAGGTGTTGGAACAACTTGCTAAACTGAAAGTGGACAAAGCCATGGGACCGGATGGGATACATCCCAGGATACTGAAAGAGCTCAGAGAGGTTCTTGCAGGGCCATTAAAGGATGTATTCAACAGATCCTTGGAAACAGGAGAGGTTCCTCAGGACTGGAGAATGGCTGATGTTGTACCTCTACACAAAAGTGGTGACAGGGAAGAAGTGTCAAACTACAGACCCGTGAGCCTTACCTTGGTGGCAGGAAAAGTAATGGAGGCGCTCCTGAAAGAGCGTATAGTGAACTTTCTCAAAACCAACAGGTTGCAAGATCCGAGGCAACATGGTTTTACTGAAGGACGGTCTTGCCAAACAAATTTGATTGAGTTCTTTGACTGGGTGACCAAGGAACTAGATCAGGGGCATGCGATGGATGTCATCTACCTGGATTTCAGCAAAGCCTTTGATACTGTTCCTCATAGGAGGCTTGTCAATAAACTCAGTAGCTTGGGGATGGGTCCCAAGATGGTAAACTGGATTAGAAATTGGTTGACTGACAGGCAATAGAAGGTGATGGTACATGGAGCTCACTCGGATGAAAGGAAGGTGATTAGCGGGGTGCCCCAGGGTTCAGTCCTGGGCCCTGTTCAATGTATTTGTGAGTGATATTGCTGAAGAACTGAATGGAAGGGTCTGTCTTTTTGCAGGTGACACAAACATTTGCAACAGAGTGGACTCCCCCAAGGGAGTGGATAACATGAGGAAAGATCTACAAAAGCTGGAAGAATGGTCCAGTGCTTGGCAATTACAATTTAATGCGAAAAAGTGCAGTGTCATGCACTTGGGTAGCAGAAATCCAAGGGAAATGCACACAATAGGGGGCGAGAGGTTGGTGTGCATGGTTCAGGAGAAAGACCTTGATGTGATTATCTCTGAAACAGTGCGACAAGGCAGTGGCAAAAGCCAGGAGGATGTTGGGCTGCATACAAAGAGGAATTACCAGCAGAAAGGAAGAGGTGCTTATGCCACTGTACAGGTCGCTGGTGAGGCCTCACTTGGAATACTGTGTTCAGTTTTGGAGACCATATCTTGCAAAAGATGTAAAAAGACTGGAAACTGTTCAGAGGAAGGCGACCAAAATGATTTGGAGCCTGCGTAAGAAACTTTATGAGAAGAGACTTGAAGACCTAAATATGTACACTTTGGAGGAGAGGAGGGATAGGAGAGATATGATTAAGACCTTTAAATACTTAAAGAGGAATGATGAACAAACAAACCTCTTCCAAAGACGGGGAAGCTGCAAAACTAAAGGGCATGACATAAAGCTGCAAGGTGGTAAATTGAAAGGCAATGTCAGGAAATATTTTTTCACTGAAAGGGTGGTGGATGCTTGGAATGCTCTCCCGATGGAAGTGGTGTGGGCATACACGGTGACGGAATTCAAAACAGCATGGGACAAGCACAGCGGATCCCTTTACAGCAATAGGATAAAAACTAAATAAACTGAACCATCTGACTTCTCAACAAATAGGGGTGTCCTACATGGAGTGGTGGGTCCACCCCTAAACAAAGACATGGGGAGCAGTGGCCTGCACATAGCGAAAGGTGCACCTACTCTTGCCGTATTGCTGGGCAGTCTGGATGGACCATTTACTATGTTACTATGTTACAGTAAAAGATAGAAAACTTGCCAATTTGGAAACACATAGCCTGAAATATGTTTACTGGATTGTTGAAACATTAGCATTCGATTTTAGTTTAGTTTAGTTTATCCCAGCATCTATTACACCACTTAACACTTGGGGAAAAAGTGATTTACACTTACATGCAGCTATTAAAAGGCATCATAAATAAAAGATAATTTTTGGCTTGAAAGGAACAATAACGTAGACAATGCTTTCCAAGTCTCCCACGCAGGTATTACACAAAATGAAATACACCCATACGATAGCTCACGAGGTCTCAGACATAAGGGTGATGTGGCCAAAACTGACCCACATCAACTCTAATTTGCATCAATGACCTCTCTGTGATTTTTACAAATAAGGTGTATTTTCAAATTTTACTCATGCTGCTAAAAAACGAGTACTGGCTTGTAAAAATTTAGTTCCTTAAAATTGAAACAATTCTCTAGAAAAATTTTAAGGCACTAAATTTTTACAAGCCAGTACTCGTTTTTTTAGCAGGATGAGTAAAATTTGAAAATACACCTTATTATTTGTAAAAATCACGGAGAGGTCATTGATGCAAATTAGAGTTGATATGGGTCAGTTTTGGCCACGTCACCCTTAAGTCTGAGACCTCGTGAGCTATCGTATGGGTGTATTTCATTTTGTGTAATACCTGCGTGGGAGACTTGGAAAGCATTGTCTACTTTTTTGAAATTTTGATATATTTGGAGTGTATTTGACTTTATATTCATATAAACACACTCTGCAACGTAGACCCAGTATTAAGTATTGAAAGGAACAATGGCAAGGAAATTTCAAAATAAATTGAGCTCCCAGTGCGAGGGCCCTTGGTTTTAAAACCAAGAACTCCAGGCGCCTTAGCTGTGTCTCCCAAGAGAAATCAGGAAAAACCTGAACTTTTGAACCTAAAAACCATGTATCCTTGTTTCAAAAGTGTAGGCGTAGGACCATGTACCCGTCCGGCTCTGGTGCAAAGTTGACAGCAATGTTGATCTCTCAGTCACCAACTCCAAGGAACTTTCAAAAAACCCTGTTAAATCCAGCGACTTCTGTGAAGTTGCAGGTTCACTGGGCTGCTTAGCCAAAACCTTCAAAGACAGATGCTGCAACAAACCACTGGAGATAAGGACGCCAAAGGAATCCTTAAAACCTCTGTAAAGTATCTGCGCAGCATATCACCAGGTGCTACAACTGGAGATTTTGGGAAATTGAGGAAGCACAGATTATTGCACCTACTCTGGTTCTCCAAACCATCCAGCTTACGAGCTACCGGACCTTTTTTGAACCTAAGCAATTGTTAGAATTTCTTGTACTTAGGGAGGATGTTAGGCCTGATGATGTTGCTGGCTAGGAAGTGGTAATACATCTTATGTATCTTACTGGTGTATTTCCTGTACCTTGCTTCCAGGTTTTTGTGGGCTGAAGTATTTTTACTAGTTTCCTGTGTTAATGGATAATTTGAAAATTGCATAAATAAAAAAACAATTAAAAGGCATCATATAGAAGTGGAAGATACATAAATTTACTTTCCCAAATTTTATGTACTATGCACTCAAGAATACAGCACATAGTAAACAACATCCAATTTCACCCTGCGATTTATACATGTGAGCATCTAACATTGAAAAGTTGCTGGAAAATGGGGGACACACTGTATCAATTATTCATTAGCTAATACCATACATTATTTAAATAGGCACACAACTGTATTAGTGAAGGGGCCTTTTAGAAAGGACATCTACAGCAAAATGGGCACAAAAAGGGCCAAGGAATTTTACATTTCAGCCCAATTTTAGAAACTTGAACATCCCTAAAATGGACAGCCACACTGGCAGGCACACAGACATCTTCCTCACTCCAAAAACATGGGGTGGGGATGTCTATCCTATGCTGAATGCATGTCCATGCAAGCTATTTTGCATGTGGAGATGTACATGCAAATCGAAAACAAGTGTCCTTGTTTCCCTACAGGTTTCGTTATCATCATGGAAAGAATAGGGGATATCGGAGTACCTTCTTCTCTATGACCTCCAAGTGTCTTGATGGCAGAATGAGAGCTTTTTGTCTATTCATGCCCTGGAGCAGGAATAAATATGAACAATCCAGCTAGTGGGTGATGACATGCTCGCTTTTTCTGAAATCAGGTGTGTACGTCCATCTTGCCCATAAAAGTCCCAGTCACACCTCCATCATGCCCCTTCGTGACTTGAACATTCTCGCACGGGGTCATCTATAGAACCGGCTTCTAAAATGGCTCCAAGGGTGTCTTTGTGATATGAATGTCTGCATGCCCATTTTCAGATATCAAAAACACAAATAGGGCTTCTAAACTAGCCCCCTATTTATCTCTTAAACGATGCAATTTCTTTATGCTTACAACTTGAGATGCTATGCTATTACTTGCCTAGTAGTAAGTCTGCCTGGTGTGAAGATAGCGGACTTCACAAGCCAGCTAGATAAGGTCTTAGATAGTGCTGGGGAGGAGTCTGCTGTCTTGGTAAATGTCGGTAACAATGACATAGGAAAATGTGGTAGGGAGGTTCTGGAGGCTAAATTTAGGCTTTTAGGTAGGAAGTTGAAATCCAGAACTTCCAGGGTAGCGTTCTCCGAAATGCTTCCCGTTCCACATGCAGGACCCAAAAGGCAGGCAGAGCTCAGGAGTTTCAATGCGTGGATGAAACAATGGTGCAGAGATGAGGGTTTTGGATTTGTTAGGAACTGGGGAAAATTCTGAAGAAAGGAGGGGCTCTTGCGAAGGGATGGGCTTTACCTTAACCGGAATGGAACAAGGCTGCTGGCATTAACCTTTAAAAAGGAGATAGAGCAGCTTTTAAACTAGATAATAGGGGAAAGCCAACAGTCGCCCAAGAGCGGATGGTTCAGAAGAATGTATCCTTGAAGGATACTACCAAAAGCAGAGAGGTTCCAAAAAAGAGTAAAGTAGTCCAAATGCCCTTGAGTATGGAGTAAACAGAGCTTAAAGATCCCAAATTACCCATGTCTACCAATAGCCAAATTAATATGAATAAAATACCGTCTCTAAAATGCTTGTATACAAATGCTAGAAGTCTAAAAAATAAGATGGGAGAGTTAGAATATATAGCACTAAATGAGAGGTTAGATATGAATGGAATATCAGAGACATGGTGGAAGGAGGACAACCAGTGGGACACTGTGATACCTGGGTACAAACTATATCGTAATGACAGAGCTGATCAAATTGGTGGAAGGGTTGCAATCTATGTTAGAGAGGGCACTGAGTCAGAAAGGATTAAAGTTTTGCAGGAAACAAAATTTGCTGTAGAATCTCTATGGATTGAAATTCCATGTAAAAAGGGGAAGGCAATGGCAGTGGGGGTGTACTATCGACCGCCTGGCCAGAATGAACAATGGATGAGGAAATGCTAAAATAAATCAAGGAAGCTAACAAAAGTTACAGAGCACTAATAATAATGGGTGATTTCATTACCCGGTATTGAATGGGTCAATGTCATGGCAGGACATGCTATTGACAAAGTTCCTAGATGAAATAAATGACTGCTTCTTGGAGCAGCTGGTTCATGAACCGACAGGAGGGGAAGCCATATTAAACCTAGTCCTTAGTGGAACACCAGATCTAGTGCAAGAGATAAGGGTGTTGGGGCCACTTGGAAATAGTGATCATAGCATGATCACATTTGATTTAATTAGTGGAGGAGAGATAGTAAGGAAATCTACAGTACTACCTTTTAACTTTCAAAAGGGAAACTATGATAAAATGAGGAAAATAGTTAAGAAAAAACTAAAAGGAGTAGTTGCAAAGGTTAAAGACTTACATCAAGCTTGGGTGTTGTTGAAAAATACTATCTTGGAAGCCCAGACCAGCTGTATTCCACACTTTAAGAAAAGTGGAAAGAAGTCCAAAAAACTGCCAGCATGGTTTAAAGGTGATGTCAGAGAGGCTGTTGCCAAAAAAGCATCTTTCAGGAAATGGGAAAAATAGCCAAACGACAAAACCTGGAAACAGCACAGGCACTGGCAAGTCAAATGCAAGGCATTGATAAGGCAGGCAAAGGGAGAATTTGAAAAGAAGCATGCTGCGGAAGCAAAAACGCAAAATAAAGATTTTTTCAAGTACATTCGTAGCAAAAAACCTGTGAGAGAGTCAGTTGGTTCATTAGATGATAGAGGGGTTACAGGGGCACTAAGAGGCGACAAGGCGATAGCGGTGAGACTGAATGAATTCTTTGCTTCGGTGTTTACTGAGGAAGATGTAGGGAGGTTACCCATGACTGAAGTGGTATTTAAATGTGCGGAAGAATTGAAGGAAATATTGATACTTCGGGAAGATATATTCCAACTATTAGATAAAATGAAGAGTAGCAAATCACCTGGGCCGGATGGCATACATCCAAGGGTGTTGAAAGAAATGAAATATGAGATTGCAGACCTGCTATTAGTAATCTGTGAATTTTCATTAAAATCATCTGTAATACTTGAAGATTGGAGGATCGCCAATGCAACGCCAATTTTTAAAAACGGTTCCAGGGGTGATCCGGGAAACTACAGACCGGTGAGCCTAACGTCAGTACCAGGAAAAATGGTAGAAACCATCATAAAGAACAAAATTACTCAGCATGTAGATAGTCATGACCTAATGGGAGACAGCCAACATGGCTTTAGACAAGGAAGATCTTGTCTTACTAATTTGTTATGTTTTTTTGAAGGTGTGAATAAACAGGTGGACAAAGGTGAGTTGGTTGATATAGTGTATCTGGACTTTCAGATAGCCTTTGACAAGGTCCCTCATCAGAGACTTTTGGCAAAACTAAAGAGTCATGGGATAGGAGGCAGTGTACTATTGTGGATCAGGACCTGGTTAAAAAATGGAAAGCAGAGGGTAGAGCTAAATGGCCAATTTTTCCAATGGAGAAAGGTGAATAGTGGTGTACCCCAAGGATCTGTGCTGGGTCCGCTGCTTTTTGATATATTCATAAATGACCTGGAAAGGGGAATAACGAGTGAGGTTATCAAATTTGCAGATGACACAAAACTATTTAAAGTTGTTAAAACCCAAGAGGATTGTGGAAAATTGCAAGAGGATCTTGATAAATTGGAAGACTGGGCATCAAAATGGCAGATGAAATTTAATGTGGACAAGTGCAAAGTTATGCACCTAGGGAAGAACAACCCAAACTATGGTTACACGATGCAAGGTTCCACATTAGGAACTACCACCCAGGAAAAAGATTTAGGCGTCATTGTGGATAACATGTTAAAACCCTCGGCCCAGTGTGCAGTGGCGGCCAAGAGAGCAAATAGAATGCTAGATATCATAAGGAAAGGAATGAAAAATAAAACAAAAGATTTTATAATGCCTCTATATCGTTCCATGGTGAGACCGCACCTTGAATATTGTGTGCAATTCTGATCGCCATATCTTAAAAAGGATATAGCGTTATTAGAAAAGGTTCAGAGAAGAGCCACCAAAATGGTAATGGGGATGGAAGGATACTCCTATGAAGAAAGGCTAAAAAGGTTAGGGCTCTTTAACCTGGAGAAGAGATGGCTGAGGGGAGATATGATAGAAGTCTATAAATTAATGAACGGAGTGTAACGGGTAAACGTAGATCGATTGTTTACGTTATCAGAATATAGAAAGACTAGGGGACATGCAATGAAGCTACAGGGTAAACTATTTAAGACTAATAAAATAAAATATTTTATCACTCAACGTGTAATCAAACTCTGAAATTTATTACCGGAGGATGTAGTAAAGGCTATTAGTGTAGCTGGGTTTAAAAAAGGTTTGGATAAGTTCCTAGAGGAAAGGTCCATAAACCATTATTAAGAAGGGACCCAGGATATCAATGCTTGACCCAGTACGAGCATTATGGAACCTGTGTCTTTTGGGGATACTGCTAGGTTCCGTATGACCTAGATTGGCCACTGTTGGAAACAGGATACTGGGCTTGATGGACCTTGGTCTGACCCAGTATGGCATATCTTATGTTCTTATTTTCTTATAGTTAATATTTGATAGGCAAGAGATAAATACAATAAATTAAATGAAATATAATATTTGATTATATAGCCTCTGATGCTGCGAACATGAGGACTCAGAATCAATGGTATTACATGTATGAACACCAGTACTCCTGCTGAAACATTTATGTTTTGCAATGTGATTCCAACTTGAACACTCAGGAGCCTACCCGCTTCCAGTTTTGAGATGTAATTCAGATCCTACATAGATGATCTAATATGCTTTTCTTTTTATTCAATAATTCAGTAGCCAGTAAATACAGAGAACACCTTTAGCAGCTATTTGTTTGGGCACTTATAAAGTTTCTAAGGAGAAAAAGGAAGATTTCTATTTTCCTTCTGAAAACTTCCCTTGTTCAGCAGTTCCTACCATTATAAATCTAAGTAAATTAGGAAGCTGTTTGGCTGACTCATCATAAGGCCATGCAGCCATCGCACTATTAACAAACATAAATGCTAAAGGCTGATCTAGAGGAGATTATTTTAAAATCAGGAATGTGTGGCAACGTGCATACTTCTAAAACCAATTAAAAAACAGAACAAAAACAAAACTATAAGAAAAACATTTACACTAAAAAGAAAAGGCACAAAGAACAGATGGTGTAGTGAAGTGGATGACAGCAGCTATAGCATGTACCCACAATGTCACTACTTTTCTCTAGTTAAACTTTTCTACAAATCCTTTTCTGTCAAAAGCTGCTTCAACATAAGAACATAAGATATGCCATACTGGGTCAGACCAAAGTCCATCAAGCCCAGTATCCTGTTTCCAACAGTTGCCAATCTAGGTCATACGTACATAGCAGTTTCCCCAAAAGACACAGGTTCCACAATGCTTGTACTGGGTCAAGCATTGATATCCTGGGTCCCTTCTTAATAATGGTTAATAGACCTTTCTTCCAGGAACTTGTCCAAACCTTTTTTAAACCCAGGTACACTAACAGCCTTTACTACATCCTCCGATAACATATTCCAGAGTTTGATTACACGCTGAGTGAAAAAATATTTTCTTTTATTAGTCTTAAATAGTTTACCCTGTAGCTTCATTTCATGTCCCCTAGTCTTTCTATATTCTGATAACGTAAACAACAATCTACGTTTACCCGTTCCACTCCGTTCATTAATTTATAGACTTCTATCATATCTCCCCTCAGCTGTCTCTTTTCCAGGTTAAAGAGCCCTAACCTTTTTATCCTTTCTTCATAGGAGTATCTTTCCATCCCTTTACCATTTTGGTGGCTCTTCTCTGAACCTTTTCTAATATCGCTATATCCTTTTTAAGATACGGTGACCAGAATTGCACACAATATTCAAGGTGCGGTCCCACCATGGAACGATATAGAGGCATTATAAAATCTTTTGTTTTATTTTCCATTCCTTTCCTGATGATACCTAGCATTCTATTTGCTCTCTTGGCTGCCGGTGCACACTGGGCTGAGGGTTTTAACGTGTTATGCACAGCGACACCTAAATCTTTTTCCTGGATAGTGGTTCCTAATGTGGAACCTTGCATCGTGCAACCATACTTTGGGTTGTTCTTCCCTAGGTGCCTAACTTTGAACTTGTCCACATTAAATTTCATCTGCCATTTTGATGCCGTCTTCCAATTTATCAAGATCCTCTTGCAACTTTCCACAATCCTCTTGGGTTTTAACAACTTTAAATAGTTTTGTGTCATCTGCAAATTTGATAACCTCACTCGTTATTCCCTTTTCCAGGTCATTTATGAATATGCCAAAAAGCAGCGGACCCAGCACAGATCCCTGGGGTACACCACTATTCACCTTTCTCCATTGGGAAAATTGGCCATGTAGCCCTACCCTCTGCTTTCTATCTTTTAACCAGTTCCTGATCCACAGTAGTACACTGCCTCCTATCCCATGACTCTTAAGCTTTGCCAAACGTCTCTGATGAGGGACCTTGTCAAAGGCTTTCTGAAAGTCCAGATACATTATATCAACCATCTCACCTTTGTCCACCTGTTTATTCACGCCTTCAAAAAAACATAACAGATTAGTAAGACAAGACCTTGCTTGTCTAAAGCCATGTTGGCTGTCTCCCATTAGGCCATGACTATCTACATGCTTAGTAATTTTATTCTTTATGATGGTTTCTACCATTTTTCCCGGTACTGACGTCAGGCTCACCGGTCTGTAGTTTCCAGGATTCCCGTGGAATACAGCTCAAACTGGATGTACAAAGAAGGTGTACATCTGGAATGGAATGAGCCCTAATGTATAATCAAACAATGGAATTCGGTACCGGAGGATGTAGTAAAAGCTGTTAGTGGTTTGACAAGTTCCTAGAGGAAAGGTTCATAAAGCATTATTGAAGGGGACCCGGGAAATCCACTGCTTGCCCCAATACAAGCATTGTGGAACCTGTGTCTTTTGGGGAAACTGCGAGGTACTTGTGACCTAGATTGACCACTGCTGGAAACAGGATACTGGGCTTGATGGACCTTGGTCTAACCCAGTGCATATCTTATGTCATGTTCATGGTCTGGATGGTATATATCTCATGGTGCTGAAATAACTGAAATATGTGATTGCAGACCTACTATTAGTAATCTGTGAACCATCATTAAAATCATCTGTAGTACCTGAGGAATGGAGAATGGCCAATGTAACACCAATTTTAAAAAAGGGCTCAAGGGATGATCCGGGACCCTACAGATCGGTGAGCCTTTATCAGTACTGTGCAGACACCATAATAAAGAATAAAATTGAGGATGTAGATAGCCATGGCTTAAAAGGAGAAAGTCAATGTAAAGCCAAGAAAAGTCTTCTCTTACTAATCTGTTATTTGTATTTTTTTAAAGTGTGAATAAACAGGTAGATAAAGGTTAGCTGGTTGAGATAGTGTGTCTGGATTTTCAGAAAGCCTTTGAAAGGTCCCTCATGAGAGACTCTTAAAAAAAGTCATGGGATAGGAGACAGTGTACTATTGTGGATCAGGAACTGTTTGAAAGATAGAAAGCAGAGGGTAGGGCTTAAAGACCAATTTTCTTAATGGAGAAAGATGAATAGTGGAGAACCTAAGGGATCTTCTGCTGGGCCCACTGATTTTTAAGATAGTCATAGATGACCTAGAAATGGGAATAATGAGTTAGGTGAACAAATTTTCTGAGTTCTTAAAACACAAATGATTTGTGAAAAATTGCAAGAGGACCTTGATAAATGGGCATTGAAATGGCAGATGAAATTTAATGTGGACAAGTGCAAAGTTATTCACTTAGAGAAGAAGAACCCAAACTACAGTTATATTTATTTATTTAGCAAGTTTTGTATCCCGACTTTTCCTTCAATCAAAGCGGTCAATACAGCACAAGTTGCACAAAGGTAAGGTAAGGGAAAATGATTTAGACGTCATTGTGGATAGTATGCTGAAACCTCTGCCCACTGTGCAGCGGTGGACAGGAAAGCAAATAGAATGCTAGGAATCATAAGAAAAGGAATGGGGAATAAAACAAAGGATGTTATAATGCCTCTGTATTGCTCCATGATTCGACCGCACCTTGAATATTGTGTGCAACTCTGGTTACCATATCTTAAGAAAAAAGATATAGCAGAATAACAGCTGAGGGGAGATTTGAAATAATGAAAGGAGTGGAATGGGTAAATGTAGATCAGTTGTTTACGCCTTCAAAAAGCAGAAAGGCTAGGGGACACACAATGAAGCTACAATATAGTCCATTTAAGACTAATAGAAGAAAATATTTTTTTATTCAACGTGCAATAAAATTCTGGAATTTGTAAAAGTTGTTAGTATAGTTGGGTTTAAAAATGATTTGAACAAGTTCCTGGAGGAAAAGTCCATAAACCATTATTAAAGAGGACCAAACAATCCACTGCCTACCCCAGTATAAGCAATGTGGAATCTGTGTAGCTTTTTGGGGTACCTGACAGGTACTATATTGGTGGCATGGATTGGCCACTGTTGGAAACAGGATATTATGCTTGATGGACCTTTGTCTGACCCAGTATGGCATAACTTACACTCTTAACACCAACTTGAGTACTTCAAAAACATTACCCAGTTATTTGGGTGAGAAAATGTACTTTCAAATCAGATTCACCCATGTCACTGTCATACACACTGCAGAGTGTAATATTATCAGTATTACGAAGGCAGGCCTATTCCATAAATTCCAATCAAGCACTATGGCTAAACTCTAGTCCTGCATGGTTTCTGATGCAGTACTTTGTAAGATCAGGGTTGAATATAGAGACAAAGTTGTAGTAACTGAACAGCAAATCACTCACAGAAGCCACTGAATACTAAATAGCAAAGAAGGTCAGGGGGCTATCTTTTATCATCCAATTTGGGATGCCCTTTTCCAACCTTTCTACCTCTGGTCTATGGCCCTTTGAGAGGGCAACTTCTGTGTGGCATGGATGAAGTAGATGTTTCAGAAGAGGGCAGTTCTGGAGGGTATGGCACACAGTAAATGCCTACATTCATTCACTTTGTTTATGTATAGCAAAGGCCACCGCCATCATGTGGATTGTAATTTTATAACAGGTCACTTAGGTGTCTTTATAAAACATCAGCACAAAAGCAGCCAAAATTGCAGTTAAAATGCAGCTGCATGCATTACACCTGCTCCATTCATGTAGATGTATTATTTTAGAACCAATGCATGCGCATTGTGACTCCACCCATGCTCTGCCATAACTCCTCCCCCAAACGTATCTATATTAGAAGTACATACAAGTTTATGCCTACTTGCCATTATACATGGGACGTTATTTTATAACAAGCATTTAACATGTATAGTGCTATATACAAGCAAAGGTCCTTTAGAAATTACCCCATGGAGAGCTCCTAATTTAACAAGGTGAGTAGAGGCCTGCTTAGGTGCCATTTTATATGGACACAGGGGCCAATGTGTTAATATAAAATGCTAGCATGAGAAGCAGAGATCGCATCTTACATGCAGGCACGGACAGCGGGTGTAAACGGACACAAGTAAAGCTCACAAAAGTATGTGAGAAGATTAAGGTATTTCATAACTAACATGCGTATTTACGAACTCTGCCTGAACTCCGCCCAGATTGTACCTCTAGCTACGCCTACTGACAAAATATACATCTTTGTGTCAATGTGCATACTTTCACGCACATCAGTAGTTTATAAGAGACCATTTATATCTATATGAGGGCACATACACGTGAAAATAACTTTGTAAAATCACCCTCTTTGGGGTAATTTTACTAAGGGTGTGTGTGCCTTTACCCTCAATATATGCACCTCCTATGGGGTTATTTTAGTTAAAAAAGCACATTTGTAGCCACATACAAGTGTTAATGACTTCTAAAATAGGGACCAGCATAAATGTAAGTATGTTGCATGATGGCACATAGTATGCTGGTGGGAGTCTGTATGGATGGCGAGCACAAGTAGATCCTGGCTTTTAAGCTCTAAGAGTAGTCTATCATAATGTTATGAAAAAAAAATTAATGTGCTTTCTTGAAAAATACAGGCGTGGGCATCTACACTAGCTCTTAAGATGCGATCTCTACTCTTAAGCTAGCATTTTGTAAAGGTAACTAGACACGTATTATTTTTATAAAATAGGCTTAAGAGTGGTGTCTTAAAAGGCACTTTAACAAGGTGCCCCCTTATAAAATTGCCCTCTTAGTATCTTCAGCATGACTAGCTGTCTGGGTATCTAGAACTTCTTTGATGTCCATCATTCTTTCTCTAGATCTTTTTTTTTATAGTTAGTCACAGGCTCTCTCACTGTACTGTTGACCCAATACTACACACTGTTCTTAGAGCAGGGGTACTCAGAATCCCTTGCTTTCCCAACTCAGGGTAGTCATATTCCTCCCAGGTGTTAATATGATGAATTTGACAGTACTGTCCAAGATTAGTCATTCTCCTTTCCAATCCTTTAGATTGGATGTCACCTGATGGAATGGTTTCGTCATCCATGGTGTGCATGGCACAACCTTTGGGATGGAACACCTACAATACCTACTCCAATTTCTGTCCCTCAGTGGTAGTGGTGGGATCCTCTAGCATAGATTACATAAAGCTGCGAGTTTGACCTATCTGCTCCCTGCTAATCTCAACACAAAAAGACTGAGATTGTTGTATTGTTGGAAAAATGCCTCCCTTTTGCCGCCATAAAAAAAGTCAGGATCCCAAATATATTAAAGCCCCATAAAGTCCCCAGTCTTTCTAAAGGAGCATGCCCCTGAATTGCCCCCACTCTTCCTAAATATTTCTGCATATGTAGGGCCTGTGGTCTCATGCAGACGCCATAGACAGGTTGGTGCCTAAAATACAACCCTGTCAGGAATATTAATTGATTTTTGCTGTTGCTTCAGTTATTGTATCCATAATTCTGGTAGCTTACTGGCTCACTGTTGATGTTCTGCTGATGCTGTATCTATGAACTCTGGGAACAAGCAATGATGTCTAGACACAATCTTTCAAATAGGTATCTATCTAGTGATGTGACACAAATGGGATGGACGCATTAATTTCCAGTCTTCTTTCCACAGGCATAGATCTTTGCAGACTTTCTCTGAAGGCCCCATTTCATGTACTAACAATAATGGTTCTCTTCTACTACTGTCCAGAGGGCAAATTGTACACTGCTGATATCTAAAGTTATTTGTTTCTAGATGTGCTCGCTTGCTGCCATGAATTTCTGTCAAACTGCAAACTGTAGCTCTATAGGCTCAGCTTCAGAATGAAATCATTATCTATATGCACTGTCACTTCCTTTGGCATGGTTGTACCATTGCTATTGGACTTTGCAGTCCAGCCTCCAAACTCTTCCTCATTTGGCATCTTTTCTTCCTCCTCAATATGCTCTAACCTCTCAACATAGGAGGAGTACACTTTGGGGAATCCAGACCTGTTAACATTGCTCCCTTTGCAGTCTCATATTCCTTCTTAACTCTGCTATAGAATCCTGTGTTCATCTAGCTTGTTTTTAATGGGCTTGCCCAAGCTCTGTGAGGTCCCTTCTCTACTCCTCTGGCCTGTCTCTAACCCTGCCATTGCCTCCTGCCTCTTTTCACATTGTAGCTTTCACTTTGCTCCTGACACTCAAATCCTTCCCCTTCAAAATAATCCTACCAACACTACCAACACCAACACTCTAGTGCCTTAGTGCACGTCATTCTCTCCCTAGTCATATCCTCTCACTCAGGGCTATCAAGACCTTCCCAGCAAAGAAGACTGCTAGCCAAAATCACAAATCATACCTTTTCTCGCACACAGATCTGAAACCATGCTTAAAAGTTATTATACCAAAGAAGCACAAGACACAAGACAAAAGCATCTTTTCTCTCTTTAAATTCTGTGTCCTTCTAGGATCCAGCTGCTCTGTATTCTTCCATTACCACTTGAACACCACCCCTCCCCACAATCATCCTGTAAAAAATGCATAACTGGACCTCAGACGTTTAAATATTAAACTACTTTGCAGGTTTGTGTGTACCTGCTCTCCTTGCAGGTAAAATAGTATGTTGATGGCTGAGTTTGTGAGCTGTCAAGATCTACTATTTAGCTTGGACTGCTGCCCTCAGAAGCTGCTGCCCTAGGTGACCATCTAGTCTTGTCTAATGTTTGGACCAGTCTTGAAACTGAGCTACTCTCATCTGATCTGACTCCAGCGTTCAAGCTCCTGTCTTATTTATTGTTATTTATTTAACCACAATCTATGTGTACCTGAGGCAACGGAGGGTTAAGTGGCTTGCCCAAGACCACAAGGAGTGCCTATAGGACTAGAAACCCCAGTCCCTCTGGCCTGAGATTGTTGTCCCCAGGTGGGACTTAAATCCCTGGCCTTCCGGCCTGAGGTACCATGTCCTAACCACTATGCCACTCCTGCCTATAGGCATACAAATGCTGAAGATCAGGAAGATGAACTAGTTTGATCCCAAGTAACCCCATTTAACCCAGTTCATTTGAAGACTCGACCTGAGCCGCATTAACAATACAAGAGAGCAAACTGCAATACACTTCAAGGGCTACACAAAGAATCCAACAAACTGAGCAAAACTGAAGGGTAATTTCAATTCATGTAATATTTACTGTTATCTGAAACACACAAGTAACAATTTGAGAAATGAAACTATCAAAACTTGAAACTGCATCATTGCCACTTGCTTTACGTCTGGAATCTTCCCTCCGCACCTTTAAAGCCTCTCTCAAGACCCATCTCTTTTGCACAGCTTTCGACATTCCTCCTCCTCCTCCTGCCGACAACTGATTGTTTCCCTTCCCTCTGTTTTGTGCTTATTGCTTCCCTCTATTGCGCTTATTGTTTTCCTCTGTTTTTCGCTTATCCCTTCCCCGTTTTCCATTTATCACTGTACTGCTCCTTCTTTTCTGCTGTCCCTTTTGTAAACAATTGGCGTTCCTTTCTGTTTCCTTCAGTAGTCTCTTTTGTTTTTATTGTAAACCGCTGCATCCCTCTTGGTTTAGGTGGTATAATAAGTTTTAAATAAAGATAAAGATAAAGATGTTGCAGTTTCTCACTCATTCCTCCACTTAATAAAACAGCATACAGGTTATGTACTCCATATTTTCTATAAAATTCCCCTCAATCTGAGCATAAGAATATTTAATACAGATAAAATTTAAAGTAGAACAACGTGGAACAAGATGCCAACAGTATTAGTCCTAAGAAGATGCAGTTACGTGGGTAGCATGACTTTGCATGAAACAGTGCAAATATAAGAGAAAGCTCCCTCTCACTCTCTTATACTTTTGAAGGAAAACATAAACAATGTGTGGGCTGCTGTAGTTGTGATGATAGCTAAATGCAGAACACTGGCAAACGTCCTCTCCAACATATGCTAAACAACAACGGCATCAAAAAAGTGTTTGCTTTTTTTTACAAAGGCATAAAAATTTTTTTAAAAAGTGTCAAAAAAATTCTCAGGATCAAGAGACAAAAATGATCAGAAACTGAGCTTGTGACCACTAGTGGGACTAAAAAGAAAGAAGAAAAACAGGATAAAAGTATGTCCTTGCACAGTGCAATTGAAGGCACAGTAACATCTGTTTTTTACATGAACAGTGAGAGTACAAAACAGCAGTAGCAGAGCATACAGACATGTGGTCTCAGTTAAAATACACCTAATATAGCATCATTGGCTATGATGACAGAGAAAGACCATAAGTTCCAACTGGTTTGTCCAATTCACATCCTCATGCAATATCATACAGTGGTTCCTAATTCATCTCCTTGGTGATGGCCTGTCGCCGGGCATCTGGAATCTTATAGGGTCACTGCTGGATAACCACCCCAGGATCAGTAATGATATCATGATAAATAAGATGGGTTCATCCCAGGTGGGTGGAGAATACCTTTAGGTTCCAGTGGACCAAATTTTCTAGATCTCTTCTCTGGGCAGCAGAGAGCTGGTCACCAATTGGGACTCGAGTTGGATCTGACAGGGCTGAAATTTCCAACCCAAATTCATCTCCCTGTACCACCACAGCTGTCACTGGAGTCTACTTTTTCATAGGTTAATATGGTAAATTTTACCTTCCTTCCTTTTATCTAGCTGGGCAATCTTGTAGTTAATAGGTCCCACTTTCTCTTCCACCTCATAGGGCCCCTGCCATTTACATAGTAATCTGCTCTCAGATGAGGTTAGCAAGACTAAAACTTTGTCTCCCAGTTGGAAGGTGGGTGCACAACTGCCTGATTACAGCCCTTTGTCTGCTCGGCTTGGGCTTTTTCCAGACTGAGTCTGGCCACCTCTTCGGCTTTCCTCAACTGGTCTTGCATTTGTATAATGTACTCTACCAAATTACTTCCAGTATGGGGTTCTTCTTCCCAAGTTTCTCTTACCATGCCTAATATGTCTCTTGGCTGTCTTCCGAAGAGCAACTCAAAAGGCGAAAACCCCATGCAACTGAGGTATCTCACAGATGGCAAACATCAAATAGGGTAGGAGAATGTCCCAATTCTTCCCCTCCTTTTAACATCTGTTTCAGAGTTTTATTGAATCATCCAATGAGGCAATCTGTGGGGGATATAGTGATGTTCGCAGCACCTTGACCTTTACACCAAGGCACACACTTGCTTCATCACCTTGGATCTGTGAGGATCTCATTGGGTATTCCCATCCATGAGAACATTTCCCATTCACAATCATATTAGTCTTCATATTCCTTAGAGCAATGGTCACCGGGAATCGGGTAGCATAGTCTAGTATGACTAAAATATACTTGTTGCCTTG
This sequence comes from Ichthyophis bannanicus, assembly GCA_033557465.1. Lineage (NCBI taxonomy): Eukaryota > Metazoa > Chordata > Amphibia > Gymnophiona > Ichthyophiidae > Ichthyophis > Ichthyophis bannanicus. Next base: position 546,315,443 of record CM066036.1, on the reverse strand, counting down.
GGTGGTGTGGTCCAAGGGTCCTAAACAGGTCCATGGTCACTCTTTCAAATGTGGTTTCAATGATAGGCATAGGCACTAGAAAGGCAGGTTGGACTCTGGAAAGGTTATGAAGTTTAACCACAAAACAGAACCCCAACAACATTCATGGATCCTGTATTCACAGTGGTTTACACTTGAAGCAGGGCCTTGTCAGCCCGAAACACACGTGTTGTTGTATAGTTTCAAGTCAGTGAGTGAAGGACTTCTGGACACTTTGCAATCTAAGCTAAGTTCTGTTTTTGCACTATTCATGCACTGATTAAAAAGGGTCTCACAGACATTGGAGTTAAGCATTTGCCCACTCTTCTCTAGTCTGCTTGACCCAACAAAACACTTTAAAAATTGTATTGGTGACTTATATTTCATGCTTGCGGTTGGGATGATCTTTGTTCTGCATTGAAGTTATGAAGTTGGCAGGTGGGGCATGACTAGCAATATAACTGCAACTCTTTATGGACCCCAGGCCAGAAAAATCAGGCTAAAACATGCTCCAGTGTTTTCTCCACTCTCCGGTGTCCCCCTAATAAATGGCTATAGGCCAATGGTAACACCTGCTGATGACAGGGCCAGGGAACTATCAGTTGTTCTACCTCTTCCCCCTTGGCCACTTTGAATAGCAAATCTCTCTTTAGCACAAAACAGGGAAACGTTCTTGAGCTATCCACAAGGATTTCTTCCCTAGACTCTCAATCCCCGGATCCCTCCCCCATAGCCGCCCCCAGGTTCTGTTGGTAGTGCAGCTTTTCTCAGCGATGCCAACTCCGGGACTTAGCAGGCTTGGGATTCTGGACATATAGATCAGGGTCTTCCAAGGGAAGAATCTCCGGAAATCTTCCTGGTCTGACTTACCGGAGCAGTCAGTTAGTCAAGCCCATATTGCTCCACAGTTTGGGTAGTCTCAACCAATCACCATTAGATATGGGAGCCAGGGCAGCATCACAACCTGGAACATGGCTTTCCCTGCTGGAGTGATATGTGAAACCTGTGCCATTGGATACTGCCTCTAATCTTCATGCACACAGGCCAGTGTTACTGTTTTTGCATAGTAAATTTGAAATTGGGTTACGGTTTCCCAGTGAAAGAGGATCCTCACATTCCTGGAGTCTAGCAAAGTAGGCAGATTCCCTCGAGCTCCACTGAAATCACAAAGTTCTGTGCCCTAGGGTGGGTAGTGTCCACAAAAGCACAGGTCTGAGGGGTGGTTTCTGAGATCCATGGATTCTTCTATACCCAGGGGACATTCCTGATTAAAGTGTCCACGGGTTCCACACCTAAAACAGGTGAAGGGGTCATGGCTGAGGCCATGCCTTCACCTAAGAGGTAACTTTGGGAGTTGGAACATGGGAGCCAACATCCGTTCCAGCTTCTCCTGTCCTCCTGGGCTGACTTCTTCCACTTCTCAATGTCTGCTTCAGTCACTGGCTGGGCTTCATCATACCCTTGGATATTACTAATATACTCTTCAGTTTAAGCTTGGGGTGTTTATGTACCCACTGTTTCATTGGGGCAGTCAAGCCCTGTTCTTGCTCTGGAGGCCCAGGCGGCAAAGTGCTTTTCAGTATTGACCCTATATTCTCAAAAAATTGACATTATACTACAAATGAAGCATCTCCAAAAACTTGTACATAGGCATTATAACTTTCCTATTCCTACTGGCTATACCTCTCCCAATGCAACTTAGAATTTCTCCAAGTCCGACTATCGCCTTGTAACACCTGTAGCAGGACCAACAAAACACATCCTCTGTGTACACCGAGGTGAACATCCTGGGGTCCCGGCTCTTAGACTATCCCTTTCTAGCAGTATGAGGTAATGGAAGATGGTTTATGGTTTATTCAAACACGTGATATCCTGCCTTTCTTGACAAAGTGGTTTACAATATACATCAGAAATACAAAAAATAGAAACTGGAAAAAAATGCCAACAATTTAATAGGATACAAAGTAAGAAAGAGGGAGGAAGAAATTAGAATGGACTTGCCTGTCAGTCACTGGGCAGGAAGAACCCATACTCAAATTTGGAGGACAATATAAAGAATCCTATAAGCAGGAGGCTAGCATCTTATTTCCTTCAATGGAGTCCAGGGAGCATGAGTGATTGCCCATGATTAACTAGGCTACCTATATAAAGGCTGCAGTATGACCAAAAGCCAGCAAGGCTTGACCCAGCTACAAGCTAAACGCAAGGAGATGTGGGCTGTAAATATCAGAATCCAATACTAGAGAAGCCTGATCTAGAAGGAAGAAGTGAATGAGGTTCCAGGAGGACATGAGAAATAATCTCAAAACTGTGAGTGGGACCTGTGACCCAAGTATATCCCTACTTCATTTAAGCAAATCCAGCAATGAAGTGCAAGGGACCTGACTCTCAGATGCACTGCTCATCTTCCAGTCAGAGGGTACATTTTGAAACTCTTTCTTGAACTTTTGTACTGTCTGCCTTTAGGGGATGAGGACAGACAATCTACAATTCTGCATTTCTACATTAGAGATATACTCCTCTGAATCTTAAAGGGCCAAAGGAAGAGTGGAGTTATTTTGTGTTCAGAGTAATTTTACATTGTTGCTGCCTCTCTTAGGTACCAAGCCATCTGAAGGCATACAGCATAGTCTCTGGCATCAATGGGACTAACTCGAAGGAGGCTTGCAAAGAGTTAGATACCCACCTAGGATCCTGTTGCAGAAGACAGGGGGAAGGAACATAGAAGGGCTTCAGATCGAAAGACTTTGAAACATATGCCAAACCACTTTGACTGCGCTTTTGATTTTCTCATTGAGAACTGTAAATATTCTATTTATGGGGATCCAAATAAAGGTGTTTTTTTTGTATTATTACTACTATTATTATTATTATTTAAATAAACTGTTGGTTCCCATTTGCATTTTTGTCTGCTCTCTTAAATCTCATTCCAGCTTAGGCCTTGAAAGTAGCCTTCCCCATCAACCCAGACCTTTTTACTGTTTTGTGGATAATGTTTTTTTTTTCCTATTTCATAAATATAAATGAAACAAAACAATATATAAGGCAATACTTTTTTTACTGGGTTAACTTATCATTGTTTGACTAGCTGCCAAAGGGTAAACTCTTCTTCCTCAGGTCGGGACAGTATACAGTAAGTAAAAGATGGCAATACTAGGATATATAAGTGAATTAAAAACACATTCCAGTGATAGTCTTAAGGGAAAATTGGGGGAGGGGTGGAAAAAGCAGGATCAATGGGTGGGTAATGCAAAGGTGACAAAGCAGTAAACATTTTGGTTGTATGATAGGAAACCCAGACCTTTGTTGAAGAAAGGGGACCCAAATCTTTGCTACCTTCTGATCACCTGCTCATCTCTAACACAGTTTCCACCACACTATACCACACGCCCTACCTTTTCTCCTTGAGAGCATCATTGCAATGCTTTTCTGATTCACTTACATAGTCCAGTTTCATCATCTTTAGCTCTTACTGACGGTAGGAAGAAGTGTTTACCTTTGAAAGCTAGTCAAACAATGATACTATTTTTTTGGGTTAACTTATCACCTTATGTGTTTTTGTCTCTTATTTTTATTTATTAAATAGGGAGAAAATAAGAGAAAACACCATGCACAAAATAGTCCTGGGTTGCCCTTCCAAAGATAGTCAAAAATTGTTGTTATTAAGTTAGTCCAATAAAAAGGTATCACCTTATTTTTGTTTTGTTTGTAATTTATTAACCATTAAAGTGGACTAAGATGGCAACCTCACTACTCCCCTATTATAGCACCAGCCGCTCAGTTTCCTTTTTTTTGTGTGCAACCTCATGGGTCAACTTTGTGTCCTCCAATGACAGGTTAGCTATACACCATTTTCCAATATTGACCAAACAACCCCAGTGCCAAAAAAGACAAAATAGGTGTTTGTGGGATAAGTATTGGAAAAATCCCAGTTTTCCTACTAGTCTTTCATTCCTCCCCTTGCCTGCCTTAGATTATCTACTCTGTTTTGGGTCCTTCCACGCTGTGACTCAGCTATACCAATGTTACGTATTTGATTACACTAGAAAATATATCCACTGACAGCACCTGTGCCATAAAAACACTGAAATACCGATTTTTGTACTCTTAAAATGGGTCACAGCTTTCTTCTCCCCTGTAGGTACTCATCTGCAGAAGGACAAACCTTCCCTGCTAAGCACTCTACAAAAGCACTCACAAAACATCAATGAACGGAGCTGCTTCCTTTGCCTAACCAACTTTCATGCAAACTCTCTTCTCTGTCATTACAGGTGACCTTTTCCACACTAACATGTGCTCATACCCAAGTTCAGGGGGGGTCCTAAAAAACAGAAACTGGAAAAGTAAGGGGGGTCCTAAAAACCTCCTGTTTCTTACTAACCTTCTAACAGATGATCTCAGAAAGAGGGAGTAACATGTTTCCGACACTTCCCACCCAGACTAGTCTTAAAGAGAAGGAGGTTTTTTATAGAAGAGGAACGCTTAAGGTCCTCTGTTCTTTTGCTTTTAAATCTTTTCAAGGTAAGGCAACTTGGACTGAAGGTCAGAGTTCCCAGGCTTTTAAGGAATGAGATTACTCGTGAGGTACCAGAGAAGGATTCTGAGAAAGACGACTAGACGTTAAGCTAATGCAAGATAGTCATTAATTCTATACTCTTAGATTGCACAGTTTTGCTTAGCCTGAACAATGGAAAATTATGGCAGATAAAAATCATATGGCCAGGGGGGGTCACGTAACAATCAAGAGCTGAGTGGATGCCTCTAGCCACAACTCCAGGGCAAACCACCCAAATAACAGCTTTTCAGCAAAATAAAACAAAAAGCAATGAAGCTACAATAAACCATTATTAAAGAGGACCAGGGAAATCCACTGCTTACCCCTGGGATAAGCAGCATGGAATCTGAATACCTTTTTGGGAACCTGACAGGTACTTGCGATCTGGATTGGCTGCCATTGAAAACGGGATACTGGACTCTATGGACCTTTGACCTAACCTAGTATAGCATTTCTTACCCCCACTGCATTGCCAAAGATATAGGAATCATTGAAAAGTTTGGAAATTTTGTGGGCTTAACCATAAATTTGGGAAAATCGGAGGTCCTTGCACTGGGGAAGGAGGGGAGAGATGAATTGATGGAGAGGCCTGCCTTTGAATTGGGTATTAAGTAGCATTCAATATTTGGGTATATATTTAAGTAAAGGTTATAAAGTTATTTATCAAAAAAATATAGAAGAAAAAATAGGGCAGATAAGACGACTATGTGAGAACCTATGTGACATTGATTAAAATGATTATCCTCCCAAAATTGCTATACGTCTTTTAGATTATGCCAGTTTAAGTTGATGCAAAAAGATGAGGCCCGACTCAAAGAAATTACTAGAAAGTTTGTGTGAAGGGCAAAGTTGATCTTACAGTGTGACCAAGAGGGGATTTGACTCCAGGATATGCACATATACAATGTCTCAGCGTTAAAGCAATGGATGCATGAGGTTTATATGAGCAGATAAAAGTATGCACTTGAGTGATTATTAGAAGGGTTCTTAAATTTAATCCATAGTAACCAATACTAGTAGAAGCAAAGAGGGCAGGATCAGTGGCTAATGAAACCCTTGAAGGCGGCTTGGAGATGGAGAATATGTGGGAAAGGAATGGCATTTTTGCAACCTGTAGGTAATCCAGCATTCCCATTTGGAATAGGAACATTTTCAGGATTGGGAAAAACAGAGCTATAGAGATACTGAACAACTTGTACAACTGAATAAGGTAAAATGTCCAACTTCGGACCATATTAGACACAAATGGGACCTACTGAACTTGGATTTGCTGTAATACGTGCAGGTGCGGCATTAATTTTGCTGAACTTAAACCAAAATATGGATAAGACCTTTCATTTTCCTATATCGTATTTGAACAGATTGAGGCACTGGTATCAGATTGAGCTAAGGAGCATGAATATCCAATAAAATGGAATCTCTCTCCAAAGAATGGGCTAAAGATGGGGTTGAAGGAGTGGGAACAGAAGAACTGGGGTATTTATTCTGGCAAAGTTGAAGACTGCCCCAAATGTAAGCTTACAGGAAATGCCGTATAAGCTGCTCCATAGAGAGCAGGGAGGCACAGTTGAATATGTGGCAAGATAATGTTGGTTTACAAAGTAAAATCAAGATAGGTACTTTGGTGCACTTTTTAGAATGCAACTTGTTGAGGCCCTTTTGGACTGAGGCCTTAGAGACCAACTGAGGTTTTGATAAGAACAAAAAAAATGAGAGGGCATATGGGATCTTATTGCTAGGAGAGGAACTCCCCTCCCTGCAGGAAGAGGTTTAAAAGTGGCATAAGAAATGTATACATGTGACCATAATGTTGGCTAAAAAGACACTTTTAAAATACTGGATAAGCATGAAGGCACCCTCAGACCAACAAAAGAAAGAAATCTGATGGCTGAGATGGCTGCATGAGAATTCCAACAGAGGGAAGATGACAGCAGGCTGGATGGCGTATAAAAAGTGTGGCAGAGGTGAGGGAGCGGTTAGAGAGGCCTTATAAAGTTGACTGAGAGCAGGAATGGAAGAATTGGATATTGAATTGAGAGATAGAGAGGGAAGGGGGAATAAAATCTTGAGGGGGATGTTATTAACTTTTGAGGAATTACGGCTTGCTGTGGTTAGTATTATTTTGTTATTTCATGGGCTTCTTTTTGTATAGTATGAAGACAATTCTTCATTGTATAATGAACAGACAAGATGCTGGTTGTATCTCCACTTCAAGCGATGAAGAATAAAAGGACGAACAATTGAGCATATGGCATATCCAGTCTGTCCATTCATACCAACTACTAAGCTCCACAAATTTATTTATTTTAAGAAATGTATATTCTACACTAAAACCTAGGCGGATAACATAAAACATACATAAAAGTTACACCAGAAATGGTAACAAAATATAACATACTCATGCTAACACCTGAACCTGCTAGCATACCGATACTCAAAAGAGCCTGACACAATCGCATAAAATCTAATTCATGCAAATGGCCGGAAAGGCTTGCCGAAATAAACGTGCCTTCAATTTTTTTTCAAAACGCCAAAATATCCAAAATACAATGCATTTCTGCAGGCAAAGCATTCCAAATGTGCAGAACAGCTATAGAAAAAAATCATGTTACGAAACACTTAAAAATGAATCTGCCAAAATGATGGAACATCTAACAACTACATCTCCTGTGAGCTTAAGACACTTAAAGAAGCAAAACAAGCAGAGTGGGGCTTTGTGATTCAGAAATTTGAATACCAACATGATGACTTTATATAAAATGTGGTGTTTAATTGGTAACTAATGGAACTTATATAAATCAATAGAAATATGCTCAAATCATCCTCTATTAGATTTACTTGCTGGAGCCAGGACGACTACCAGATCTGCAAAACTGCTGCAGACCTTTTGCTTAAAATAAGTGTTAGTAGGAGCTCACTTTTAACTGAGAAAGAGAAGTATTCCAATTCTATTGTAAAAGGAGAGTCATACCATATTGACAGGGTACCAATACAGAAAAAGTCCCAGAGAGGAGTATCTCTCAAGAGTATACTGCCAGGAAATTGAGAGGAAAGGATCTCTCTACTGCTACAGACTCTGGGACTGCAAATTATTGATTATGAGCTAGAGTTACTAAAGTGTGCTGCCATATTAGAACACACTAATGTACATTAATGTGGATTATTTACTGCAGATCCCATTTCATGCAAGGGGGTCTATTTATTAATAAAACACGCTAATGGCATTTACATGTACTAATGTGGTAGTGCACTTTAGAAACTCTAATCCTATGGCTTGGACTTTGTTTTGTTCCAAATATAACAAACAGGGCCTTTGCTTTTTGTAAGCACAACACCATTTGCCCAGTGTTCCAGAAAACTGCTTCATTTTGGAACAGGAGTCTAGCGTGGACGGGATTTTTATCGTATGTGGTATATGGGTCCTAACCCAGTGTACCAAGGGGGTAAGCAAGCTAGTCAATCATCCTGCTGCACCCAAATGTTCTCCTTCACAGTAGCTGAAGATATCAAGGCGCTGAATTTCTTTGACGACTAACAAACAAAAGTATTTGTTGAACGTTTCTGCTCTTTCATCGTCACCTCCTTTCATACATCCCTCCTTTCCACTTATCACTCTAGCAATCCTATCTCTGCACTTTTTTCTTTGACCTACCTGAACAAAATCTTCTGTCTGCTTTACCGTCAGATGTTCTCGACTCTGCTCTTATCTTTGCTGCTCCGACTATTCCCCCTCCCTCTAGTTTTCCAGATGCTTTTTCCTGTCTTCCACTTTCTGAGAGCCATACTACTTCTTCTTTAACCTTTGTTTGCTTTCCTAACACAGTAGAAATGCTGATGCTATTTTAGCTCCTTTCAGTTTAGTCGGAGGTTGTTTTATTTTGCCAAGATCTTCTCAAACTGACAACAGCCCCTTAGAATGCTCCTTCAGCTCTAGGAAACTGGTAGTCTGTCTAGGTCTGGCAAGTGACATCTAAATAAAGATGTGTAAATAGGCATACTTGCTGGAGCATGCAGGGGCAATAACAATTTTACAAGGAAAAAAATTCAAAAAGAGATCACCACAGAGCTTTGAAGTAGTGGCACTTGCACATGTAAGCAGCAGCCTAAGTGGGAGATTTTTTTTAAATTTTACATGTGGAGGGTAATTTTATAAAGTCATGCCTGGATTGCGGCTATGGACGGTGCCATGAATCATATTTATTCTTGTTGCCCTAAATCAGAGGTGACCAACTCCAGTCCTGGTGCACGTCAATCCAACCTGGTTTTCAGGATGTCCACAATGAATATTCATGAGGTATATTTGTATCCACTGCCTCCCACTGTATGCAAATATATCTCATGAATATTCATTAGGGAGTTAGGGGAGTGGCCTAGTGGTTGGGGCAGGTTACCTCAGGCCGGAAGGTCGGGGGTTCAAATCCCACTAGAGGACAGCAACCTTGGGCCGGAAGGACTGGGGTTTCTAGTCCCATAGGTGCTCCTTGTGGTCTTGGGCAAGCCACTTAACCCTCCATTGCCCATATTCCCTGTAAAATAGTTATCTCCAAGTTATAATGCCCTGTTCAATGTAATTTCAGTTAGTTCAATGTAAACCACCTTGAAATCATGAAAGGCGGTATATAAGAAATGTTAAATAAATAAATAAATAAATTAGGGACATCCTGAAAACCAGGCTACATTGTGGTGCACCAGGATTGGAGTTGGCCACCCTTGCCCTAAATGCTTCATTGAGGAGTAATTTCACAGACATTCATCAACTCATTCTGATGAGATTTTTTCCTGGTTGGGTATTTTCAGACTCTATAGGTAGTCTCTGCTCCATTAACTTTAACTCTGAGATCCTTGAGCAGCTATTTTCTACTGCCAGTAGTGTCAGATTTGGTAGTATTATTGTTTGTGAAATGTACAGTATAGTTGAATGATAGGTCTTGCCCAACCAGAACTCACCATAATCCACCTACTGCTTCTTCTCTATAAAGTGGAGGCAGATTTTCAGAACTCTCAGTATGAATGATTATTTCTTTAAAATGTGTCTAATTCCACCCTGAACCACCACTCTGCTCACCCTCCACCCCAAAAAATTATCACTCTGCAACCGCCCCACAATCTAATTGTCTCACAACTGCCCTACAATCTCACAACTGCTCCACCCCTAAATTTATCCTTGCTACCGCCCCACCACCTCACCAAATGCCCCTGCTTATTCCTCACCACCCCACAAACTGTCTCCATTCTCAATTCAGAAACCTGTATGCACAAAGGACAATACAAAAGCTTCCAGAAGATATCTCTAGAGCAGTGGGGGCAAAGGTTGAGCTGAGGGGGGTGATAGATTGTCACATTCAAATGGATTTTTCAGAAACATTGATGCTACCCAGTTAGCCTTGGTGGCTCCAGAACATGTGCGGCAACGCCAGATATTCAGTGCTGTAGCCGCAGCATTGAATATCCAGTGTCAAGGGGCAGGAAAAGCAACAGCAAAGCGGCTCAGCAAGAAGAAAGTGAGTGCCCTTGAGTAGCCCACTTAAAGCCAAAGAATCCCACAGAAAATCTGTGGCAAAAAAGTTGCCATTTTACTTAGGAAAGTTGGAAGACACACATCCTAACCAACTCATCGCTGCTACTGCTGTGAAAGGGCTTCCATCAAATACTGAGTTAAGGAGTATGAAGAGAAGACCTATACAATCCAGGCTTTTAGTTTTTTTATTCTTAATTACTATTTGAATATTTTAATATTTGTTCTACATAATACACTTTCAACATAAAAGATCAGTGCATTCTGAATTTTATTTTTTTAGAAAGTAGAATGTGAAAAACGCACAAGGCTGTGAAGCCTTTTAGAAAGCAACGTATACAAAACCGAACACCACGCCGAAGTAAAATGAAAATGGACTGCAAAGGTATCAATAAATGCAGTTAATTTGACTCTGGTTCATATTTTGACAGTATTTGTTTCTCTAGGGTAACATCAAACTATTTCCTGGCTTGACAAAGATGATTTGAACTTTTAATAACGGTTTAATCTTCAGTAATGGCATTATTCTACATGATACAGTAACTCGTACCATAATTATTTAGATACAGAACAACACCCATACCAGAATATGTTTTTCTTAATGAGATAGCAAGAAATTGCAATGAATATCTTTCTTCTCACCCAGATAGAAGCCTAATGGACTACCTGTTGGAGTGTATTCATGCTCTAATCAGTTCCTTTTTGCTTAGGTATAAGTTAGTTGGAATGAGCAGTCACCATAGAAAACTCAATTTCTTCTGCTCCAATCACGATATACAAAAATTCTGGTACTTTGATTGCACTCAAATAGAAACTGTAAAGATCTCCAATTACCCCCTGAGACCATGAATTAGAACTGCCTAACCTTATTTTCTTAGTAAAAAGGCCAGAGATTCATGCTGAAATGTGAGGGGGGTCTCCAATCTTGTCCCTGTAGAGGATAATAAGGTCAAGAAGAAATAAGTCAAGGACTGTACAAAAACTATCAAAAAGGCTTGAACTGAGCTGCAGCAGATAAAGGAGACAGTCTATAATCTTGTGTACAATTTGTACATGAATATAGATGCTTTATTGCAGTGCAGAGTACATTATTTTATTGTGTAGGATTGGTAATATGTAAATGGATATGGGATGTACTGTAAGAAGTATTAATGCTTGGTGCACAATGACTTGTAATCATGTTTTATTTAAAATGCTGTATTACCTAGTAGCAAAGGGAACTCTAGTGTTTACTGTCAACAGATGAAACACATCCAATTCTTGCAGTACGTTACAGGAAGTTGTGTTTGCTGCTGTGCACTTACTGTAAGCCTCTAGAGAATTGTATTTCCATTCTGTTGCAACATTTGCTATTTATTGTGCTTACTAAGCCATTTCCATGAAACATCTACATGGACCACATTAGTCTTTTCTTTCACTCATTCACTACATCAGATAATGCACATAATTCTAATAAATTGACAGGTTCAGATATTCAAGATGGTATACTTGTGGGCAAGAATACCTAGCGACCATTTAAAACTTCAACTCTTGAAAAGAAAATAGCAAATATAGTAACTACAAGTGTTTATTTTCACCTACAGTATTCCTAATCTGTTTGGAAAGTGGATGCCTGCAGAGTTATTTTGCTCAGCAATTTAGTCTCCTGCAAAGATAAATGTCCAGTTCCTTTTATAGACAGTGAGGTTGAAAGGGAAGCCAAGAAAAACAGACATGGCTCTTGTGTAGTTGACTGCTCTTGCAAGAAGCCTTCACGACCTTGAAAAATATAAGAAGGCATCTGTAATGTTTTTAGTTATGCAAGTTTTGTTCTGCATTTGTTCATTTTGTGTTACTGTTTTATGGCTCAGGGTCTCTAGGCAGTGGCAGAAGCTCACACTGTGGGCTCCCAGGCAACAAGTCTGAAAGGGCCCCCAAAGTGGGTGCAGTTCACATCAGAAAATACGTAAGCTACTGTAAATGGGCTCCCTTTTGGGCAGAATTTACGCCCCTCTTTGAAGGCTAGTATCTCTTTAGATCTTAGAATTTTTCTTAAATTAGCTCTGGAGTCGTTCTCAGTTCACTAATCTATTAGTTAACTATTTCAAAACTTTCTATGTATTGGAGTTCTGGTTCATAATTTATCATCATCTACCAATTTACATATCACAATATTTATCACATCCTGTGGACAAGGTACTTATAATGGTAACTTGTTCTTGTATATTAGGGTTGATTAATTCCTAGCAATTTTGGTTTCTTAGGAAGCCAATAACAGATAACATGGTTTCTGTCTTTTTGAATATCTACTATCAGGATATTCAGTCATTACCTGGTGTGTTTCCATACACTCCAAAAGTTATTAACAAGGGTCTGAATAGAGATTCTTATATGTGTTTAAAATATTTATAACCTACCCATCTCTAGCAGTTCTAGTTGATATATAACAAAACATTTGAAACAATCCACATTAAACAAAACAAAGACCAATATAATATATAAAACAAAAAAAAATCATTAAAACACTCCAAAAATGAAATAAAAAATCTTGGCCCAAAAACAAATGTTTGTAGTTAGCAGGAGACAAGACCTACCTAAGCTTCCCATTATCCAGCTTCTTTATGCCTTTTTGTTAGCTTTTGAAGAATTATTTATGGGGTCTCCATCTTGAATACCCCATACTACTCTAGCACAGAAGACTAAGCCCTGCGGACCTTCCCTTTGCCCACGCACTATAGTTTTCATTATATGCTATGAGAGAAAACATCTTTTAATGGTCTCTTTCTCCGGGGGAAAATCATGGGAACTAGCCCGTGTCAAGTTATTGTTTTGCACTTCATCCCATTCCCAATGGAATGTATTAGACTAGAAAAGTCTCAGTAATGAGCTGAACAAAAATCCATACAAGATGACATCTGGTCACTTCAAAGAGAAGGAGTGCAATGGTCACTGAGGCATGCATCTAGTGAAAAGCGGCTTTGTTAGATCTATTATTTTGACTGGATTGTAACCTCAGATGAGAAGGGACGATCTTTTACATGTGGGTGGGCAGTTGGCTCAGTGGTTTGGTACTGGTGTCGGTGAGCTGTGTTTGGGCTCTTCAGTGTACCGGTTTGATTCCCTCATACTCCTTTGTTGGGTTGCATACAAAGAGGAATTACCAGCAGAAAGGAAGAGGTACTAATGCCACTGTGTAAGTCACTGGTGAGGCCTCACTTGGAATACTGTGTTCAGTTTTGGAGACCGTATCTTGCAAAGGATGTAAAAAGACTGAAAACTGTTCAGAGGAAGGCAACCAAAATGATTTGGAGCATGTGTCAGAAGCCTTATGAGAAAAGACTTGAAGACCTAAATATGTACATTCTTTAGGAGGGGAGGGACAGGGGAGATATGATTCAAACCTTTAAATACTTAAAGAGAAGAGAGGAAATGACGTCACCAGGCACGACGGCAGCTTGAACATGGAGCTCTGTGAACACGAGCATAGCCTGCACGATAAAACACTCCGGAGGGGAAGAAAAGCCCAGCTTTTAAGTGGAGAACCGGCGCTAAGGCTCGGAGCAGTGCTGGGATGAAAAAAGGAGCGGCGGACCTCAAATCCTTTGCCTATAAATCCTCGGCAGGGAGCGCTGCGGGGAAGACAAAAATGGCGGTGGCATGTGCAGGAGCGGAAGGAGAGGCGCACGCTGATAAGCAGGTGGAAACACCCCATGGCAGTGATCTGGAGGATTTGAGAGGTGAGCTGAAAGGCTGGTTCATGACCATTTGACAAGGATTTGGCACATTTTAAATCAGAGGTGCAAATGTGGATGGAAGAGCTGAGACTGGATGTTAGGGAAGTTGGGCAGCGCCTGGAGGAAGTGGAAAGCAAATTGGAAGTGCAGGAAGGCACAGTGAGCGGTATCCAAGAGAAAATTGGTGCAATGGAGACAGAGCAAGACCACCTGTGGTCCAAAGTGGAGGACCTTGAAAATAGGTCCAGACGGGCAAACATCCAGATAAGAGGGGTGCCTGAAAGTGTTGATAAAGAGGACTGTGCAAGGTTGGTAGAGAACATCAGCACCCACATATTGAAAAAAGCAGGTATGGACGGAAAAGTTGTAAGATGGAAAATCGATAGAGCGCATAGAGCTCTGGGGCCCAGGAGAGAGGGCCGGGTGCGAGATATAGTGGCATGCTTCCATGATATGCGACAAAAAACGTGGTAATGGAAGCAGCAAGGAAGTTGTCTGAAATTTGTTGGGAGAATCAGCGCATTGAAATTTATGCAGATCTATCGGCAATCACGATGAGGAATAGAAGGGACCTTGCTATAATAACAAAATGCCTGAGAGAGGAAAAAGTCAAATATAAGTGGACATTCCCGTTTGGGCTCCAGTTTAGTATCAAAGGGGTGACCTCACACGTGAGGATGGCGGAAAAAGCGGCTGATGTACTGAGGAAAGCGGGCTGGTCAGAGGTACCAGTGGTGGAAAGTACATCGAATGCAGTGTTGGGGAGGCGACCGACGGAGGACAGCGGATAGAGGCAGGCACAGCAAGGGGATAAAAGATTGCGGAGGCAGAAGAGGAACAGGCTCCAACCAGAGGAGAGCGGCTGAAAAAGAAAAAGTGACTGTGCATGGGATCAATAATTGAGAGAGTGTAAGATGCTGGGCAGGGGACGGAGTGTCAGGCAATAATGTGTGTTTTGAATGAGTAAAGTTGCAGGTTTATGTGAAAGCTGATGTAAGGGGTGTGCCGGGGCTTGGTGAAGTCATGCCTCGGAATTTGATTAATAATGGTGGATTGGAGGGCAGAGGAGGGGAGGAGGGAGGGGGAGGGGGAAGGGGTGGGGTGGGGGGAGGGGGATGGGGGGAACGGATTCCTTGCCATAATTCACAAGAGGATGAGAGATTTGTACTGGGGGGATAAATGGAGAGGATAAGAGTGCTGACTATGAATGTACGGGGTCTGAATACACCAACTAAAAGACAGAGAATGTTTAAGGAAATAAGTAGAATTAATAGAGGGATTATATTCCTGCAGGAGACACACTTGAGGAAAAGTGATGAATGGAGAGTGGCACATAGAAAGTATCCGGGGCAGTGGTACGCTTTGAACCGGATTGATTTGAAGAAAGGGGGAGTAGGAATTTTGATAAACGAGAAGATCCCATACTCTGTCTGCGGTATACAGCAGGATACAGGGGGGAGATACATTCTGCTTAGGATAAAAATGCAGGAACAAATGTACACATTAGTGAATATCTATGGCCCAAACTCTACACAGGGGGTATTTTATGAGGGTCTAACCCCCGTGATAGAACAATTTGCGGAGGGGCAAGTAATTATGGGGGGAGATTTTAATTTGACAATCAACCCCCAGCTGGATAATTCTAAGGGCACTAGAGATGGAGATGTCAAAAATAGGAGAATGTTAAAGTTAATGTGTAAAAACTTGGGGGTGTTAGATACGTGGAGAGAGTTGAAAGGAAGGGAGAAAGATTTCACATTTTATTCACCGGTGCACAAATCATTTTCAAGACCGGATATGACTTGGGTATCCAAGGATATGATGGTGGGGGTGGAGAGAAGTGTGATTGGGGAGAGAACGTGGACTGATCATGCGCCCGTATGGATTGACATTCATCTAGGTAATAGAGAGAGGAAGAGAATTGGATGGACATTGAATGAGTCATTATTAGAAAACTCAGAGGTAGTGGAGAAAATAAATAAATCCATAAAGGTATACCTGGAGCTCAATGATAGGGAGGATTGTACAATTGGTACATTATGGGAGTGTCTAAAGGCGGTAGTGAGAGGAGATTTGATCTCGATAGGCTCTTATATGAAAAAGCAGAAGGAAGGGCAAAAAGAAGCATTACGAAGGAGGATCCGGGAATTAGAGGGCCTTCAAAAGCAAGGGCAGCTAAAAGAAAAGGGCATACAGGAATTAAGGATAGCAAAAAGAGAGCTAGGTGAATTGGAGTTGGGTGAGATCAAATTTTCCCAGGACAAACAAACAACAAATGTTTGAATTGGGCGATAAGCCTACCCGACTATTGGCGTATAAACTAAAACATCAGAATAGGTCTTTTATCACAAAAATTTGGGATGCAAAAGGAAGAGAGGTAAGGAAGGTGGACCAAATCCAGGAAAGATTTGTGGAATTCTATAGCAATTGTATACAGAGGAAAGCAGTAGCACACAGGAAGAAATAGATGCATACCTCCAAATAAATTTGCCGACACTTTTAAGGGAGGAATCAGACCAGATTTCTAAACCTATAAGACGGAAGAGGTGGGGGAGGTGATTAAATCATTACCAGCACATAAAGCACCTGGGATGGACGGGTTCACAAACAAATTCTACAAGACATTTAATGAGACATTGAGTGGTCCATTGGCAAGACTATATAATTCATTTAAGGAAGGAGGGAAACGTCCAGAAACAATGCGCACGGCAGGAATAACCGTCCTGCCAAAGGAGGGGAAAGATCCAAACCTATGTGGATCATACAGACCGATATCGTTACTGGTGAACGATTTTAAAAATTTCACCAAAATAATAGCAAATAGAATACTAAGATATATGCCTAGGTTAGTACATGAAAATCAAGCAGGCTTTGTACCTGGACGTCAAACAGCAGATAACATAAGGAGAGTATTGAATGCCATATGGGAGGGGAGAAGAGGAGAAGAGCAGATGGTATTACTAGCAATAGACGCTGAGAAAGCGTTCGATAGGGTATCGTGGCCTTTTCTTTTTAAGGTGCTAGAGCCATGGGGATAGATGGTAATTACCTACAGTGGGTAAAATCCATCTACGAGCAGCCTATGGCTAAAATCCGCATTAATGGAGAATATACTCCGGCATTTGAATTATTTCGAGGGATGCAGCAGGGATGCCCACTTTCACCAATTTTGTTTGTTCTTTCCATGGAGGCCCTGGCCCAGAGGGTAAGGGAGTGCCCATAGATATATGGGGTAAATAGGAATGGAACAGAAAGTAAAATCTCACTTTTTGCAGACAAATGGAACTGGAAGGGAGTGGATCTGAGAGGGGCTGCCATGGTATTTGTACTAGAAGGGACTGGTCAGTGGGGAAGGAGGGGGACTGGAAGGGAATGGACACCAGTGGCAGTCACGGGAATGCAAGTTGACAGTGGAAGGTACTGAGAGTGAGGACTGGAAAGGGGCTGATACTGGGGAGAGTTACTGGGACTGGAAATAGGCTGATGGAAAGAAGTGAAGAAAACGAAAGAAGAGATAAGAAATGGCAGATGGACCATAGACCACAGAAAGAGAGCTAAGAGAAGACAGGAAAGCAGAAGCCTCAGATCGGGACCAGCATGATCAGAGAAAAAATTGGTCAGACAACAAAGGTAGAAAAAATAATTTTATTTCATATTAGTGATTTGACTACAAAATCATAATTTTGAAATCAAATATTGTTACTTGTTGTTGTGATTAATTATTCTGGTTTAAATAAGTAAATTTTATAAATAAAAACATATTGCAAAGGCCTATAATATATTAATTCGACAAATGATTACAGCGACAATGCATTAACGGTAAAGGAAGAGAGACACATTTGATTTATCATTGGGGGGTCACCACAAGTTGACCAATGGTAAAAGGGGTCACGGTACAAAAAAGGTTGAGAACCACTGGACTAGAGGAAAGGTTTGGTGGAGAGAGAAAGACTGAGCCTGGAGGGAGAGACTGGTGGAGAGAGGAAGTGGAAGAGAGATAAAGTGGGCTAATATAGAAGTCATTTCCATTTTATGTTTCTTATTCTCCCTTTCTTCCTTCCATCTCTTTCTAAAGTTGATCCTCCTGGTTCATTTTTGTTCTCCATTTCTCTGTGATGCCTTTTTAACTAACTATAGCTAGGTTTCATTCCTCCTTGTCTCCTCCTTCTGTGTTAAAGAACCGCTGTGATCAGGCAAAAAGAGAAGGGCTGATGGTGAGTTGGGGGCAGCAGGGGGCAGAAGAAGGGCTGCTGATAAGTCAGGGGGTGGCTGGGATGGGTTACTGGCAAGTCAGTGAATAACTGGGGGCTGAAGGTGGGCTACGAGTGGAGTCAGAGGGGTGGCTGGGGGATGGACCTGAGCTGCTGGTGAGTCAGGAGAGGGTGGAAGGGGCTGGACATGAGCTGCTGTTTGCAGAATTATTCAGAGTAATTCCTCTTCTGGACAGATTTCTATCAATTTCTGGTATAAAACCATGCTCACAGCAGCTCAACAGCAATTTTCAATCAGCACTTTCAAACAGTCTTTTGGCTTTTAAACTACTCAGAGAAAACGTCTCTCTTTTTAAAGACATTTTAATTCTGCTTAAGTAAACAAATATCTTTCTCATTCAATGCCAGTTAGTCAATTACTGCTGCACAATTTATCAAACAGGCAACACTTTTAAACACAATGATAATAAATTTTCTTTTCCAGAAAAAGAAAACAATCCCTATTTCTTCTAAAAATAACCAGTTTTTTCACGCCCAATAAAGTACCTATTGAACTTTTAGAGCTGAAACATCCTGTCTGTAAGCTGCCATTTAAAAAAAATTGTATTTTAAGAGAAATCTCTCTCTCACTCCAAAACAGACAAAAATTACTGTTGCTCAGCATTTACACTCAGCCACATCTACACTATCCAATTAAAGCCAGTCTCAGAGTAAACCTCTGATTTCCAAACGCTACAAATTCTTCCTGAAAAATAAAAATAAAATGCTTCTAATCCTTTTCTAAAACAACACTTATTTTCCTTAACTCAGCCAGTCTTTGTTTACCCGTATAAGCCAATTTAAATTCCTTGTTCCCCCTCCTTACACATACCTAGTCTTGTCCAGCAAAGAACCCCAACTTGAAGCAACAAAGAACGTCTTGGTCAGTTTCAGCACATGTAGTGCTACTCTTTCCTTAAAAATAGTCTCCAGGACTCAGAACCAAGGCTGGCCCATCCATTGTACAAGAATGTTGTTCGCACAGGGCCCCGTGCCAACACCATCTCGCATATTCGGCACCGGCAGGGTCAGCTTTAGAGGGCTCCCAGCAGACCCGGCTCATCTCTGACAGCCGTTGACATGAAGAACGTCATTTTTTTTCACCATGGCAGCTGTGTTCTAGTGTAGGGCACTGGAGTGCATGCCGGAGGTCAAAGGGAAGTTCCTGTTTCCTGGCACTCATCACGCCAGCGGCCTGTACTAGAACACAGCTGTGGAAGTGAAGGTGGGCTGGGTCCTGCCGGGAGCCCTCTAAAGCCAGTCAGACAGTCAATGGGCTCTTCGGGGGGGGGGCACTAGGACTGGAAACAGGCTGATGGAGGGGCTAGGATTGGAATGGGCTTATGGGGAGGCTGATGGGGGGGTCTTGGACTGGAAATGGGCTGATGAGGGGGGCTAGGATAGGACTGGAAATAGCTGATGGGGAGCTAGTACTGGAAATGGGATGATGGGGGGCTAGGATAGGCCTGGAAATGTCTGATGAGGGGCTAGGATTGGAAATGAGCTAACGGGGGAGGGGGGCTTTGACTGGAAATGTACTGTCAGGGGCTGATGGGGGAGTTAGGACTGGAGATGAGTTGATGAGGGGCTAGGATAGGATTGGAAATGGGCTGATGGGGGGGATGTGATAGGACTAGAAATGGCTGATGCGGGGCTAAGATTGGAAATGGGCTGATGGGGGGTTAGGACTAGAAATGGGCTATGTGGGGGGGGAGAATGGGACTAGAAGGGAGCAGATGCTGGTGAGGCTGGGACTACAAGGAAGCTGATATTGGGGAGGACTAGAATGAGATGGAGCTGGGGGAGTGAGGATGGAGAGGGAAAAGATATTTTGTGTGGGAGGGAAGAAACATCTATGATTGTTCAGGTATTGGGAGAGTAAGTGGGGATTGAGGATGAAAGGGTGAATTTGAATGGATGAAAAAGAAATAAAGAAAGAAATGGAGGAAAGAGCAAAAGGGGAAAGATCAGTATGTTAAAGCAGATATAGAGAGAGAATGGGAAAAAACTAGGAGAGAAGAAAGGACAAATAACAGACAAAGGAGAGTTAGTAGAAGACATGAAGAAACCAGAAAAAAGTGGCTGGCGCAAATGCAACTGAAAAATAAAATGCACAAACAAAAGGTAGAAAGATATCTTTTTATTTTGAATGTATTAACTGGAATATGTCAACTCTGAGAAATGTATATCACTAACATCTTTGCGTTTTTGTTTAGTACAAGAGGAAATTAATTCATAGTTTTATTTCTCCAGTGTTGTTGTACATTCCAAATTTGGCTTTTGGTGTCCCCAGTTTAATTATTGTCTTCCTATTTCTAAATTGTGATCCCTTGTTCTTTGGTGATGGTCTATGTTCTGCATGTGTAACCGAGCTGAGGTATTCCGTTTATGTAGTTATTATTTGATATGCCCACTTGTTCTCTTTCCCCAGTAGGAGATGCATTAGTATTCTCTGAGATGTATTGGTTTAATATTTGCAGTGTTGCCTTTTGATAGGTAGGGTTTGGTGCTTTGTGAGTCCTGGTTGTGTTGTTATGATACGGTGGGTTTGCTATGGGTTCTAAATGGGCAGCGTTTATAGTACTTCCTAATGTGCCTGGCCAGGGCCGGATTTACCTTGAGTGAGGCCCTACACCAACAAAAATTGTGGGCCCCCAGCAGGGGCGGCCCAAGGGGGGTGCGGACCTCATTTGCATAAGGGGCCTCATTTGCATAAATATTTGCATAATGTTACCATATACTAACTTTTAGTAAACGTGCCTCTTAATGAGTGTATGGATAAAGAAAGACTAAAAGATTTCTACATTACTATAATCCAGTGCCAACTGCCAGACACATTAGGAACTACTACAAACACTGCCCATAGTAAACCCGCCGTATCCTAACAGCACTACCAGGACTCACAAAGCACCATACTCTACCAATCAAAAGGCAACACTGCAAATATTAAACCAATACATTTCAGAGAACAACAATACATGACCTACTGGGGAAAGAGAACAAGTGGCAATGTCAAATAGGAATTATATAAACAGAACACCTCAGCTCAGTTACACATGCAGAACATAGACCATCACCAAACAAGTAATCACAATTTAGAAATAGGAAGACAATAATTAAACTGGGAATCCCAAAAGCCAAACTTGGAATGTACAACACTGTAGAAATAAAACAATACATTAATTTGCTCTTGTACTAAACAAAGCACAGATGTTAATGATGCACATTTACCAGAGCTGACATATTCCAATTAATAAATTCAAAATAAAGAGATATTTTTCTACCTTTTGTGCATTTTTTTCAGCTGCAATTGCTCCAGCCACTTTCTTCTGGTTTCTTCGTGTCTTCTGCTAACTCTCCATCGTCTGCTGTCCATTTGTCCTTTCTTCTCTCTTCTAGATTTTTTTCCATTCTCTCTCTACATCTGCTTTAACATACTAATCTTTCTCCTTTTGCTCTTTCCTCATTCCTATTTCATCCACTCAAATATTACCCCTCCATCCTCAATCCCCACTTACTCTCCCAATACCCGGCCAATTGTAGATTTTTTATCCCTCCCACACAAAATATTTTTCCCTTCTCCATTTTACTCTTCCAGCCCCATCCCATTCTAATCCTCCCCCAACATCAGCTCCCTTCTAGTTCCAGCCTCACCCAGCATCCATTCCCTTCTAGTCCCTGCATCAGCCCATTTCCAGCCCTAGCCATCCATCAGCCCATTTCCAGTCCTAGCCCCCCCCATCACCCCACTTACAGTCCTTAACCCATCACCCCATTTTCAGTCCTTAACCCCCCATCACCCCATTTTCAGTTTAAGCCCCCCCTATAACCCATTACCAGTCCTAACCCCCCATCAGCCCACTTCCAGTCCTAACCCCATCAACCCATTTCCAGTCAGCCCCCCATAGCCCATTGCCAGTCCTACCCCCCCCCATCAGCCCACAGCCCATTACCAGTCCTAACCCCATCATCCCACCTCCAGTTTTAACCCCCCAGCCCATTTCCAGTCCTAGCCCCCTATAGCCCATTACCAGACAACCCCCATCAGCCCACAGCCCATTACCAGTCTTAACCCCCCCAAAGCCCATTACCAGTTCTAATCCCCCCCCAACAGCCCATTACCAGTCCTAACCCCATCAGCCCACCTCCAGTCTTAACCCCCCAGCCCATTTCCAGTCCTAGCCCCCCCCATAGCCCATTACCAGACAGCCCCCATCAGCCCACAGCCCATTACCAGTCTTAACCCCCCCAAAGCCCATTGCCAGTTCTAAGCCCCCCCCAACAGCCCACAGTCCATTACCAGTCCTAACCCCATCAGCCCACCTCTAGCCTTAACCCCCCCAGCCCAGCCCATTTCCAGCCCCAGCCCCCCAATAGCCCATTACCAGCCCTACCCCCCCAGTCCATTTCCAGCCCCAGCCCCCCCAATAGCCCATTACCAGTCCTACCCTCCCATAGTCCATTACCAGTCCTACCCCCCCCATAGCCCATTACCAGTCCTACCCCCCCCCCACATAGCCCATTACCAGTCCTACCCCCCCCCACATAGCCCATTACCAGTCCTACCCCCCCCCCATAGCCCATAGCCCATTACCAGTCCTACCCCCCCCGGCCTAAAGTAAAATTTAATTAAAAAAAAAAACCTGGTGGCTGCCGCCGCGGGGCCCCCTCTGCTGCCGCGGGGGCCCCGTCTACAAGCTGGTCGGGTCCGGTCGGGTCTCTCTCCCTCCCTCGCTGCAGGCTGCAGGCTGCGAGAGACGCATCTTCGCGTCTCTCGCAGCCTGCAGCGAGGGAGGGAGGGAGAGAGACCCGACCGGACCGGACCCGACCCGACCCGACCAGCTTGTAGACGGGGCCCCCGCGGCAGCAGAGGGGGCCCCGCGGCGGCAGCCACCAGGTTTTTTTTTTAAAATTAAATTTTACTTTAGGCCGGGGGGGATAGGACTCCTACCCCCCCCCCCGGCCTAAAGTAAAATTTAATTTAAAAAAAAACCTGGTGGCTGCCGCCGCGGGGCCCCCGCTGCTGCCGCGGGGGCCCCGTCTACAAGCGGGTCGGGTCGGGTCCGGTCCGGTCGGGTTGGGTCGGGTCTCTCTCCCTCCCTCGCTGCAGGCTGCGAGAGACGCGAAGGGAGAGCGTCTCCTCACGTCTGTGTTAAGCCCGCAGGGGCTGATGGGAAATCCCATCAGCCCCTGCGGGCTTAACACAGACGCGAGGAGACGCTCTATCTTCGCGTCTCTCGCAGCCGGGAGGGAGGGAGGGAGACGAGACCCGACCCGACCCGACCAGACCATACCATCTTGTAGACGGGGCCCCCGCGGCAGCAGAGGGGGCCCCGCGGCGGCAGCCACCAGGTTTTTTTTTTAATCGAATTGAAAAAAAAAAAACCTGGTTCTATTTTTTGTGGGCCCCTGCCGGTTGTGGGCCCTACGCCATGGCGTACATGGCGTATACGTAAATCCGGCCCTGTGCCTGGCAGTTGTCACTGGAGTATAGTAATGTAGAAATCTGGTAGTCTTTCTTTATCCATACACTCATTAAGAGGCATGTTTACTATAAGTTAGTGCACGTTAACTGTAAGCAAATGTTTATGCAAATGAGGCTTCACACCCCCTTTGGGTTGGCCCTGGTCAGACTTCAACAAAATTTTTAGTAATATTTAATTTCTCAGGAGGTGTCAATTGTAAATTCATTAAGAAACTGCATGGGGAGTTTTGTTCTGAAGCTCGAGCGTCCTGCATTTACTAAAAGCCTCTACCACACCAAACTTGCTCTCTCTCTGCCTTCATTGCACATGCTTTCTGGGATTATTTATTTTCCATTTTGGGTTAACTTATTGTAAATATTAAGTTTTAAAATTATGTTCTTCAGATCCTGCTATACATACCTATATTCTTTTTATTTCTAAACAAGGTTCCTGAGGCAAAACAGAGGCTCTAAAAGTTTTGTTGTCAGCAGGCCCTTCTTATTTACGTGTCTAGCCCATTTAATATAATACGGTCTCTTGTCAACACTCGTATCTTCACAGTTTGTTTCTCTCTTCAGGCTTTAACACCCCTTGCCAAATCTCAGTATCTCATACGTTTACTCTCTAAGGGCTATAACCTGACCTTTGGCCATTTCACTCAACCCAATCAGGCCCTATTGCTCAGGAACCCCCAGTGTAGGAAGAAACCTTTCAGGCCCTAATAATGCCTCACTTTGACTATGCCAATGCGATCTTGTATGGTCTACCTAAGTGCACGACTAACCCCTTACAACTTGCAATGAATTCAGCTGCAAGAATCCTTCATGGAGCCTCAAGTTCTCATATTACCCCAATACTAAAACAATTGCACTGGCTACCCATACAAGCCAGGATCTCATTCAAGATCCTAATTATGACCCATAAAGCCATCAATAAATACCCTGCTACTGCCATTACTGATCTAATTTTAATCACACCTCCCAATCGAGCAAGGAGATCGAATGCCGCAAATACTCTCATATTACCTAAGGCAAGCATGAAGTGTTCTCAATTCACTAGATCCAGAGCCTTCTCCTTCTTTGCTCCATCCTGCTGGAACGCACTACCAGCAACTATCAGAACCATCAGTGAACTCTCCCAATTTAGGAAGGCACTGAAACGGCACCTCTTTCTTCATCACTACGATGATGCAGTCTTCTCCCCACACTCACCCACTCTCACATCTCAACGCAGCACCTCAAACTCATACACGTCACATTCCCAGACTGATCACTCGCAATCACACCTTCCCCTCCAACCACCATGAGAAACTTATGCAGTGCCGCATAACTCATTATATTGTTGCATAAAGTAGACTGTATTTATTCATCGTGTCTCCTTGTTAAGGGACTGGTTATTTATACCCTATTTTACCTGTTATACCTGCTTAATGCATACCCAAGTTTAATTTTCCTGTTTAATGTATACCCAAGTTATTATACCTGTTTCACTGTAAGCACAAATCACGAAATTGAGATGTGCAACTCTTATGTTCATTGTAAACCGCACTGATGTCGAATAGCGCGGTATAAAAGAGACTGCAAATAAATAAATAAACCCTGGGAATAGCAGTCCCACAATGGCATCACAGCCTCATGCATCCCACAACATGAACTGCAGCATCCCAGAGTAAAAGATACTGCAATAATCACAGCCAGAACAGCCCCTATTCAGCCTTTAGTCATGCCGCCACAACCTGGCCTTAGACTAGTGCAAACTACAGTGAATGCAGCCCACAACTCCCACTGTCAGCTTCCTTCCCCTTTGGCTCCAAGCTGGGATCTTCACGGCCTTCTTAAAACCATAACTGTGATTCCCATGGCTCATTCAGAGCCAGCCGGGAGCACCAGTAGACCACAACTCAGTTTTTCTAGCTGGACCATGGCCCACAGCCAGCTGCCGAAATTGCGGCCTGCACAGACTGCTGAAACAATTAAAAACAAAAATTCACTGTGGTTCCTTCAATGCAACTGTAGCCTCTTCTGAGAGGTGCTAGCCTTACTTAATTCCACTTTGGGCTTTTATTAAAGTAGTTGTGACCAGAGTTAAATGATGTTACCTCGGACTTTTACTTCACAGAGAGCTATCAGTGAAAGCAAACTGTGTCCCCCAACGGCTTCCTTTGGGACCAAAGCTAGAAGAAATAAAATAAAACTAAAAAGGATTCCTGCAAACCACCAAGATGTCAGAGGTGTAGATGTTCAGTAAATACATTTTGAATTTTCTTTACATAAATTCTTATCAGACACTTGAATTGAAATAGTTAAAATATTTATTGCACAAGATGGCAAGTTAAATAAATATAATTTGGAATATAGCTAGTTAAAAATGGCCAATAAGAATAAATAATCACTATAAGTGCATGAGATGTTATTGCACAAGAATAATTAAAATATCACAAAAAAAAATCTATCTTAAGATACTTTTCAGCCTTAATAAAAACTGTTCTTCTTGTTCCCTATTACAGGTAAACTCAGATACAGGTTAAGTATAACCTTTCAAATACTTTTCTTTAAAAATACACTTTTAAACAGTTCTTATTCACAAAGCTTCTTTCCTTTAACTTTTCCTCACTAATTCTGTATTTCTTCTCTATTTTGCAGGAAACACCAGGATATGAACATTCAGCAAGTTATGGCTGTGAAAGCTTCTTCAGTGCTTGAAAATAAATAAATAAAATATGGGTACCACAACACAATAAAAACCAAAAATAATGTTTATCTAGCTGTGTCAGTGTTGGTAGCTACATCTTCCTGGCTCTCTCTTACGAAGGAGCCTCGTTCTGCCAGTCCTCAGGTTTTGGTCCCGGAACGTTTGTATCATCTTTGACTCCTCCCTTTCCTTCTCCACTCATATCAACAGATTGATAAAAACTTGTCATTTCTTTCTCTATAACATTAACATCTTCCGCCAGACCTGATATACTCATATAACCTTTCTTCTGAAATCACTTCACTGTTTCCCCTTCCATTTCCATTTCAAACTCTTTCCAACCTATAACTGCATTCACTCGACTGCTTCTGATTACCTTTCCTCTCTCCGCTCTCCCTACACCCCTCCTCGTGACTCCTCTGGCTTTCTTCTCTCTATGCCCTTTTCTTCTACTGCCAAATCTAGACTTCGATCTTTTCATCTTGCTGCTCCTTATGCATGGAATAAACTTCTTGTATCTTTACATCAAGTCTCACCTCTCTCCCTTTTCAAATCCATTCTAAAAGCTTACCTCTTTGAGGCCACTCTTGGATCCTAATCTTGTTCCCCTTGAGTCTCCTCTCCCTACTGAGCCCCTTATTTCTCTTGTATTGTGCTGTCTGTCTTAACTAGATGATAAGATCTACAAGCAGGGACTGTCTTCTATATGTGTTTGTACAGTGCTGCATACACCTTATATATAAATAATAATAATAGCAGTAGTACTCCTTTTAAGAAATAATCCTGACTGAAAAATATCTTATGGGAGGAGTGGTCTAGTGGTTAGGACAAGGTACTTCGGGCCAGGGGTTCAAGTCCCACCTGGGGACAGCAATCTCAGGCCGGAGGGACTGGGATTTCTAGTCCTATAGGCACTACATTGCCCATGTTCCCTGTAAGTATTAGCGTATGTGTGTCATATCCCCTCATGTTAAATGTATCCCCCAATTGACCGCTTTGACCCGGTGAAAAGCAGGATATAAATACAGCTAAATAAATAAATAAAATTCTTGAAGACTGTCAAACTAAAAGTGGTCAGCAGCGCTGCCCTTCTGCACTGCACCTCACTCAAAGCAGCTCACAAACTCCAGTGGCAGAAAAATCTCTCTCTCAGGAAAAAGTTTAATTAATTCCCTTTCCTCTTAATCACTATTAATTTTTTCCACCTCTTTTGGGTGCCAGCTTTTTTTTCAAATTTATTTAAATTATTCAACTCAAAACAATACAAACGGTATAAAACTATTACATATTATAGATATTAACCTCTCCAGATAAGTCTGTCAGCAGAGCTTCTTAAAGACAGAATTTCTCATAAAGGAGTATTCAAACTCTATGAAACCTTTTTTCCTTGAAGGCAAAACAGAATCAAAACTGAAGTCTTTCAAACCTTTTCCTGAAGGATCAGCTCAGATTTACAGAGTGCATCCAAAAACAACAAACCAAATAAAATATTTTACTTCCCCAGCTTACCTCACCCTCTTCCTCACTTTTTTGTCAAAGCCACTTTAAATCTCCTTAAACAAACTTCTTTCAGTACCTCACTCTCTCACTATCAACCTCCCTCTTCTGTGATGGACCCCAACTCATCTAACTGAAACAGAACACACAAAAAGTTCCAGCTTGTTACAAAAATTAGCGTTCCTATGTTAGCATTAAATAGTCCATGGGACCCGAAATTCAGTACTTTACAGAAGTTTTTACAGAACTTGAATTCCATAATATACCTAGGGTTGCCAACTGGCCGGTTTTCAGCCGGCCTGGCCGGTTTTTCCATGGCCAGGCCGGCTGCCGGCGCAGAGGCAAAACCGGCCCTTGAAAAGCCGTTTTTTTGCTCTGGCCGCAAGATCGGGAGCGGCCAGAGCAAAAAAAAAACGGCTTTTCTCCCCCGGAGGGCTTCAGAGGGAGCCGGGGAAGCCCGCGCGAGGCCCCGGCTCCCTCTGAACAGCCGCCAGCGTGAAGAGCCTTTACCTTCACGCTGGCAGCTGTTCCTGTGAAGCCGCGATTGGTGGGAAAGGTTAAAGGCAATGCCCTTTAACCTTTCCCAGCATTCGCGGCTTCACAGGAACAGCCGCCAGCGTGAAGGAAAAGGCTCTTCACGCTGGCAGCTGTTCAGAGGGAGCCGGGCTTCCCCGGCTCCCTCTAAAGCCTCAGACAGCCGCGGTTTTGGGGGGGGGAGGCCAAGGACTGCATGGGCTGTGATGGGGGGAGGGGGCCTGGACTGGAAAAGGGCTAGGAGGGTGGAATTTGACTGGAAATGGATTGTGTTGGGGGGGACGGGACTTGGACTGGAAAGAAACGGGCTGTGATGGGAGGGGACCTGGACTGTAAAAGGGCTATGGGGGGGGGGAGGGGACATGGACTGAAATGGGTTTTGATGGGGAGGGGGACCTGGACTGAAAAAGGGCTGGGGGGGGGGGACATGGACTGGAAATGGGTTGTGATGGGGAGGGGGACCTGGACTGTAAAAGGGCTATGGGGGGGGGGGGAACTTGGACTGGAAAAGGGCTATGGGGGGGGGGAACTTGGACTGGAAATGGGCTATGGTGGAGGGAGGGGGAACGGACTGGAAATAGGCTGTGATTAGGGGGACTTGGACTGGAAATGGGTTGTGAAGGGGGGGGGGGACCTGGACTGGAAAAGGGCTATGGGGGGGCATTGGACTGGAAAGAAATGGGCTGTGATGGGGAGGGGGACCTGGACTGTAAAAGGGCTATGTGGGGGGGGGGGGACATGGACTGGAAATGGGTTTTTATGGGGAGGGGGACCTGGACTGGAAAAGGGCGATGGCAGGGGGGGACATGGACAGGAAATTGTTTGTGATTTGGAGGGGGACCTGGACTGGAAAAGGGCTATGGGGGGGGGGGGGCTTGGACTGGAAATGGGTTGTGATGGGGAGGGGGACCTGGACTGGAAAAGGGCTATGGGGGGGGGGGGCTTGGACTGGAAATGGGCTATGGTGGAGGGAGGGGGAACTTGGACTAGAAATAGGCTGTGATTAGGGGGGCTAGGACTGCAAATGGACTGTGATGGTGGGGGGGGGGTAGGACTGCAAATGGGCTGTGATGGTGCGGGGGGACTCGGACTGGAAATGGACTGTGATGGGGGGGGGCTAGGACTGGAAATGGTCTGTGATGTGAGGGCTAGCACTGGAAATGGGCTGATGAAGAGCTGGAATAGGACTGGAAATGGGCTGATGTGGGGCATGGGAGAATGGGATTAGAAGGGAGTGGATGCTGGGTGGGTCTAGAACTATAAGAACTGATTTTGGGGGAGGACTAGAATAGATGGGGAATGAGAATGGAGAGGGGAAAAATATTTT
This sequence comes from Ichthyophis bannanicus, assembly GCA_033557465.1. Lineage (NCBI taxonomy): Eukaryota > Metazoa > Chordata > Amphibia > Gymnophiona > Ichthyophiidae > Ichthyophis > Ichthyophis bannanicus. The sequence goes on along the minus strand of CM066036.1, from coordinate 546,285,878 downwards.
GTGTGGAAGAAAAGTCTATGATGGGCTGGGTATTGGGAGAGTGAGGGGCTTGAGAATGGAAGGGTGAAATTTAAATGGATGATAAAGGAATAAGGAAAGAATTGGGGGAAAGAGCAAAAGTGAAACAATCAGTATGTTAAAGCAGAAATAGAGAGAGAATGGAAAACATCTAAAAGAGAAGAAAGGACAAATGGATAGCTCGCAGAAGACACGAAGAAACCAGAAGAAAGTGACTGGAGCAATTGCAACTGAAAAATAAAACGCCCAAACAGAAGGTAGAAAAATACTTTTTATTTTGAATTTATTAGCTGGAATATGTTTGGTCTGGGAAGTGTGTATTGATAACATCTTTGCGTTTTTGTTTAGTGCAAGAGGAAATTACTTTATAGTTTTATTTCTCCAGTGTTGTACATTTCATGTTTGGATTTTGGGGTTCCCAGTTTAATTATTATCTGACCAAGGAAGTTAGCCTACACGTATCCTCGGTAATTTTTGTGGGTGGGGCTGGGGGCGTGGCAGGGGTGGGACTAGGGGCGGAGAATGGGTGGAGCATGGCGAGCCACAGGTGTCGGGTTTTTCTCGGTGAAAAAGTTGGTAACCCTAAATATACCTCCTAATGCCAGTTTTTAGGTATTTTTAACACTTATTTCAGAAGTTGTTGTTGTTTTTAACCCTATTAAATAAACGGCACCATCTAAACAGTCTATTTCCCTTAGAAATAGGGAACAAATCTCAGTGGATCCCTGCACTGCCTCAACACCTGTAAACTCATGCTGTTGTACCTACTGAGCATGCTCATGCTCACACACACTTCCTATATAAACTTAAAATTAAAGTATTTTATTATTTAATCTGACTTCTCTAAACCTCCCAACACCCACTGTAACATTCTTTTCCAAAACCAAGGCTCCAGAGACTCCCCCAGAGCCTTGGGAAGTCAACCCCTCCCCCTTCTTCTCTCTTGTCCCAGACAGTAAAAATGACATGGTTCCTTTAATTCCAGCTCCTCCTCCCCTTGCAGGCCAAGCCAGGGACCCTAGTAATGTAACTACAACAAAGTTTCCAGCTTCTCCCTCTCTCTCCAAGACTGTGATCCTCCTGCTGAAATCAAATCCCTGAGAATCTAAACAAACACACAAGCTGCAGCAGCCCTGATCAGTCCTATCTTAACTAATGTAAAAAAGGTAAACATGTCTTTATTTACGTATCAAAAATTAGCCATGCTTCCTGCAGCCCAATGCCCCCTCACTTTTATTTATTTTTCAGAAACCTGCACCATTGACTCAGAGCAGGACCAAAACCCCAATTCCTTTAATTTATTTCCAGGCTGCTCTCCAGCCAACACTTCCCTAACTCTTTTTATTTTTAAACTGCTGCCATTTTTTTCCTGCTTACACTTGCTGCAGAGTACTTTAGCACCATAAACCAAGCATCCTGCAACCCCCTTGAAGCCACCAGCATTGCAGGCAAATATATTTATACTATTATATTTTTAAACTGGTTACATAACAAATTGATCTCCATGGACAACACCCACCTGTCCTCCTGACCCTAAATGAGCTGCAACCACAGGTATCAAGCCTCCCACAAGCAGCAGAAACTGCATGACTGACCTTCTCTCAGCATTGAGCCTGCATAATCTACATACTCAGGTGAGATAGCAAAAAGGTACTTTTTTTTTCTCTGCTCCCTATTCCTTATTCTTACTTTAACTTCTGGTTTCATTTACACAGATGCTGGTATATTTCCCATCACTCTCCTGGCTGTATTGTGTTGCAGCTGCCAGCACCTTGATATTTCTTAAAAAGCAAACAGCGGCACTACCTGTTTCTTGTGAGAGACAGGAAGTGCCTCTGGTTGCCTTTCAAAAGCACCATGGTGCTGGCGGCTGTAATACAGCATAACCATGGCAGTGAATGGAAACACTTCCATGGCTTTGAAAGCGAGGGAGGCATTGAGGCAAGCTTCCAGCACCCTCAAGTATGTGCACCCCAAGTCGGTGCCTCAATGGCTTACTCCTTAAATTGACCATGTTTGGATGCCCAGAATTGCAGACTCCGAAGCAACCTGAATCAATTGGAAAGACAATTTGTAAATTTTCCCTGAAGAGTTACCTGAACCTTGGCTACAGCTTCCCAGATAACCTTCTTAGTGAAAGTTGCCAAGTGCTTCATTTTGATCACTCTCATACCCTGAGTTAAATCTGCAGTTAGCATCTTCCCAACATATTCCTGACACACACCTTAGTGGGGGAATTTCACTAATGTGGTGGCAATGATCCTCTTCATCGTTCCCAACTCTCATCCACACCTGTGCCAAGCCTTGCCAACTCCCACTGCTTCAATCCCCATGGAACCAGATCATCTCACCTCCTACCACTCCAGCCATCTCATGCAACTCCATCTGGTCAGAGAGGATATCAACTGGCAGTCCTGGTGGCAAGCTCGGTGTACACTGCACCTCCAAACAGAGGACAGGGAGCCAAACATTCCCTCAAACTCTCCACTGCCAGCAAGGATACATTTTTGAGTCCTCACTATGAAATGGTGATCCAGGTACTCCAGATCTTGGTGCAGAAGTGAGTCACTGGATTTCCCCTTTCCTTTCCCCAAAGTTACAAAGACACTATCACAGACACTCCCTCTGGTGACTAATGTGATGCCATCTTGGTTCTCTTCTACTTAGGGAAATCCCATATGACAGAAAATTGTAAACAAAAATTATCCTATTTTACACAGGCTTGTAGTGTATCTACTACTATTTGCAAACAGTTTTCTTTGTCTTTCTGGCCACGATCAATCACATGGTCTAAGTATAAGCTGGCAATAGTTTCTTCTTGGTCTTTTGCTGTAACTGAGAACTTGAATAAATTGGAAACTTAGGAGCCTTCCATTCAACCCCACTGGGAACATAAAACCATTTGGACCCTTTATAGACAGGACTATTAATGCTCTCATTTAAAAAAAAAAGTGGATGCACATGAAATGGACAAGCTCTTGCTTGCCATGAATTAATTTTATAAGCAAGGAGGAAAACAACTAGGTATTCTAAACAGTAAACCAATAACCTAAATATTAATACTAATTTATAGGTTAACAGCAAAGAACTTTATATTGTACCATAATTACCAGCTATACACTTAGGGGCTTGTTTACAAAGCCGCAGTAGCGGTTTGCGATCGTAATCGGAGCCGCGGTCCCATTGATTTCAATGGGGCCGCGGCTGCGATCGCGATCGCGAACCACTACCGCGGCTTTGTAAACAAGCCCCTAAGGGTTGATTTTATAAGGGAATTGCATAAAGATACATGCCATTAACATATGTAAGTCCCTATTTCAAGGGACTTAGAGTCTTTAGGCAGTTGCTAAAATGTAAGCGTGTGTGCAAATCTTATCGCACATACTTAGAGTGGGTATGTGCGGGGCAGAGCTTGAGCAGAGCACAATCAGACTTTAAATTTATGTGCTTATGCTATAAAATCGTATAATTTATGCATGTTTTTGCAAAATTCAAGCCTGGGAATTTGTGCCTGATCTAGGCATAAGTGCTGCAACTAGATTGAGGTGCATCTTTATGTCCCTATTTAATAAAGTAAAGTACGCAATAAGCATTAACTGCATGGGAGGTTATGAAATTGCACTCCTAATGCATGCTTGGTACAACAGAACCAAGTCATTAATATTGCTATCAGTGTACATGCTAAACTCTTAGCCTGCATGCTAAATACTTTTGATTCACTATTGATTTAGCACAAGTCGAAATTCATGCAATATTAGAAAATGTGCACCCTTTCCTTTCTGAACACACTACTTATCCAACCTCGTATCACCTTCTGTTTAGACTACTGCAACTTGTGCCTAGCTGACTCCCATTGAAACCCTTCTTCCATCCATTCAGAACTCGATTGCACAGCTAATCTTCCACCATTGTCACTATGCTTTATAATCCCTCTTCTCAAGACACTTTACTTCACTGGCTCCCTTTCCATGTCTGCGTACAGTTCAAATGTCTACCACTGACCTAGAAGTGCATTCCATTCTGAAGTTCTTCATTACTTCTCTTCTTATCTCTCTCTACAACACCCTCTTCGGGAACTCTGCTCATTAGGAAAATTGCTTTTATCTGTGCCCTTCTCTTCTACTGCCATCTCCAGGCTTTCTTTGCTCCACCTTACTGTGCCATATGCCTGGAATAGACTACCTGAGTTGGTAAATCAGGCACTATCTTTGCTCCTGCTCTAATGCAGTCTAAAAATCCACCTCTTCCCAGACTAACCACTAAAACCCTTTAACAATGGATTCAGATTCACCCCATCCCCCATTCTCCTGTTTAATACCCTTATGCATTTTAATCATTTCCCTTAAAGAATTATCCTGCCCCCTGTTTTTTTCTGTTTGCTTGTCTTGAACAGATTGTAAGCTCTGTGGAATAAGGACTGTCTCCTATGTGTGCTTGTCTATATAGTGCTATACAAATGATAAGTAGTAGTGGCAGCACCCAAGCTAAATGTTTGTGTAGAGGAAGCCTCTAAATGCTGTTTTTAACCTCCACCATAGTCACTTAACCCCTACTTGTTATTTAACAAGCTTAACCCATGAGTACTTACTCTGAGCAGTCAGTGATACCAGATGACTAATAAACCATTTGAAGTTCTTACGGTTGCCAAATTTTGAGCTTATAAGGACCAGACACTTTTCCATGGTTTCCTTTCAAATTGCAGTCCTTTTCTGGGGAGAGGGGAGGCCCCTCTCAGAATCTCAGGCTTTTCCAGTCACTATCTCTTCTGCCACCACCATTACCTGTTGCAAAATCTTGGAATGCACATCCTCTTAAAGGATTTTCCGCATCTGGCCCCCTTTGATGCACACTTCCTGTTATCATGGGGCAGACATGGAAGAGTCTGCCCCATGATAAGGCTTTGTGTAGGCGGCAGCAATAGTGGAACTTGGAGAAATGCTTGACCAAGCAATACAGAGTCTGGCTAAAGATTCTAACTGGATGCTGTACGAAGGACTGCAAAACTAGACTGTCTAGCTCAGTGATGGCTAACCTTTTTGAGCCCGAGTGCCCAAACTGCCGCACAAAACCAAAGAATTTCCTCAAAGTGCCAGCACGTCAATTTGCATAAATATTTGCATAATGCTAACATACACTAACTTTTAGTAAACATGTCTCTTAATGAGTGTATGGATAAAGACAGACTAAAAGATTTCTACATTACTATAATCCAGTGCCAACCGCCAGGCACATTAGGAACTACTACAAACACTGCCCATTTAGAACCAATAGCAAACCCGCCGTATCCTAACAGCACTACCAGGACTCACAAAGCACCACACCATACCTATCAAAAGGCAACACTGCAAATATTAAACCAATACATTTCAGACAATAACAATACATGACCTACTGGGGAAAGAGAACAAGTGGCAATTTCAAAAAGGAATTACATAAACAGAATACCTCAGCTCAGTTACACAGTTGCAATTGCTCCAGCCACTTTCTTCTGGTTTCTTCATGTTTTCTGCTAACTCTCCATCATCTGCTGTCCATTTGTCCTTTCTTCTCTCTTCTAGTTTTTTTTTCCATTCTCTCTCTCTCTACATCCGCTTTAACATACTAATCTTTCTCCTTTTGCTCTTTCCTCATTCCTATTTCATCCACTCAAATTTTACCCCTCCATCCTCAATCCCCACTTACTCTCCCAATACCCGGCCAATTGTAGATTTTTTATCCCTCCCACACAAAATATTTTCCCCTCTCCATTTTACTCTCCCAGCCCCATCCCATTCTAATCCTCCCCCAACATCAGCTCCCTTCTAGTTCCAGCCTCACCCAGCATCCATTCCCTTCTAGTCCCTGCATCAGCCCATTTCCAGTCCTAGCCCCCCATCAGCCCATTTCCAGTCCTAGCAACCCCCCAACCCAATACCAGTCCTAGCCCCCCCCAACCCAATACCAGTCCTAGCCCCCCCATCAACCCACTTCCAGTCCTAAACCCCCATCACCCCATTTTCAGTTTAAGCCCCCCCTATAACCCATTACCAGTCCTAACCCCCATCACCCCATTTCCAGACAGCCCCCATCAGCTCACAGCCCATTAGCAGTCCTACCCCCCCAGCCCATTAGCAGTCCTAACCCCCCCCCTCCCTGCCCATTAGCAGTCCTAACCCCCCCTCCCTGCCTCCCTCCCTGCCCATTAGCAGTCCTACCCCCCCCTTCACATTAGCAGTCCTAACCCCCCCCTCCCTCCCTGCCCATTTGCAGTCCTAACCCCCCCCTCCCTGCCCATTAGCAGTCCTAACCCCCCCCCCTCCCTCCCTCCCTGCCCATTAGCAGTCCTAACCCCCCCGCCCTCCCTCCCTCCCTGCCCATTAGCAGTCCTAACCCCCCCTCCCTCCCTGCCTGCCCATTAGCAGTCCTAACCCCCCCTCCCTCCCTGCCCATTAGCAGTCCTACCCCCCCAGCCCATTAGCAGTCCTAACCCCCCCTCCCTCCCTCCCTGCCCATTAGCAGTCCTAACCCCCCCTCCCTCCCTCCCTGCCCATTAGCAGTCCTAACCCTCCCCTAGCCCTGCCCATTAGCAGTCCTATCCCCCCCTACCCATTAGCAGTCCTAACCCCCCCCTAGCCCATTAGCAGTCCTAACCCCCCCCTAGCCCATTAGCAGTCCTACCCCCCCCCCCCCTCTGGCAAATTTTTTAAAAAAAAAAGCAGGCTCTGGCTGCTGCCGCGGCAGATTGCAATGTCCCGCGGGGCCCCCTCCGCCCGCTAAGCCCCTCTGCAAGGGCTTTCAGATTCGCGAGGGAGAGAATCTCCCCTCGCGTCTCTGTTAAGCCCGCAGGGGCTAATGGGAAATTTCCCATCAGTCCCTCGCGTCTAAAGGGGCTGATGGGAAATTTCCCATTAGCCCCTGCGGGCTTAACAGAGACGCGAGGGAGACGCTCTCCCTCGCGAATCTGAAAGCTCTTGCAGAGGGGCTTAGCGGGCGGAGGGGGCCCCGCGGGACGCTGCATTCTGCCCTTGCCGCGTCCGCGGCAGCAGTCAGAGCCAGCTTTTTCTTTTTTTGCGGACCTTCCCGCGTGCCAGCTGCAAGGCCTTCGCGTGCCACAGCTGGCACGCGTGCCATAGGTTCGCCATCGCTGGTCTAGCTTATCAGATAGTGAATATTGTGATAGTTGCTGTAAGGCTAAGTTAGCAAAAAACATTGCACTCTGGTAATTTTAGCAACCACTTAAATGTGGTTTTAAATGCTAGCATGCCAACAGCGATAGCATGTTATATGACATCTGTCCCTGGGGCTGTCTTCTCTCAAAAGCCCTCCAAATCCCAGCCAACGTTTGGGTATATTCCCCCTCCCTCCAGAAAATCCAAGCAAGAGAGACTCCAGTCCCCTACTTCCCCCAAATAACCATGAAAAAGAGCTGTATCACCCCAATTTAATGCACATCCTGACCTCTGACCCTCTCCCTTTGCACATATTCAAAGAACGGGTACCTCTAATTCTATGATACTGAGTAGAAAATGTGTCCTCTGTGAATGTGAAACACCACTAGACAGCACAATTTTGCAATCAGCAGCTATGCTAACAGAAAGTATTTGATCCCCCCAGCCCCTCTCTACCAGGGATCACTGAAGGGGTGAAATGGGATTTCAAATGGAGAGCTAGGGGCCAGCATCTGTGACTAGCAGCCATGTTGGGGGTGCTGTGTAGGTTTAGAAAAGGCCCCAAAGAGCTTATCTGTGAAGTCAGGAGGTGGAATGGAAGGATCCCATGTGTCACTTGGTCCTTGCATTTTGGATCCTACAGTAGAGGAATCTCTGGATGCCATGCACACATCCAGTAGACATCTCAGACTACTTCATGCAGCCCATTTAGGAGTCATACTCTCCATATGATTAACATCATAAACTGAATACCAAGAAGAACTGTAGAGACTTAGCACCCTTTGTCCTAAAACAAAATATGCTTACAAGGGGCAAGACAAATATTAGAGAAAAATCATAGAAAACATGCAACTCAATTTTATATTCATCACACTATGGGACAGTGCAATTCAACTAGTCTCTGCCTCAAAATAGTGCAAATGAGCTCCTGATGATGTTTTAGTATATATTTAGGTACAAAATAAATACAAGGAACTGTGTAAACTGTTAACAAAAATATCTAAACAATGATTAACAAGTGGAGCAAACCAAAATTTAGCTTCCATAAAAAGATTGCATTGGGATAGGAATGGCTAAACAGTTTTTTCTGGAAGCCACGTCTAAAAACGTTGATTGATATCAATTGATTCTGGCAGAGTGGTCTGTGAAGGCTGTACAACTTTATGGTTGTTTAAAGGTCTGATTTGCCAAGCTTTATTTCTCATAGATACAGAATTGGGGGGGGGGGGGGGGGAGGCTTAGTACTGTATATTAGGCCCTAAATCTCCATGATTCATATTCTTTGCAATTTCATGAAGATAAATTAAGATTCCAGTCTAGCTGAAGATCAAATAGTTTGTGAACTTTATTACTGAAGTAGTTTCTTGCTCTTTTGCTGCATGAGTCCGTTTTCACTACAAACTCATCAACACGGGCACTCAAAAATACAAGCCAAGTCATATTATTCAAATGGTTAGTAATAAATGCAAAATCTGTGTTCACCCCACTCAATAAAAAATCATAATGTGACAGTCATATACACCATCAACTTAAAATTAGACACAATTCAGGTAGCATCTAGGTGTTCTGAAGCATCAGAGGAATTCACCCCGCTCTTCTATTAAATCTTTTCTCAAGCGGTTTACTGTCAGTAGCTGTCATCTTGAGGCATGTTCTTCTAAATTGGCTACAATTAATCCAAAGTGCCGCAGCCAGAATATTCATCGAGATGCAGTTCATTTATAATTCCCTTACTATGGCTTGCATGATAAATGCTGGAAAAATTGTGCATAAGCTTCAAAATGACAATCTCGATTTGATATATCTTTTATTGCTACATGCTTCGAAGAATGTTTTATTTCTTCTGCGTCTGTATTTTGATTAAAAAGTCATCCTAGTCGCTGACATCTGAATGCAGAACTACGACATCTCGGCAATACAAAACTGAGGAAATCACTTTTTTTTTATTCAGTAGAAAGTGCAGGCTTTTTATTTTCTTGGTTCAACCAATCCTCGAAATATGACAGCTAAAATTTCGCTACAAATTTGCCAACTGGTTAAAACATAAGCCCTCTGCTGAATGGAATTCACTAAGGTTTTGTAGTTACCACAGAGCAACTGTCAAAATTATTGTGATTTAAATTCAAACCCTCTGTGTTAGTTCCTGGGGGCATTCCCAGAATTTTTATGATGGCTGCCGTGCAATTAATGTATAGACAAAGTTGCTATTATGTATTAACAACATGGCAGAAAACTCAAGATGCAATTAACTAAAACCTCTTCTGGTGGCATTGACTACGCTGTACTATCTGCCATAAAACAGTTAACATTCAGAAACAACCTCCATATTAACTGTAAATGGTATCTTCCATATTAGAGGGGTAATTTTATAAGGAGGCACTCCATTCTGTAAGTACACGTAACTGCGATGGTGCATATTTACACTGTGGGCATGCACAGGGTGAAATTTGTGTGGGATGAAAAGTTAACGTACATAAATTATAAAAATGCTATAATTTACAGGTGTTCTTTACTATGGCCATGCCACCTGAGTGAGTCCAACCTCATCTCACCTTGGAAGCTAAGCAGGGTTGGGCCTGGTTAATACTTGGATAGGAGACCACCTTGGAATACCAAGTGCTATAGGCTTACTGAATGGTATAAAGGCCTGGCAATCTATTTCCTGTCGCACTTTGCCAAGAAAATCCACGGGATAATCACAACATGGAAAACAATCCACAGGTTTGGCAGGTGTCAGCATTGACTTGACAGCACTTAACACATGTTCTTTAGAAATCCAGATATGGGCATTAATACCATCTTTTGGACTGGTGGAGGTGATCAGGTCTTAAATTAATGTGTTTTTCAAACATTTATGGATGTAATTACTCTCTAGATTTTTAACATAGTAATTGGTATATATTAATAGCTAACACACTTACTACGTTGGCCTGTTATTGCCCTTTTATTTTTATAAAGAGGCCTCAGCACCCATTTTCAAAATTGCCTTTTCATAGTTCATTTTATGCTTGCATGCATAACCCACTCATCTGGAGTGGTCTATCAGGATTGAAGGAAAGAAAATGATCAGGTATGTAAAATTTCTCTATACTGCAGAAAAATGTGTGAAATCCAAAACTTCTTCTTAATTTTGACTATTTCACATTAAACAAATTCTTCTACAATATGGAGACATTTTACATGCTGATAATGTTCTTTCCTTGAATCCTGCTAGGCCAATCCAGGACCTGCCCTTGGAAGACTGCCTTTAAGAGTTTAAGAGCCCTGCTGCCTTCTCATTGCCTTTGCAGTATCAGGAATTACTACAGAGCTGAAAGTTGCTCTGGTTTGCCTCCATCTGCTGTATGGGGAGTTCATCCCATTCGTCTGTACTGGTCTAGCCGGATTCAAGGAAAGAAAATTACTGGCTGTGTAAATTTCTCTTTGCTTTTCATCCTGCTAGACTAGTTCAGACAAGTCAGATGTACTCAAGCAGTAAGAAACCAAGGTGAAAGGAAGATGATGGTCTGAACAGAACTGCTCTGCCAAAGGTGCCAGCCATATCAGTTCCCACATACAACCTACAACACCTCCCAGAGGTGCTCAGGAAAGACCAAATAATTATCTTACAAATGCCTAAATGGGACACCAAGACAGACATAGCCCAAGAGAAGACTTGTGCCTTAGAGGAGTGAGTCTTCTTTCTTCAGAATTTGTTCTCCAAATAGACAATGGGCTAAAACAATAACACCTAAATCCAGTGGTAAATTGAGAACTTGGTTACCACCTGTCCTCTCCTTGGACCACTGATTAGAACACGAGATGGTCTGAATGATGGAAGGAATTAGCGACTTCCAGATATGCAAGCAGTATTCTCCTCTCAGCCAATAAAGACAGAGAGTCTGAGCAGAGGTCTTCCCCAGAGAAGGGAAGCATGATTAATCTGATGGTGATGAAAAGGATTAGAAGGGGGCCCAGGGTCTCAGAGAAAGGTTCAGCATTTCAGAGTGAAGTGAGTTTGGAATTTACTGACCGTGATACAGAGGATGTGTGTGCAAATGTGTGAGACAGTCAATGTCATATTTTGCAAGGGAAACTAGACAGGAGACTTATGTCTCCTGGAGTGGAGGAGTGGCCTAGTGGTTGGGGCAAGGTACTTCAGGCCAGAAGGTCGGGGGTTCAAATCCCACTAGAGGACAGCAACCTTGGGCCGGAAGGACTGGGGTTTCTAGTCCCACAGGTGCTCCTTGTGGTCTTGGGCAAGCCACTTAACCCTCCATAGCCCATATTCCCTGTAAAATAGTTATCTCCAAGTTATAATGCCCTGTTCAATGTAATTTCAGTTTGTTCAACGTAAACCGCACTGATGCAGAATAGCACGGTATATAAGAGAATGTAAATAAATAAATGTTTACAGGATGCTTGTCGTGATTAGATGTGATCAATATGTTTGTGTAAAGCTTGATCTCTAACAGCATGGATTGACCTGTAACATACAGAAGTAAATTAACAAAGAGCAAAGCAAAGCATGATGCAAGAAGATAAGGAAAAAACTGTACAATGTGACAGTTTTTGTAAATAAAAGGAAGTGCTGCAGATAGCAAAGAAAGGAGTTATGGGTAACAGCTCAAGTTTGTAGCCCCGTGACTGCTTCCCTAAAGCTTTAGCAGAACTTGTTATTGTATAACCATGTGATGTGTTTTTATTTCTTCTCACTTCCACTAGGTCCAGAATAAGAGCAGAGGATGAATCCCTGTGTTGTTGCCTCCAGCTAGGGAATCAAACCTGAAAGCTTGTGCCATGCCTAGGATTTTTTTTTTTTTGGGGGGGGGGGGGGGGTCTGAGGAAATTTGGAAGTTTGTCAGGAGAACTGTAAGTACAATGGGTAATTTGTTTAGTCACAGGCAGAGTAAAATCTAAATTTCATGAATGGTAAGAAAAGGCTCTGGCTTTAGCATTTAAGAAAGGCAGCTCATCTTATTGTATGCGTGTTAAGCATGTTGATATTGCTATTGACCCTGTAGCACGATGACACTCAGTGACTAGTGGAAATGAAGCATTGCAATTTCCCCTGGGAGGAACTTTTTTTGAAAATAAACTTCAGTACTTGAAATATGAAATAGTGGCCAATGATTTAGGGAGACCGCACACTAGTCATGAGTGGGTGGTCCTTTCATGGTGAGAGACAATGGCACATGAACAATCTAGAGAGAAACAAAATGATGAGGCTTAAGATCTTAAGTATAAGTTGTTTGTTTTAGAAGAAAAGGTGCATAATGACTCATGTAAAAATCTGGAGGACAAGGAAAACAAAGATGCATGTCCTGCTACTACTGCTCCTGCATTTGAGGTAGATATAGTGACACTGGCAGTTTCTGTCCATTTGTATCCCCATCTTTCTTCCCCTTTGGAGTTGCTAGTGCTCAATTTGTTGAACTTTTGCCCTTCCTTAGAGTCACAGTTAGTAAATGTAGACTCTACATACACCTGGGAGATATTTCTTCCTATTGAGATATTGCTGTGAAAGAATAATTTGCATGTCATAAGGATTTTAGTTATATTAAATGTTTATGTTAATTAAGACCTATGTAGAAAGTTGTTATTTAGAATGAGCATATGTCCACAATTCATTGTTAGCTTTTCTGGAATCTGAGAGACCTGCTCCGGAGACAGAGCCTGAGCCCCTGGGATTATGGTGAGATCACTGTTCAAGGGGGTAAATTGAAAGACAATGTCAGGAAATATGTTTTCACTGAAAGGGTGGTGGATGCTTGGAATGCCCTCCCGATGGAAGTGGTGGGGGCAAATACAGTGACAGAATTCAAAATGGCATGGGACAGACACAGTGGATCCCTTTACAGCAACAGGATAAAATACAAATAAACTTAACTATCTAATTTCTCAACAAATAGGGGTGTCCTACACAGAGCAGTGGGTTCACCCCTAAACAGAAATGGGGAGAGGTGGCCTGCACAGAGTGGCAGGTGCACCTACTCTTGCCATCTTACTGGGCAGACTAGATCGACCATACTGGTCTTTATCTGCCGTCATTTACTATGTTACTATGTTCAGACCAATTCATTGTCAGCTGTTGCAGCATCTGAGGCTGCCTGTTCTGGTGACAACAGGAAGGGGGCTTACAAAAGCTTGAGCCCGTCTGCAGAACGCAGTTGCATGACTGTGGGACTGTGCTCTGAAGGGGCGTGATCCCCTTAGGCTCCTACATGCTCTGTTCTTGGAGTCTGTGAAATGGTTTCTGTGCCTCGGAGTGTATGGGGCCAAAGTGGAAATGAAGAGAAGTAATGGCTGGGAAGAAGACTGTAAAAGTAACTGGCCCCATGGATCAACATGTTAAGACTGCCTTGCAACCATGAGAGATGGGTGTCCTCCATGAGTACAGATCATCCTCTGAACTTCCCCGCTTCGGGTTTGATCCTGCCCAGCAGTTCTGGTACTTTTTTGGGTCCTGGCCAAACTTCCTGAGTAGAAGGAGGGCTATTGCAAGCCCCCCCCCCCTCACACCTTACTTCGGGGATTGGTTTCATCTTCTGGGGAAGAATGTTTTCTCCCCCTCATCATAACAGTAGTACTACAGTCTATTGATTCTGCAGTTTCCGGCCCAGTTTCTAAGGGCATATGTTTAAAAGATGTTTGGTATGTTGCAACTTGTATGGAAAGTACTTGGAACAGTTCCTTTATGCAATTCTCCATGATGTTTTCCGAAACTGTTTCTAACTTATCGGCATTTGATTTCAGGCTTTTGAATATTGAAAAAAGGTGTGAATGATTTGACTTACAATGTGTGACATTTCAGTCTGTCTCAGGAAAGTTTGGAGAATAAGGCTAGAGGGAACAATTTGTGTTTTCTGAATTTTCCTGTTACTAGGTATTTAACTATTTATTAGGTATTTCACTTGGTTTGTAGCTTGTCGTGCTGTGAGGACTTGTGTGCATCAGTGATGCTGAGAGCTAAACTATCGGTAGTTTAACTACTGGCAGGGTCTCCCAAGATGGACAGGTCTCAGCTGAGGTGCCAGAGCAAGATAAACTACCCATCTGGGCAGCAGCAGAATGGGACAGTGTTGAAGGCGGAGGATCACATTTCTGTGACAATGGCAACACCACCAAACTTAAACTGAGCAGAAGAAAGTCCCGGCAATCTACTTCTGTATCTTGCCATGAAAACCCAATGGATAGTTACAACAAAACAAATTATGCTATAGTGCTGGAAGATGAGACCCCCAGGTCGGAAGGCACTCAACTAGCTACTGGGGAAGAGCTGAAGACTTTTAAGAGTAAAGCCAGCATTTATGATGTGGTTGGATCAAAGCCCTCGGGACGTCTGACTGCTGATGTAGCTCATGAAATGAGAGTCAGAAGCTGTAAAGATGTCTTACACATTTGAACATGGAACGTACGAAGCATGAACCAAGGGAAGTTGGAGGTGGTCAAGAATGAATTACTGGCTGAAAGTGAAGATGATCTGAAACATTTGCTTCTCACAATCAAAGAACATAGTCTCAAAATGGGCCTGCACCTTAATGTAAAGAAGACAAAGATCATGACAACTGGCATAATCAACAGGTTCATCATTGAAGGAGAATAAATTGAAATCGAGAACAACTTTAACCTACTTGGATCAACTATCAATAAAGAAGCAACAAGCAGTCAAAAAAATCAGATGACGCATTGCTCTTGGCAGAATGGCTATGAAAGACCTAGATAAGATTCTCAAAAGCAGAGATGTCTCTCTCCATACAAAGATTTAACTTGTTCAAGCCATGGTATTTTCAATAACATCATATGGATGTGAAAGCTGGAAAGTAAAAAAGATAGACAGGAGGTTCCAAGATGGCGGAGGAGTAGACGCCCTTCGTAGGAGTACGGAGTGGCTGAGTGGTGGATGCTGACCCGATGGGGAAAAAAAGGAAGCAAACGACAGCGATGTCCCCGGTTTCCTCGACACCCCTAGGGAGTTCGGTGCAGGCCTCGATTGTTCCCTTCTGCCTACCTCGTTCGGCGGATATGGCTTCAGCAGATCCCTCTGGTGGAGTGGGGGATCTGAGCAGCGAAGGAGTTGATCTAAGCCCCGTTTCAGCTGTTGCCGCCGCAACCCGGTAGAGGTCGAGAGGAGGAAGTGGGCGCTGTAGTGTCTCCGGGTCAGGAGGCTGACTCCGCGTGTGGGGGCCCCTCCTCTCTATCGGTCCCGAGTCCTGGTGAGTGGACTGGAGGCGCTGTGGAGGCGGTTCGTTCCACTGAGGATGGTCTGGGAGGTGCTCGAAGGAAAATCGGCTCGTCGGAGTCTGCAGAAGTCCGAGTAATTTTCGGCTTAAAGAAACCAGCTAAAGTTACATTAGATAGCTTATGGGAAGCTCTCTCTTCTCTCCAGAATTCTCTTGCTCCTGTTGTGGGGGCTTTATCTCAGGAATTTCTTTCGGTTAAAGGTCGGTGTGTGGTGGTGGAATCGAAATGTGCGGAGCAGGCTGACAAAGTTGCCCAGCTGGAGACAAAGTTAGAAGATTTGCAAGTTTTGGGTGAGACTTTCTCCAAGGAACGTTTGATTTATTTGAGATGATTGGAATATATGGACAATTCCTTAAGGAGGAATAATTAACGTTTTTTGAATTTCCCGAAATCACCCTTGCTGGAGCCCCTGGCTCTTGTCCGTAGATACCTCATGGAGGTTCTTTTGATGCCCCAAGATAATTTGCCAATATGTTGCTATTTCTTCTGGGATTGGGGATGAGGTAGGATCTGTGGGTAATGCTGGGGTGGATTAAATGGGATTGTCTGCTTTCCTGGAGAATTCCTTGGAGGTGGTGACCAGTAGGGCGACTATGTTGGTCAGTTTTGCATTCGAGTCTGACCGCAATGCTGTCCTTAGGTTATATTTCCACAGGATGTCTTTTTCCCAGTTCTTGGGTTCAAAAATTTTGTTATTTCCTGATTTCTCGAGGGACACCCAAAAGAGGTGGAAGGAGTTTCTGGCTTTACACCAGAGAGCTACTGCCTTGGGTGCCCAATTTAAATTGAGGTATCCTTGTAAATGTGATTTACTATATCAGACTAAGCACTTTTTTGTTTTTTTGAGCCTGGGCAGCTGATTAATTTTCTTAAGGCGAGGGAGGCTGGGGGGGGGAGGGGTAATTCCTGTACTGGCTGCCATATGTGTTATCTATACTCATAAAATGTTGGGGAGTTTCTCTCTTCTTTTTCCTTAATGTTTCTTGTTTGGACCCTTATTGGGGTTGTATTATTGGGGTCTATTTACTGTGGCATATATATGGTTAGTACTTATTTTTTCCTGTAAAGATTTTGTGGTATGTAACCCAGGTATTTCTTATTTTTGTTTCAATTGTATTATTGGAAATATGTTAAAGAAAAAAAGAAAAAAAGAAAAGAAATGATAGACAGGAAGAAAATTGATGCCTTTGAATTATGGCGCTGGTGGCGAATACTGTGTATACCATGGACTGCCCGAAGAACAAACCAGTCGGTACTAGAGGAGATCAAACCTAAGCTTTCTTTAGAAGCTCAGATGACAAGACTTCGACTTTCATACTTTGGACACATCATGCGAAGAGAGAGATCATTAGAAAAAGACATCCTGCTTGGCAAGATAGAAGGTCAACGCAAATGAGGAAGGCCAGCAATGAGATGGATCAATACAATAACAGCAGCTACGGGTACCAGTCTGTCAAAAATGAGCTGCCTGACTGAAGACCGAACACAATTTAGGATAGCTATCCAGAGGGTCGCCATGAGTCGACTTGGACTCAACGGCACTTAACAACAACAGGTATTTAACACCGTTACTTCTTTTTCAAAATTACTTGAAGGAAGTACAGCCATAATTGATTCAGCTATCAAATATATACTACCTCCCAAGGGAGTCTAAGGCTCTTGAGAAAGAGGGGGAAGGGATGGATCAGCTATCGCCAGTCGATAGCTTAGATCTCTCCACATTTCTCAAATAATCTGTTGATAATATTCCAACTTGAGCCACATTACTTGTTCGTTTTTCTTTAGAAATTGATAAGACTAGGATTATGAGATTATATTTCCATAAAAAAATGTCCCTTTCTGTGGGCAGAACATAAATGCATTTCCTGATGTCTGTCAAGCTACCCAGATGAGGTGCAAGACCTTCATGGGGCTGAGATCTAAGGTCTTGGGGGGTACTTTCTTTTTGAAATTCCTGTGTAAGTAATCTTGTGAGTTATCAAGGTGTTTGGTTTGCTTTCTTTGATCTAGCTCAGTTAGAGGAATTTTTGAGGGGGAAAATTTCTTGATTTATCTTCTGTTCTTTTTATATTTTGTACAGAATAGCCAACTTAATGAGGGTCTTGATTTCTCAAAGACAATTTATTTGGTATGACAGTGTTCTCCGTGATGTGGACTAGGTTGTTGAACTAATTTGATGTATATGGATTTGCTTATGTTATTTCTCTATTTTTTATTTCTCTATTTTTCTTGTTTTACTCTTCATTGAGAAAAATAGAGAAATAACATAAGCGAGGAGTAGCCTAGTGGTTAGAACACTGGCTTGGTAACCAAGCAACCAGGGTTCAATTCCCACTAGCACTCCTTGTGGCCTTGGGCAAGTCACTTAACCCTCCATTGCCTCGGAAGAAAGGCCTGGCAATCTTCTTCCAGTGACATTGCCAAGAAAACCCAGGAGCTTCTGGGTCACCAGGAGTCAGGACTGACTCGAAGGCACACATTGCATTTTTATTCTTCATTGAATGTGTAAAACTTTGTTAAATTTAAACAAATAAATTAAACCATAGTTTAGTGGGAAAGGGGCATTGTTTACTCACAGTGTGTTTTGCTTATTGTTAAGAATACAAATTTTATATCTTCTACCTACAGCTCACTTAAAAGCAATATTAAGTTGTAACAGTTGTTTGATGTTTCTAGAAACCTTACAATATAAGGATACATTAGTTTGGTATAAAGAAAGGTCTACGTATGTAGTTGGTGAAATGATGCAAGTGATGAGAAGCATTGTGAAAATGAGATGGGATATTAATAGTGAAAAAGATGGACTTTGATGTTCAGTAAATTGGTGAAGGTAATTTAATGATGTGAACTGATGGGTCAATCTAATGAATATGTAAAGGGAAAGATGAACACATTACTCTGACCCCTGACCTTTCCTGTTGCTTCCCCAGCTGCTGATTTCATCAGATTAGCAGTGATGCTGATGGTCATGGTGTAGATTCTATGACAGATCTGCAGCCGAAATGTGCACAGACAGTGCTTTTCTCTTGCTATCTCTATGGGTTTGTACTATAGTATGAAATGCACTCTCTGATTCAATGGACTGGGAAGAGGAATGCACACTGCTGTGCAACTTGATGGAAGCAGACAGTTTGGAGTGTGATTTGGAAATACTGAAACCAGGGATTGAGTAATTCCAGATTTTCAGTTTAACTGCTAGATTCTTTGTTGTGCTTTTAATGTTTGAGTAAAAATTGTAGAAGCTTGAAAAACCCTTACCGAGGGGTGGGAAAAGGCAGCATTGAGAAAGTTTGCATCCTATGAAAAGGTATTTTTTAAAGGAAATACTGTAAATTTCTTGTTTTAAGGCAAATAGCTAAGGAACAAATAAGGTAGAACTGTGTGTTTAGAATAACTCTGTTAGCAAGAGATAACTGCATGGAATTCCTTTTTGCCAAATACAAACATGCCTTGCTAGAGAAGTTATTTTTTTTGCTTTCTTTTCTTTTTTTTTTTTTTTTTAAAAGAGAGGATGCACCGCATGGGGTCAGGTGCTGCCATTCTTCAAGATGATGGCATGTGAGCAGCGCTCCTGCTTTTTTGTAAAGGTACTGGGAGGGGCGATGGGGGGGGGGGGGGGAAATCGGGGCCGCTGAGTCACCAGGCTTATTTTTAGTTGGGCGGATGGGGGGAAATTGGAGACACTGGGCCAACCAGGCTAATTTTTAGTTGAGCGGGTGGGGGGGGGGAGATTTGGGCCACTGGGCCACCAGGGATTTCCTTTCTGTTGGGGTTACCAGCCCCCCCCCCCCGACAGTATTTTGATGTCAAACTTCCCCTCAGATGATCCAGGCATTGGGGAAAGCTCCTGATGCCATCAAAATACTGTCGGGGGCATGCCAAGATGTTTAAGTCACTTCAAGACCAGGCATAGGCTGGTTATGAGTCATTTATGCTTTTCTTTGTATTGGGCACAGACAATATTAGCATGCCATTTTAATATGCACAACTCGTTTGCCTATAACTTAAATAGACTTGGCGTTATGTGTGTGCTTGCTTTTCTTTGCTGTTTATGCACACGTCCATTTCTTTTTTGCATTTGGCTGTGGTGGTAATTGTGCTTAAAAGTTGCATTATCTGCGCATAAAGGCCGCACAAGTTTTCTGCATCAGTCTGAAAATGACTACAAAGAATATGGCTTTCAAGGTCAAATCTTTGAGACAGGAATTCTGAAGAACACATTAGGAGGACCTTTGAGTGCCATAAGCACAAGAGAGACTGTACTGTTGTACCCTCCAGCTGCACAGGGTGGATGGAATTGCTGCAAGAGGGCCACTTTGGGGAGTGTAGCCAGGAACACACCCTATATTCAGCCTTGGCAACACATAAGCACCACCACCTGAACCTTGAGAAAGTTTAGAGCAAAGCCACAGCCTCAGATCCAATTGGAAGAAAGAAACCAGTGACTATGATTGCTTTTCTGGCCTGTAGAGCCTGAGAGGAACATCACCTCTTGAAGGCTCACCAGATACTAACATAGGCCAAAAAAGGTCTAGGACCTCTTTGACTTCATAAAGGAGTCTACTACTACCCCAGAGGATGACTTCTAAGGCAGCCTCTGCCTCACAAGATCTAAGCTGTAAGTGAGAAGGGAACAGGGTTCTCACTCAGACGGCCCTGCCAAAGGAGCCCCCTTCCTAAGGTACCAACAGGAAGGTAGCCACTAAGAGGCTCAAGAGATCCACAAAACATGGTCTGTATGGCCATTCTAGTCACCAGAATAATTAAGTCTGGATGAGTTAATTATGCGCAGCATGCGACTCACAACAGGCCATGGAAGAAAGACAAACAGAAGCCCTTCATGGGGCCATGACTGAAGCATCTGGGACCACTGCCAACAGATTTTTCCTGTGACTGAAAAAGGTCTGCACTTGTACAGTGACTTGGGAGACCATAAAACTAAAAACTGTCCGGCTCCACCTCTGCACAAGTAGAGTGAATACATGCAAAACGGGTTTCCACTCTCCAGGATCCACAGCGATCTGACTCAGTAAGTCAGCCTGCACACTGTTGGCTCCTACTACATGCAGGCCCAACCCATCCTTAGGTGGTTGCCTGGGGCATCAGGTCCTGGTGGATGGCAGGCCCTGGTGGGTGACATCACTACCCCCTCATGAAGTGGCACTTCAGTGCCACAGTGGGCTTTAAACTGAGTATTGTGGCATGACGTAGCCTGCCATGCTACTCCCACCTCCGGCATCCCTCTTCTTGTTTGGGGAAGGGGGGCAGCACGGTGATCCCTCTGCTGCAATGGGCCTTAAAGCGTCTGTGCTGGCAGGTTGGAGGAGGGCAGGAGCAGCAGGCTGTGAGCATGTCATCATGGGCACTTTAAGACCTGACATAGCGGAGGGATTGCTGTACTGCCCCCCTCCCTCAGGCGAGAAGATGGATGCCAGGAGGCAGCATGGTGGGCCAGGTGGTGCCATAGGGGTTGGCACAGATGGTCTGCCAAGGGCAGCAGAAAACCTTCGGCCGGCTCTAGCTAAGAGAGCTAATGACTAGGCCAGCTGAGGGCTTTCTGCCCAACTGCAGTGCTACGAGTGCCACCTTGTTTGTTGATATGTCACTATCATGACGTTGTCCAAAACCACTCTGATCACTATCTACAAGAAGGAACTGAGAGCTCTCCAAATTGTCAAGAACATCAGAACATAAGAAATATCATACTATGTCAAACCAAGGTCCATCAAGTCCAGTATCCTGTTTCCAACAGTGACCAATCCAGGTCAAAAGTACCTGGTAGGTTACCCAAAGTCCACAGCTTCCACAATGTTCGTCCTGTGGCAAGCAGTGGATTACCCGGGTCCTCTTTAATAATGGTATATGGACCTTTCCTCCAGGAACTTGTCCAAACCTTTTTTAAACCCAGCTACACTAACATCTTTTACTACATCATCCGCTAAGGAGTTTGATTACACGTTGAGTGAAAAAATATTTGCTTTCATTAGTATTAAATGGGTTACATTGTAGCTTCATTGCATGTCCTCTATTCTTTCTACTTTTTGATGGTGTAAACAATTGATCTACGTTAACCGATTCCACTCCATTCATTAATTTATAGACTTCCATCACATCTCCCCTCAGTCTTCTCTTTTTCAGGTTGAAGAGGCCTAACCTTTTAAGTCTTCCCTCCGAGGGGTATCCTTCCATCCCTTTTACCATTTTGGTGGCTCTTCTCTGTACCTTTCTAATTCTGCTATATCCTTTTCAGATATAAAGACCAGAATTACACAAAATATTAAAGGTGCAGTTGAATCATGGAGTGATACAGAGGCATTATAATATCCTTTGTTTTATTCTCCATTCCTTTCCTTATGATTCCTAGCATGCTATTAGCTTTCTTGGCTGCTTCTGCACACTGAGTGGAGGATTTCACTGTATTATCCATGACGCCGCCTAAATCTTTTTCCTGGGTAGTGGTTTCTAAGGTGGTACCTTGCATCGTGTAACCAAGGTTTGGGTTGTTCTTTCCTAGGTGCATAACTTTGCACTTGTCTACATTAAATTTCATCTGCCATTTGGATGCCCAGTCTTCCAATTTATCACGTTCCTCTTGCAATTTTTCACAATCATCTTGGGTTTTAGCAACTTTGAATAATTTTGTGTCATCTGTAAATTTGATCACCTCACTCGTTATTCCCATTTTCAGGTAATTTACGAATATGTTTAAAAAACAGCAGGCCCAGCACAGATCCCTGGGTTACTCCACTAAATTTACTTTTCTCTATTGAGAGAATTGGCCATTTAGCCCTACTCTCTGCCTTCTATCTTTTAACCAGTTTCTGATCCACAATACTACACTGCCTCTAATCCCATGACTTTTTAATTTTGCCAATTCTCTCATGAGGGACCTTGTCAAAGGCTTTCTGAAAACCCAGATACACTATATCAACTGGCTCACCTTTGTCTACCTGTTTATTCACACCTCCAAAAAAATATATAACAAGACAAGAGACTTTCCTTGGCTAAATCCATGTTGACTTTCTCCCATTAAACCATGACTATATACATGATCAGTAATTGTATTCTTTATAATGGTTTCTATCATTTTGCCCAGTAGTCAGACTCAGAGGTCTGCAGTTTCCTAGATCATCCCTGGAACCCTTTTTAAATGTTGGCGTTACATTGGCCATTCTCCACTCTTCAGATACTAAGTCTGCAATCCCATATTTCAGTTCCTTCAATACCTTTGGAGTGGCACTATATGTTAAAAAAACATAATATTATAGCAATAGAATTATAGGGTTTAAAAGGGAGAGAAGAAGCACTATGGGTTAAACTAGAAAGAGGGAAAGAGAAATCTGTTTGCACTGGCACGATAGAAAGACCCCCCTCACAGGGAGACAAAGTGGATGGAGATTTAATAGAAAATACATGCAGCACTGCCAGGAAAGAAGAAGTGCTACTGATAGATGACTTCAATATGCCGGATGTTGATTGGCACATCCCTGTTGCAGTGTCATTTAGAAGAAAGGAGATCGTGGATTCTCTATAGGGAGACTATTCAGGCAACTGGTAAAAGAACCCACATGTGAAGGGGCCATACTGGACTTGGTGCTTACCAATGGGAAAAGTGTTTCTGATGTTATAGTGGGAGATCAACTCGCATCCAGTGATTACCAGCTGGTGTGATTAAGTATTAGGACTAGGACTAATAAAATCCATTCAAATGTGAAGGTCTTAGACTTTAGGAAAACTAATTTTGCCAATATGGGCTGATATCTCAAGGGGTCGTTAGCAGGATGGGAACAGCTGGAGGATGTAGAAAAACAGTGGGCAAAACTGAAAAGGGATATTTTAAAGACAACCAACCTTTTTGTTAGAAAGGTAAATAAAAGGTAAAAGGAAAAGGAGACATGGTTCTCAAAAGAAGTAGCTGAAAAGGTAAAGAAAAAAGGGGGAGGTCTTCATGAAATACAAGAGATCAAAGACACAGGAAGCCAGGCATCTATATTTGGAAAAACTTGGAGAAGCTAGCAAAGTATCAGGAAAGCAAAGACAGAAAAAAAGAAGAAGAAGAAATAACCAATGCAATAAATTTGGGGGATAAGACAGTTTTTCAGATTTTGTTAGTGAGAGGAGGAAGGGCAAAAGTGGTATTATCAGACTCAAGGGTGAAGGAGAGGAATATGTAGAAGCTGATGAGGATAAAGTGGAATTGCTTAACAAATATTTTTGTTCAGTAAGAGAAAGATACTCAATAAGATGTTTTATTTAAACCAAATGGTAAGAGGAAACACCAACACCATTAGACCATACAAGAGCTGTGTTTCGGCAGAGTCTTCTTCGGGGGTCATTACTGTAAAAGACATACATAAAACAAATACAAGCAATAAATGCCATACATAGTGTGGTATTGCTCCCAGCTGCCTAGGCGGTTGCCTATAGGTGGGGGTATGCCTTATACTGTCCCTTTATATGGGTTCCCAGAGCCGGGGCTTCTGGGAATTGTAGTTGATGACCAATGACCAGTTTTAAAGTCACGGCTCCCTGCACTTCCCTTCTGCTTGGAGGTAAATGTTTGTGTTTTCTCTATTTCCATGGGCTCTGGAGCAGTTTCGTCACCACACATCCCCCCCCCCCCTTAAGATATTAAGGGCTGGCGCAATAACCCCCGCACAGCCGTGAAAGGGCATCTGCATTGGTGTGCAATTTCCCTGCTCGGTGCTCTATACGGAAATCAAATGCTTGTAAGGCCATATACCAGCGTGTAAGACGTGGGTTGTGGTCCTTCATCTGGTTCAACCATCTTAATGGGGCGTGATCAGTCACCAGTAAGAACCTACGACCTGTCAGGTAAAATCTGAGTGCCTCCACCGCCCATTTTATGGCCAGACATTCTCTCTCTACTGTGGAGTACTTTCTCTCGGGTGGCGCTAATTTCCTGCTTAGAAACATAACAGGATGTCCCCCCCCCCCCTTCGTGCTTTTGTGATAATACAGAGCCTAAGCCTGTATCCGACGCATCGGTCTGTACAATACAGGGCCGGTTAAAATCTATGCCCCGCAATATAGGCGCACAGCAGAGTTTGTCCTTTAACCGCGTAAAGGTTTGCTTTGCTTCTGCCGACCATTTCAGCTGATTAGGTGCGTTCTTCTTTAGCATTTCCGTTAAGGCAGCACTTTCTGTCGCAAAATGCGGAATAAATCGGCGGTAGTAGCTGATTAATCCGAGAAAGCTGCGTAACTGTTTCTTTGTTAAAGGTTTCGGAAAAATTCTCACACTCTCTACTTTGTCCAGCAAGGGCTTAACTGTACCATGCCCCACCAAATGTCCCAAATACTTCACTTGCTTTCCCCCAAACATACATTTTGCAGGGTTCAAGGTGATGCCTGCGCCGTGCAATGCCCTTAAAACTGCTTCAATGCGCATCAAGTGTTGATCCCAACTGGAGCTATGGATTATATCATCGTCCATATAGGCGGTCGCGTACTGTTAGTGGGGTCGTAAGACCATGTCAACCAACCATTGGCAAGTCGCGGCCGCCCCATGTAAACCAAAGGGCATTCGGCAAAATTGAAATAGACCGATGGGGGTGCTAAACGCGGTCTTAGGGCGAGATTCCCGGGTGAGGGGAATCTGCCAATACCCCTTGGTCATATCAAGGGTGGTTAGGTATGTTGCCTGGCCCAGTCGATCTAGAAGTTCCTCTATCCTTGGCATCGGATAGGTGTCAAACCGGGAGACGGCATTGACTCTGCAAAAGTCGATGCAAAACTGCATCGTTCCATCCGGTTTGGGGACAAGCACTATGGGGCTATTCCAGGGACTTCTAGACTCTTCTATTATCCCCATTTTAAGCATTTCCTGCACTTGACCCACTACCTCCTGCCCGTTTTGTAACTATTTCATGGGCCACGAGCCGAGTCTCGCCTGGTACGGGTGTTAAGACATCCGGAAAACTCCGTAAGAGCTCTAATAACTCCTGCTGTTGTGACCATGAAAGTTACTCCCCAACCTGGGGACCGGATCTCCCCTACAATCTGCCAATTGCGGGCCCAGATCCTCTTCCTCCTTTACCTCACAACTTGTGGTTAAACCCTTTATCTCTGATTTACCCGTAGAACCAAATCCTCCAGACGCTCTTAGGGTAGAGGATAATTCAGGTACCTCTTCCAGGGACGGAAAACCTACCCGCTCACATATCTGGGCTATTCGGTCCCCTATATTTACCTTGAAATCCTCCGGTGCAAAATTAAATAGTAGCACCTTGATTGCCCCTCTATAATCAGGGTCAGTAACTCCTGCCCCTACATCTATAAAATGTTTCCATGCTAAGCCTGACCGTGGGGCAATGCGACCATAGCAGTCTGGTGGTATTTCCACCTGTATCCCTGTCTCTACTAAGGCCCTTCCCTGACGGGGAATAATTATTTCCTCTGCACTACATAAATCAAAGCCTGCTGCCATTTCTGTAGCCCGCTTAGGAATCTTTGCATTAGGAGTGGTGCGGCAAAATCTGAGGACAAACTTTGACTTTTTGTCGACGTCCTCCTTAGCGGATATTTTCCTGCCCTGCTGTCTCTGCCTCGTCCTGAACAAGGGACTAGGCACTGGCCTAGCCTTAGCCTCTGTTTTATGAGAAGATGTTATCTGCCTTTCCTCATACCAATCCCCTGGGGAGACTTTCCCATTCTTCGAGCCGGATAAACCCCCTAGTGGAGACTCTTTCTCAGCTTCCAAGGCTTTTGGTTGTGCTAGGGTGGATGTCATGTCTGTCTTGTGCTGTAGACCCTCAGCTAACCCACACCTGAACTGAGACCAATCCCTTCCCAGGACCAAGGCTTGTGGGAGCCTAGGTACCACAGCTACAGGTATTTTTCGTTTTAAACCTAAACCTCTTACTGATACAGTGTATACTGGGTAGGACGAGGCTGCCCCATGGATGCACCTTATCTTTATGCTGTTTTCTTGTGACTCTGGGACCGAACTAACATGAGATTTTATCTCCTTCCAGAGCTTTTGTGAGATCATCGATTGATCCGCTCCGGAGTCCAGCAAGGCTTCTACCCGGACACCCTCTACTTCTACGTCCAAGCGAAATTCCTCCCCACTCTCCTTGGAATGGGTGGTCATTAGGGCTGTCCTAGCTTTGCAATCCCTTCTCATATGTCCTTCTTCCCCACAAGAAAAACATTTTCTTTGCACATAACGAGTGTTATCCATATGCAGTACTTTCGTCCCTTCCCCCAACATGGATCTTCCCTTCCTTTCTGAAGCCACTTCAACTGCCCGGGTTAGAACACCAACCTTTTCTTGGCTTATCAAACTGGCTTCTAAAAAGCGCTCCGCCAGTGAGGTCACAGCATCAGTGTTCTGGCAGTCCTGTAGGATCAGGAAGGACTGCAGATCTTTTGGAACTGCCTCCATGAACTGTTCCAAGACAATACAATCTAACAAAGAATCTTTTGTTCTAGCCTCAGGCGTTAGCCACTTTAACGCCAACCCTTTAATCCGCTGGCATAAGGCATGCGGTGTTTCACCTGACTTTAGTTTAAAGCTCCTCAAGAGGCGGCGATAGACCATGGGGGTTAGGCCCAAGCGGTCTCGTATGGCCTTTTGGAGCTCTTCGTAATTGGCGGCCAAGGCAGCGGGCATGGCCCTATAGGCCGCTAGCGCTTCTCCCGTCAGGGAGGCGGCAAGGCGTACTGCCCACTGGTCTTTCGGCCAGCCAGTTAGGAGAACCACCCTCTCGAAGGCTTCCAAGAAATCGTCCACATCATCCCCTTTGGCCAACTGACCAAACGAGAATGTCCCAGTCCCAGGTAGCCCGAGCCCTGGTATAGCTCCCAAGGAACCTGGTGCTGTTCGTAGGGACTCCGTTGCTTGCTTCTGCGCTCCTATCCAAGCAGCCATCATGTCTAGGAGCGGCTTCTGCTGGGCCTGGAGCATGGCTGCTGTGTGTTCCTGGGTCCTCGCAGACATCTCCTGCTGTTTTTGGAACTGCTCCGCCATCCAGGCAAGAAGCTCAGCCCGCTCCATCCTGGGTTGATGCTGAAATGAGAAGAAAAGAGAAAGAAACCACCAAGTGCGGCTCCAAATATAAGGCCTCTTTCTCTTGCTCCTCTTGAGCACTGCTGTTTCCCCACCCTGCATCGGTATCCGTCTATACCCCTTCTATACACGGATTATCTTATGCAAGTGTAGACTCGAGTTTATCGGCCAGCAGGTCACAGCTTGGTAATCCAGTCCAGTCCGGTCCTTCTGCTGCCACTCCGGATCTTTCTCCTCAGCAGGCCCTCTTTATCCTCAGCAACTTTCTGTAGAAGTTTTCCTTATTCTTTGAGGTTCCGGATATCTTGCGTATACGTGGCCAAGGAAAATCCTAAAAACTACGCCACCTGTGGTATTGCTCCCAGCTGCCTAGGTGGTTGCCTATAGGTGGGGTATGCTTTATACTGTCCCTTTATATGGGTTCCCAGAGCCGGGGCTTCTGGGAATTGTAGTTGATGACCAATGAGTTGTAGTTGTGAACAAATGAATGATTGAGCCGAGGGTTTTTGAAGGCAACACAGGAATTTATTTTCTTCCTTTGCTCAAAGGAACCTCTGTAGAAGCTCAGCACAACGCATAAACTGGGATACTTCTCCCCTAAAAAGAAAATAATTTCTATACAAAAACTTTCACAGTGTCACTAGTCACACTTGCTTCCTTCAGCAATGCAATTTCTTTCTTCAGCAGACAAAAATATCACTTAACAGTCCTTTGCTGACTTTAGGTATAAACAGCGGCTTTTTAACTGCACAACACGTACATTAAAGCTTCCTCTTTACTTCGGTTATTATATGTTTCAGACAGTTGCTCCAGACACATTCAAATCAAGCCTTTGAATGTTTCATGCGCTTTTTAAAACAGCAGCAACTTCATTTTCAAACATTCTTAGCCTTCTTAACTGCAGACATTCAGGTATCATAACTCCTGGGTTTTTCTCAAGCTTAAAATCTATAGCTTTTCATTCTACCCTCACAGATAGAGAACAATCCATTTCACTTTCTAAGGAATCATTTTCAGTATCATAATTATCTACTTGCATGCTTTCAGAGTCAGGCTCTGCAGTCTCCTGACTGGCAACAGCTTGGGATAGCGTGGGCTTGATTTCTTCCAATAACGTAAAAACCCTTTCCCAGCGAGACCTCCCTCAATAGGCACATGTGGTCCCTTTACACAAAAGTAGAAGTAAGGATGTGTTGAAAACTACAGGCTGTTTGGTTTAACCTCTGTAGTGAGTAAATTATTGGAAACACTGCTGAAAGAGAAAATAGTGAGGTTTCTGGAGTCCAGTGGATTACAGGATCAGAGGTAGCATGGATTCACCAGAGGCAGGTCTTGTCAGACAAATCTGATTGAATTCTTTGATTGGGTGACCAGGGAGTTGGACAGAGAATCCTAGATGTGTACTTGGATATCAGTGAGCACCCTATGGATGGACCCTAAAGTTACTAATTGGGTTAGAAAATGGTTGAGTGGGAGGCGACAAAAGGCTGGATGTAAATAGAGCTCACTCAGAGGAGAAGGAGGTAACCAGTGGTGTGCCACAGGGATCTGTCCTTGGTCAGATTATTTTTAACATCTTTGTTAGTGATATTGTGGAAGGGATGTCTGGTAAGGTTTGCAGATGATACCAAGATCTGCAATAGAGTAGACACACAGATAGGAGTAGCTAACATGAGGAGGGATCTAGCTAAGCTTGAAGAATGGTCTAGAATTTTGCAGCCAAGATTTAATGCTAAAAAATGCAGGGTCATGCATTTAGGCTGCAAAACTCCAAGAGAGCAATATAGTGCAGGTTGTGAAGTACGTCTGTCCATAAAAGAAGAGTGGGACCTGGGAGTGATTATGTCTGATGCTCAGAGTAACTACTATACAGGTAGAAAAGGTGACGGCAAAAGCTAGAAGGATGCTTGGGTGCATAGGGAGAGAAATGGCCAGCAGGAAAAAGGAGGCGATAGTGCCTCTGTATAAGTCTTTGATGCAACCTCATTTGGAGTATTTTATGCAATTCTGGAGACCACACCTTCAGAAGGATATAAACAGGTTGGAATCTGTGCAGAGGGTGGCTAAAATGGTTATTGGTCTTAGTTATAAAGCATCTGAGAACAGACTTAAGGATCTTAATATCTATACTTTAGAGGAAAGGTGGGATAGAGGAGAAATGATAGAGACATTTAAATATCTCCATGACATAAGTGCACAGGAGGCAAGCCTCTTTCGATTGAAAGCAGTTCTGCTACAGGGTGACATACAATGAGGGTGAAAGGGGGTAGACTCAAGAGTAATATGCGGAAACATTTCTTTATGGAAAGAGTGGTAGTTACATGGAATAGTCTCCCAGTGGAGGTGGTAGAGATGAGGACAGTAAATTAATTCAAAAAAGCATGGGGCAAACATAGAGGATCTCTAAAAGGAAAAAAGTTGACTATTGCAGCAGTTGATAACAAAGGGCAGACTAGATAGGGCATTTGGTCTTTTTCTGCTGTCATGTTTCTATGTGAGGCTTGAAAGGGAGCTTGAGGCATTTTCAGATGGGAAGTTGTTCAGCTATGGTCTACTCCCCTAATGAACTAAACCCCAAAAGGGGTCCATGCTTGTGTGGGTCCCATCATTCTTAAAAGGTGACAGGATCCCCCTCTGGGACCTGTAAGTCTTCACAATGAGCTCTGGCAGGTCCGTTCTGATGGGCTGGTTCTCAGAAGACAGTTCAGACTATTAGTTTTGTTGTGGACTCACATCCCACAATACCACAGATCAATGGGTTCTAGATGTTCCTGAGAAGGGGTACATGCTGGCGTTTTCAGAATCTCACTGGGATGCCCTGTGGCATCTTCCTTTGGCTAGCTGGCCAAGAGGAAAACAGTTGAGGAAACTCCACGGTGTCTCCTGCTTTTTCAGGCTATGCACCCATGCCCTCTAGGAAGTGAGGCCAGGGTTAATGTTTCATCCATTTTGTGTTACCTGAGAATGGAGGGTCCTATAGATGCAGCCTAGACCTGAAGGTAGTCAGTGCCACATGTAGCCCTAAAAAGGGATGCCCCAGCTGTCTACACAGGCTTGGGAAATCCAGGCTGCCTTAGTGTCTTTTTCTCTTTTTTGAAGCTACTTGATTCATGCAGCCAAAGAGGGCCAATTGAAAGTAACAGAAAATTTAAGAAACTTGAAAAAAGTTAAGAAAAAGCTCAGTAAGCAGTCAGAAGACAGCAAGCCAGAAGTGGGGGGGGGGGGGGCACCTTGAGGTCCTCTGGCCCACCAGTGGTTGAACCCCATGGGTAACAGCACTGCACACAGGGCAGCTGTTCACTCGAGGAGATAGGGATGTACCCAAGCTCCGAGCAATGATGGACCTATAGTCTCAGTCACAAAAGTCACAGGACCAGAGAAGACAAGTCTGTTTACACTGCTGCACCAGTCCAAACACCTTGCCAAACTGCTGGAGGCTTCTCTCATTGGTGCCCCAGCATATATACCCAGTGATGGCAACTTTTAAAATTGCTTTAGTCAGCCTCTACCTGCTGACTTGAGAGCATAACCCTCTTGTCTGGACTGTTCTAGCAGGATGATGAGGATTACCTAGAATTATTTACCATGTCCATGGATGTCAACTAGATTTGAAACACCTTGGGAAAAGGCCTGTCTCTAGTTTATGCATCTTTACAGTACTTTCCACAGTTAAACAGTAGTAAAGTGATATAGCTTCCATATAATAATCAACACACTAACACATTTCTTTAGAAGAATGGTTCGTCTTCTATTAAAAATAATCTGGTTCTTCAATCAAAGGACATATGAAAACACATCTCATGGTTACTCATTATGGATATCCTGATGGTCAGGACTGTTTTGGGTACTTAAGGAGTGGATATGGAAAGGACAGACATCGTAAGTACAAAATGGATCCTTCTGCATTCTTCTCCAATATAAAATAAAACAGAGAAAAAGCTAATATGTATGTTTTAAAAAAAGTCTTTCTCCTAATGATTCCATTATTAAGACACTGTTGCCTATTATTACTACCATAATATATGAAATACCATTAGTTAACTTGGATATGGCTATACCAGGATTCCGCTCTCTGTTCCCAAAGATCAGAATACATATTAAGAATGGATTAAATTCAGTACAGCTGCAATTCTGTCAAGAAGTATGAAGCCAAAAGAATATGTTGTGCATTTGCTTCAGCTAAGCTACAAAAGAAAAAGTGAAAAAAAAATAAGCACAAAAAGTTTTAAAATGATTCTTAATCATGTTACTATTCATCAAGTGTAACAATAAAATAAAAATTGCAGGACACAACTTTAGGCGTCAGCTTGTCATTATGTTACAAGTAAGGTAGTTATTAAAATCATTATGCTATCAAATTGTGAAGTTTAGATAAACCAGGTAGCTATATTTGGGCTAATTGCTCCCCATTTTAATGCAAGTGAAAGAAAGGCAGAGGAGGAGGAAGGAGGGGATGCAAGATATCCTAAAAGGCCTTTCTTTCATCAAAATCCAACACAAAGACATTCTATTATCTGACACAAATCAAATATAAATTAAGGTGTATTCGTGAGATTAGAGTAGACTCCAGAGCCCTTAAATTCAAAGAATATAATTTGAAGAACTTGTTTATCTAGTGAAACAATCGATACACAAAGGCATAGCAAACAATTCATACGTTTGCAAAATATAGGCAAATTCTTTGAGATCCAAGGAGCATAGTCAATCTCCCCATTGGAGGTAGAGCAGCAATGTTCTAAGGGATATCATCTTGAACTTCTCCTTGACC
This sequence comes from Ichthyophis bannanicus, assembly GCA_033557465.1. Classification (NCBI taxonomy): domain Eukaryota; kingdom Metazoa; phylum Chordata; class Amphibia; order Gymnophiona; family Ichthyophiidae; genus Ichthyophis; species Ichthyophis bannanicus. Next base: position 546,253,687 of record CM066036.1, on the reverse strand, counting down.
AGAAAGCGATTGAGATCCTGCAGATCCAGGATGGGCCAAAAGCCTCCTGTCTTTTTTGGGATGAGGAAGTACCGTAAGTCGAACCCCATGCCCTAGAAGGGCAGAGGGACTGGCTCTACTGCCTGATCCTTGAGCAGGGACTCTAGCTGTTTTTGCAGGAGCTCTCTGTGCAGGGAGTGCATGGGAAGCTCCCTTGGAAAGAAGGGAGGAGGTGTCTTGTTGAAGTGCAGAAAGTAACCTTCCTGCACCACGTGCAACACCCAAGTATCCATGGTGAATCCTGGCCAGAGGTGAGCGAAGTAAACAACACTACCTTCTGTGTGCCTTTGAACCTGACCCTTTGGGGGAAGATAAGCTATGCCCAAGGACTCCAAAGCATCCCCCCCAGGCTGCGGCTGGGTACTGTTTGAGGCTTGGGGGCTTTCTGCTTATGGGGGCCATGCCCTGGCCCTTGGCCTGCCTACCCTGTTAGGGAGCCTTATTGGCCAGAAATTGGGGGCATTTTCCGTAAGCCTTCTCGGTCTTCAGGTGGACGGGCTTTTTCCCCCAAAGCCTTCTGGCAGGAAGGGTCAGCAGTCTTTCGGGATAGCCTAGTCCTGGTCATAAACTCTGACTCCAACTTGGCCACCTTGTCAGTTTTGGGTTTGCCAAAAAGGTTCTCTCCTCAGCAGGGGACATCGGCCAATTTGTACTGTACCTATTACTCTAAGTCCAAAGATTGTAGCCAAACCAGGTACTAATGCCCACCGCAGTCACACAAGCCATAGACTTGAAACTATCAGCTGAAATTTGGAGCATTCCCTGACTGAGGAGACAAGAGTCCGGAAGCACTCGAAAGATTCACCTGCCAGCCCAGCTGAGAAGCCGGTGAGCTCCTTCGCTAGGGCCCTCGGGTACATGCCCATGTACAGCTGGTAAGCCTGAATGCAGGCCAGGAGCATCTAGCCCTGGTAGCACTTTCTGCCAAAGATGTCCATGGTGCAGGTCTCCCTACCAGAGGGCACCAAGGAGTGCATTTTCTGACTCTTTATTCGACACATGACTGACTCCACCACCATAGAGTTGTGAGGATGCTGTGTCTGCCAACTCGATAGTGGGAACTGAGTCGCTGGCTCACTATTGGCACCATCACCAGGCTCTCCCACATCCTGAACAGCAAGCACTCCAGGATGGGGGAATCGGCACAATCAGTGCCTCCGTTGGAGGGGCCTCATAATGGAGGATCTCCAAATCCTCAGCACAGGGCTCATCCTCCAGTTCTGCTATGGAGGCCAGGGCCTTCGACATCCCCTGGACAAAGTCAAGAAATATGAAGTCCTCGGGCGGGGGACCTCCAGCACTCCTGAGAGGGAGAAAGTTCAGAGGGGGCATCCCTATGTAACAGTGTTGTACAACTCGTTGTCTGTCTCCCAGCCCCACTCAGAACTGGATGAGACCTCAAGGCCCGGATGGTCATTGGAGCGATGAGCCACCAGCGCTGATGGAAAGCAAGGTGCCCAGGGGCAAGTCATGCCTCAAAAGAGGGACAGATACAGCTCCAAGTGAGCAAATTAATCCAGCACCAGCTAGACAACCTCCAGGGAGGTCCTCACAGTGGAGTGTTCTATTGTCAGCACCGATGACCCAGAGGCTCCAGGCATCAGGCCACACTGTGCCTCGAGGAAGGCAACCAGGCTGCATTTCCAAAGCCACCATCCTGGCTTTGATGCCATTAGGCTCCGCAGCGACCAGTTTGGGCCTTGAGGGCATCAAGCCTGAAGCCAGTTCCCTCAAAAGGGAATCAGCAATGGTGATTGCATTGGAGCACCTAGCCCACTCCCCTGATGTGATGGGAGTCTCCTCCCAATGGAGCAGCTTCAAGGGATGCTGCTGGCCATCGCCCTCTGTGTTGGGTCGTGGATGCAGAGGCTGGCTACTGGAGGTCTTACCCCAGGCTCTGGGATTGGACTTCGATTTGGATGATGCCCTGGACCCGTGGGGGAGGTTCTCAGAGCATGACTCCAAGTCCAAGCCTCTGCGACCTTGGATCGAGCACGTGCATAATGCCAAGTCGTCAGACGCACTCTCCGAGGGCAGCAATTTCAGACTTAATGCCAGTACCATGGCAGAGGCCTTCAAGCCAAACAGCTCCCCCTGCTGCTTTTTACGATTCCTCTAGCTCTTGCTCGACATCTGCAGGCTGAGCAGTCAAGTGGAATCGTCATGATCTGTACCAAGGCACTTGATATAGCAACGTAGTAGTCCATTATTTATTTATTTATTTTATTTATTTAACTGCATTTATATCCTGCTTTTCATCGGGTCAAAGCGGTGTTACATATAAGGGGGGGGGGATAATCAGATATAAGGATGGGGGCCGTCACCGGGTGGGAAACATTGATGATTTTGAGATAGGACTGACTGTAGACATGGACAACACAGTAAGTTTTCAATCATAGGTTCATGATGGTTTAGGGGTTGATGCTTTTTTGGTGGGAGTTGTCTTGAGATATTCTTGGAATAGGATGGTTTTTAGCTGTTTTCTGAATGATAGGAGATCGCCATTGTTCCTGACGTGGGTCGGTAGAGAATTCCATAGTGACGGAGCGTAAAGTTCAAAGGCTCTATTGCATTATGGACGAAGTATGGGGGCATTTGCTACACTGATTAAATCCACTGACCGAAGACATAATGGGGAAGATGGCACCGTTGAGATCAAACTCAGACATCTTGGTCAGGGAGAGCGTGAGTAAAGACCCACACACCGAAAAAGAAAAGAAAAAAATGTGATGCCTAGGTGATGGCAGACTCGTGCTGTGAGAAGGTGATTGTAAACCGACCAGGAAAAGGAGAAAAATAACACGAAGAGAAGGGTTAAAATAATCAACTTTTACCTAGGACAACAAACAGGACGTCTGCAGGGCTCTGTGGAAAAAAAGAAAACTAAGGAAAGATGGCACCCTTCTGCGGGAAGGTGTCCGCACATGCAAGGTCTAACTCCCAAAGGTTTTCTTTGAAAACTGGGGAGTGAATCCATGCAGGCTCTATTAATGCAGATGTCACTCATAAGTTAGGACCGACTTCCTTCTTGTTCCTGGAGAATACTGGTTCTCTCGGTGCTATACCTGAGGATATACCATGTGATGACATCACTGAAAGCTGTTCAAGTCTGCCTCCACCTGCTGGCAAAGGAGCAAAGTCCATACATATGGGCTGGTCTAGCAGGATAAGGAAATCTAGATTTGTCTCTGCCATAAAATATAAGGTCCTCCTTTCCCATAAGCTATGTTAATCAAACTTATCACGGATAAAACAATGGTACATTTGTTTTCAGCACTGATTATGCACTACAAATAACGCTGATTTTAATCTGTGCTTTCAATTATATTGAACTTTCAGATCTATGTATTATATATGGAGTTAAACTCAGTAACTGGATGCATGTACTAAACGTATTACTTCATATAGCTGTTGAATAAACATGCCTAAAGATACTATCAGAAGAGTTTCCAGGCTCACCATGCAACCAAGTCAGTCTTTCTCGGAATGTCTCACTCAAGAGCAAGCGAGCAACAGCAGTAATAGGTGCTGAAGAAATGACTGTAATTTTTTTCCATTTAGCAATTCACTGGTAAGCCAAAAAAGGCAGTTCACATAATAGCAAGCAGAAAGAAAAGAAATGTGCTTTCAGCTAATAATAGTTTTATATTCCTTCTCAAGCTCTTCCTTCCCTCAAAAGCATACCATTTATTCTTTCCTCAGTCTCTGTGATAGCAAAGGTTGCATTGAGACAATTGCATTTGTCCTGTCTGACAGGAAACACAAATTAAGCAAAATTGCAGGTGGCAGCACTTGAAATCCTACTTGCAAATCTCATTTGTGGAACCTGAGGAGCATTTTCTATTAGTTTACATATTTTAAAGTTCCAGTTATTAGCATTTTACCAGGCAGTGATGTTTAAGCAAGTGCTAAATGCTCTTTCATTTGACAAAAACGTAAAACCTGACAATGCAAAGGATGACACACTGTGTATAGCTGAGATATTTCCTCCCTAGGAGGTCAAGTGCTGCGTGAGTTTGTTTAATAGGCAAAGACAATTATGTTGTTCCTCCTAAGGCACTCACAGATCAGTAGGTTTTTTGTTTTTTTTTAGTTAACTCACAGGACTATATGTGCCCAAGCATAGCTGTATATAAATATGATCGAGGCAAATAAACATTGCCCAAAGAGTGGGCAAGAAAATTCATACAGTGCATGCCATAGTGATAAGTCAACATTCTGTTTCATTACCTGAAAGGGCTTTATTATTACAATAAGTCTTTATTACATTATGGGGGTCATTTTGTAAAAACCTTTCCCATGCATAAAACCTGGTTTTATACATGCAAAAGAGTTTTTTATATAAATTACCCCACAGGAAAGGTGCATGTAGCCATGTTTAGGGGTGGAATTTGAGTGGAGTTGCAAAACATGTGCATGGATTGTAAACCACACACCTGGGTACATACTTCACCTGTGCATATTTATCCCTGCTCCCAAGTGTCTCTAAGTGCACCTGTGTTAACTGCAACATTTACAGCACACAGTAAGTTCCCTTGTGCCAACGGCAAGGTGCTCTCCACACCCACTTCCCGTCCCATTGTGCGATTTACAGTGGGCATGCGGTAACTGTTACCATGAAGACATGGCAGTTACTGCATGCTAATTCCCGTGGTAACTATAAATTGCACAATGGGACAGGAAGTGGGTTTGGAGAGCACATTGCAGTTGGCACAAGGGAACTTACTGTGTGCTGTGAATGTTGCAATTAATGCAGGTGAACTTAAAAACACCTTCATGGATGGCGTCAAGTTCACCTGTGTTAATTGAGAATGCCGCTGCCGTGCATTAGGTGACATGTCTATGCGATGACTTCTGGGAACATACTGGCTACATTCCTGACAATATGGAAGCTTTGCACTTACCATGCATTTGTTTTAGCGCTAAACACGTGATAAGTACAAAATCCTATTGTACTTTAGTAAAAGAGCCCCAAAGGTTATAAAATTACCCCTAAAGGAATCAATTTAATCTCTATTGCTTACATATTTGACATACATGGAAGACGTGCATATTTAAAATTGTAAACAATCCTTGCAAGTCCCAGCTGGCCTTAACTTACTGCTACTATTACTGAGCATTTGTATTGCGCTACAAGATGTAAGCAGCGCTACACAGACATATGGAAAAGATGGTCCCTGCTCTTCAGAGCTTACAGTCTAGTCAAGACAGATAACACAGTAGGTGTAGACAGGGATACATCTAGGGGGAATGGTAAGGAGACACAAAGGAGACCAGGTTAGACAAGATCTGAAAGTGGCAGCAAAGAGGTAAGTTTTCAGCCTGGATTTGAAAAGGGCCAGAGAAGCTGCCTGATATACAGACTCAGGTAGTTTGTTCCAGGCATAAGGAGCAGCAAGGTGAAAGGAGCAAAGTCTGAAGTTAGCAACAGAAGAGAAGGGCACAGATGGAAGCAATCTGCCAGAAAATCGGTGTGTCCTGTGATATACTAATATACTTTTAGATACATTATGGCGTGGATATATGCTGTGGGGGTCATTCTGGAAGCCCAAGTCTAACTAAATGCTTTCAGGAGCAATAGCCCCTTCATCGGGGATCTGAGCAGCTAAAAGCAAAGGATGTCATCACAACTTACACTGCAAAACAGGCAATCCAATTATGTCTGGCAGCGAATTACTGTAGAAATTCCTTGTCCGTATTAATGCTTTTTGGGGATGATTTTTAAGTTAGGTGCTATTATGCACATAAGCCCCTAGTTTAAAGGACTTGTACATGTGAATGGGTACTGCGACGCCCTTGCTTGGGCCCGAAGGCTTACAAGCATAGAGTGGCCTTATAGTGTCCCTTTAAATAAAGCTTCCCTTGTTTGTCACCAGAGGGATTCTGGGACTTGTAGTTGGCTTACTTATATAAGGACAAATGTAGTTGTGAGACCAGTGGTTTAAGGCAGCAAGAAAATTTATTTTTTTGCAGGATTCCAAGGCATTAAAGCTCAAAAACACAAAAGCTAAAGGATGCTTCTCCAACATAAGAGTAAATCAGGTTAACAGATGAAAATGCAACAAAAACTTTCTATCACTGGGCAGCAGCTTTCATTCAAATAAACTTTCACAGAGCACAGCTTCTTGTGGTCATTCCATGTATCAGGTAAACTTTTTAACAGCTGCTGTTTTTCCAAACCAAACTTTTACTAAAGGCAGCTTCTTGGCTTCAGAAGCTCATATACTGAGTAGAATACAGTCTTGGCTTTTTCCAACTCTTGGAAGTCACAGAAATTAGTCACTTTGTTTTACAGTCTTTCAACCCTGTTCAACAATGCTCAGTTCTCCTTTAGACAAAACGAGCAATCCATTGGTGACAATTCTGTCTCAGCTTCTGGCATACAAGAATCCACCTGCATCTCTTCTATGGATACTGGGTACTTCTTACTTCCACCAATTTTATAAACTTGCCCAGCCTTTCTGTCTTCTAAAAACTCTTGGAACTGCTTCAACAGCAAATCACCCTGAGAAGGCACACTTGTACTGGGAGGGTAAAGCTTCCTCTCTGCAAACAGTTTTCTTAATGCTTCTAGTATTAAAAGCTCAGTTTCTCTTCTCTTATCTGGGTTTCGGTTCTCTTCATACATAAAGCTATCCACCCACCTCTTAGAAGACGTTAGGTCTGGCTCCTGGACACTAGCGGAAGTAAACTGTTTCTCTGCAAGCTGTTCAGGTTTACATGTACTGGCTTTACCTTGGGGCGAGTCTCTCAGGCAGCTACTGATTCCTTTCCTCCTGATATCTTTCAGGCTATGGAACTCAGCCTTCTGGTGCATTTCTCCACTCCTTCCCAGATAGCCACTCTCTTGAAAGTTTCCTTGGAACCTTTTTCCTTTTCCAGGATCTCTCAGAGTTTCTCCTTCGTATGCCTCTGTTGCTCTGTCTGCTCTGGCTGCAGATCTATTCCTTTCCAGCTTCTCCTGGACCTGCTGGCTCTGCTCTCTCTGCTGCGCCTCCTGGGAGTGTGTCTCCCTTCTCTCCTGTGTCCCCTGTGTGCCCCCTCTCTGCTCTGAGTGTGTTTTTAAAAAACGTTTGCTGCCAGGCACTCCCTTGCCTCTGCACAGGTGTGACCAATCATTGAGCAAGCTTGGCTCTACGTCTGAACTAGGGCGTGGCCTGGCCTCAGCAGAGAGCTGAGTTTTTTTCTTGCCTGCCTTGCAAACACTGTGCACAACTGAACTGTCACTTGTTTTCAAGGGAAAAACAGGGTTTTCTTCCACTTCCATCTCTTCCCGGGGGCTCTCCTCACCACAATACACATGCAGGTTTTAGTCAGTCGCTATTCTCTAAGCATGCATGCATGTCCTATGATGCGTACTTTCAGTGTGGGTTATGCACAGGAGCGAATTTGGGCAGAGCGTAGGTGGAGTGGAAATTTACACGTCAGTTAGAAAACAGTATAATTTACATGCATTTCAGAAGAATCTAGAAGCAAACACTGATGTCTGCGCTAGAACAGCTGTAAGTGCCGTGGCTAGATTGAGACGCATCTTTATGCCCTGTTTTAAAAAAGCAAAGTACATGCAGTTTCACTTTATAAAATAGGTTCCAAATATGCAGATAGCAACACAATGGCTTTCAAACCAGAAAGCAGCACTTTCCTCAAGCCTCCAACGCTCTGTCATGATTTGTGGCTTCTAGGACCTACTGCTTCCACCTCTTCATAAATCAAAAGTTGTGCCAGAGGGAGCAGAAACCACAAACAGGTAACACAGCACCGGAGGCTTGAGGTAGGCTCTGTGTCATGATTTGAAAGCCACTGCCAGAGTGGTGGCAGCAGTGGCAATGAGTGCCCCCCCCCCCAGGAGGTGGGGTGACAGGATGGAGGGCCCACCTAGGGCACCTCCAATCCTTGTACTTGTCCTGCTCTGTGTCATTTGCTGTGTCAGCAGTTAATGTGGCGGTTCTTACCGCAAACTATAAGGTACAATCCCCGCCCAATCCACACCACCTTATTATACACCAGTGGTCCCCAAATGGGGTCACATCATCAGTAGATGGGGGTCACAAAAACATATTTCTCATTGATGAAGTAAGCAAAGATAAAACAACCCCTGTAATGACAGGCTCAATGGTCACTGCAGGGATCTCAGCTAAAGAAATATACTAAAGATTATTGTGCAGAAATAGTAGAGTAGCAGTCCAGGGCTTAGAGCAGTAGTTCTCAACCTTTCTTCTGTTGCGACACACCTGACAGACTGTAGTCCTGTGTGTGATACTCTGAATATTACAATTTGCAGCTGAAGAATTAAAAAAATCCCCAAGTACCATTTTAACCCCTCTGCTTGTTATTGTACACTGGGACAGTGATTATAGGAACGATCATAAGTCATAACTCCAAGATCATTCTCCTAATTGTAAAGGAAATTTCGAGCTCATTACTGTGTATACTCCTGGCGACCCAGAAGCTCCTGGGTTTTCTTGGCAGTGGTCGCCAGGAGTCAGGACTGACTCGAAGGCACACATTGCATTTACTGTGTATAAAACCTTTGTATCTATTTCTCATTTGGGTCGCTTTGCAATGGTGAAGCTCATGTGCTTCTTCATGGATTATTCACTTTAGGGGCCTACGCACCAAGCTGTGTTAGCTCTTTAATGCGGGAACTCTACCGTGCACTAAAGCGTGGCACTGTGTTAACTGTTGGTGTGTTTTAATGGCTGCGCTAAACAGCTAATGTGGAAATCACCATTTTCGGGCATGGAATGGCACGGACTATGTCTAATGGTTAACGCAGAGGGTTGTTACCATGTACAAACTGCTAATATGGGAGGTAATGCAGTACAGTTATCACCTCAAGCCGTTAACAGAGAGAAACGTTTGCGATCATGCGTTAACTGCACAGTATCCCAGAAATATTGGGAATACCCTTAACAATTAACACAAAGGTTTTACAGTCACCGTGAGTCAGCTTTTGCTATTAGCATGCATTAACTGCAAAATCTTAGTACACATGAATAGAAAAGCCTCTTTCCTGTGAGATCTTTTTGTCAAGGTCTTCATCACAAATTTTGGTTATGATTTTCCAGAACAATTTTTTATCCTCTGGAAACTTTGTCCCCTCACTGAGGTGAAATGTGAGACAAATACAGATTGCTTCAGCTACAGACAAATAAGTATGTATGAATTTCATTCACAGCACACCCAAGTATAGAGAATACGAGGTACAGTGCATTGCAAAAGTATTCATCCCCTCTGTGTTTGTCCTGTTTTGTTGCATCACAACCTGGAATTAAAATTGAGTTTTGGGGGTTAGCACCATGTGATATACACAACATGGCTACAACTTTGAAGATGCAAAATATCCTTTATTGTGACAAATAATTAAGACAAAAAAAACCTTGAAAGCAGGAGTGTGCATAAATATTCACCCCTCAAAGTCAATACATTGTAGAGCCACCTTTTGTTGTAATTACAGTTGCAAGTCTCTCGGGGTAGGTCTCTATTAGCTTAGCACATCTAGCCACTGGGAGTTTCACCCATTCCTTAAGGCAAAACTGCTCCAACTACTTCAAGATAGATGGGTTGCGTAGGTGCACAGCAATCTTCAAGTAATGCCACAGATTCTCAATTGGACTGAGGCCTGGGCTTTGACTAGGCCATTCCAAGACATTTAAATGTTTCTCTTTAAACCAGCTTTAGTGGAATGTTTATGGTCATTGTCCTGCTGGAAGATGAACCTTCGTCCCAGTCTCAAATCTCTAGCAGACTAAAACAGGTTTTCCTCAAGAAATGCCCTGTATTTAATAACATCCATTGTTCCTTCAATCCTGACCAGTTTTCATGTCCCTGCCAATGAAAAACATCCCTATAGCATGATGCTGCCACCATCATGTTTCACTGTGGGAATGGTGTTCTGGGGGGTGATGGAAGTATTGGGTTTGTGCCATACATGGCGTTTCCCATGATGGCCAAAGAGTTCATCTGACCAACAAACCTTCTTCCATGTGTTGGGGGCGGGGAGGGGGTCCACCACATGCTGCTGTGCAAACTCCAAACATGTTTTCTTATTTCTTTCTTTAAGCAATGGCTTTTTTTCTGGCCACTCTTCCATAAAGCACTGCTCTGTGGAATATACTGCTTAAATTGGTCCTAGGGACAGATACTCCCATCTTCACTGTGGATCTTTGCAGCTCCTTCAGTGTTATCCTTGGTGTCTTAGTAGCATCTCTGATTAATGACCTCCTTGCCCAGTCTGTGAGTTTTGGTGAGCAGCCTTCTCTTGTCAGGTTTGTAGTGATACCATATTCTTTCTATTTTGTTATAATGGATTTAATGGTGCTCCGTGGGATATTCAGAATTTGTTTTTGGTTTTTTTGGTTTTTTTTTATAATGCAACCCTGATCTATACTTCTCCACAACTTTGTCTCTGACCTGTTTGAAGTGTTCCTTGGTCTTCATGTTGCTTGCTTAGTGCTGTTGCAGAGTCAGGGGCCTTTCAGAACAGCTATATTTATACAGGAATCATGTGGCAGATCATGTGTCACCGATTGCTACTACTACTACTGAGCATTTGTATAGAAATATAGAAACATAGAAATATGACAACAGAAAAAGACCACATGGCCTATCTAGTCTGTCTTTCCACATCAACAACTACAACAGTCCCCCTTTTACCCTCAGAGATCCTATGTGTTTGTCCCATGCTTTTTTGAATTCAGTTACTGTTCTCATCTCTACCACCTCCACTGAGAGACTATTCCATGGATCCACTACTATTTCCATAAAGAAATATTTCCGCATATCACTCCTGAATCTATCTCCCTTCACCCTCATCCCATGTCCCCTCGTAGAAGAACTTGCTTTCAATTGAAAGAGGCTCTCTCCCTGAACATTTATGCCACGGAGGTATTTAAACATCTCAATCATATCACCTCTATCCCGCCTTTCCTCTAAGGTGTACATATTAAGATCCTTCAGTCTGTCCTCATATGCTTTATAATGACGACCACTAATCATTTTAGTAGCCACCCTCTGCACCGACTCCATCCTGTTCACATCCTTTTGAAGGTGTGGTCTCCAGAATTGCACACTATACTCCAAATGAGGTCGCACCAGACTTATACAGAGGCATTATCACCTCCTTTTTTCTGTTAGCCATTCCTCTCCGTATACACCCAAGCATCCTTCTAGCTTTTGCTGTTGCCTTCTCTATCTGTTTAGCTACTTTAAGATCATCAGAAACAACCACGCCTAGGTCCCATTCTTCTTTAGAGGACAAAAGTACTTCACCCTCTATATTATATTGCTCCCTTGGATTGCTGCAGCCCAAATGCATGACCTTACATTTTTTAACATTAAATCCTAGCTGCCAAATTCTAGACCATTCTTCAAGCTTAGCTAGATCCCTCCTCATGTTATCTACCCCTTCCTGGGTGTCTACTCTATTGCAGATTTTGGTATCATCCGCAAAGAGGCAAACCTTACCCGACAGCCCTTCCGCTATATCACTAACAAAGATGTTAAAAAGAATCGGACCAAGGACAGATCCCTGGGGCACACCACTGGTAACATCTTTCTCCTCAGAGTGAGCTCCATATGACTTATAGCGCTACAAGTCATGCGCAGCACTGCACAGACATGTAAGAGACAGTCCCTGCTCATCAAAGCTTACAATCTACAACTAATTATGTGACTTCTGAGGTTAATTGGTTGGATCAGATCTTATTTAGGGGTATCATAGCCAAAGTTTTAACTTGCTTTTTTATATATACAAGGTAATTTACTGTCATTTCACTTCACCAATTTGGACTATATTGTTAGGTCCATTACCTAACATCCAAATGAACCTCCGTTTTCATTCTAGGTTGTACGTAATGCGACAAAACAGGACAAAAGCCAAGGGGATGAATACTTTTGCAAGGCACTGTACTAGGTATATAGAATTTCCAATCTTCAGGTACACAAAATCAAATGGAACACAAAACTGGAAAATGCCTAGCTCCTGTTACTCTCCATGAGTCAAGATTTACAGAGGAAATTGCTGCAGCAGCAGATATGATATGTTCACAAAACTCAAACATTATTGAAATATTTTGGTTATGGCAAGATGCATAGCAAATACTTCATGACTGAATGAAATGTATATTTCAGTTTAGATTGTGGTTAATTTCACAGCTGGACAAATTCATAAGTTTAATATTTTACTCAACAAATAGAAGGCAGCATCCCATTGAGATAATGACAAATTGCAATCAAATGATTGCATGTCAATGCTCATTTTGTAGGTGTAGGCTCTTCAATGAGATAGGGATTATTTTGATTTTCCAGAAAACCTTGATATTAGGACATCCTGCTGCTAGGGTTTACTTCATTAGAACTATGTTACAGTAAATATAACAGCAAAAAGGTGGTCAACAAGCCAAAACGTGCGACTTGTTTGAACCAAAATAAAATGTGATGATCACAACAAACCAATCACACTTTTTAATGCTAATTCAAGGAGGATGGCATCACTGGAAAGCAGTTATTGTTTTCCTACATCATTGGCTTATCAGATTTCAGCGTTACTTACAGTATCTTAAGATTATCAGAATTTCAAAATTTAAAACTACTATGTCACATTTTTGCTTAACGAATATGCTAAAAGAAATCAATTGTAGCCCATATGCTTTATCATCCACATTATTTTTCAGTAAGAAAAACATCTGTTCACTTTTTACACGGAAAAATACAACAGAACTATTCAATAGTTTGCAATTAAAGAGATCATTATGAATCATAAATACAGTACATCATGAGTTCTTATCTAACCTTTGACTTATATACTACCTTATTCCCTATACTACATCAAAAAATGCGTAATGATCGGACTGTCCCAGGTACTTATCACTTATCCACATAAACAGAAGGTCCAAATTTGAGTGCACACTTTTCATGAGTCAATTTTTGTAAAGAAACGTTTCCCTTTAAAAACTGATATAAACGCCACAGATAAAAAGTACTTGAAGACTTTATACTTAGGTATGTTCTCTGAAAGTTGCCCCATCATATCTAGTATGATGCATTAAATGTGATCTTTGCAGCCCAAATATCTTCATAGCTGAATATATAAATATGCAAAAGAACAAAAAACAAATGATTTGCCAATTAGGTATGCACATGGTATGTAATAAGCTGCAATAGCGATCTGTTTTGTTCATCTTGCTTACCTATAAAGAGGAGCTATCACAGAAAGTCCTGCTGCTCGAACAATCATGTTTTGGTCCAAGAGAGAAACAACTGATAAATTGGAGCTGCAGCTCTATGCACAGCAGAGAGTTAGGGGACAAATGAAATATATTTTCTAAAAAGAGTGGTAAAAACTTACCATTTTAACATGCAGTGTGCCATTAGCATGGTATTATAAAATACCATGCTAATGGCATATACGCCTTGCTAGTCAGAGCAGCATGGGATGGTGAGCATCATAATAGCTAACCATTCACCACAAAATAAGTGCCCCATCCCCAGAAACCCCCCAAAAGACACTAATGCCTCAATTCCTGGTGGGCCAGTGCTGCTTAGTAAACAAGTCCGAGAGAGAGAGAGAGACACACAATCAGAAAAAGCCCAGCCTCCCACTCTAAAAGTCTTTCCTGACCTAAGTAAGAAAAGAAATCTGGGGGCACAAAAGATGAGCCAGGCACTGCAGGACAATGCTGCTGTCAGGACCTTGCCACCATATGGCGGGGCTTTGTGGACTTTGACTCTCAGGTGGCTTTTGAATTCTAGGGTTCACTTCTTTCTGCATAGAGCCCAACAGGTTTGTGTGTGTGTAGGTGTGTGTGTGTACACCTGCAACTGACAGGAGGGAAGGAGACAGCTTGACCTTTGGGATAGAGCCCAGAGGCATAAATCACGATGTAACAAGTGCAAAGAGCAGTCCTGTTACCTCCAAAGACACAAAAAGATTTCACCTAATATATATATTTTTTTTTTTTTGTTTGATTCAAGAAGCAGTCTCTGACAACACAGAGGTTACAAAAATAACTCCAGAATATGAAATATGATTATTCATGGCCATTAACATCTTTTACAGAAAAAAAAAGAAACAGTTATCAACCAGTACAGTTAAATGCCACACATGTACGATACATTCACGTCTTATATACCAGTGGAAAACGAGCTGCATTTTTATCATTTACATAGAGATTAAAGGCACGTATGTGAATTAAGCAGGTGGTGCTCTCTGTACTGTAACAGACAGTATAGACACTGTGAAACAAAATAAGGCATGGGAGACATTCACCGCCAATTGTACTGATCTTTGTAGCACCAGGGCTTATTGCTGCTCAAGCAAAATGCAAACTGCTTGGTCAAGATCATCCACTTGCTTTCTACGTCTGATGAAAGCTGGCGTGGAATCTCCAGATCCAGAGGTTTGTTATTCATAAGCTTAAAGATGGAAGTTAGGCAACAAACTAAGAGAACCACAGAGGCTGCAAAGGCTGATGAACACACAGAGCTTTCTAAGATGCCTGTTCCTCCTTTTCAATAAGGTTCAACACCCTCTACTCCCTCTCCTTTATATGCTCTGGCAATTTCTCTGTAGCCAAAAAGACTCCCTGACACAGATTTGAAAACCAATCAGGACAAATACCCATCTTTGTGAACCTGTAAGGAGAATAAAGAAAACCGGACAAATTAATATGAAATCAGTGACAGGTGTTGAACCCTGGATTGTTTTGTCCTCAACCACTACTGTATCTAGAAAGTCAGAGCACGTGGCCTGAGAAAGACTCAAATATAAATGTGAATGGTTTTGCATTTGTTCTCTCAGAAATTAGCCCATCTAGTCTAGTAAGTTCCCTTTCTGGTGTAATACCCAAGATTCCAGTTCATCATTAGTTTAACTTTCACTTCCTCAGAACTAAAGATTCTCTATCAATTATAGTTTTTGTTTGAAGTCCCCTCCCTCCCTCCTAAACCAAGAGGCATCTTAACAGGCCATAGTAATGCTAAAGTCGGACAAAAAGCTAGCTGTCCAATATAGTTCCATACAGACCCAAAGAACTACATCTATATAACAGAACTGAACGGTCTACCAGAGGATGTAGTAAAAGCTGCCAAATGCAGACAAAAGATCAAGGAGGACCAGTAAAACCTGGTCTCTTTAGCAAGATATAACAAAATTTCATCTTAGACATTCACCAAGATCGTTTTAGTGCTGTGGCCTGGTTATAAGCTCACTTGAAGAGTCTTTTTGTTTTTTTTTAAGAGGACTTGGGGAGATTGAATAACTGCAAATTAAATGTATATTTCACAAGTTTGAATAGAAAGGGGTGGTTCACAGTTGACACAAAAGGAACCATCCAAATCAAGCAGTCTAATGGATGATACAAGGCATCTTATCCTATCTACTGAAATCACTTTATCATGAGAAACAATGGCTTTGGGTTGCAGTCACAGAGCATGATCATCTAGCGAGGATTTTAAAAACATTTAAGTTAATAGACATCCCTATTCTGTGAGAAGTCTCTTCTACTGAAGAGAAAAACAACAGTAACTTACTACACTAGATAAATTCAGAGGCTAAACAAATTATTTCACTGCACCATTTTGATTTTCCAAATGCCTATGTTTTTTGCTTTTAAGTGCAGAAAACATCATCCATAATCGTTTATTATGCCCAAAAGGTACTTTATTGCTAGGGGAAATAACAAATCATTGAGATTTATTCATTAAAGCTAACTAAATAATACATATTCAGCTTTTATGTCATTCTCCGAGAAAGATGTCATTCTCAAGAGTTTAACTGAGGCTTGCATTAATATTTTAGGAAAGTCACAAGCTCAGGAGAAAAGCTAATTTTTAGAACTGCAGAAATCAACAGTTATAAAACTTTAATCATTAGACCCATGGCGATAAATTTTAAAACACGCAGTTCAAGAACAAAAGGAGTACATCACAAGAAGCAAACATCTACTGCTATCCGGGAGGGTGATTTAGTATTTGACATGGCACCAGTTAATTACAATTTATGATATGCCTTAATGCCATTATGGCCTATTTTTACTCTACCATATTAGCCATTTGGCATGGGTTTTAACGCACACTGCCAATGTGAAGCTCTAAAAAACAATTAACGTGCCATGTAAAAAGTTAACATGCGCTCCCTGTCTGTTAAACACAGCACATAATTTCATATTAGGGTGTAGGGAAGGGGTAGAGAACGTACCTGGCAGATAATGCGTTAACTGCTAATGTGGCAGATAGCACTGAACAGCTGACCGTGCCTCCAGAAGGGCAGTTTGCTGAACTCTGCTCTAGGAGCCCCGCCATTAACATATGGTAGCAATTGTGGTCCCATGTTAATGGCAGCACTGACTTCCCCTAAGTGCCAGGAAGGCCAAAGAAGCATGCAACATAAAAATTCATTAACAGTGGTTGGTGAATTGATGTGTATCTCTTCAGGGGAGAGAATAAAGTTCCCTCCTCGAGTCTTGCTGAGCACTTTCACATGATGACCCTGTTGTAGAACATCTATACTAAATCTCAGCAAGGCAACACTACAATTGAAGTATGGTAGGAACGAAAAATAAAAATACATACTGGCCGCACGTTGCCCAGGATAAAACGGGGCCTACCCATAGCTTATGCACTAGGGCTAATGATGGTGTTTGCGATAACATCCCTGCCATAGATAAAGGCCATTGTGGTGAGCAGGTTCATGGACCCACTGTGGCAGGAGATAAACCACAGAAATTAATGAAAAAGTTAAGAGGATTGACTACAGTTAAGTGGACTTCTGCAGATAAAGAGAAGACAATGTACTGCTACTTTTAAGCTACAAACCCTATGGGCCCAATATTCAAAGGGCAGTTACATGGTTTACAGCTCTGTAAACCATGTAACTGCTGCTGAGAGGGATATTCAATGGCACTAACACAGTTGAATATCCATTGAATATCCTCTCTTCTTCCTTACGCTTAGCATCGGAACGTGATAGGGGTATTTTGGGGAGCAGCAGAGGTGGCGAATGTCCCTAACCAGGCAGCCACGATATTGCATGCTGCCTGGTTAGCGATCTGTGCCTAAAAGAGCTGTAAGAGTTAACCGGGCATCACACAATATCGCTGCTGCCCAGTTAGCTATGGCAGCTGGGCGGCATGTGCGGTGACCATGGATATTCAATCCAGGGCTGCATATGACCCAAACATTGAATATCCAGGGTTAAGCTCAACGCCGATAGCTAGACGTTGTACTTACGTCTAGCCATCGGCTGTGAATATTGGGCCCTATATTTAAATCAAGAGGGTATACAAAGAGAATCCACCAAAAACTGGAAGAAAGAGGGAAAATGCCACTAGAAAAATTGCAGAAAGCAATAGATGCAACTTTAAGATCATTAATTTCACAGATCAAAGTAAAGAAGTGTGTGAATGATAGCATCTTGAAGCAACTAAGGGTTTCTGTGGAAAAAGCAATACAGAGGGGAGGAAGAAAAGACCTAGGTGAGAGTACCAGAAGAAAAGAATATACAGAAAAAGAGCAGTTGAGAGAGAGATGGAGCTTAGAGATCTGGAACTGCAGGAGAGTGAGATGAATACAGAACAGGTCAACAAATCAAATGAAAAGGAGGAAGAAAGGGAAGAGAAAGACCCAAAGGTGGAGGAATTCAAGATCAAACACCTAGTCCAAATGGAAAAAGATGAATATGCTGGGTTCCAGGCAAGGAAAATATTACTCAAGCAGGTTAAAACAAGCCCCAAACTGGAAAGGCCCTGGCCCAATTGGAATAATCAACTTTTGGCTCAGTTAATATCACTCCACCAAGACCTGGCAAACTGCAAAAATCAATTGTTCAAGCAGCCAGACTAACACCAAAATGCCTTACTACAAAGGAGGACATTTCTCCTTCCAAAGGGGAAGTAACATTCCCAAATATTATAGACCAATAACTTGTAAACCTACAATCTATATAAGCTGTTCACTGCAATAGATGCAGACAGAATATATGATCATATTGAGTCCAATAACATTATGGCAATAGAACAAAGGGGCAATAAGAGGGGAGTATATGGAACCAAAGACCATGTTGAATAAGGCCATCATGGCCAACATTAAGAAAAGCAGAAAGTTCAGTATAGCATGGATTGATTATAAGAAAGCTTTTGACAGCATCCCACACTCTTGGATAAAAAATTGCCTTGTTGTTAAGTGCCATTGAGTCAGTGTCGACTCATAGCGACCCTCTGGATAGTTGTCCAAAATTGTGTTCGGTCTTCAATCAGATGGCTCATTGTTGGCAGAATGGCACCCATACTTGCTGTTATTGTATCAATCCATCTCATTGCTGGCCTTCCTCTTTTGCGTTGACCTTCTATCTTGCCAAGTATGATGTATTTCTCTAATGATCTCTCTCTTCGCATGATGTGTCCAAAGTATGAAAGTCAAAGTCTGGACATCTGAGCTTCTACATAAAGCTTAGGTTTGATCTCCTCTAGTACTGACTGGTTTGTTCTTTGGGCTGTCCATGGAATACACAGTATTCATCGCCAGCACCATAATTCAAAGGCATCAATTTTTTTCTTGTCTATCTTTTTCAATGAAAATGTCTTGAAATGTATAAAATAAACCCTGGTTTGCTAGAGAACATTATGTTCACCATGCCAATGCGGCAAACTATAATTTTTTTTGAAATATGAAGATAGTCAGTATATCATTCCTAACATTAGGATCCAGCAAGGAATATTTCAAGGAGATTCCCTGTCACCACTTCTGTTTTGTGTGGCGCTTAATCCAATGAGTACTCTCATCAACAATTTGGGATACAGATATAGCCTGAATCCTAAAGAAAGTAGCAACCCAGAAACAACGTCCCATTTACTGCTTGTAGACAATCTGAAGCACTACAGTTCCAGCAAATAGCAGAGCAATTCCGTGTTGTGAAAAGCTTTTCTGATGACATCAGGATGACTTTTGGCCTAGACAAATGTGCTTTTTTTTTTTTAAGAGGAAAATTGAACAAAATGGAAAACATCTCCCTGGTTGAGGGCTGTGATATCAAGGACCTTGGACAGGAAGGCGTATATAAGTATCTCAGAGTAGAGTAAGGAACGACACTCAAGCAGAAATTACTGAGAGAAAAGATCAGTAAAGACTACTACCGGAGAATAATATCATTGAAAAGTGCTTTTACCTCACAGAATAAGATCCAAGCAATCAATCAGCTGGCAATTTCTGTACTGTCATACGGCTTTGGGATTGTGGACTGGCTTCTTAAAGATCTTGAAAAACTGGATGTGTGAACAAGAAAACGTCTCCATGCCCATGAAATAATTTACAAGAATCAGTGTATGCCAGCCCTATAGAGGAAGGAGAGCTAGGCCTCATAGAGATTGATTAAACATACCAAGCTACTATCATAGGCCTCTAGGCCTACCTAACTGCATCATCAGATCCAAATATGCAAAAAGTGCTGAGATACGAAAGTAAACGTCCAGAATCTGTCTCCAATCATCAAACTTGGACAAGTGTTCCGATGACTGGAAGGCATGAGTGTGAATCCACAAGCATACACAGGGAAGGAAGTAACAGAATTTGCAAAACAAGAGAAAAAGCTCTTCAAAGAATTACATCAACAAACAAGGAAAAACAAGTGACAAAAGCACAAATACAGTGGGAAATACATAGTGATACTTCAGAACCCTTTTGTTCATCAAGAACAGACACATGAATGATTAAGGAGAGGTGAACTGAAACTGAAGTATGAGAGGTTGAAAGCGGCAGCCCAGGACAGTGGCTTACAGACGAAATGGTTTGTGGCGAACATTGAAAAATCTAATGAAACAGACATATGTCAATTCTGTGGGAAAGAGCTGGAAACTGACTCGCCTCATAGCTGGATGTGAAGATCTGATGGCAGAAAATCTCTATACAGAAAGGCACAAAGTAGCTTGACTTATCTACTGGAAACTCTGTAAACACTACAAGATCACTGTGCCTTGAAAGCACTGGGACCATGACCTGAAAAGAATTACAGAGAATGAAGAGGTTATGATCACCTGGGATACTCCCATTCCTTGCATCCAGCTTTTTATTGGTCGGAAGTCGGATATAGTGGTAAGGGAGAAAACAAAACAAAAACAGAACAGCATTGCTTATAGACTACTCTGAATTGCGCTGACAGAGAGAAAATCTTCAAATACCAAGAAATGCAGTCCGAGACCAAAACAATGTGGCCAAACAATACAGAGTTATTTACCATCGTGTTGGGTGACACAGGCTTAATTAAGAGGAATTTCCAAGCACACCTTGATAAAGTACCCATACACGTAACATCTTACAAACTCCAGAGGGAGGCTCTCTTTGGCATGATGCAAGTACTACGGTGAGCATTAGCAGTAAATTTGAGAGACTGAGACCGTACTCCACATACCCTGGGCTTAGAAGTGAGGTTCATGACTGTTACGGTATGTGCAAAACTCATCTTTTAGGAGAAATTGCCTCCCAGGAACACCCCTAGCAATTACCTCAGACGTTAACCACAAAATCTTAGCATAGTTTAGAAAACATGGGTTTATATCTCTAAAACCCAATCAGGCTAATTTTCATCAGTGGTAGTGAATCTTTTTTTTTTTTAAACGGCAGCCACAGCATTTAAACAGCTACATATATTCAGCACCACTATACAGATAGCCAGCAGCACTTAATATACATATAAGGCAGTCACCACCGCTGGCTTATTCATATAGAAACAATATTCAGCTGCTGTAAATATAGCTATGCAGTTTAATTTAGAACAGCTTCTTTTCAGGCCTCAATTAAAACACTTAACTGTATGGCTAGCAGCCGAATGTCACCGCTATTCATATAGTTGGACATCTTGCCTTCGGTCTGCCCGAAAATATACACATAGTGACAAGTTTGTTAGAATGCTACTAAAAATCCACAGATAGGTGACAAACATTTTGGGGGTAATTTTATAAGGTGCTATGCAATGTGTGACTTCAAATCAATGCAGACTCCTGGCGACCCAGCAGCTCCTGGAGTTTTTGGGCAGTGTAACTGGAAGTAGATTGCCGGGCCTTTCTTCTGAGGCAATGGATGGTTAAGTAACTTTCCCAAGGTCACAAGGAGTGCTACTGGGAAATGAACCCTGGTCTCTTGTTTACCAAGTCAGTGCTCTAACCACTAGGCTATTCCTCCATTCAAGGAGTTCCATCTGTGTGTATAAATCCTGTATTTTCAATTACTTATGTGCATAGATGGGCCCTTATGAGCATATTTTAGCCAATCAATATTATATAACTATGCATGTGAGGCTGATGGCGCATAATTTTATTTTTTTAGTTCAATCTCTTTATTGGTTTATTAGAATAAACCTACAAACCTAACATACAATAGCACCTTGAACTCAAACAGCCTACTGCACCAATAACAGCATCCCTCAGTCTCAGCTAAGTTCCTTGCACTACACTCTCCTTCCACTGCTGTGCTCACTGTTACTGCTTTCCAATCACTGGAGGTATGATGACATCTATTAGTCTTTCCCACTGCCGTATCCTCATATTTGCATGTACTGCAGAGTAATTTCCATCATGTATTTATCTCTATTGTATTTATCAACTTCGAATGTTGAAGAATTGCTTTCACTGCCAGAGAGAGTATGATCTCTAAAAGCCTCTTCTCTGAAGCTGACAGATTGGTTTGCACCACTAGTGATTTCCAAATTGTATGTTTGTATTCCAGTCATTCATCGCAAGAGATCTCAGCCCACACCTGTTGCCAATATTCCTGTAACCTAGGACAGTAGAATATATGAGCAAGCAAATCCTGGTGACAGGTACAGAATCAACACAGATTATAATTATTGTTCTGAGGAATTGTCAGTTTATGGGGCAATATAATATATTGCTTGGGTTAGAGAAGCAAACATGGTAGGCCTCAAGTTTTGACCAAAAACCTGACCATCTTGTTTCTCTAGATCCCAAGTCCATTTCCTGATGGTGCAAACTTTCACTGTGAATGTTGTCAACACCTTCACTCACTCCCCAACCTGATGGTCAGGGAGGGAAAGGGCTTGTGTAGTTGTGGGGGCCCAAATGAATAAATGGGGTGACAAGAATATTTATTTTTCCAAAAGGATGTTTATTTTCCCCGCTACGTGAGGCACACAGGAACAGAAAACTTATCAACTTAGGATTGTGCAAACAGAGGGTTTTCAATGAAGTGCTCTAACACAAAAACTTCTTCAGAAGAAAACACATTCCTTCATGTGTCTTTCTTGGACAGGTACAGGTGAGTGGATATAACTTATAATAATACCCGTGGACAGTTAACTTCACAGTCCTGGATACAGATCAAGCACAAAAGCCTTTTCTTATGATTACCCAATCACAGTCCCGGTGGGTAAAATCTTAGCAATTCTGGCTCAGTACTAAACACGTTTAAATTCAGGAATAAACACTCAAGCCTTTGATTCCTTAGCCTTGTCAATCAGCCCTACCGAACAGTCCATCGGCTGATTGATGTCTTGCATGGGTAAAGGAACATGGGTAAAAATCCTTCCCTCAGGATTGTTCCCTGCTTGGATATTCTCAGGTAATGCAATGTCTCTCTTATTTAGTAGCTTTGTCAGCTCATTTAGGAGAAATTCTGTTTGGCTGCTAGCAGGAGCTAAGGGTAAAGCCGGCTGTGGTTTGAACAGCTGATTAATAGGCTGCGATGAGGTAACCGGGCTTTCCCTTGCTAAACACTCTGGCTCTGAGGTGAAGATTCCCTGCCCCCACTGTGCTCTGCTATTAAGTGGTGGAATCTCACATCTGCTGGTAGCAGTTTTGGTTCTTAACAATGCTTCTAAAGCAGGTCCTCCTAAATTAGGATAATTCAATCTGTCTGTAAACTCTTTTGCTAAACTTTTTCCCTCAGCCTCTCTCTTAAGCACGGGAATTACAGGCTGGGTAAAAGTAGGTTTACAGGGAGAGCTTTCAGGGTAAAAACTGCTTTTATATTCCCTGAAACTGTCCTGTTCTCTGGATACAGGATTCTCTCTTTGTCTTTATAAAAATCAGCATAAGGTTTAAGAATAGCAGGTACCTTGTCTTGAGAGTGCTCAGGAATTATCTGGTCAGCATGTCTTTCTCTCCACGGAAGGAAATTGTTCCTCAGGAACGTGAGGTTTTCTCCTGCTGAGGAATTAGCTGCCTTCCTGATACAGCTGGGCAGAGTTTGTGCAGAGAGGTCACAGGGTTCTACAGCCAAAGGAACTTCCTGTCTCTTCAGTACCTTCTGCTTTCTCTCTCGTGGGTAAAAAGGGACTTCCTTTTTCCAACCACCTGCAGCATTCACTCTTTCATTCTTTCTCCATGTGCTCTCAAAAGGTCCTGGTTCTGTATTCCTTCTAATGCTTCTTCTTCTTCTTCCACTCTCCGTCTCTGTTCCTGTCTTTATCCTTGCCTTTGTCCCTGTTCCCGTTTCGTCTCCCCTTCCTGTTCCTGTCTCTGTGTTTAAGAAGGGACCCTTACTCTGGGGAACCCGCCTCCTCCTAGGGCGTGCCCAATCCATGGGTTCACTTCTCTCCAGCTCTGAAGTGACTTGATTGGTTGTTTGCCAGCTGTGCTGAGAGTGTAAAACTCCTTCTTTGCCTGCAGTACCAGACTCTACCAGGGGGTCGCTATCGGTCTCCATAGCTTCTGTGCCTGGCACTGCGTCACAGATCCCCCCCCTTAAGATATCACGGGCTGCTCCATGGGAACCTGGACAGCACGGGATACGACTTAAGGCATCTGCGTTTTGATGAAGTTTACCCGCACGGTGCTCCACCTGAAAGTCAAAAGCCTGAAGTGCGAGGAACCACCGTGTGAGTCGTGCATTGTGGTTGTGCATCTGGTTCAACCACTTCAAGGGAGCGTGGTCAGTGATCAAAATAAATTTTCTTCCCATCAAATAAAAACGTAGCGCATCTACTGCCCACTTAATCGCTAAACATTCCCGTTCAATAGTCGAATAATTTCTTTCTGGCGGTGTTAGCCTCCTGCTCAGAAACAGTACCGGGTGTTCTACCCCTTCATGCTGCTGTGAGAGAACCGCTCCGAGACCGGTGTCTGAAGCGTCCGTCTGTACGATAAACTTCTTAGCAAAGTCTACTCCTTTTAAGATCGGAGCCTCACAGAGTTGTTTCTTTAGGAGGTTAAACGTTCCTTCCGCTTCCGCCTTCCATATCAGTTTATTGGGGGCATTCTTTTTTAGCATCTCCGTCAAATGGGCAGTTTTCTCGGAAAAATGGGGAATGAACCTCCGATAATAGCCCACGAGCCCTAAAAAGCTGCGCAATTGCTTTTTGTTAATGGGTTGTGGGAATGCCTGCACACTGGCTATCTTGCTCAGAAGAGGTTTTACCATCCCTCTACCAACCACATGGCCCAGGTATTTTACCTCTTGTCCCCCAAAGAGGCATTTTGCTGGGTTTAAGGTAAGACCGGCCTTGCGGATCGACAGGAGGACTGCTTCAATTCTCTGAAGATGCTGGGTCCAGGTTTCACTGTGGATCACCACGTCATCCAGGTAGGCCACAGCGTATGCGTGGTGAGGACGTAGGACCATGTCCATGAGACGCTGGCATGTTGCTGCGGCGCCGTGGAGTCCAAAAGGCATCCTTCGGAATTGGTACAGGCCAATGGGAGTGCTAAAGGCAGTCTTTTGCTTTGCCTCTCTTGTGAGGGGAACCTGCCAATAACCTTTTGACATATCCAAGGTCGTAAGGAACTTGGCCTGTCCCAGACGGTCGAGCAGCTCCTCAATCCGCGGCATTGGGTATGAGTCAAAACGGGAGATCATATTCACCTTCCTGAAGTCTATGCAGAAGCGGATCGACCCGTCCGGCTTCGGCACCATGACAATCGGACTGTTCCAAGGGCTCCGCGATTCTTCGATGACCCCCATGGCGAGCATCTCCTTCACCTGTCGGATCACTTCCACCTTCTTGGCCTCCGGAAGCCTGTAAGGCCTTTGCCTGACTACTTCCCCTGGGGTTGTCTCTATATCATGGGTTATTAACTGGGTTTTCCCAGGTAGGGAGGTGAGGACATCTTTATATCTGGATAAGACTTGCCTCAGCTCCTGTTGTTGGGCCCAAGAGAGTCCCTCATCCAATCGGGGTTCCGGGTTCGCGTGGCAGTCGGCCAGCTGGGGTCCGAGGTCCTCCTCTTCTAGGTCCTCCCTCTCCACTGCAGCCACTAATCCTTGCAGGTTATTTGTTCCTGTGGACCCGAAGCCCTGCGTTCCTCGCATAGTTACAGACAAAGCGGGTACCTCCTCCAACGGGGGAATTCCAATTCGCTCACAGATGAGCTGGGCTATACGGTCCCCAGCTTTTACTTGGAAATTGTCCTTTCCAAAATTAAAAAGCAGCACTTTTACTGACCCTCGGTAGTCCGGGTCTATCACCCCGGCACCTATATCAAAAAAATGCTTCAGTGCCAAACCCGACCTTGGAGCCAGCCGACCATAACAACCCGGCGGCAGCTCTATCTGAAGGGCTGTATCAATCAGGGCTTTTCCACCCGCAGGAACCATTACATCTTCTGCACTGGCAAGATCCCATCCTGCGGCGTTTGGGGTAGCCCTCTTAGGCGCTTGAGCAGTGGGGGTTATTTTACAGTATTTCAGCACAAAACGGGGTTTTTCAGGGGTGCTATCCTTCTGAATACTGTCCTTTTTACCCTTTTTGACCTGGGGCATTAAAGGCCGAAGTAGGGACTTTACCTTTTCTATGGCTAGGGCCTGTACTTCCTCAGGGTCCTCCTCCCCATGGGAACTCTCTCTTTCCCTTATCCCCTGAACTAAACCTTGGTGAAATTGGGGCCAATCCTTTCCCAAGATCATGGAATGTGGAAGGTGGGGAACAACCGCCAGTGGAATCTCTCTCTCAGCCCCTAAGCCTGTTATTTGGAGGTTATAAACGGGGTAGGAAGAGGTTCCCCCATGGACACACCTTATTTTTACTTCCTCTACAGGATGTAGTGTTTCTGGGGCTGCTTTAGCATTAATAGCCCTCCAAAACTCCTCCGAAATCATGCTGAGTTCAGCACCTGAATCTAACAGAGCTTGAGTGGTTATTCCCTGGATGGCTACTGCTAACAGGAAACCTGGCCTGTCTTCCATATAAGAATCGGCCACCAAAGCATTTTTCACCAAGCAATGTTTCTGTATGTGGCCTATCTGCCCACATCTAAAGCATTTCATCCTAGTTACAGACTCTGGCCTGTTAGGCCTGGCTATTTTCCTAGGATCCTCTAGGACCTTGCGCCTCATTTCTGATCCTCTGCTGGCGTACGCCGAACATTGGCTACCAGGTGTCGGAGCTACTTGCTCTGCCTCTATGTATCTTTCGGCCAGGGCAACTGCTTCCTGCGGATTTTTGCAATTTTGGAGGATCAGAAAAGTGCGTATTTCCCTTGGCATTGCCTCCATATACTGCTCCAAAATCAAGTCATCTAAAATAGACTCTATTGACCGCCCTTCTGGGGTCAACCATTTAAACAATAAGGCTCTTATACGATAATAAAGAGATTTGGGGGTTTCACCCAACTCGAGTTTCACACTCCTTAGGCGCTTATGATACAGGAGTGGGGTGAGTCCCAACCTCTCTCGTACGGCTTTCTTTAGCTCTTCAAAATTGCTAGCTAATTCTGGTGGCATGGCTCTATAAGCTGCTCTAGCCTCGCCCGTCAGGGACGCGGCTAACCTCAAGGCCCAGTGTTGTTTCGGCCACAGACTAAGTTGTGCCACTCTTTCGAAACTTTCAAGATAATCATCTATATCATCCTTATTAGACCAAGGTCCAAAATTAAAGAGTGTCTCTGCTGGTACATTCACAGCAGACATGTTATCTCTTACGGAACCTGTCTTTAGTGGTTGAACAGTGTCCATCTTCTTCTCCTTTAGCAGTTCTTCTAGAAGAGTGAGAAGAGGTTGTTGCTGCTCTTTGAGTGCTGCGTCGGCTCTCTTCTGAGCTTCCAG
This sequence comes from Ichthyophis bannanicus, assembly GCA_033557465.1. NCBI lineage: Eukaryota > Metazoa > Chordata > Amphibia > Gymnophiona > Ichthyophiidae > Ichthyophis > Ichthyophis bannanicus. Next base: position 546,226,663 of record CM066036.1, on the reverse strand, counting down.
CGCCAAATCAGCCTGTCGTTTGAATTGGGTTGCCATCCACTGGATGATCTCCTTTGGCTCGAGCGTCATCCTTGATGTTCACTGCAACTGAAACAGAGAAAAAAAACAGGGACCCAAGTGCGGTATCACTAGCACTCTCTGGGCTTTCCTCCAGAAATAAACCTGTTTTCCCTTTTTTTTTTTTTTTTTCAGCTATCCCTAGGGGTCACCTTCTACCCTGGTATTTCCACCACCCCGGGGTGTATACCTGTTACCTGGGTTAGGTGAAAGACAAGCACTTCAGGGATATGGCTCCTGTAGCCCTCTGCACTGCCTCCGTCTCTGCTGGGCCTCGTCAGCTCCTCCAGCTGGGTCCAGTTAATGATGAGGTCTCTGCAGCTCCTGAAGACAGCTGTTCTGCGCCTGCGTTGAAATCCTCTTGATCTACGCCACTTGTCAACACCTTCACTCACTCCCCAACCTGATGGTCAGGGAGGGAAAGGGCTTGTGTAGTTGTGGGGGCCCAAATGAATAAATGGGGTGACAAGAATATTTATTTTTCCAAAAGGATGTTTATTTTCCCCGCTACGTGAGGCACACAGGAACAGAAAACTTATCAACTTAGGATTGTGCAAACAGAGGGTTTTCAATGAAGTGCTCTAACACAAAAACTTCTTCAGAAGAAAACACATTCCTTCATGTGTCTTTCTTGGACAGGTACAGGTGAGTGGATATAACTTATAATAATACCCGTGGACAGTTAACTTCACAGTCCTGGATACAGATCAAGCACAAAAGCCTTTTCTTATGATTACCCAATCACAGTCCCGGTGGGTAAAATCTTAGCAATTCTGGCTCAGTACTAAACACGTTTAAATTCAGGAATAAACACTCAAGCCTTTGATTCCTTAGCCTTGTCAATCAGCCCTACCGAACAGTCCATCGGCTGATTGATGTCTTGCATGGGTAAAGGAACATGGGTAAAAATCCTTCCCTCAGGATTGTTCCCTGCTTGGATATTCTCAGGTAATGCAATGTCTCTCTTATTTAGTAGCTTTGTCAGCTCATTTAGGAGAAATTCTGTTTGGCTGCTAGCAGGAGCTAAGGGTAAAGCCGGCTGTGGTTTGAACAGCTGATTAATAGGCTGCGATGAGGTAACCGGGCTTTCCCTTGCTAAACACTCTGGCTCTGAGGTGAAGATTCCCTGCCCCCACTGTGCTCTGCTATTAAGTGGTGGAATCTCACATCTGCTGGTAGCAGTTTTGGTTCTTAACAATGCTTCTAAAGCAGGTCCTCCTAAATTAGGATAATTCAATCTGTCTGTAAACTCTTTTGCTAAACTTTTTCCCTCAGCCTCTCTCTTAAGCACGGGAATTACAGGCTGGGTAAAAGTAGGTTTACAGGGAGAGCTTTCAGGGTAAAAACTGCTTTTATATTCCCTGAAACTGTCCTGTTCTCTGGATACAGGATTCTCTCTTTTGTCTTTATAAAAATCAGCATAAGGTTTAAGAATAGCAGGTACCTTGTCTTGAGAGTGCTCAGGAATTATCTGGTCAGCATGTCTTTCTCTCCACGGAAGGAAATTGTTCCTCAGGAACGTGAGGTTTTCTCCTGCTGAGGAATTAGCTGCCTTCCTGATACAGCTGGGCAGAGTTTGTGCAGAGAGGTCACAGGGTTCTACAGCCAAAGGAACTTCCTGTCTCTTCAGTACCTTCTGCTTTCTCTCTCGTGGGTAAAAAGGGACTTCCTTTTTCCAACCACCTGCAGCATTCACTCTTTCATTCTTTCTCCATGTGCTCTCAAAAGGTCCTGGTTCTGTATTCCTTCTAATGCTTCTTCTTCTTCTTCCACTCTCCGTCTCTGTTCCTGTCTTTATCCTTGCCTTTGTCCCTGTTCCCGTTTCGTCTCCCCTTCCTGTTCCTGTCTCTGTGTTTAAGAAGGGACCCTTACTCTGGGGAACCCGCCTCCTCCTAGGGCGTGCCCAATCCATGGGTTCACTTCTCTCCAGCTCTGAAGTGACTTGATTGGTTGTTTGCCAGCTGTGCTGAGAGTGTAAAACTCCTTCTTTGCCTGCAGTACCAGACTCTACCAGGGGGTCGCTATCGGTCTCCATAGCTTCTGTGCCTGGCACTGCGTCACAATGTTCGCATGCTTATGCACATAGTTTATGGCATTTGGATTTATGCGCAGTGAACATTTACACCAGCTATAGGGGCGAATCTGCTATCTTTAAAGGCCCCTGTAGAAAGACTTAGGAGGTTATTCCAGAACAGGAATAAGCCGCTTGGATGTGCGGCTTAAGACATTTTTCTTGCAAAAAGGTCTAGGACCCTATTCTGAAACGCCTGTGGCCTGCACATACACGGCACTAAAATGGGGATCTCAGAACATGGGCGGGAGGGGGACAGAATGGGGGCGCGGTCAGCCGCAGAGACATATAAAGCATATTCAGGAAAGGCCTATGTACATCCTCTGTGTTTCACCCATACATCCATGTTACACTGGCTGAAAAGTGGAATAAGGGCTGGACTTAGAACATATTCTGCTCTGATCTCAAACGTGTCCCATAGAGATGAATGGCTCTGACAAGTCTGTATTGAACTGGTGTGTCTGCGGTCTGGGAGAGCATAAGATGCAGTTGCAAAGAATAGAATGCACAGGTGAGAGACATTTGTAAGGTTATGTAAAAATAAAAAACAAACAAACACATCTACAGAAATATATAGCACTGCAATAGTCTATTCTAGAAATGCTGGCATTTGCTGTTTGTGCTAAAGGGGCTATTCAAGGCCTCCCTAACAAATTTGTTGAAAACATGGGAACATAGATGTAGGAATGGTATGTGTTTGGCTGAGAAATGTAGATCAGATGTGTAGTCCTGAGAAGCCATGCAATTATGTATTACCAGCAGTTGTTTATAGGTACAGGGCACGGTTTTGGCAGAGGTATGTTATATGTGACTGCAAGCAAGAGTGTGAGAGTGTGTGTGTGTGTGAATGAGTGAGTATGTGTGTGAGTGAATGTGGGTATGGGTGTGGCTGTGTGGGTGTGGTATGAGGGCTGCAGGAGAGGCCCTAGCATGCTCATCCGCAAACCCCAGGGGACATGTATGTCTGGCCAGTACCTGGACCAGGTGCCAGTGTGAATGGGCAGTAAATTCTGAAAAGCTGCTCTGCATCAACATAGTGGGGCAAGTCCCTGCCAACAGTGAGTGACCCTCAGAGAAGGGGCATAATACATATCCAAATGCACCATCAGAGGTCTTTAACATTGTGCACATTTGTAAGGAAACATGATGATGGTTTTGGCATTGTACTGGTCATGTTTGTACTGTAAGCATGTTCTCATTCTGATGGTTCTCTGTTAATGACAGGGATATGTTTTTTGACATGTAGCTGTAGAGACCCATTTTGTTTTTTTCTTGCCCATACAGTGCCGGTCTTCAATGCTTTTCAACCTTAGCTGCTATCTATACACATTTTTCACATACATTCATAATCATCCTGAAATACAAGCATACCACTCTAAAGGGAGATAATATCTTACATTCACTCTCCCCATGTTTGCATCATCAATGGCTTGGGTATTCTGGCGCAAACTCATATGGTGTTTCCTTAGAAATCTATCTTCTTCCTATATACATTTCAAAGCTGGTCTTACCCTTGAGACTTTCAGACAGTTCAATTTAATTAAAAGCACATTTACAGGCACTCACAGCTGAGTGAGATCAGCTGCTCAAGAAGATCAATTTCCTTGGATCTATAAAGAAAGTATTGTGGGTGTATCTGCAATATAAGTCTAACTATAATTACACAGTCAATACACTGCTGACCATAGTTGGCAGCAGCTGACGGAATGTCATGGTTGCACGTGCATGAAAATAATTGAAAATTTCATTATTTTTAATAGAATTACCCAAAGACCATGGATATCAGATCCACTGCTGTCTACCTCTTCTCTAATAGCATATAACTATACTCAAAATGGTTGCCTAAGATTATGCTCTAGGTAAGTTTCCAAAGGAAACGTTTTTTATCAATATAAGTTGGTTGCTCAAAAAAAAAATAAATTCCTTTCAGCTGCAGTTTGAATGTCGGGGTCACCAATCGGAAAGTGTTTTCCTTAAATTACAAGAAGAAGAAAATATTAAAACTGTGCATTTTGTACTCCTTTCTATGGTTGATTTCTAAAGTATACTATATGATTTCAAAATATTCATTCATTTGCATAGCTGTAGTATGCACCACTTATATTATTTTAAATTATTTTGAGAAACATGTTAGCTTGGACAAATTTTCTATATGAGTTATAGTTAAGATCGATGCTTTTTTTCCTAGGGAATAAGATGCCGGTACTGAGGAGGTAGGTGACTGTCCTTGGCTCTACCCCACAGTAGCCACACACCCCTGCAGAGCCAATCATAGGGCATGTCAGCAGAAATCATCACCTTTGTCACATATATGGAGAACTCACCAAAATATAAATAAGTGGCCATAAATTACAAATGAAAATGTGTGCTTAAAAAACTGAACTGGAAACCCCAGAGGCCAGATTCTAGTGCAAGAAGAAATTCGAAGAGAACTACCTTTCTTCCTGTAATTAGTAGGCTCGAAAGGAGAGGAAAAATAAAACAAAGCAGAGAAGAGAAGAGGGGGAAAAGGAGTAAAAAGGAAAACATCTTTAGCTACTTTTAAAATTAGATATAAAAATTGATAGTAGATTTGGCCCATTAATAAAAATCAATAGACCACTGCTTAATGCCAGATGTCTACCTGAAATATCTGTGATTCAAAAGAAAACCACTCACTGATATCAGCAGTTGCAAAACCTTAGATGTCCTAAATTTACTTTAAATTTTTATAGCCTCAGTTTTCCTCATAGTTGTTCTCTTTACAACCCAGAATACACAGATTTATATTCAAGTTTAGCGTCACCCTGTAACAACAAAACACACGCCCTCCACTTCCAGCACTCTGTAAGTACACAAAACTTTTCAATAAAGACACTCAGAAAACAACTTTATTAATTGAAAGGCAATATTGAAAATAGTACACTGAACCCTAGACACTAATACACCATCTATGGGAGAACAGAATAGGATGAACTAATCCATAGCTGAATACTTTACCTCGATCACACGCATAGACAGACCTTCACCAAATATTGAATCAATGCATATTCCCAAAGCTAACAAATTCCAGTCACTAAAAATTCAAAATAAAATGCATCTTTTGTACCTTGCTTTCTGATCATTTGTATTGTTCTAATTGGATTGTCCCTAGTCTTTCCATTTTCCCCTTGTCTGCCTTTTCTTAAATCCTTTTCAAGAGTTTCATTTCCATTTTCGTTTCTTCTCTCTCCATCTTTTTTTCTTCCTTTATAGCCTAGCATCTCTCCTCCCCTTCCTCTGCCCCTCCTAGAGTCCAGCATCATCTCCCCTCCCCCTCCAGTGGAAATTTATACAGAGCTGGTGCTACTCCCCCATGCCCTATCCTTAATGCCATCGCTTCTTTCTTGTTCTGCTTTATGCTTGGGTTGACAACCCTGCTGTTGCCGCCTGCTACTACATAGGGTCACAGGTAGGGGCATGCAACAAAAGCCCCCACAGCCTGGAGCCAGCAGGTTTAATTGATCGCCCTGCCCCCCTGCTTCTCCGCAACAGCAGGTTTGCTTTACGCCAGCAAGGTAGAACCAAATGGCGTGGCTTGAACCTCTTTTTAGTAGTACTGCAATACTACCAGCAGGATTCAGGCCACACTATTTGTATAGAGGGCGCTGCTGAGGCAGGATCGAGTGGTAATCACTCCTGCCCCCATCGTCTCCCACCCAGTACCTCTTAGGGCAAGTCAGGAAGTCCGTGGGAGGGGCAGGCCGGGTTGGGTCAGGTCAGATCTCAGGGGAGTACATTAATGAGAGGACTTCAGGGCTCCTCTCTCAGTGGCCGTGGTTGAAGTCTGGTAGTAGACAGTGTTAGTAAATGCCTTATTGTGGTCCTGAACTTACTGTAAGCCGCTTCTCTCAGAGACAGCAGGATGAAACTTTAAATTTTGATCATATGGGGTCCAAATAAGGCAACAAGCAGTGCAGTCATGACAAACAATAGGTAGCATCCATGAGGTTGCAAGCAGCATGAGCCAGAATTTAAGCCTTAGAATTTTCCACAACTTGCCCATTGCTCTGAATGGGATCTAAAAGACATAACTAAAAAGGTGCTGGTACAGCGTAGCATTGCGTTCTAGCACAAAAAAACCCTGGCTATGATATCACTTGTACTGTATTATTTCTGCGAGACTGTCAATGAAAGCTTATTATTTTTAAATTATATTAAAAACATACCTAGTTTACCAAGTAATCTGTCATTTGAAAGGAGGCTCTATTGGTTATGGTTCTATTGTTTTGTTTTGTTTTTATTTTATATTTATTGACTTTCAATGCAAACTCTAGAAATTTTAAAGGAAAATCCCAGGGTATAAGAAAAGAAAAACAAATAAATATCACATAGATAATACAGTTAAATTAAATCCTGATCACATAAAAGAAATAGGATCCAAGATATTCAACACATTGGCCTCATTTGGATTTAGAGGTTCAGTGCTATCCTTGTTCTTGTCTTATCTCTCCCATCGCTCTTTCAGTGCCTGCTCTGGTGGTTCCTCCTCTACTGCTATCCCACTCTAGGTTGGGGTAACCCAAGGGGCTTGTCCTGGGCCCTCTCCTTTTTTCTCTCTATACCCAGTCTCTTGGTGCTGTCATCTTCGCCCATGGCTTTCAGTACCATCTTTATGCTGATGACTCTCAGATCTCTCTCTCTACACCTGATATTTCTTCGTCTCTCCAGGCATGTATCTCTACCTGCCTATCTGACATTGCTGCCTGAATGTCACAACACATTTGAAATGGAACATGGCCAAAACCAAACTTATTTTCCCCCCTAAACCCACCTACCCCTTCCTCCTTTCTCTATCTCTGTAGATAACACTCTTCAACTTCCTGTTTCTTCAGCCCACAACCTTGGAGTCATCTTTGACTCCTCCCTGTCTGTCTTTCTCCACACACACATCTAATTGATTGCTATAATTGGTCATTTATTTCTCCCTTCCTTACTGAGCACACTACTAAGCCACTTATTCATGCTTTAGTCACCTCCCGTCTAGACTATTGCAACCTCCTCCTTGCTGGTCTAAGTCATCTCTCTCCCCTTCAAGCTCTTCAGAACTCAGCTACATGCTTAATCTTCCACCAGCCCCAACATACTCATGTAACCCCTCTTCTCAAGGCACTTCATTGGCTTCCCTTCCATTTCCGTATCAAATTTCAACTTCTGATCTATAAATGCATTCATTCTACTGCTCCTCACTATCATTCCTCTCTCACTACACCCCTCCTCATGAACTCCGCTCTTCTACTGGGGAGTTTGTTCTGGAGGCTCCTTTTCTACTGCAAGCGCTCTCTCAGTTGGGGTGCCTCAAGGGTCTGTTCTGGGTCTTCTCCCCCACCACCTTGGGGTCATCTTTGACATACATCCAAATGATAACTAAGACTTGGCGTTTCTCTAGTACATCAGCAGAATTCACCCCTTCCTTTCTGAACACACTACTAAACACTTATCCATTCTCTAATTCCCTCCTGTCTAGATTACTGCAACCTCCTCCTTGCTGGTCTCCCTCTGAATCATCTCTCTCCCCTTCAATCTGTTCAAAACTCTGCTGCGCGGCTAATCTTCCGCCAGACCCAATATGCTCATATCACCCCTCATCTCAAAATCACTTCATTGACTCCCCTTCCACTTCCATATCCAGTTCAAACTTCTCATTCTGACCTATAAATGCATTCATTCTGCTGGCTCCTCACTACCTTTCCTCTCTTATCTCTCATCTCTTCCTACATCCCTCTACACGAACTCCGCTCTTCTGGCAGATTCCTTCTATCTGCACCCTTTTCTTCCACTGCCAACTCCAGCCTTCAATCCTTTCACCTTGCTGCTCCTTATACCTGGAACAAACTACCTGAGTCTGTGTGTCAGGCTTCATCTCAGCCTCTTTTCAAATCTATGCTTAAAGCTCACCTTTTTAAGGCTACTTTTGAATCCTGATCTCTTTACTCTCCTTTGTGTTTCCTTACCTTTCCCTAATTGTGCCCTTGCACTCAACTGTTGTATTGTCTGTCTTGATTAGATTTTAAACTCTGATGAGCAGGGACAGTCTTGTCTACGTGTACAGCGCTGCATATGCCTTTTAGCAATATATAAATGATTAATAGTAGTAGTAGTAATAAATCAGGTGCCTAGTGAAAAAGCAGACACAATGAAATGCAGAACTTTAGAATCTCCGCTACTCACACAACGGTGGAGACTTGCCTGTCTTCATCATAGCTTTAAGTTAGCCTCAAGAAACATTTGAAAATATTTGGGTTCAAAGAAAGTATAGAAATTGCTGCGATAAGAAAGTATACATTTACAAGAAAATTATAAACACTCTCTAGGTCTACTCTGTGTAGCTTCAGATAAATCTGGAAAAGCCCTTATCTTCTTCCCTGAGAAGTAAACATCTTTTTATTTGAAACACAATTCCAAAATCCAAATTCTAGTGCAGAGGACACCACCAGTGTAGCTCGAGTATGTATAGCCTCCAAGTGTTCTAAAATACCACCAAGATCTAAAGAATCTTCAAAGATAGGAGATTCATCTCCACCATCTTAACATTCTCTTTTTTCTCCCCCCCCCCACCCCCCCCCCCATCAAATAAAAAGCTCTAACAATTGGGAGCATATTTTCCATTGGGATTTTCAAAATCTCAAGTCATATATTTTCATCATATTTTCAGGCTTTATAGCACAAAATAATGGAAAGTTCAGAACAAAGGTTAAATCTTCTGCCTTGATTAGCCAAGGACTATATGTTTTTTCTCAAAGAGGCCTAACCTTTAATCACCAATGCTAATCCTTTCTGAACTTCTAACATTTTCTCCACTTCACAGACTTTACCAGTGTGAACTTTCAAATCTTGATCATGTTCTGACTGACTTACTGCAAAGAGTTGCCCAATGTGACTAGTCAAATTCTCCTCCACAGATGTAATGGTAGTCAACAACATTTCCATAGACATGGCAGTGGCCTTAATTCTCTCCAACCCACTCAGTATCTAGGAAAAAGTAGTGAATGTAAATGTCTCACAATGAGCTGTTTCAGGATTCTGTCATGTTACTTCTAGACCTGGTTCTTCTGCATACACTCTCACTGTATGCAGAAGAACCACCTTCCACTAACACCACCAACAATGCTTTTTTCGTATCAGAGGTCATGGAGCTCACTGTGTTCAGCTTACTGCTTGGCTAGGGTGGGAGGCTGCACAGCTCCTGGCTCAGCAAAATTTCCACACTGTCATCAGCATGTGTGGAAATCATGCCAGCACGGGTATCTCAGGGCTCCAACTCTGCTCCACACCACACAAACCCTGCCAGTATTCATTGGGCAGAGTCAAGGACCACCAATAGGGCCCGAAGGCAAGACCTGTGGCTTCCCTTTTCTTTTGCCTGTTTGTTGACCCACGCTAGGAGGCAAAATCATTATGTCAAAAAAGAAAAGTTGCAGAGCTTGATACGTTCACTGCTCACATGCCAGCACAATCTTGGTTCCCATTTCTGATTTTTGATCTTGTAGTAAATTCTGCTATTTGCAATCCTGCTTCCTTAATTTCAGATTGACACTACAGGTAGCAAAATGTATCGAGTGCGGGTGTCAGACAGGGCTGGCTTAAATTTTCCCTTCAAATGTTCATTCAAGATGGTATTCTCTGGTTTTTTTTCTTTCACAGAACAGAGAGAAAGGTAGGGATATCTTCCCAGCTATTATTTTCCGTTTCTTGATGAGCAATGGTAACTACATGGAACTAAAGAACAGTTTTATTTTCTGCTTCCTTCCCATTTCCCTTTTGTATTTGTTAATTGTAAATCAAGAATTTGGTGAATTACCTGAAGGAAAGTGTTGTCTCTTAAAATGTTCCAGTTATTCACTGCATTTGTAGCCTATAGAACCTCAAATTATAAATTTGATGCTGTAACACACAGTGCAGTACCTCCAGTCAAAAACATCTGATCTGCAATGAAGTAATCAAACAATAACGACCAGTATAATGATCAAGTGATGCATTTTACATACCTACAAATATTCAGGTATACAGTATGGCTGTCATGAAGAGGGTATTTTCTAAGGGCCACCTAGGTTAATGTGCATTTTAGCATGGGTATTTTGCCCCAGTTTTTTTATTTTATTTTATTTAGCTAGGTTATATCGCTTTCCACCAGGTCAAAGTGGTTTACGGTGAACAGATCATCAATTACATAGAACAAATAACACTTTGGTTATATATATATATCAGCAAACTATTTGTGATCATTGAACTATTTACAATAGGAGAGCTATACACAGGTGGTATATTCTTTATTTATTTCCAAGTGCAGATTTTGACATGTTGGTGTCATGTCGGGGGGGGGGGGGGGTTAGGTGGTGGGTCCAAAGTGTTCAGAAAATAAGGAAGTTTTCAGGTGTTTGCAGAAGGAGGGGAGGTTGGTGATATTCCTTATTGTGTCTGGCAGAGAGTTCCAAAGGGACAGTGCATATAGTTCAAACCTCTGTGGCAAATTTGTTGGTTGAATTTTGCTTTGGATTGCAATATGGTAAGTTTTTTTAATTGCAGCAACTCTTTGTGGTTGTTTGTATTGAATTTCTGGAGGAGGGATTGGAGGTATGTGGCTGGGTGGATGTGTAGTGCTTTGTGTGTAAGGAATAAGGATTTATATAATGTGGTCATGTTTAACAGCTCCTTGAATTGTATATACAGCATTGTGTAGAGCAGTTTGAAGGGGGAGGAGGGCAGTTTGTGGTAGGCCCTGGTAGATACTGTTGCAATAGTCTGCATGAGGGAGAGTGAGAGCTTGAATTACTGATCAGAAGTTTGCTGGTCCGAGGAGGGAACAGAGTCATTGCAGGGTCTTCTTTTGAAATATGTTGTTTTGGCTATCCTCGTTACTTGAGCTTTTAAGGAGAGTTGTTGGTTGAGGGTGATCCCGAGGTATTTCAGCTCCAGTTTAACATTTATCTGAATGGTGTTTAGTGTTATTGTGGTTGGAGGGGTGAATGAGGAGTCCCCTGTAAGGAACAGAGCTTCAGTTTTTTTTAAGTTGATTTATAGGTTATTTACTGTAAGCCAGTAGGAGATGTCTGTGAAGCAGTCCTGAATTCATGTGTATGCTGGTAGTTTTGTGTGGAGTGGACAGTATAGAATGATGTCATTAGCATATAAGTGGAAGTGGATGTTGTGCTTTTTAATGATCGAGCAGAGAGATTGGAGATATAAGCTGATGGAGGGTGAGGATAGTGTGGATTCTTGGGGTACTCCTTGGGTTTGTTGGTATAGTTTGGATGTGTTCATACCCAGTTTTATCTGTTGTCATCTGTCATGGAGGTAGGACTGAAACTATTTGAAAATGGTATCTTGAATTCCATATGATTGAAGTCGCTGTAGGAGTGTGCTATGGTCAACTGTATCGAACGCTGCAGAGATATCCAGAAATATCAGGAGGTAGGCTTGTGAGCTATCTTGTATTCCTTGTCTCAATGTATTGGATGAGACAAGTCATTGGAGTTTCTACTCCATACACTGGGCGGAAACTGTGTTGTTTTGGATCAAGTAAGCAGTTTTCATCAATGCAGTCTTAAAACTGGAGCTGTACGGTTTTCTCAATGACTTTGGCCAGGAAAGGGAGGCTGCAATAGGTCAGTATGACACAGGGTCCATAGGATCCAAGGTTTGGTTTCTTTAAGGTTGTGGGGATAGAGGATAGCTTGAGACAATTTGGCATTATTTCTTGTTGTAGTATCTCATTTGTTATTTTCGTGAGGATAGGGCTGAGTTTGTTCTTTGCAGACTTGATCTAGTTGGCTGGGCATGGGTCAAGTAGAGAGGTGGAGGTGTTAAGCATTGTTAGAATTCTCTTGATCTCTTCACTAGTGAACATAGAAAAGATGGACCAGCAAGTAGTATTAGGAAGAGTAGTGATGGGTTGGGAAGTGAGGTCCTGGAAGGGGTGAGGCTGTTTGTTGTGTGCTGCTAGTTGTTGATGACTGACAGAAGGTGTTGAGTTATGGTTGGTGGGTGGTTCTGTGAGGTGCCTGACTAGGGCAAATAGTTCTCGCAGGCGATTGATAGAGGTATTGATGATCTTTGTATGATAATCCTTCTTGGCGTTATCTGTGGTTGCGTGGTAATTCTGAAGTAGTGCTAGGTAATTGTTTCAGTCTGATCTGGATGGTCTTTTGCCATTTCCACTCTAGCTTTCTTACTGTAGTTTGTTTTTTTAATTTAGAGTATGGGAGTACCAGAGAGTGTTTTACGGATATACTGCTTTTTGGGTATACTGTGTTGATTGGGTGGTAGTCTAGTTGCATCTCCAAGTACTTTGTTCCAGTTGTCCATTAATATTGTTGTGTCTGATATGTCCATCTTTATACTTGGTATGGTGTAGTCCAGGAAGGCGTCCTTGTTGAATGATCTGAAATGTCTCACTGTTGTTGTCCTGTCTGGGTTATTAGGGAATTAAAGGGTAGATAGAAGGTGTTGAGGTTGTGGTCGGCCCATGGCCTTGGGTGGGTCCGTAGTGTGTGTGTGTGGGGGGGCTGGTATGGATTGGGAGAGGGGTAAAGACTAGGTCAAGGGTATTGCCTTTGTTGTGTGGGGGTGATGTTACATGTTGGGTGAGGTCCATCAATTCCATGGCTAGAGGAAGGTGCCTGCTACTTTAGAAGTATGCACAGAGTCATAAGTGTCAATGCATTAAATCTAGGTGCGAGTGACTGCTGCACATTAAGGCACAGAGAACTAGTATAAATGTCCATTTTCCTTATTATCCTATCATCTGCATTTGATAACATTCATCTTCCGGAGCAAAATGGAAGTTTAGACATGATCACCCTGAAGGTAAATTCCCGTTTCCTGCCCATGTTAACCACACATGAAGACTTGCGTGTCCAAATGTACCTGAGACAGCTCCTATTACACCCCCCCCCCCTTAGTGAAAAGCAGAATTCCCCTATCCTTGACTAGGATGACATGTCCTCAGTAGCCGAGGTTGCAACTATGTCTTTGTCACCCAAGAAACCACCAAGCTCTTATGTCCCCCCAAAAAAGCTTTCAACTTTCCCTCCATGCCACTGAGCTAAATGGCATATGATTATCTTCCTTTGGTCTTTGTTAAATAAGCAGATATCTTTACTACATTCTTCTAGAGTTGTAGTTCCTGTGCCTCTTCATGTAGTGGTTCATTATAGTCAGATACACCTCCAAAATAATGATAGTTATAATGCTCTCCTCTTACAATATGTCTTTTGCCTTTGGGAACCTCTTGGTGGACTCTTTCCTTAAAAGTACCACATTATGCTTTAGGATCTTTAGGAAGAAGTCAATTTTCTCAGCACCATATCTCCTGCTGCAGATTTGGATATGGGTTGCAATGTGACAGTGCTGTTTCTTGTCTGCAAAAGCATCTGCTCTATGACTGTCAGGTTCCTTCCCTTCCCCAGGTCTATCGCCTACCATCCATACCTTCCCTATCCCTTTGGTGTCTTCCCTGAGATATCTTGGTGTCACCTTAGATCCTGCAATTAGCAGTCAGTCATTCTCATATCAACTCCTTAGCGAGACACTGGTTTTTACCCTATGCCAGATTTGTTCCATTCATTCTGTTCTCCCTTCATCATCTTTAGTTAAATTGCTTCTATCTTTGGTAATTTCAAAATTGGATTACTGCGACACCATTAATCGGGTCTTCTAAAGTATCAACTGCGTCGTCTACAGTCCATACATACATACATCATGCCTCAAGATTTAACCATGTTACTCCTTTACTCATCAAGCACCACTGGCTCCCTATCACATACCATTTTCAATACAAATTACTTACTCTCACTCATAAAATCATGCACTCTGGTTCCCCGGAGTATCTTCATTCTCATCTTATCCCCCATGATCCATCTTGAGTCCTACATTCAGTGCATGCTAACCATTTGCTAAAGAACAGCAAGCTGGACCCCCAGAAGGTGGAATCATACAGACCAATTGCTAGCATTCCACTATTGGCAAAGATAATTGAGAAAGAAGTCCTTCTCCAGATTCAACAACACATCAACAATACTTCACCACTTGACCACTGCCAACACGGATTCAGAGAATCCCATGGCGTGGAGACGTTACTTACCACCCTCTTCAACAATATTCTCAGCGCAGTAGATAACATACATATAGTAATTAGATCTTACCTGCTAATTGCTGTTCCTGAAGGAACGACAGTCCAGTCCCTTCACTTCTGGGTTACGCAACCCTTCCAGCAGCTTGGAGGCTGAGCCCATCTTTTTGGGGGATGGAGCGGTATAAATACCAGTGGGACCACCCCCCCACTCCAGTATTCGATTGAAAAAGCAGATCTAACCAACTTCTACTGGAAACTTATCCCTAAAACACTCAAACCTATGTAACAGGTATATATATTGAAAATTATTATGTCTTTTTTTTTTTTTTTTTTTTCCCAAGGAAAACAAAGGAAAACCAAGGAGAGGAGGCCTGGGAAGCTTGAGGAGATGTCTGCTTCTAACCGAGTCGGCTTCCTCCCGGACTTCTTCCTGCCGTACTGAGCTACGGCCCCAACAATGCCTGGCCCTGAACCCGATGTCTGAAATGGTTGCCGGAACGGGTGGGATCAGGGACTGGACTGTCGTTCCTTCAGGAACAGCAATTAGCAGGTAAGATCTAATTACTATTTCCTTATCGTCACTCCAGTCCAGTCCCTTCACTTCTGGGAAGTACCAGAGCAGTTCACCCCTGGGAGGGTTCCGGCATACCGGACTGAAGAACCGCTAGCCCGAACCGGGCGTCCGCTGCACTCTGCACGTCCAACCTATAGTGCTTGGAGAAGGTATGCAGCGATGACCAAGTCGCTGCCCTACAGATGTCCAGCGGAGGCACCAGGGAAAACTCCGCCCAAGAGGCCGCCTGAGCCTTAGTGGAGTGGGCCCGCAGTCCCACCGGAACCTGCTTCCCCTTCAGGATGTAAGCGGAGGCAATCGCCTCTCTGATCCACCTGGAGATGGAGGCCTTGGCCGCCGCCTCCCCCTTGTGCGGCCCTCCAAACTGGAAGAATAGTCGGTCGGACTTTCGGAATGGCGCTGTACGAGAGAGGTAACGTTTCAAGATTCTCTGGACGTCTAGTAGACGCAGCCTGTCGTCTGTACCTACCTGCCCCTTAGACGCTAAGACTGGTAGGGTAACTGTCTGGTTTACATGAAAAGGAGAGATAACCTTGGGTAAAAAGGACGGTACTGTACGCAGAACCACCTTGTCCTTGAGAAAGGCCAGGAAGGGGGCCTGGGACGAGAGCGCCTGCAATTCTGAGACCCTTCTGGCCGAGCAAATGGCGACCAGGAAGACTGTCTTTAGAGTTAAATCCTTCAAGGAGGCTCTCTTCACTGGCTCGAAGGGTTCCCCGGCCAAGGCACTTAGCACTAAGTTGAGATCCCAAGGGGGGATAACCGACCTCCGTTGCGGACGTAGCCGACTAACCGCTCGTAGGAACCTGGCCACGTCGGGGTGCGCCCCCTAAGGGCCTGCCCCGGACCTTTCCTCTATAGCAAGAGATAGCTGCCAACTGAACCCGCAAGGAGCTATGCGCCAGACCCTTTTCGAAACCTGCTTGCAAGAAGTCCAGAATCTCCGGAACCGAGGCCGAAAGTGGTTTCCGACGATGCTCCGCGCACCAAGCTTCGAAGATGCGCCAAACTCTTACATAAGAAAGGCAGGTCGAGCGCTTTTTGGCCTTCAGAAGAGTCGAGATTACCGCTCCTGAGTAGCCTCGTTTTAGCAGCCGCGCCCTCTCAATAGCCAGGCCGTAAGCGAGAACCGATCCACCTGAGGCATCCTGACCGGACCCTGCCTCAGCAGGTCCCTTTTGAGAGGGAGCCGCCAAGGACGGTCGGCGAGCAGTCTGACCAGATCGGCATACCATGGGCGACGAGGCCAATCCGGGGCTATGAGAATTACCAAGCCCTGGTGAGTCTCTACCCGTTGGAGAACTTTCCCGATCATAGCCCAAGGGGGGAATACATAGAGAAGACCCTCCGAAGGCCACTTTTGAGACAGGGCATCTAACCCTTCGGACATCCTTTCCTTCCTTCGGCTGAAGAACCTGTCCACCTTGGCTGTAGAGAACCGTGCCATGAGGTCCATGACTGGGCAGCCCCAAAGGGCTACTATCTGGTTGAAGGTCTCCTGTTCTAGCTCCCATTCCCCGTGGTCTATCTTGCACCTGCTGAGGAAGTCGGCCGTGACGTTGTCCTCTCCCGCCACGTGCTGCGCTGACAGAGCTAGTAGGCGGGACTCCGCCCACTGGAAAAGAGAGTCCGCCTCCTTCTCTAAGGCGCGACTGCTGGTGCCTCCCTGGTGATTGATGTAGGCCACCGCGGTGACATTGTCGGAGAGAACTCGGATAGCCTTTCCTTGCACTAATATCCTGAATGCCTTGAGAGCCAGAGTGACAGCCCGCAATTCCAGTCTGTTGATGGGCCACTGCGATTCCAACTGTGACCAGAGACCCTGGACGAACTGGTCCTCGCAGTGTGCTCCCCAGCCTGTCAGACTGGCATCCGTCGTCAACAACACCCACTGATGGGGATCGAGGGGCATTCCGCGTTCCAGGTTCTTCGGGCACCTCCACCATTGGAGGGACTGTTTGGTCCGAGGAGCGCAAGGTAATTGCATCGAGAGGGGCTGATGTTGGGGAGACCAACGACGCAATAGCGCCCTCTGCAACGGTCGCATGTGGGCCCTGGCCCATGGCACCACCTCTATTGATGCCGCCATAGTTCCCAGAACTTGGAGATAATGCCAGGCTGAAGGACTTCGTCTGGCCAGAAACTGAGTGATTAGAACTCTTAGATCCCTTGATCTTGACCGTGACAGGAACACCCTGCCCCTGAGGGTGTCGAATCTTGCTCCGAGGTACTCGAGATCCTGAGAGGGAGTCAACCTGCTCTTTGTCCGGTTGATGACCCACCCCAACTCCTCTAGGACCTGAATCACTCTGGCCGTTGCCGCGTGGCTTTCCGGAGCCGACTTTGCGCGTATTAGCCAGTCGTCCAAGTAGGGGTGTACTAAGATGCCCTCCTTTCTTAGGAAGGCCGCCACTACGACCATTACCTTGGTGAACGTCCTGGGGGCCGTGGCTAGGCCAAAGGGTAGGGCCTGGAACTGAAAGTGGCCTCTTGGTACCGCGAATCTCAGGAATTGTTGATGGGACTTCCTGACCGGGATGTGCAAGTAGGCTTCCGTCAAGTCGAGGGAAGTGAGGAATTCGCCTCCTCTCACAGCCGCTATGACTGAACGTAGGGTCTCCATCCGAAAGTGAGGAACCCTGAGGCAGCGGTTGACTTGTTTTAGATCTAGGATTGGCCGAAAGGAATCCTCCCTTTTCGGGACCACAAAGTAAATCGAGTATCGACCGAATCTGCATTGGTCTGGGGGAACTGGAATTACCGCCCCTAATGCTAGTAGACGGGCGAGGGTAGACTCGACCACTGCCCTTTTTGCTGGAGCTCCACAGGGCGACTGAACGAAGGCTGGTGGGATTTGCTTTGCGAATTCTAGCGCGTAGCCTTCTCTGATCACCTCTAGAACCCATTGATCGGACGTGACCCGGGTCCAGGCGGGGAGAAACAGCCTCAGGCGGCCGCCTACCGGGCGTTCTTCCCCCTGGACCCCCGACACCTCATTGTTGTTTCCTAGGGCCCGAGAAGGAGGAGGAAGAGGAGGAGGAGGAAGCTCCAAATCCCCTACCTGCCCCTCGAAAACTTCTGAAACCTTGACCCTTAGCGGGAAACCGGCCCCTGGAGAAGGGGTTTGATCTGGCTGAACGAAATCTCCGCGTCTCCCTAGGCTGAGAGCGCACAGGGGCTTGGGAGCGGCCTAGCCTCGGTCTATCTTCCGGGAGCCTACCTCCCTTGGACTCGCCCAGATCCTTGACCAGCTTCTCCAGATCCTCCCCAAATAAGAGTTTCCCTTTAAAAGGGAGCCGACTTAGTCGAGCCTTCGAGGAGGCATCAGCTGCCCAATTACGTAGCCACAGATAACGCCTGGCCGCCACCACCGAGGCCATGTTTTTGGCTAGGCTTCTGATGAGGTCATACTGACTATCCGCCAAGTAGGCTGCGCCGGATTCCACTTTGGCTGAGTTTGCCTGGATCTCGGCCGAAGAGTCTTCTGACTGAAGCTGCTGAGCCCATCTTAGGCAGGCTCGAGCTACCCAGGCTCCTGACACGGAGGCCTGTAATGCCAGGGCGCTTACATCAAAGGCTTGTTTCAGGAGAGTATCCAGCTTCCTGTCCTGTGCGTCCTTTAAGGCCGAACTGCCCTCAACTGGGATAGTCGTCTTCTTAGTGACTGCAGATACCGCTGCATCCACCCTGGGTGATTTTAGTAGTTCCTTATCTGACTCTGGGAGAGGGTATAGGCGAGACATGGTTCGGACCCCTCTTAGGCTGGATTCCGGTTGGTCCCATTCTTCCTGGATCATCTGGCGTACTACTCTGTGGACCGGAAAAACCTTCTGGGATTTCCTAATGGCCTGTATTAAGGGGTCCTCCAATGCCTCCTCCTGCGATGGTACATCTGAGGCCACATTGAGTACTTTTAAGGATTCATTAATTAGCGCCGGGAGCTCCTCTCTCCTAAAGACCCTAACTATCCGAGATTGATCTTCTTCCGGGATCTCTCCTTCTTCCAGCTCCTCCTCCTCCTCGTCCAAATCCATCGCCGAACCCTCCTCCTCCGGAGTCCCCTGGGAAAAGGACGGTAGGAGATCCTCCCCGTCCAGCCGCTGACGCTTAGAAGGGATGCTGGATTCAGGATTGATCGCCCCTAGGCGTCTGGATGAACTCTCCTCCCCTGGTGTGGAAACCCCATCTGCCCCCAGGCCCTGCTTGCGCAGGCAGTAGGCCTTATGGAGTAAAAGGATGAAGTCAGGGGAGAAGAATTCTCCGTCCCCTCCTGCACTCGAGGGAGGGGGTGGAGGAAGCAGAGGAGGCGTGGGAAGCCCCGAGGGGGTAGAGACCGAACCCTGGGACCCCCCTTCCCCTACTAGAGGGTCAGATGATCCCTGGGAAGGCTGCAATATCTCCTGTTCCACTGATGTAGCCACTGTGGTGCAGCTCCTGCAGATCCCTGTCTCTGCGGAGGTGCCCCTGCGTGTCCCACATGAAGGACAGCGTGGCTTGGAAGCCATGGTGAAAGGTTGGTGCTTAACTTTGTAGGCCCTTGTCCCCCAAAGCCCAATTTCCCTTAGGACACAATTCCTACCAATACCCCTAGGAGAGCTAAAGGGGGGGATCCCTTAAACAAAGACCAATTGGGCTGCCAAAAAGATAAATGCAATTAAAATAAATGCTAAATAAAAATAGAACAGAAATCGAGCCTGAAACAAACGAAATTAATAAACTAATTCCCAAAATTAACTCGAAATTAAATGAAATTAGTGGCTAGCACTACTTTGTCCCCTAAGGGAAGTACTTGCAGTTTGCAGATTGCCGATCCTGGGCCCGATGCTGCGAATCCCACCCGAGGGCTCTACACGTGGTAGGCCTCACCACGTGGAGCCTGCTCGGGGAAAAAGAGACTCCGGCGTCTGCCAACACTTCCCCGCTGAGCCCGATGCTGAGCCCTTGCAGAATCACGAGTGCGATCGCCGTCTGATCGCACCGTGAGAAGACCGGGGTACCGCGTGGATCCTCTCCGCGGTCAGCCTGGCCAGGCCGGAATGGAAGGCTTCCCCCCGGTTGCCGTTGCAGCCTCTAGCGCTCAGCCACCTTCAGGGCTTCGGCGCGAGGCTGTTTCTCCCCTCAACGTAAGAGCCCGAAGTGTAGGAAGCCGGGTAGAGCAGAGCACCTCCTCGCTGCTACAACCCGGGGCTTTGCTCTGCGAGCCGCGTCGGGCGCCGGAGGGGGGGGGGGGAGGGAGAAACAATTCTTAAAGGAGCAGAGCCCCTAAAATTAATGAAAGTAAAAATTAAACACAAATTAAGCTAAAATTAAGCTAAAAATCAAGGAAACTAATCAAATTAAAGTAGGACTCCAGTAAGCCCCAGGCTTACGGAACCCTCCAGCTGCTTGGAGGCTGAGAATACTGGAGTGGGGGGGTGGTCCCAGTGGTATTTATACCGCTCCATCCCCCAAAAAGATGGGCTCAGCCTCCAAGCTGCTGGAAGGGTTGCGTAACCCAGAAGTGAAGGGACTGGACTGGAGTGACGATAAGGAACATGGAGTTGCCCTTATATTCCTCGATATAGCGGCGGCGTTCGACTCAGTGTGCCACGAAACCCTTCTAAAGCAACTCAAAGAAAAGGGTATCTGTGACCTAGCACTATCCTGGTGCAAATCTTACCTTACAGATAGGTGGCAACATGTACAAACAGAGACCTCCACCTCCAAACCCTTCCACCAGAAACAAGGTGTCCCGCAAGGTTCCTCCCTATCAGCCTTACTGTTCAACATTTATATGCAGCCTATCTGCAAGCTCATACGATCATTCAACGTCGAATGCATGATCTATGCTGATGACATCCTACTTTACACACCATTTCAGATTGACAAGATTGACCTCTCATCTCTAATCAACTGTTTTAGCGCAGTGGAAAAATGGCTCCAAAACCAGAACCTCAGAATACAACACAAAAAGACCGAAGTACTATTCATTTCCAGAAACACCAACTTTTCCCCTCCAGCCTGCCTAAAAATCGGAGAGAATGAACTGCAATCCAAACCCTCTATTCGATACCTAGGTATTACAATGGACCAGAAACCTGATATGAAGACACACATCAGCAACATGGTAAAATCAACTTACCATAAAATCAAGTCCCTCAGACACCTACGTCCCCTCCTTTAGCCAAACGACTTTAGAACAATTTTTCAAGCACTAACCATCCCTCATCTTGACTACGCAAATGCAATCCTCCAAGGACTCCCTCAATCCACCCTGAGTCCGCTCCAACTGGCCATGAACGCGGCAGCAAGAATTCTAAATGGTACCCCAAGATGTGACCACAACGCCCATCCTCAAAACGCTTCACTGGCTCCCAATTCATTACAGGATCACATTCAAGATTCTACTGCTAACATTCAAATCCATTAACGGACTCGCCCCCTCATCACTTGCTGCTCTCACCCACGTCACCCCCCCAAAACAGAACCAGACGATCCACTGCAATAAACACCCTGACTTTCCCCAAAGCAATGACCCACTGTACACAAGCAACTATAAACAGGGCCTTCAGTCTCTGTGCACCCAGATGCTGGAATGCTCTCCCACCACACATACGAGCAATCCCTGACCTGACCAAATTCAGGAAAACACTAAAACACTACCTCTTCCTCAAGTGCTACCCAGAAGATGGCAAAACAACCCCCTCACCCACAACAATCCCTCACGGACACAGGTAACCACCCTCAACATATCATATATACATGCAAATACCCTCTGTTAGCCATTCAGATGTAAATAGTTAACACTGTTATCCAAGTTATTATACCTGTTCTATGTAATTACGATGTAACCCCCACTGTAAACTCTTCTTGTTTCATGTAAACCGCACTGATATCAAGAGCGCAGTATATAAGAAAAATAAATAAATAAATAAATTTGTTCATTCCTCCCCTTCTCAAACTCACCTTGAAAGTACCCGTCACACTGCATTCTTTTTTCTAGCTCCTCATCTCAGAATTTCCTCCCTATCTTACTACGTATGTAATCTTCCTTTTCGAAATTTAAAGCTGCCCTCAAAACTCATCTTTCCCAGCTGGCCTTTGATCTTAAGATTAGGTCGGTTTAGGATCCCCCTTCCTAATTCCCTCCTCCCTCTTTCTTGCTTTCTATCCTATTAAATTTTGGGCGTTTTATTCCAGTTTCTATTTATTGTATTTCTGATGTTTATTGTAAACCGCTATGACTGTCAAGAAAGGTGGTATAACAAGTGTTTAAATAAACCATAAACCATTGCCTTTCAGTCTTCCTTAAGGTTCTCTTTACTTGTCTTATCTCATTGGAATACCAAGGAGTATTTTATGTTCTGTGTGTGTGTTTTTATTCTGCTGTTCTCTATAATGACCTGTTAAGAGTCTAGTCTAATATGCTTGCAATGAAAGAGCAAGTGGAGGTGCAGTATGTATTTTATTGTACTTCTTCCATCAGCTATTTGGGCAGCAGCAAAACTTATCAGCAGGACTCTCCCTTTTCTCCAGGGCAAATGTCACCATGGCACGGCACTATAACTGTCTGCAATGTGGTGCTTTCATTGGCACTCCTGCTATAAAAGCTGGCTGACTCCTCATTTGAGTATTAATCTCATTTGGGCATTCAAGTGGAGTTTCAAACATCTAATTCTAATTGAAAATCTGCCCTGGTTTCCATGTGCACAGGCCTATGTGACTAATTCCCCCACTGAAAAGAACAACTCTCTAAAAATGTATCCCCGGTGTCTAATGTACACAAACTACTTTTACAATAAAATTGCCTGAACCTATCTAAGCCTTCCTTACATTTAGTTGTTATTTGATAGTGGAAGAAAAGATGGCACCAATGCTACATGGTGTAACTTTAATTTGATTGTGAAAGTTTCTTGCAAGGTAAACAGTATTATTATATCTCTTTGCACTAACAGAGCAGTAAAAATACACAACAAAATTTTTATCAATCTATTTGCATACTCCAATCATGAAAACATTGTTCAGCAAAACCTTGGTATAATTAATTAGGGAAGGTTTAATTTTGATTCTTAAGGTGAAGAAAAATAAACCTTACAATGCAAAGTTACAGACTTTTTATTGCCCTTAAATGAGCTTTAAACAGATCTGTCATATTTTTTCTTCTGTTTTTTTTTTCAATAATGTAAACTACTTAGTTATGTATCATGCTCAGATACGAGTAAATCAGACATTTATTTAGAGTGTTTCCTAAATTACTTTGCTTTTCATACTTTCATAGTACAGCAAAAAAAGTAGTCTATTGTAGAATATCTAGTTCTCTCTAAAACAGGGGTTCTCAACCCAGATCTCAGGACACACCTAGCCAGTCAGGTTTTCATGATAACCACAATGAATATGCATGAGAAATATTTGCATAAAATGGAGGCAGTGCATGTAAATCTCTCTCAAGTATACTGTATTCATTACGGTTATCCCAAAAACCTGATTGGCTAGATGTGTTCCAAGGACTGGGTTGAGAAACTCTGGTCTAAAAGAATCCTCCCATATCAAAAGGAACTGGAATTGGAGTGGCAGAAGCAAGAACAGCACCAAGGTAGCAGAGGTGATGGTAAGCACTGTGGTGCCGTTATAAAAGCATTGCTTCTGCTGCACGTTCCAGAAATGCATGCCAGCGGAGGCGGGAGCAGGGAGCACGAAGAATGAAATTTGTTTAGGGCAGCTCATATCCTTGCACTGGCCTTGCCCAGGATATCTTTTTTTATTATTAGCATTTAGCTCATGCCTTTCCAGTAGACCTTCAAGGCAATTCAGGTACACTAGTTATTTCCCTGTCCCTGGAAGGCTCACAATGTAAATCAGTGGTTTCAACCCAGTCCGTCCTCTGGGCCCCCAGGCCAGTCAAGGTTTTCAGGATAACCACAATGAATATGCATGAGAGAGATCTGCATACAATGAAAGCAGTGCATGCAGATCTCTCTCATGCATATTCATTGTGGATATCCTGAAAACCTGACTGGCCCAGGGGTCCCAAAGGACTGGGTTGAGAACTACTGATCTAAATTTTGTACCTGAAGCCATGGAGTGTTAAGTGGATATCCTGTCTGGTCAGCGGATGGATATCTGTGTCCCTCAAAAGGGAGTCACCACCATGATTACCACTTAATTCTTTATTTGAAAAAGAAAAAAAATAAATAAAAGAGACTTATGAACATGTAATAGATAATTAACAAAACAGAGGATGGTACATGTATATGTATATGTGGTTTAATCCCATGATTCTGCTACCCCCACATTCATTCTAACAATGATAGGGACCCATATCTTTAAGCACCTATATGGATCTGCTACATCTCTAGTAGTGATATTACCCAATATGATATGTTGTATCGGTAAATTCTTCAGGGGGAAAAAACACATATATGTTCTTACTTTCTCATGGAAACAAGATAACAACGTAATTCTGATTGTTTAATACATCTTATAGCATTAACATATCTAAACACCAGATATATCATAGGTGATTGCCTCAAGAGATACATAAATATATTCTAACTTGCACCAAATGATGTCATATATATATACCGGTAGGCATTGTAACTATAAGAAAATTCTACTCATTTATTGTTCCCAGAATGTAAATGCCGATTCAGCTCTTCATTAGCTATTCAGGATCTAGCTTTTTATAATGCAGCTTATTGTTCTTTTGTCTTTTCCTACTCCCAAAACCCAGACGCTAAAGAGAAAGATAATACTCTAACAGTGCCATCTGCCTCTACAGCAGACTCCACAGGCAGTCAGCAGTCATCGGTTTGCTAGTGATTTGCAAGCTCCCTCTGGGCCTGTCTCGCCACAGGCTGCTTATGGCTGTCTTGTACTACTTAATGCCATTTTCTGAATCAAACATTTTTATCCATTCATGAAGAGACTTGTGCTGAACATATGTGTTTTTATAAAAAAATATATAAGGTATCAGGAAAATAAAACAATTGATAAGAATGCTATCCACAGTATTTTAAAAAAACACATATATTAAGCATCACTATACATTTAATCAGCAGGGCCGAATACATGTATTCAATGCCGACTACCGACCACTATCCATATTTGGTCACTATACAAATAATACAGGAATTTTACCCTTAGGGACTGTTATTCAACAGGCAGGGTGTAGGTTATCCAGATAGAGGCCAGGTATGACCATTGTTCCTGCCATCACAGGGTTCTTGCTCTCACTCCACCCTCTGACACAGTCCTTACTATTTATTTATTTAAGAATATTTATATATCATAAATCATAATATTACTAAGCAGTTTACAAAAAACATAAGAAATAAAAAAATGACAATACAAAAACATAAAACAGTTTTTGCATTGGGCTGCAAAAATCCAAAGGGAGCGGTACAATATAGGGGTGAGATACATTAGTGCACAAAAGAAGAGTGAGACCTGGGAGTGATCGTATTGGATGATCTTGAAGTGGTCAAAAAGGTAGAAAAAGCAACAGCAAAAGACAGAAGGATGCTATAGTTCATAGGGATAGGAATGGATCCACTGTAATCTGACTTTCGTCCTTTACATTCTACTGAAATGGCTCTTGCCAAAGTCTCCAGTTACCTGTTGTTAAGTGCCGTTGAGTCGGTGTCGACTCATGGCGACCCTTTGGATAGTTGTCCTAAATTGTGTTCGGTGTTCAGTCAGGCGGCTCATTGTTGACAGACTGGTACCCATAGCTACTGTTATTGTATCGATCCATCTCATTGCTGGCCTTCCTCTTTTGCTTTGACCTATCTTGCCAAGCACGATGTCTTTCTCTAATGATCTCTCTCTTCGCATGATGTGTCCAAAGTATGAAAGTCGAAGTCTTGTCATCTGAGCTTCTAGAGAAAGCTTAGGTTTGATCTCCTCTAGTACTGACTGGTTTGTTCTTCAGGCAGTGCATGGTATACGCAGTACTCACCGCCAGCACCATAATTCAAAGGCATCAGTTTTCTTCCTGTTTATCTTTTTCACTGTCGGCTTTCGCATCCATATGATGTTATTGAAAATACCATGGCTTGAACGAGTCGAATCTTTGTATGGAGAGATACATCTCTGCTCTTGAGAATCTTGTCTAGGCCTTTCATAGCCATTCTGCCAAGAGCAATGCGTCATCGGATATCTTGACTGCTTGTTGCTTCTTTATTGATAGTTGCTCCAAGTAGGTCAAAGCTGTCCATGATTTCAATTTCTTCTCATTCAATGATGAACTTGTTGATTTTGCCAGTGACCTATTCCTGGTTAAATCCAAGGGCTTTTATTCAGTCTTCATTCTTCTTGACCTTTCTGCTGCTTTTGACAATATTGACCACAACGTTCTCCTCGGCATCTTGTCCTTGCTTGGTTTTAAGGGCTCTGTGCTATCCTGGTTCTCTTCTTATCTCTCTCATCGCTCTTTCAGTGTTTGTTCTTGTGCATCCTCCTCTACCTCTATCCCACTCTCTGTATCCCAAGGGTCTGTCTGGGCCCACTCCTTTTCTCTCTCTATACCTAGTTCTTCGGTGCTCTCATCTCCTCCCATGGCTTTCAATACCACTTTTACTCTGATGACTAAGATCTCTCTCTCTACACCCGATTTCTCTCAGACACTCCAGGCCCAAATCTCTGCCTGCCTATCTGACATCGCTGCCTGGATGTCTCATCTCCGTTTTAAATTCAACATGGCCAAAACCAAGCTTCTTATTTTTCCTCCTAAACCCCTACTAGTACTTTTAATAAACATTTATAAAGCACTACAAGTAGTATGCAGTGCTGTACAAACATATAAAGAAGACCGTCCCTGCTCATAGAGCTTACAATCTAATCAAGACAGACAGAACAATACAAGAGAAACAAGGGGGTTTAAATAGGGAAGGAGAACAAGAGATTAGAATCCAAATGTGGCCTCAAAGAGGTAAGCCTTTAGCATGGATTTGAAGAGGGGACGAGAAAAGACATGACATAAAGATAGAGGAAGTTGTTCTATGCATAAGGAGCAGCAAGGTGAAAAGATTGAAGTCTGGGGTTTGCAGATGAAAAGGGCATAGAGAGAAGAAAGCCAGAGGAGAAGTAGAGTTCATAAGGAGGGGTGTAAAGAGAGAGAGGAGAGGAAAGGTAATGAGGGTCAGTAGAGTGAATGCATTTATATGTTAGAAGAAATTTGTATTGGATACGGAAATGGATGGGGAGCCAGTGAACTGATTTTAGAAGAGGGGTTATATGAGTTTATCAGGGCTGGTGGAAGATTAGCCGCACAGCAGAGTTCTGGATAGATTAAAGAGGAGAGAGATGACACGGAGAGAGACCAGCAAGGAAGAGGCTGCAATAGTCAAGAAGAGAGGTGACCAAAGAGTGTTCAGAGAGGAAGAGACAAATCTTGTTAATGTCGCAGAAAAAAATAAGACAGATTTTAGCTGTATGTTGAATGCATGTGGAGAAGGAAAGAGAGGAGTCAAAGATGACCCCAAGAAATAAAGCGTAGAATACAGTGGAAAGAAGAGATTGGAAATAGAGAGTAGAATTGTGGTACCCACAGAGAATGAGAAAGGAGGAAGGGGTTTGTTTGTTCTGGAGGATCCTCCTCTACTCTCAGTTGGTGTACCTCAAGGGACTTTCCTGGGCCCTCTCCCCCACATCCTTGAGGTTGTCTGACACCTCTCTCTCTCCTTCTCCACACATATCCAACTGATAGCTAAGACCTGTCGTTTCTTTCTCTATAAAAAGAGCAAAATTCATCTTTTCCTGTCTGAACACACTACTAAGACACTTATCCACTCTCTAATTCCCTCCCGTCTAGACTATTGCAACCTCCTCCTTGCTGGTCTACCCCTGAATCATCTCTCTCCCCTTCAATCTGTTCAAAACTCAGCTGTGCGGCTAATCTTCTGCCAGACCCAATATGCTCATATCACCCCTATCTCCCCTTCCACTTCCATATCTAGTTCAAACTGCTCCTTCTAACCTATAAATGCATTCATTCTGCTGCTCCTCAGTACTTTTCCTCTCTCATCTCTCCCTACATCACTCCTCGTGAACTCCGCTCTTCTGGTGGATTGTTTCTCTCTATGCCCTTTTCTTCCACTGCCAACTGCAGACTTTGATCCTTTCACTTTGCAGCTCCTTATGCCTGGAACAAACTACCTGAGTCGAATCTATATGTCAGGCTTCTTCTCTGCCCCTTTTCAAATCCATGCTAAAAGCTCACATCTTTGCAACTGCTTTTGGTTCCTGATCTGCTTAATCTTCTATGTATCTCCTTCTTTCCCTAGTTGTATCCTTGTTTTCAACTGTTGTATTGTCTGTCTGACTAGGTTGTAAGCTCTATTGAGCAGGGAGTGTCTCTTCTTTTGCATGTTCTGTGCAGTGTTGTGTACTCCTTGTAGTGCTATATAGAATTGCAGGAAGGAAAAAAAAGGTGAGACCTCATTTGGAGTACTGTGTACAGTTCTGGAGCCTGCACCTTCAGAAGGATATAAACAGGATTGAGTCTATCTAGAGGGCAGCTACTAAAATGGTCCATGGACTTCATCATAAGGTATATGGAGAGAAGACTTTAAGATCTCAATATGTCTACTTTGGAGGAAAGGCAGGAAAGGGGTGATATGAAAGAGACATTTAAATACCTTAATGATGATGATGCAAACGCATAGGAGGATGAAGGTGAAAGAGGATAGGCACAGGAGTAATTTGAAGAACTATTCTTTATGGAAAGGATGGTGAGCACATGGAACAGCCTCCCAGTGGAGGTAATAAAGACTAGGATTATATTTGAATTCAAGAGACATGGGACAAATACAGAGGATTTCTGAGGGAGGGTAAGGGATCGTTGAACGTAATAGTTCTTATGGATGGACAGACTGGATATGTCATATGGTCTCTAACTGCTAATCATTCTCTGTGTTTATATGTATAAAATCATTCACATTCAAATAACCTAACAGCATTCCCCCCATTTTGCCAATAAAGTGCCATTGTCCCCATCCTTGCTGCCATATGTTGACCTATGTGTGGGGATTGTAGTTTATGTGATCCTGACAGCAATGCAGGAGCTGATAACTACATGTTGCCTGTATCAGAATGATGAGTTTGGTCATGGTCTTCTCGATGTTGCCCCTCTTCAGGCAGAACAGATGTGAATTAAGGATGGAGAATAAAGAATGTAGAGTTAGTAAAAGGAACTTGACATTTTGACACATGTTGGTCTTGGAAGGGAACAGTTTTTCATGTATTGTAGCTTGCTAGGATACTTTTTCTCTTACCAAAAAAAATGCAGTTTTGCACGTTTAAGTGCTATGTTTTCCGTCACTTAATCCTTCAAAGTAGGAAAGCAAGCATTGCATAGGATATGCATATAATGTAATGAAGTGCTTGGCATGCGGACAGGCTTTTCTTTTTTATTTCTTAACCTTTGTCTATACATATAACACAACCTACACATGTTCAGTAGCAGGTCTAAATTAAATAGATAGTGCTGGCAGAATAATCACACTCGCCATATATTCAGGCACAGTTATCTATACAGATGGCAGCGCTGAATATACATATTAATTTAAGTGCCAATGCTGGCATCAAAATAAATATGGTCACCGCACCAGCTGAAGAAGGACTCCTATATAATTATGCCTATCTCTTTATATATCTAAGGGTATATCTATTCACACGCACACGCATTTGGATACAACTCAGAAATGTCTGCATGTTTGAAACAGAATTGGTTATAAAAGGGCTGCTCCTCTATATCCAGATATATATTTTGTTGAAAATTTCTCCACATCAAATAAGAATTTGCTAATAGCACTAGTATCAGTCATTCGGATAGTAGGGACTGAAGCGCTGCATGCAAAAGTCAAAATATAAGCAGTGCTTTTATATCACCCGCAGAATGACCACAAAGCATTCCTGGAAAATGTACTGATGGCACAGGAGACTCAATCGACTGTCAGTCACTGCAGGCTGCTGATTGAGGTAACAATGTGTGGGAAGTTAGTACAGCTTAAAACTGCAAAGACACAATTGTGCATCCTGAGCTATGACCATTCTTTAATGAAGGTAGATGGGAAAGAGCAAGCAGTGTGACCCTAGAAGAAATAGGAGAAAAACATGATCACAAACCTAAAATGATAGAGAGGCTGGTGGCACCATATCAACTAACAGATTCATTGAGGGATAAGATTTAAAGGGCAACAGTCCACTTTGCCAGATTCAACCAACCACCATCTATGCCAAATTCAAAAAGTAAATGTCAAGGCAATGAAATAAAGAGAAAAAGAAGCATATGAAAGTGGGAGCTCATCTATCCATGATGGTTTTCCCCTAATATATTTGCTAGTGCCAGGGCCGGTGCTATCATTAACAGAACAAGGCAGTAACCTAGAGTGCCAGTGGTCAGAGGGCAGCCCATTGCGGCGGCTGCTGCTGCCCATCTCTGGGACCTACAGCAGTGGCAATTACTTCTAAACAGTAACATAGTGCTCACCATAAACCCCTGATTCTGTGTCTCTTAACTGATCGCCTAAGGACAGGCATCAATGTCTTGTCCTCATCCCCCATCCCCTCCCCTCACATGTCCCTGTTATAAATGACACTCATTCATGATGTAACCTAGGCCTCCTGTCCCTTATCTAGTCTGCTGTCCTTTTGTCTCTTGTAGCCTGCTCTTTTAATGTTCAACTTTTAATTCCTTGTATTAGATATTTTTAGTTAGTTAACCGACTAGCTGCCACGGTATTGGCGGCATATCAAATAAACTGTAACTAACTGTAATTTATGGTAAGTGCTGCATCGCTGCTCAGAAATAACTGCCGCTGTTGCAGGTTCGAGAGAGAGGCAACCATGGTGGCATGGGGGCAGGGTATGACCATGAGGGCAGCAAAAATGATGTTCATCTAAGGCGACTCACATCCTTGCACCGGTCCTGGTTAATGCACAACTTTCTCCCTTAAGAATAATGATCCTTTGCCTAAAGATCCCGAATCTTTTCAAAATACATTTGCCATACTCAGAGAACTGGATAAAAGAATACTCCAAAGCTATTATTGTCACCAAAATTCATCTGTATAGCACATACCAGATGTATGCAGATACACATAGCGAGTAATTTTATAATAGGTTGGAAGGCACCTATTTCGCACCAGTTTTATGAAGACACATTAGCACCTATTTGTCTTTATAAAATACTAGCATAAATCCTGCAGAGACTGCACCTACATTGCAAATGTGGACATCGAGAGCAGATGTAAATGTCCGCATGTAGATCAAAGTATGCACATAAATTAAGGTATTTGATAATCTACATGCATGCTTCACGATTCTACCCATGCTCTGCCCAGATGGTATCCCTGGCACCACCTACAGAAAAAATATGTGCATGCAAGCCATCACGTGTATGTTTTATGCCTGGCACAATTTTATAAGAGCCATTTTACATAAGTATATTCACATATGTGTGAAACTGACTTCATAAATTTGGGAGACCCACTAAAGTCAAAACACTCAAAAATGATTATCGATGTGCAAAACAATCCAACTAATACATTCCCAGCATACTCCCTAATTAGCACAATTAGGAACACTCACAGTGCACAAAAATATTATGTTAAGAGAGCCTCAATCATAAAGCCAAAATCAGCTATAGACAACACTTCAAACACTCCAGATTTTGGCATTGCTTCCTGCATTGACACAACTTTAAAGCATATTTAATCATAGGTTCTCTTTTTAAAACTTTGAAAAGTGATCCTTATCAAATTTTCAGTGTATACAGGGCACTCAATGCTACTTTTGCCAATACAGTCACCCAAAATAAGACAAACATATCTCAATTTCAAACGATGATCCAAATAGCATAAAACAATAGCACTCTCAGGTAACTGCTTCTTGAAAAATGCTCCCAGGTAAAGCTCCCAGATTGCCATGATGCTTCCACTACACATATGCAGCACTTAAAAGGAGCTCTCAGCCTAATCTTGACTCGTTTCATCAGCTTTTGCCTGACTGCGTCAGTGGAAGAAAATCTAAAATGCCATCAGTCATGCTTCACATCCTGACAAACCGCAATCACACAAGTGCTCAAACTCCAAAATTTGGAGTGTTTGAAGCATTGTCTATAGCTGATTATGAATATAACACTGAAGCTCTATTTTCATAAAAATATTCTTCTGTGCCGAGTGTTCCTAATTCTGCAAAGTAGGGAATATGCTGAGATGGTATCATTTATAAAATTAGGAGCAAATTTTCTAATCTGAACTAACGGTTAGCACACACTATTTGCAACTAGGCCCCACTGAATAACATGGAACCTAGTTACATATAGCCCAGCTTAGTAAACATTCCCCTTACTCTCATAATGGACAGCCCCTTCTCTTTGCAGTTTCAAATCCAGACACAACAGACAAAGGCACAAAATAAAACAAATAAGAGATTTTAGCTAAAACTGCAAGGCCTCGATGAGAATTAAAGTAATGGTTAGAAGTGAATTTAAATTGAG
Source organism: Ichthyophis bannanicus (assembly GCA_033557465.1). Classification (NCBI taxonomy): domain Eukaryota; kingdom Metazoa; phylum Chordata; class Amphibia; order Gymnophiona; family Ichthyophiidae; genus Ichthyophis; species Ichthyophis bannanicus. The sequence continues at coordinate 546,194,391 of CM066036.1, read as the reverse complement.
AATATTAATAATAATCATGACTGATGCTGAAGTCTGTAAATCTTTAAAAGAGAATTCTGGCTATGGTTAATGTTACTAATCAGACTTTTGGTGTGCCAACTCGCTCAAGCTGGATCAACCCGTCCTGAAAAATCTGACAGCAGCTAGCAACACTACATCCTTTTCTCATTTAGTATAAGTCGGCAGATAATATCTATCCTACTTCTACATTTAGAAATTTGAGAAAGTCCTCAAGAGAGGACTTGAGACAAAAGACTCCTGAAGAAATTTTTTAAAATAATCTGATAAGAAACAATGTCCTATTCTGGAGTGGGATCTGTTCTAGAACCTGTGCTTTTTAATATATTTAGAAATTATCCAGAACATGAAGCAATGACTAAGGTCATCAAATCCACAGATGATAAATTCAAATTTGTTAAATCACAGGAAGATTTGTGAAGGAATTGCAGAAGGACCTTGCAAAACTGTGGTAATGTCCATATTAAATTATATCAGTCATTTAAGTGCCCAAGTCATACAAAGGGAAAAATAATTCTAACTACAGGTACACAATGATGGATTCAGTATTAGGCAAAGGATTTTGGAATCATTGTGCATAAGAAAACACAAAAGAGTGTGGGGGGATGGTATCATATATAATTTTTGATTACATTCATTGCTCTTGATGCAGGCTGACTATGCCGAAACACGACCGCATCGAGCTGTTTAAATTTACCATGCGGCTACTTATCTGCTCTGCAGCTTTTTTAATTACCCCTTCCTGTTTTTATTTTTACATTGTGCATAATACATTCTAATCTTCAGTTAAGTGCGTAGCAGTGTTCAAGAAAATAATTAGAGAAGGAACGGAAAATGAAACAGAAAATATCAGATTTGGAGCCTTCTCCAGAAGATGTATGAGAAGAGACTTGAAGACCTAAATATTTTATACCCTAGAGGAGAGGAGGGACAGGGGAGATATGATATAGACTTTTAAATATGTAACAGGGCGCAGGCAGGGTCCCGGGGCCCACGCGTAACCGGGTGCTCGGCCCGGCGCAGGACCCTGCACGTGGCTGGGGGAGCAGGGGGGAGGGGTGACGGCGCGTCAGCGTGGGGGCGCTGCGCGCATTCTTTAAATTGATTGGCTCCGATGGATTAGAGGTGCGAGCTGAGGCAATCGGAGCGGAGGGCACCATGTGTTTCGGCTTGCACTGGCGTGGCCGAGCACATGCGGTGAAGGCTGGATAGCGAGCAGCCCACCCTCCCACCCATTAGGGTATAGGTGGGGGGCAGTGAATCGGGTTGTCGCAGTGGGGGGGGGAGGGGAGCGGATCCCGGAGTCAACATATCTTTGAGAATGAGCAAAAAGGAATTGATGTATTCTTTGATCTAGTCTTTGAGATCTTGCCAGGTACTTGTGACCTGGAATGGGCACTGCAGGAAATTGAATGCTAGACTCATATCATTGGTCTGACCTAGCATGGTACATCTTAGGAGAAATAAAACAAGAAATGTCTTCCCAGTCTAAAGTCCAGATTGACTAATCTGTTGCATAAGGCGGAAGATTTAAGATTCAAGAACTCATCTGGTACTGTACTATTTTGCATGGCTGTGGAAATAAATATGAAACATCTTTTGGCATAAACGATATCACATGGACTTAAATTATTAAGAGAGTAATTTATATGATTTGAGCATGTACAATATTTTATGTTCACAAAAGAATATTACCTGCATGTAATACAAATTTGAGTCCATATTGCTTACGAAATTGACATGAGGGGACCAGAAAGATACTAAAGAGTGTGGCAGAGAAAGTGGAGCCTTGAGGCACCCCTCTATACACACTAGGCCATTATGATGCCCCTTCCTTTTATGTTCTCTTGCTGTACTTGAACACTTAGAAATGAAGTTAACCAGTCCAAAACAAAACTCCTATACTTGTTGCCTTCGAATATGCTAATATAATCTAGTGATTAACCATATCCAATGCTTTTACACTGATCAACAAAAATAAACACGTGCTATACTTTACTTTTAGTTCTCGATTTATTGTACTTGGTCCAATACTGATGTGTCCAATATGGAAGCATGTTGCCAGTCATCAAATAATTTTTATAAAAATTTTTTATAAAAGGTTTCACTATTGCCTTTTAAGTGATGACATCAATAAACTTCATGTTAAACATGAATATCATCATGCAAAAATGATCCTAAGAAGAATCCTTTCATTCCATTCACCAAGTGATTATCTAAATAGCATATTGTTAGATACATTTTATTTAAAATCTTTAATACGGCTTCCTCGGTAAAAATCCTAAAGTTAGCCCAGCATATCATTTTATCCATAGGTGACTTACAACTTTGGACTGTTCCTTCATTTGTATCTTTTGGTAAACTGTTAACTATCTGCTTAAGTTTCCCATTAAAATAACAAGCTAGCTCATCAGGAGTAGGTCCACTGTCTACCTGTAGAGGGCTACACATAGTTACTAACTTCTTAAATTCAATGAGTAATTCTTTAGGTTATGATAATACCTTATGCATTCTATCAGTAAAGTACTTTCTTTTTGCAAGGTCAATGCCATCCCTATAATCATAATATATAGATATTGTTCATGCTCCCTAATGTTCTGTCTTTCTTTTTATGTTCTTGAACTACATTTTGCTAAAACCAATGAGGGAGATATTCAAAGGCATTTAGATGGTTTGCGGACTTGCAAGCTGTGTAAATGCTGCTCTGCGGAATATCCATGGGTAACGCTACTACATGTCGAGATGCTAACCAGTTAGCCAGTTAACATCAGGGTGTGCTGGGAGTGTTCCAAGATGACACCCATAGCTAACAGAGCAGCAGTGATATTGAGTTGCTGCCCGGTTAGCAATATGCAGAAAAAGTAAGGGCAGGAAGCCCTAGCCTAACTTTCACCACAGAAGCTAAATCGGGCAGTAGCTGAATATCGCCGCAGCTTGATTAGCTTTGCAGCAATCCGAGCAACCTGGATACTTGATATCGGAGCCCAGATATGACCCCGGCATTGAGGGAAGTAAACCACCAATAAAGCACCAACTTTTAGTATCTCTAAAACATCTAATGCTTGAAAAAACAAACACCTAGAATCAAAAGCCATTGCACAATCAGCTGACAAAAATCCAGATATGTTGTTTTTTACTTCGTCTTTCATACAAATGAAAGTGAGATTCTTATTTTAACAAAGTGGATGATACGATGGCAGGATCTGTGGTGCAATGAAGGTTACTTTCCTTTGAAAACCTTTAGTTTTCAACATTCTCTAACTATATTGCACTTGACTAAATCCCCCACCTGCTGTGTGACCAGTAAAGGCTGCACTCTTTCGGCAATCAGCCCAGGGCCTCCCTCTGGACAGCCAGAGAGCCCATCCACAGGAACACCAATTTTAGAAAGATCATTGTTCACAAGAAGCAAAGAAAAATTAATTTCTTCCTATCTAGGTTAGCTAGCTAGTAATATGCTTGCTGAGTGTACTAAATGTGAGACACAACAATCCCAAAATTACCCTTGTCCCACAATACTTATCATCATCAATCTGTTTTTTATTTTGTTTTTCTGTCAGACCTTAACCCTGAAAGTCGCTATTGATCAGCTGCTATCATTCATTATAGTCCTTTTATTATGAAAGCCGTAAAAACTGAGGAACGTTTGATCGCATCCCCTTTTTTTAATTTAAAATTTTCCACTGGTTCTTTAATCATTTGTCTAACATTATCTTCTTGCCGACACCATTCATTGTGTGCCATACTAGGTCAGACCAAGGTCCATTAAGCCATTAAGCCCAGTATTCTGTTTCCAACAGTGGCCAATCTACGTCACAAGTACCTAGCAGGTCCCCAAAAGACATAGGTTCCACAATGCTTGTATTGGGACAAGCAGTGGATTTCCTGGGTCCACTTTAATAATGGTTTATGGAACTTTCCTCCAGGAACTTGTCCAAACCTTTTTTAATCCTGGCTACACTAACAGCTTTTACTACATCCACCAGTAATGAATTGCAGAGTTTGATTACATGTTGAGTGAAAAAAAAATATTTTCTCTTATTAGTCTTAAATAGATTACACTGTAGATTCATTGCATATCCCCTAGTCTTTCTATATTTTGATGGCATAAACAATCGATTTACGTTTACCCGTTCCACTCTATTCATTAATTTGTAGACCTCTATCGTATCTCCCCACAGCCATCTTTTTTCAAGGTTGAAGAGCCCTAACCTGTTTAGCCTCTCTTCATAGGTGTATTCTTCCATCCCTTTACCATTTTGGTGGCACTTCTCTGTACCTTTTCTAACATCTCTATATCCTTTTTAAGATGCAGCGACCAGAATTACACACAATATTCAAGGTGTGGTGCATTATAATAGAGGCATTATAATATCCTTTGTTTTATTTTCCATTCTCCAGGACCAAGCAGGAAGTCAGTCCTCACATATGGGTGTCATCGGCGCAGATGAAGCCCCAGCGGAGCATTTCCCCAGCTTTCTAAGAAAGCCTTTGGGAATGCTGGCATGCATGCGCGGTTCCCTTCCCGCCTAAAGGTGCCATCTTACCTCAGTCTCTTTTTTTCCGTGAAGCCCACCGGACGTGTGTCCTGTTCTCCCGGTTAAAATTAGATTTTTTCGGCAATTTTCGCTATTTTTTCTCCGGTTCGACGCCGGTTCCCCTCCCGCTGGGTTCGGTACACCAGTATCGAGCCCGATTCTTCTTTTTCGGTTTTTGCCCTTAGTGGCTGGCGTTCACGTCCTTTTTTCCCTGGAAGGCCGGTCCTTTGACCTCGCGGGGACTCTTTTTTCCCCAATGGCTTCCAGCGGTTTTAAGAAGTGTGATCGGTGTAAGAAATTGATGTCTCTCACCGACACACACGACTGCTGCCTTCGGTGCCTCGGCCCCGACCACGACCCTAAGTCGTGCGGGCCATGCGGAAAGATGTCTTCCAAGGCACTCCGAAGTCGACAGCAGCAAAAAGAAAGGCTTTTCTCAGACTCAGCCTCCGGCCGGGCCCGGACCTCGTCTGAGGCCTCGACATCTCGGGATTCCGATCCCGAGCACTGTCGAAGCTCCTCGGACAGGGGGTCCCCCGACCGGGAACGCAAGAGGAAGAAGCGGCTCGCGAGGGGGTCTTCGGAGGAGGTCCCTGGTTCCTCGAGGGCCAGGTCTAAGACCCCCGACCGTCGCCCCGGGCCCGTGGAACACGAGAAGCCTGCAAAAGTTCCTCGCGTGGAGCCGGAGTCTGCTGGACACGTAAGCCCCATAGTCCTCGAGGACTCTCCTCCCAGGGAGCCGCCGCCGGGGCCCGAGTCGGTGGCTGCTGCGTCTCCCGAGCTGAGTCTCAGGATGACAGCCTTGGAAAGCAGATTGTCTGCCTTCATGGAGCAGCAGCGGGCACTGATGGCCAGCCTGTCTGGCACATCTGCCCCGACCACCGGGACATCGACTTCGAAGTCGACCCCGGAGACCGAGCCGATACTCGAGTCCATCGTGGCTTGAAGTCGACCTCAGTCGCGGTCTCCCTCGACCTCTCATTCGGGATTGAGGGCGTCGACGCCGGTACCTCCGGCGTCGGGGCGGGTGCTCCAGGGCCCCGCAGGGTCGGACCCTGACTCCTCCGCGGACGAGTCAGCTTGGGAGACGGAGGACGAGGAGTCTCCTGATACCTTTAAGACTCGGTGCGTCCCTTCGGACTCACCACAGTCTGAGCCCCGGAGTAGGTTCCCCCCGGAAGATACTCGGTTCTCGGAGTTCGTCCGGGATATGGCCGCTGCCTTGGCTATTCCGGCGGACCCTGAGGAGGAGCCTCGAGCTGAAGAGCTCGAGGCCCTACAGTATGACTCTCCTCCGAAGGAGGCCTTTACCGTTCCGGTTCCTCCGATACTGGAATGGCTCCTCTTCTGTATGTGGGAGGCACCGGCCTTGGCGCCGGTTCTCAGCAAGCGAGTCGATTCGATCTATCGATTCCGAAAGAGCCCTGGTTTTCAGAAGGCACAGCTACCACACCATTCTATGGTTGTGGAAATCGGCCATGCATCATCTGAAGAGCCAGAAGATGCACTCCGCGGTGCCCCCTGGCAGGGAGGCCCGGAACCTCGATGGCGTCGGTAGAAAGTGCTTCCTGGGCTCGATGCTTGCTTGCCGTGTCCAGTCCTACCAGCTGTACATGGGCATGTACTTGCGGGATCTGGCCAAGGAATTAGCCGGGTTCTCTGCTGGTCTCTCCAGGGAACCCTTGTAGAGATTTAAGTCCTTGTCCTCGGGGATTCGGGACTGCTCGAAGTTCATGTCCCGCGCTGCCTACGATGGCTTCAAGGCTTCGGCCCGAGTTGCGGCAGCCGGCATCGCGGCTCGACGCCAGGCGTGGCTGCAGACATCGGACCTCGAGCCATGGGTTCAGGACAAGTTGGTCGATGTCCCTTGTCGAGGTGAGAACCTTTTTGGCAAGCCCATGACCGAGAAGGCCGCTCAGCTCGAAACTGAGCACCTCACACGGACAAGGCTGTCGAGGAAGACCTCTGCCCCTTCTCATAAAAAGAAGGGCTTTTGGTAAAAAGCCCTTTTACCCGAGGAAGGGCACTGCCTACAAACAGTACCCACAATATCAGGCTGCCCAAGCTGCCCCCCAGGGTCAGCAAGCCAAGGGCCAGGGTAATGGGCCCCATAGGCAGAGGACCCCCAAGCCTCAGGCCCCTGCTACCACTCTGCAGGGTGGGGGTTTTTGACTCCTTGAGCGTAGTCTCTCCTCCACTGCTCTCCCAACCCTGCACAGGAGGTCGCCTCGTTCTCTTTGCCCACCAGTGGCCCCTTATCACCGGTGACAGTTGGGTGCTGGAGATAGTCCGCAAGGGCTATGCCCTCCATTTTCACCAACTGCCTCCGCCATATTTTCCAGGGGAGCCTCCAAGGCCTCCCCTGCACACAGACCTTCTTCTACAGGAGCTTCATGGTCTGTTGGTGGACAGGGCGGTGGAGCCTGTGCCTCCCCACTTACAAGGTCACGGTTTCTACTCCAGGTATTTCCTGGTGCCCAAAAGAACCGGTGGCCTTCGACCCATTCTGGACCTCAGGGACCTCAACAAGTTCCTAGTGAAGGAGAAGTTCAAAATGCTTACTCTTGGGACCCTTCTGCCCTACCTCCAGCAGGGAGATTGGCTATGCTCCTTAGATCTAAAGGATGCATATACTCACATCCTCATTCATCCAGACCACAGAAAGTACCTCAGGTTCATTGTGGGAGGAAACCATTATCAGTACAGAGTGCTGCCTTTCGGCCTCACCTCCGCCCCCAGAGTCTTCACAAAGTGCCTTGCAGTGGTGGCGGCCTACCTGAGAAATCAGGGAATCTTTGTCTTCCCCTATCTGGACGACTGGCTCATCAGGGGTCAGACGTGTCAGGTGGCCAGGCAAGCCACCCTCAGGACTATTGCTCTTCTACAAAGCCTGGGGTTTGTCATAAACTTCGCAAAGTCCACTTTGCTCCCCTCCCAGAACTTGGAGTTCATAGGAGCAAGGTTGGACTCTCTGCTTGCAAAGGCATTCTTGCCAGAAGACAGAGCCCAAAGACTGATAAGCTTAGCAAGCCAGTTTCTCAGCAGGTCACTGGTCTCCACCAGACTCTGCCTGAGGCTTCTTGGCCACATGGCTTCGACAGTACATGTGACCCCCAATGCCAGGCTCCATATGATGCCTGCACAGTGGTGCCTTCGGGCTCAGTGGTCACAGGCGTCAGGCAGCCTAAGCGACAGGATAAGGGTGTCCAGACCATTTCTGCACTCCCTCACCTGGTGCCTGCACCTACCCAATCTACTGAAGGGGGTGCCTTTTCAGATTCCAGGGTACACAGTAGTGCTGACCACAGACGCCTCCCTGCAAGGCTGGGGAGCTCATTGTCTGGGCAAGTGCACCCAGGGCCTGTGGTCTCCTTGGGAAGCTGCACAGCAGATCAATCTCCTCGAACTCAGAGCTATTCGGTTAGCACTCAAAGCTTTCACTCCTACCCTGGCTCACCAGTCTGTCCTGATTCAGACAGACAACCAAGTTGCCATGTTTTATGTGAACAAACAGGGTGGGACTGGGTCCAGAATCCTTTGTCGGGAGACTCAGGACCTTTGTTCCTTTGCCCTCAAGCACAACATGTTCCTCAAAGCTGTGTACCTTCCAGGCCAGGACAACTACCTGGCAGACAGATTAAGCAGAATTCTGCAGACCCACGAGTGGCAGCTGCATCCTTCAGTAGTTCAGAATATCTTCCTGAAATGGGTCCTCCCTTTGATGGATCTCTTTGCCAGCCCCATGAACAGGCAACTGCCCAAGTTCTGCTCCAGGCAATCGCATCCTCTGCGGATAGCAGCGGATGCTTTTCTGATATTCTGGTCTCAGGGCTTCCTCTATGCGTTTCCTCCCACGCCCTTGGTGGCCCGAACTCTCTTCAAGATTCTTCAGGACAAGGCCTCGGGCCTGCTGGTGGCTCCCAGGTGGCCGAGGCAGCCTTGGTTTCCATTTCTGCTTCAACTGGCGGTGGATCCTCCACTACCTCTGGGGTTGCAACCCGACCTTCTCTCACAGGAGCAGGGTTCTCTCTGGAACCCCAATCTCAAAGCTCTCAATTTGATGGCCTGGAGGCTACAAGTGTAGTCTTGGCTCCCTTGGGCCTGCCTCAGGATGTTGAGGAGGTTGTCCTAGCCTCTAGGAAACAGTCCACTAGGAAAACCTATGCTCTCAAATGGAAAAGGTTTTCTGTGTGGTGTCAGCTACGTACAGAAGATCCTTTCTCCTGTACTGTCCCTGTAGTACTTCAGTACTTACTGCACTTGTCAAATCAAGGTCTTAAATCCAATTCTGTTCGGGCCCACCTCTCAGCTCTAGCAGCTCACCACTCTCTGGTGGAGGGACATTCTCTGTCTGGTCACCCCTTGGTGTCCCGCTTTCTTCGGGGCTTGCTTTTGCTCAAGCCTCCCATCCGTCCTCCTGCCCCTGAGTGGGAGCTGAATGTGGTCTTGCAGCAACTGACTCGCCCACCTTTTGAACTGATGGCTACTTGTCCACCACGTTTCCTCTCCTGGAAGACACTCTTCTTGATAGCCCTTACCTCAGCTAGGAGAGTAAGTGAGCTTCAGGCCCTAGTCTGTGATAGGCCTTACACCAGGATCTACAGGAACAGGGTAGTCCTTAGGACTCATCCCAAGTTCCTCCCTAAGGTTGTCTCCTCTTTCCACCTCAACCAGGAGGTGGTTCTTCCAACATTCTTTCCTAGGCCTCATGCAAGCCAGGCTGAAGCAGTCCTGCATACCCTGGACTGTAGGAGGGCTTTATCCTTCTACCTTGACCATACGCAGGGGCATAGAAGGGCTACCCAGCTCTTTGTATCCTTTGACCCCAATAAGTTGGGGTTGGCTGTGTCCAAGCGTACCTTGTCCATCTGGGTTGCTGACTGTATCACCTGGGCTTACAAGGCGACTGACCTTCCTTTGCAGGGTAGGGTCACGGCCCACCATGTCAGGGCAATGGCTGCCTCAGTGGCTCATCTCCGCTCTGTGCCCTTGGTAGACATCTGCAGGGCTGCAACTTGGTCTTCAAGCCAGACTTTTGCGGCCCATTACTGCCTGGAGAGGGAGACCCGTAGGGACAGTGCTTTTGGCCAAGCAGTACTCTGGAATCTTTTTGAGGTTTAGGCAACTCCTGCCCTCTGTTGGGCTACCGGTGGAGGTTGTGTCCTTGGAAAGCCTTTCTTTGCTGCTGGGACTAGAGGGAGTTCTCTTGTTCAGCCTGGGTTCCTCGGTAGCCCAGAGCTTGGGAGTCACCCATATGTGAGGACTGACTTCCTGCTTGGTCCTGGAGAAAGAGTAGTTACTCACCTGTAACAGGTGTTCTCCAGGAGCAGCAGGAATCAGTCCTCACAACCCTCCCTCCTCCCCTGGGAGTTGAAGTTGTACATAGTTTATTTTTCATTTTTGTGTGCTGTTCTTAGCTATGTCATTTGACTGAGGTAAGATGGCACCTTTAGGTGGGAAGGGAACCGCGCATGCGTGCCAGCATTCCCAAAGGCTTTCTTAGAAAGCTGGGGAAATGCTCCGCTGGGGCTTCATCGGCGCCGATGACACCCATATGTGAGGACTGATTCCTGCTGCTCCTGGAGAACACCTGTTACAGGTGAGTAACTACTCATTCCTTTCCTTATGATTCATAGCTTTCTATTTGCTTTCTTAGCCACTGCTGCACACTGGGCATAGATTTTCAACATGTTATCCACGATGACACCTAAATCTTTTTCATAGGTAGTGGTTCCTAATGTGGAACTTTGCATAGTTCAACCATAGTTTGGGTTGTTCTTTCCTAGGTGCACAACTTTGCACTTGTCCACATTAAATTTCATCTGCCATTTGAATGCCCAGTCTTCCAATTTATCAAGGTCTTCTTGCAATTTTTCATAATCCTCATGGGTATTAACAACTTTGAATAATTTTGTCTCTTCTACAAATTTGATTACCTCACTTGTTGTTCCCATTTCCAGGTCATTTACAAATATGTTAAAAAGCACAGATAGCACATAGCACAGATTCCTGGGGTACTCCACTATTCACCTTTCTCCATTGGGAAAACTGGCCATTTAGCCCTACCCTCTGCTTTCTATCTTTTAACCAGTTCCTGATCCACAATAGTACACTGCTTCCTATCCCATGACTTTTTAATTTCATGAAGAGTCTCTCATGAGGGACCGTATCAAAGGCTTTCTGAAAATCCAGATACACTATATCTGTTTATTCACACCTTCAAATAAAGATAACAGATTAGTAATGCAAGACCTTGCTTGGCTAAAGCAATGTTGGCTGTCTCCCATTAAGCCATGACTATCTACATGACGAGTAATTTTGTTCCTTATGATGGTTTCTACCATTTTTTCCGGTACTGACATCAGGCTCACCAGTCTGTAGTTTCCTGGATCACCCCTGGAACCCTTTTTAAAAATTGGCATTACATTGGCCATCCTCCAATATTCAGGTATTACAGATGATTTTAATGATAGTTCACAGATTACTAATAGTAGGTCTGCAATCTCATATTTCAGTTCTTTAAACACCCTTGGATGTTTACCATCTGGTCCAGGTGATTTGCTGCTCTTCAGTTTATCAAATAGTTGTAATACATCTTCCTGGTGTTTCAATATTTCTTTCAATTCTTCTCCAGCATCACCTTTAAATACCATTTCATTCATGGATAACATCTCTACATCATCCTGAGTAAAGACTGAAGCAAAGAATTCATTCAGTCACTCCACTATGGCCTTGTCCCCTCTTAGTGCCCCCTTTTACCCCTCTATCGTCTAATGGTCTCAGATTTTTTGCTACAAATGTACTTCAAAAAGTATTTATTATGCATTTTTGCTTCCATAGCAAGCTTCTTCTGAAATTCTCTCTTTGCCTGCCTTATCAATGCCTTGCTTCTAACTTGCCAGTGCTTATGTTGTTTCCCCGTTTTCATCATTTGGCTCATTTTTCCATTTCCTGAAAGATGCTTTTTTTGGCAACAGCAGTCTCTCTGACCTCACATTTAAACCATCATGCTGGCAGTTTTTTGGACTTGCTTCCACTTTTCTTAAAGCGTGGAATACAGCTGGTCTGGGCTTCCAAGATAGCATTTTTAAACACCCAAGCTTGATGTAAATCTTTAGCCTTTGCAACTGCTCCTTTCAGTTTTTTTCTCAACTATGTTCCTCATTTTATCATAGTCTCCCTTTTGAAAGTTAAAAGGTAGTACTATGGATTTCCTTGCCGTTTCTCATCCATGTCTCTCATGGATGAGACTGTCTTTGTCCCTCTGATTATACACATTTTTTGTATGCAGGTGATTTCTTTCTGTTTTTCACAGAACAAGATTATAGCTACACAAGCTACTGTATAACAATCCTGCTGAGCCCCCTGGGCTGTGAACTTGCCTCAGGGGATTTGCACTTCACCACCACTCCTGCACAGCTGATGTTCCAGTTGCCACCATGACTCTTGCAGCATGGACTTCACACTGGTCACTGCAGTCTCAGCTTCTCATCATGCCTCCACTCCACCACTGGTGTGCTCCCACTGGTCAGTCCACACACTGGCTGCCACGGTCTCGGCCCCTTGCCGCTCGATCCCGGACCAGTAGGTTTTAGTGTGGGCTTCTCCTCCACATATATGCTGCCTTTCCAGCCCCAGCCCTTTTTATTCAGGTATCCAGCCCCCTACCAGGCCTCCCGGTAGACTTTATAGGAGCCTATCTTCTTCCCACCGGCAGGAATTTTAAACCTTGGTGCTCTCCCACCATTGGCTGTCGCTGCCCCCTCTGCTGCCCATTCATTTGGGGTTGCTATATAAATACATCTATAGACCAAGCAGGCAATTCTAAACCAAACCTTTGCTCCCACAGAAGCAGGGGGAACATTTGCAAACTGGGAAGAACTCGTTCACAGCTTTTTTTAAAGCTACAATAATACATGTCTCTGCATTTTTTTTAACCATCTGTAGTCTTTTAAGGCAGCTATTAGGCCAGATTAGATTACTGCAATGCCATTTATATTGTGTTCAAAGGCGGCAAATAATCACCCAGCATGGAAAAATGCCACCGACTCCTTAGAAGCACTTTAAAATTGGAAACTTTAGGAAAACTTTAAAATATGAGGAAGGTGTACACGTTCTTGCATACAAAGAAAGCAGCATTACAGTAAAATGCCACAGCTAACTAGTGGTGCTAAGTAAAATGGAAGCTTTTAATTTCTTCTTCTGGGAGATGTCTCATCATTTTTAATAAAAGCAATCAATATAATTATGAGCAAATATTACATTGCTCAGGAGCAGAAATTAAGTTTCCTTTTTTTAATGGGCTGCAACATTTAATCTATCATATAGCAAATCATCTGTTTGCTGTCAAAGTACTTTGTTAAATAGAGTTTTTTTGGGAAGAAGCCCTTTCATGAATTAGAACGAAACACAATAAAGCACAATAAAACTTCAAATGGCTGTTTAAGATCTGTTAATTCCTCATGAAATGAGACCAGGAGTACTTAAAGATTTCAGGATATGCTTAGGAACACATGCTCATCAGTGACACTAACTACCATAAATGTCTGCTATTCAGACAAGTTATTCAAATGATGTCTAATTACACAATGAATAATACATTACTCTTTCAAATATATCATCTGGAAGAATACCTAGGTTAGCTGAAAAGGTTAAGAGAACATTTAACACACTAAGATAGGAATTAACAAGTTGAAACATGCATCTCTAAACACTGTACAAAAGCATGTTTCTCATGGATGAGAGGGTGAATGGAATCACTATGAGGCGATTTTTCCATATGGGTTAGTTTTGTGCATACCATGACAGTCATGAACCTCACTCCTATGCCAGGGTATGTGCAGTATGATCTCAGTTTCTCAAATTCACTGCTAATGCTCACTGTAGTACTTGCATCATGTCAAAGAGAGCCTTTTGGAGTTCATAAGATATATAAGCAACTTGTCAAGGTGCGATTGGAAAGTCTTCTTAACCAGGCCTGTGTCCGTGAGTGTGTAATTGCATAGGTAATGTTTAACTGGATGAGCTCTTGTGTGAGGCAATGTGGTTGAGTGGTGGGGTAATGTGGAAATGGTGAGGAAAGTGTGCAAGGGGGCAGCTGTATACCAAGATGATGTTTATGGGTATAAGAGTTGAATGAATCAGTCCTCTCCATTCCCTTTCCTTCTCTTCTTCCCTCCTATGTTCCTTTCCTTAGCCCCTTCTTTCCTTCTTTTTCTTATTTTCCTGTTTCTCCTCCCCCTCGCTTCCTGGACCATCTAGTTAGGATAGGGTCACTTGCTCTCCTTGCTGCTATCAATGGGACTGACTGCTGAGTCCACACACCACACCCCCTCCAAATGCACACTAGTGTATCTAATACTCAAATGCTTTGTATACCGCCACAGATCACTTTTCTCTTCCCACTGTGGAAAAAAATGTATATATCCCCATGGCCATCTTCCCTCCCCAGTTTTAAAACTATATAAATAATTGTCCCTATAGCCATCTTTCCTCTCTTCTTACCTCCTTGCCTGTAAACAACTGAAGGAAACATTCAAGGCCATCCTCCTTCACCTCAGGTCTTCACAGATAAAAAAAAAAAAAGGAACAATGCTGATGGGATACCGTCTCCCTCCCTGATGTCCAAAAAAAAGGTATTTCTAATTGAAAAAGGGTCAATAGTACAGTGCCCCTAGGAACATACAGTGGTGTGCAAAAGTCTGGAATCACGTCTAAATTTGAAGTTTTTTCAACTTCGTGACCTAATATCTTAATTTCTTTTTCCTCCCAGTGGCTTTTTCTGTGTATCTCATGATAAGTGATAGATTTGGCTATTAGGGCCAACTTTTAGTATTGGTTTGGCCCTTATTTTCTGAGTTTGTTCCCCATAGTCCTGTTGATAGATTTTCTGTGAAAATCGCAGAATGTACATTGTTGGCCAACGATATATTATTGTAGGTATACTTTAAAATATTATGGACGCACGCCAGATTTCCTTCAAATTAATGTATGTGGTCTTGAAAAAGTCCATTTTTATGTGCCAGTGATGGCTCAGTATTTGATGGGCCACCCTTTGTTCTTGATTACCTGACTGTACCTTGTTGGCATTGAATGAACCAGTCTGACAAGGTGATCGTTGGTGACAACGTGGTTCCAAGCTGCAATGAGTGACTCAATCAGCTCACACTTTGATGTCAGATGCCTCTTGGATATTTCCAAGGCCACCTTGTGCCACAGGTTCTCGACTGGATTCAGATCTGGAGACTGGGCATGCCAGTCCATTGACTTGATGTTGTTCCGCTGATTCCAGCTGATCACCTGTCTGGAGCGATGGCAGGGTACATTGTCATCTTGGAACAGGAACTGGCCAGGAAACAGCTGGTGTGCTGATGGCACCATGCACTTTTGCATTATGGTGATGTACTTGGCCCCATTGACCATTCCATCGACTATGTTAAGACATCCAACGCCACTGGCAGCCATGCAGCCCCAGACCATGACCTTCAAAGGATGCTTCACAGTGAGGTTGAGACACTCAGGCTTGAATTCCTCTCCAGGGAATCTCCTCACATAGGTGTGGGCCTGGTTACCAAACAGGCAGAAGGTGCTTTCATCACTGTATAGCACCTTTTTCCACATTTCAGTCAACCAAGTTGAGTGCTTTCTCGCCCACAAGATCCAGTTGCATCTTTGTATGTCAGTCATCAGTGGCTTATTCCGTGCTTTGCAGCCCTGGAGACCAAAGTGCAGGCACCGGCGACAAACTGTTGATGAGCTGATGCTGACCTCACTCTTGTCTGACCACTCTCGAAGTAGCTGAGGAGAGGTCAACTTGTGATTAGTCAGTGAAATGCATCGTAGTGCGCGTTCCTGGCGTGATGTTGATGCACGTGGATGACCTGAACGAGGCTTGTCCACCACTGAACCCGTTTCTTTCTTCTTCTGTACAATCTTAACAACAGTGCTCTGACTGCAGCCAACTTTCCTGGCTATCTGACGGCTTGAAAATCCTTCCTCGCTCATAAAGCACACACGAAGACGCTCCTCCAGCGTCAGGGTCCAAGTCATCTTCATGGTCAATCCAGAAAGCATATGAAATTCAAAAATTCTGCATGCTTTTATAGCTGCACTGTTGGCTAGATATCTGCATTGTGATTGGTTAGTGAAACCAGCCTCCTGATTGATCAGAAATAACGTGTGCATATTGGATAATCTTGATCCAGTTTTGATGCAGGATCCACAAAAATCGCAGTAGCTATCTCCCAGTGTCTGTAAAGTATTTAAATTGGAAGCAAAGGAATGCAAAAAAGTCATCTCTAATAGCCAAATGCATCCCTTTTAACGTGGTAGAAAGATGAATATGCTAGGCTAACGCAAAATTTAAAAAAAAAAAAAAAAAACGTTAGAAAGTACGAAAAACACAAAACTCACAAGTGATTCCAGACTTTTGCACACCACTGTATGCTATTCAACTTTCATAAAGGAAAAAGGAGCAACAAGTGAGGTAATCAAAGTTTCAGAAGACATAAAATTATTCAGTTGTTAAACCAGAGAATTGTGAGGAATTGCAAGACTAGGAGACCGGGTATCTAAATGACAGAGGACATTAATGTGGACAAATGTAAAGTGATGTAGAAAAGGAAAAACAATCCTAACTACAATTACAAAATGCCAGATGCCGAGTTAGAAAATGATCCTAAAGTAATTGTGGACAATATGTTGGACCTTTACAGCCCAGGCTGCCTGAAAAGCAAAGAGAATGTAAGGGATCACTAAAAAAGGAATGGAGAACAAAACTGAAAATATTATTATACCTCTGTATATCCCTATGGTACAACGTACCTCGAGTGTTTTGCTCAGATCTGGTCATCCCAACTCAAAAAGGATACTGGGAAACTAGAATAGGTTCAGAAAAGGGCTTCAAAATTTATAAAAAGAGAAGGAATACCCCCCGTTATTTAAAAAAAGGCTAAACAGATTAGGGTTCTTTAGTTTGAAAAAGAGATGACAGATAGGGGATATGAAATGAAGTTTATAAAATCATGAGGTAGTGGGACAGTTCAATAGGAAAAGGAACTGGTGCAAAAATCCGAAAAAGGACCCTAAGAGCCAGAAAGAAGGAATCACTCAAGTTCTGGTATATCCAACGGCCTAAAGGCCAAGAGTGGACTATTGTCTGCACATTAGTGTTTACACTGACTATAATGATTGCATTAACTACAGTGAGAGAAGCAGTAGAAGGATCTTTCCCAGGCCCCCAATACAGGCAGCCAAGAGGAGAAAGGAGTTAAGGAAGAGGAAAGGGCTGGCCCAACCATCAGGCAAACTGTGCAGTCATGTAGGGCAGCAGCTTCTGAGGGGCAGCAAAAAGTAGCAGCAGTCAATGCAAAAAAAAAAGATTCTGGCAGCCCTACAAATTCAATGATCTTGTATATGTAGGGAGAGTGGGCACACATGTACATAAAAAGCAAAGTTTAATAATTACAAATGTGATCTTCAATAATCCATTTCTACAGGATTGTGATCAGAGGGATGGGGGGTATCTCAGGGAGGGGGGATGACTTGGTATGATACTATCCATACCATATAAAATACTGTTCATTGTAAACCGCACTTGATACTTGTGAAAGAGCGGTATAGAAATAATTGTTAAATAAATAAATAAATAAAATAAAATTCAATAGCCTTGCAGCAGTCCTGGAAGGAGAGATGTTCTACACAGGCCACAAAACCAAAAGAGGTAATCCCACCACAGGGATATAAATGGCAAAACAAAAGTGGTGGTCCAAATCAACAAACTGTACAGATAAAAACTGCAGGACAGAATTTTTTTTACAAATACACATAAAACCATAAAAACCATATGGCACAAAAAAACAGCTAAGAATTCAATAGTTCATAAAAGAAGCCCAACATGTTTCAGCCGAAGCCTGCTTCAGGGGCATCTCTAAGGGGCTTGTTTACAAAGCCGCGGTAGTGGTTCGCGATCGCGATCGCAGCCGCGGCCCCATTGAAATCAATGGGGCCGCGGCTCCGATTACGATCGCAAACCGCTACCGCGGCTTTGTAAACAAGCCCCTAAATGTACAAAGCTTTATGATGAACAAATGTTCTGTAGTATGACATACAAACTGTATCAGAAACAAAGGCAGAACACAAACAAACCATTATCAAACAATCAAATAATACACAATTGAATAAATAATCAGTTAATAAACCATAAAACCATATAATATATATAATATAATAGTTATCTCCAAGTTATAATGCCCTGTTCTATGTAATTTCAGTTTGTTCAATGTAAACCGCACTGATGCAGAATAGCGCGGTATATAAGAGAATGTAAATAAATAAATATAAGAAACAGGTCACTAAAAAAATAAAAAATAAGAACCACACACTTCCATTAGAGAAATCAATCCAAATAAATGGGCAAAATATTCAAACCCCACCTAAAGGGAGAGCCACACAACTCTCCTGACAGTACCCTAAAAAATGACAAAAAACAAATATATTTTATAAAAAGACATATCTTTAATAAAAATAATCAACTGAAGGGTGTCCATACCTGTATTCACAAGCTGTTAAGTGCAGCTCTCAAATACGCACACACTGTAACTTACCAGCTCCGATCAGAAAAGTCTAAAAACAACATGAGGATAAAATGTCATCCACTATAGAAAACATTATATTCAAACGACACTCCAGGCATGTCTCATCGATATATATTTGATAATAAAAGCTAAACATGTAATATATAGTATAAGAAAACAGGAGACCTGATGGTAATATAGCCATCCATACCTCTCAGGCAGTTTAGAAAAAAGGAACCATGAACCGGGATAACAGTCATGAAAAACACATTATCCCAATGTACTATACTGTACATTAGTTAGGGGCAAACAGCCATAAACGCACAGCAGATCACAATTTCAATATAATGCTGGCAAAACGCAACTGCAAACACTCCAAGAAGACTTATCCAAATGATCAATATTATCTAAAAACAGACGGATGAGTTGCCTTTTACACTGGCTTTCCCACCAAGGCAGCTTGACAGACAGTGCTGCCGAAACAAGGCTGTAAAAATAAAAAATATATAAACAAAAAATAAAAACAATAAACCCTTAAAAAAACTGTTTGCCTGATAATTTTCATTGCCCGTCTATTGAATATTTTTCTTCATTTGGGGAGTGCCCATTAAATAGGTATTTTTATTCAAGTTACATCTAGACTCCAGTGCTGTGTGTTACTGCTTGGCTATTTTCCCCCTCTGCTACTGAGCTTGTGAGGATGTGCTCAAGAATACCCCCATGGGGACCCTTACTAGTGTGCTCTGCAGGGGAAGAGAGGAGAGTGACATTTAGCACAGACATCAGCATTTTTGTTCCGTACCCATCCCTTCAGCCCTAGTAATTGGAGGGCCTGCTAAATGAGCAATGTAAAACACGGAGGCCGTTTTACAAAATGTGTCTAGCTGGTTAAGGTGCATTTTAGCGTGCACTAACTGGCCACAGTGACTGTTAACGTGAGCGCATGCCAGCTACCGGCCACTAAAACACTTGTTAACTGGCAATTTTCATGCTACTGCAGAGAGTTGGTGGGTCAGGAGTAGAGTGTGAGTGTGGTGATTACACTGTGGCGTCAGCATGGACTCAAAGGCACACATTGCATTTTTACTGCAGGCATCATCGTCAATGTAGCAGTCAGTGCGGTACTCCTAACAATACCTCTATGGCAGGGGTTCTCAACCCAGTCCTCAGGACTCATTTAGCCAGTCAAGTTTTCAGAATGACCACAATGAATAAGCACGAGAGGGATTTGCATACAATGCCTTCAGCCTAAATCTCCAGCACAACGAGGCTTTTTTTATGGTCTTCAAACATGCATGGATGTTTTATGTTTTAGGTCCAGTGCATCATGTGGTCTATAGTGGAGATCAGATTCCACATTTTTAGAATGCTCACCAACACCATTACAGATGTGAGAATCTACTACTACTAAGCATTTATAAAGCACTAAAAAAAGACGCATCAGAGCTTACAATCTAATCAAGACAGACAATACAATAGCTGAGAACAACATTACAGCTAGGGAAAGGTAAGGACACGCATAGGAGAACAAGGGATCAGGATCAAAAAACAGCCTCAAAGAGGTGAGCTTTTAGCATGGATTTGAAAAGGGCAGTGATGAACCTCCGTAAAAGCCTAGTCCCAGGTTGTGCTGTCTGTCTTGACTAGACTAAGTTCTTATGGGCAGAAACCATCTCTTACGTGTCTCTATTCAGCGCTGTGTACGCCTTGTAGTGCTACACAAGTAAGTACTTGCAGTAGATGAGGAGGTACTCTGCGTTCATTATTATAGTTTCAAACATGGGTTTCTTGGCTGACCGTATGCAGTAGCGCCTCTCCCAGGTCTCCACGTCCTACCTACTCTCTTGATCCTGGTGCTTCTTTGTTCAGAGACAGAACATAGGCTTTCTGACTACATGCCGTGCTAACTTTCCCCATGGCCATCTCTGAATAGGTGGTACTGGGACCGAGAGAAGAGGTGAGCCACGGGACCAGATTAAAACAGCACTTGCCCGAATGCTGCCTGCACGGACCAGCCTGAATTTCAACTAGGGAATGGGACTGCGACCAGTGAAAGCAGGCGGCATGGAAAGAGTTGTGTATTTACTCAGGCACCCCCTGTTACGGAGGGCCTGGGGTAGATAAAAGTGGCCCTACAAGCTGTTGGGGCCCCACATGGATACCTGCGCTCTGGCATTGTTATTGCAAGACTGAGACTCGCAGATTAGCACGATGACACAGCAGCATTCAGCTCCCATTACTACCAGAGAAAGCAGAATCTCATTTATGCACCTTCTTTAATACTTTAGAAAACCAATTTGAAGTTTGTTGACTTTTTTGTGTGCTGTACAGTATTCCAGCTGAAAGAAATGGTAACTGCTGAGCACAAAATATACAGATTTATCAGTACCAGGAATACTTTGAAGTTTAACATTTTATCCCTCTTCCACAATGCAAACATTTCTACCAATCTAATAATTTTAAACCAAGTTCTGGATGCTGAGGAAAAAACGTAGTGTAAATTGCTATAGAAAAAAAAAAGGAAGTTGATCTGCTTTCTGTTCCTAAAAGATTTTCTTTCTGTGTCCTTTTTAAGCCTACGATATAAAGGAGAGGATTTTTTTTTGATTCAGCTCAGACCTTTGTAGTAGTAGCTCAAAGTGAGTCACATTCAGGTACAGTGGTTATACCCTGCCCCTGGAGTGTTTCCGATCTAGTTTGTACCTGAGGTAATGGAAGGCTACGCAACTTCCCCAGAGTTACAAGACTGTCAATGGGATTTGAAACCTGGATTCCCTGGTTCCTAGCCCACTAAGCTACTCCCAAACTCCAACATTTGGATTCAAAATGCAACAACAAATATAAATTAAATCTACCATTTTCAGAAATAGGTTTCTGCTTAATTCATATGAATTCTGACAAAACAATTATTTACAGTCATTTGAAAACTAAGGATTTCCACTTTTTTTAAGGGGGGAAAAAACATTAAGTCGATAATATTTTTGGTCTCAAAATACAAAATTGTTTATGGTCCAAATTCCAGAATTTGTCCTTTCACGGATACTTAAAGTAGAAGGACTAACAGAGGCATTTCAAAATGCCAAGTGCTCTATTTCCAAGGCCTATTGATTTGTCTTTTGATTTTATTCAAATGTCCTCTAATATTTTAGCCTCATGTTTTTTACACTTTTTGAAACAAGTGTGCATGAGTTTATTATAGGTGCATCTGTTTTGAAAAGTCTCCATTCTTGAGTTTGCTCCTCTGCTCTGCAAGACCTGAAGTAAACAACGTATGATAATATACAAATCAATAGCACCTTTTAGCAGATCTCTGTCTAGGATTTTACCTGAGGCAATTGAGGGTGAAGTGACTTACAAGAGCACAGGCAGCATCAGTGGAAGAAGCATGATTTGAACCTAGGCTTCCCTGATTCTCGGATCACTGCCCTACCCACTACCCATAGATTTGGAAACCTGAACACCAGACACAAAGCTGAAATGCACAGCAAAATAGACACTGCATATAAAGTCAAGCTCTTCTAAACGGAGAGCCAATAATTGTGTGAGGAAACAGAGCCACACGGCCCCTAAAGACCCACTGTCATCAGCATGGAACAGAAGAAACCATAACCCTCTCTCTCTCTCTCTGATCCACGGTCCCTCTGGTCCTTTACATTCTCTCCAATATCTAATTTGAAACCAGTGGTACCCAGCAGGAAAGTGACACTACCACTTTACAGTATGAACTGTACAGGGCCTAGGGCCAACCCATCCACTAGCGGCCGCCAAAGGCAGCAGACCTCTGTGGGTGGAACGACATGGTACAGCACCCATGGAAGGTCATGAGCTTTGGCACACATGGCCTGCCACTTCTGATTCCACTTTGACAGGAAGTTGTGTCAGAGGAGGGTCAGAAGCAGCAGGCCATGTGTGCCAAAGCACATAGCGTGCCGCGGGCTGCTGCCACTGTTGCACCAAGCCGAGCCTTCCCTTCTCCACTGACAGAATCAATGGCAGCTGGGGGGGGGGGGGATACTGCTCGAAAGGGGGGGGGGGTGGCATGGCTGGGGCTTCTGCCTGAGATGGGAGAAATCCTCAGGCCAGCCCTGACAGGGCCTCATAATTTTAAGGACCTGCCACACAATTCATAGGATGTACTGAAGGGGGGAGTAGGAGCCACATGACAGAGTTGGCCTATGGGTCAGAATAAAGAGAAGTGACAAAGATTCAGCAATTTGCTGACAGAATGGACACACATATCAAAGGAAGTGTGTGACTATTCCATGCATCTACCACTCTTTCCATAATGAAATATTTTTGCATATTACTCCTGAGTCTATTCCCATTCATCTTCATCCTATGCCCCCTCATTGCAGAGCTTTCTTTCAATCGAAAGACGTTCACCCCCTATGCATTTATGCTTCAAAGCAACTTAAATGTCTCTGCTTCAAAGCAACTTAAATGTCTGCTGAAAGAGAAAATAGTGAGGTTTCTGGAGTCCAGCGGATTACAGGATCCGAGGCAGCATAGACTCACCAGAGGCAGGTCTTGTCAGACAAATCTGATTGATTTCTTTGACTGGGTGACCAGGGAGTTGGACTGAGGGAGAGCCCTAGATGTGGTGTATTTAGATTTCAGTAAAGCCTTTGACACTGTTCCTCACAAGCGACTTATAAAACAAACTGAGCACCCTTGGAATGGACCCTAAACTTACTGCTTGGGTTAGAAATTGGTTGGGTGGGAGGCGACAGAGTACAGGTAAATGGAGCTCACTCTGAGGAGAAGGATGTTACCAGTGGTGTGCCCCAGGGATCTGTCCTTGGTCTGATTCTTTTTAACATCTTTGTTAGTGATATAGCGGAAGGGCTGTCGGGTAAGGTTTGCCTCTTTGCGGATGATACCAAAATCTGCAATAGAGTAGACACCCAGGAAGGTGTAGATAACCTGAGGAGGGATCTAGCTAAGCTTGAAGAATGGTCTAGAATTTGGCAGCTGGGATTTAATGTTAAAAAATGTAAGGTCATGCATTTGGGCTGCAGCAATCCAAGGGAGCAATATAGTATAGAGGGTGAAGTACTTTTGTCCACTAAAGAAGAGTGGGACCTAGGTGAAGTTGTGTCTGATTCTCTTAAATTAGCAAAATAGGTAGAAAAGGCAACAGCAAATTTAGCTAGAAGTATGCTTGGGTGCTTATGGAGAGGAATGGCTAGCAGAAAAAAGGAGGTGATAATGCCTCTGTATAAGTCTTTGTGAGACCTCATTTGGAGTATAGTGTGCAATTCTGGAGACCGCACCTTCAAAAGGATATAAACAGGATGGAGTCAGTACAGAGGGTGGCTACTAAAATGGTTAGTGGTCTTCATTATAAAGCATATGAGGACAGACTTAAGTATCTTAATATGTAGATCTTAGAGGAAAGGCGGGATAGAGGTGATATGATTGAGATGTTTAAATACCTCCATGGCATAAATGTACAGGGGGAGAGCCTCTTTCAATTAAAAGCAAGTTCTGCTATGAGGGGACATGGGATGAGGGTAAAGGGGGATAGATTCAGGCGTGATATGCGGAAAATATTTCTTTACGGAAAGAGTGTATCCATAGAATAGTCTCCCAGTGGAGGTGGTAGAGATGAGGACAGTATCTGAATACAGATAAGCATGGGACAAACACAGAGGATCTCTAAAGGAAAAAAGGGGACTGTTGTAGTGGTTGATATGGAAGGACAGACTAGATAGGTCATGTGGTCTTTTTCTGTCGTCATATTTCTATGTTTCTATATCTCCTCTATCCTGCCTTTCCTCCAAAGTGTATACATTTATGATCTTTAAGTCTGTCACCATATACCTTCTGAGGAAGCCCTCTAACCATTTTGGTAGCCACCTTCTGCACAGACTCCATCCTGTTTATGTCCTTTTAAAAGGTGTGGTCTCCAGAATTGCACATAACATTCAACATGAGGTCTCACCAAAGACTTATACAGAGGCACTATCATCTCCTTCTTCCTGCTGGCCATTCCTCTCCCTATGCACCCAAGCATCCTTTTGACATAAACGACTTCAAAAATGAGAACAAATCTGATATGTATCCAGAAAGAGTTTGCAGTGAGAAAAACACAACACTTCGATCAAGATACATCTATTTTCAGCTTTAATTACTGCAAAAAAAAAGAAACTTCCATTCTCCTGTGAGGTTGTAGAGTCACAAAGACCATAAGGGGTACTCTTGAGATAGCAGAATATAAGAAAGTAGTCTACGAAAAGGTATCACAGCAAAGAATTCAGATGTACTGTATTCTGAAAAATAGAAATCTATGCCGATATCATAAGCCCTCCTTCTATAGAATGACTCATCACACAGCAAGAATAATACAATGTTTGGCTTAATGGAAGAGCAACACTGCTATTTTTTCCTGCAAAAATCTATTGTAGTAAATCCAACTGTGCTCGCTAAAACCGTTTCAGTGTTTTCCTGTTTGACTTGTGTTATGCCTGCTGGGTCTTCACAGTAACATGTACTTGAAGGAGATGATTGGTTTAATAGCCTAGCAAGCCACTGCAGAATTGTTTTATATACATATCTATATATATTTTTTGTGACTGCACACTACATGAATCCCAAACAGCCTTTAAAACAAACAGCATTAATATAAAGTAGGTAAACACCCTGCAATTCCCATCAATACCAAAAGTGCAAAACACAACACATTTTCTTGTAGTAGTCATTGTTCAGATTTGAGTCTCATAGTGGAATTTCAAATCATAAAACAATCTAAAGGGCCATTAAGTATTCAAACATTGAAATGATATCTACAACACACAAAATGTATCTAACGTTTTTGGTAATAATCCAAGAATAAAAAAACAGCTGCTGCTGTACAAAAGGCCCAGCTCCAACCCATCTTGTCTAAAATCCAGACTAGATGAATCGATAAACAGAAATGATTCACTCAGGAACCTACACAATCAAAGTTAGTACGACCATAAGTACTAAAGATATCTGCTGAGCAGTAAACATGGGCTAAACATGTAAACATGCTGACCTGCCTGCTCCAATCAGGGCTGGGGGAGGAGCCTTTCTACCGTTCATCAGCTGCCACTGTTGAGATCTGACTGCCTACTTTAAACAGAAACAGCTGTCTCTGATCACATCGAGCAGCCCATTAATCGATTGTGAGCGGGGCATTCTCTGGCTGACCTGCCTGCTCCAATCAGGGCTGGGGGAGGAGACTTCCTACCGTTCATCAGCTGCCGCCATCAAGCGCGCCCGCCCCTTGCGGGCCCACACCTGAGGGCCTTGCCAGAGGGCCCTTTGGCGTGGTCGTTCGGCGCGGGACGCTTTAGCGGGAGAAATCTTATGGTTATTTCAACATACAAACTACAAAAACTACAGGGTGTTTGTGGAGTCTTTTTTGCTGAACTGCATCCACTGGCGGGGTCTGCAGGTGGTCTTTCTGCTCTGGATCTGTGGCTTTATGCACCTTGGCCTTCTCCTGCTGCATCGCTGTCTGCTCCCTCTGCTATTGTCATCCTTTCCTGGGATCCTCCGCTGCATCATTGACTGTCTGCTCCCTTTGCCTCCTGATTGTTTGGTATTTCACTGCCTGTTGTACTTATTGTTTCCTTTGATTCCTCTGATGTATGATTAACCTACTCTCTTCTCCTACCCCCAAATGCTTTCTTGTCCTTACTTTGGCTCCACTTTAGGTCTCTCTTCCTCCTTCCCTTTTGCTGCTCCCTTGACTTCTGCCTTCCTTTGTGATGCGCAATCTGGCTAATCTCATCCATATCCCGCTAGCTTCTCCTTCTCCCTCTCCTCCACCTCCCTCTTCTGGTGATTTTACCCCTATGTCTTCCCCTCCTAGTCGTTTGTCTCATTCTGTACTGAGTTCCTCTCGCAACTTGTCCAATCTTATTCATATTCCCCTTCTTTCCCCTTCCTCTCTGCCTTTCTCTTGTGCTCTTTGGAACGCACATTCTGTCTTTAATAAACTCTCTTTTACACATGATCTTTTCCTCTCCAACGCTTTTCATCTTCTTGTTTTAACTGAGACCTGGCTCCTCCCTGACGATACTGCCTCTGCTGCTGCCCTCTGCGTTGGTGGTCTCCAGTTCTCCTATACTCCTCGTCCTACAGGACGTGGTGGTGGGGTTGGCCTTCTTCTCTCCCCCTCCTGTCATTTCCAACCTCTTCCTCTGCCTCAGTCTCATTCCTTCCTCTCTTTTGTGGTCCACTCTATTCGCCTCTTTGCCCTACTTCCTCTCTGGATTGCTGTTGTCTATCGTCCTCCTGACAAGGCTTTTTCTTCTTTTCTCTCTGACTTTGACTCTTGGCTTTCCCTCTTTCTTAGCCCTACCTCCCTACTTTTATTCTTGGTGATTTTAACATCCAAGTTGATAACCCCTCTGATCCTCTTACTCTGAAGCTCTCTTACCTCCTTATTTGGCCTTCAACTTTGTTCCTCTGCCCCCACTCACCTTCATGGCCAATGTCTGGATTTGGTTTTCTTTTCTTGCTCCTCTCCCTCTAACTTCAGTAATACTGTTCTTCCTTTATCTCATCATCATCTTCTCTCCTTTAATCTTCACTTCCTTCCCCCCCCCCCCGCCTCATCCTGTCTCCTCCACTCTTTTTAGGAACCTTCTTGCCATTGATCCCCTGTTTCTCTCCTCTACCATTTCTCCTTCTCTGTCCTCTGTTTTGTCCTCCAAGTCTGTTGATATGGAAGTGATGTCCTATAATGCTGCACTCTTCTCAGCTCTGGATGTTCTCTCTCCTCTCATCCCTCGTCCTGTAAGGCGTTCCTTACCTCAGCCCTGGCTCTCTCCCACTATTCGCTCCTGTGCCCGCTCTGCTGAGCGTTCCTGGCTCAAATCCCGCTCCCCTGAAGATTTCCTTCATTTCAAATTCATGCTCTGCTCTTTCAAATCTGCTTTAGCTCTTGCCAAACAAGATTACTTTGTTTGCCTGACTAATTCTCATGCCTCTGATCCTCGCCATCTATTCATTGCTCTCAATTCTCTCCTCAAAGTGCCTCCGCCTCTGATCCCTCCTTCCCTTTCTGCCCAGGCTCTGGCTGATTACTTCCATGATAAAATCCATAAGATCACTCTTCAGTTTCCCTCTAAATCCCTGATTTACCTTTCCTGCTTTCATTCTCTCCCCCCTTCTCATCCTACCCGCTCTTCCTTCCCATGATTTCTATTGATGAAACTGCTCTTCTTCTCTCCTCCTCCAAGCTCAACACTTGCTCCTCTGATCCTATCTCCTCCCCTCTATTTTCCTCTACCGTTGTCCCCTCCATTTCTCATATTCTCAAACTTTCGCTCTCCACTGCTACTGTCCCAGCTGACTTTAAACATGCTGTGGTCACACCTCTCCTTAAGAAACCCTCACTTGATCCCTCTTGTCCTTCTAATTATCACCCCATCTCTCTCCTTCCTTTCATTTCTAAACTGCTCGAACATGCGGTTTACCGCCGTTGTCTTGACTTCCTCCCTTCTAATGCTCTTCTTGATCCCTTACAATCCGGTTTTCATCCTTTGCTCTCTACTGAAACTGCTCTTGTCAAAGTCTCTAGTGACTTGTTCCTGGCTAAATCTAAAGGCCTTTACTCTGTCCTTATCCTCCTTGACCTTTCTGCTGCCTTTGACATTGTTGCCCATGATCTTCTCCTTGACACTGCCCTCGCTTGGCTTTAGGGACTCTGTTCTCTCCTGGTTCTCCTCATATATCTCCCATCGCTCCTTTAGTGTATGTTCTGGTGGCTCCTCCTCCTCCTCAGTTACCCCCCTCTTGTTTGGTGTCTCCCAGGGTTCTATCTAAATCCCCAAATCTATCTCTACTCCTGATCTTTCTTCTGCTTTCCAGTTCCGGATCTCTTGCTGTCTTTCTGCCATTGCTGCCTGGATGTTCCATTGTCACCTGAAATTGAACATGGCCAAGACTGAACTTCTCGTTTTTTTCTCCTAAAATTTTCCTTTCTCCTTCTTCTTCTTTTTCAGTCTCTGTTGATGGCTCTGTTCTCCAACCTGTTTCATCTGCTCGCAATTTGGGTGTTATTTTTGACTCTTCACTCTCTTTCTCCTCTTATATCCAACTCATCGTTAAGACCTGTCGCTTCTTTCTCTTCAACACTGGCAAAATCTGCCCCTTTCTCTCTGAGCTCACCACTAAAACCCTCATCCATTCCCTAATCACCTCCCGCCTTGATTATTGTAACCTCCTTCTTGCTGGTCTCCCTCAGTCTCATCTCTTCCCTCTTCAGTCTATTCAGCACTCCGCTGCCCCTTTGATTTTCCATCAGCCTCATTTTGCCCACATCACTCCTCTCCTCAGATCTCTTCACGGCTCCCTATCCGTTTCCGTATTCACTTTAAGCTTCTCATTCTGACCTATATAATTGGTTGGGTGGGAGGCGACAAAGAGTACAAGTAAATGGAGCTCACTCTGAGGAGAAGGATGTTACCAGTGGTGTGCCCCAGGGATCTGTCCTTGGTCCGATTCTTTTTAACATCTTTGTTAGTGATATAGCGGAAGGGCTGTCGGGTAAGGTTTGCCTCTTTGCGGATGATACCAAAATCTGCAATAGAGTAGACACCCAGGAAGGTGTAGATAACATGAGGAGGGATCTAGCTAAGCTTGAAGAATGGTCTAGAATTTGGCAGCTGGGATTTAATGTTAAAAAATGTAAGGTCATGCATTTGGGCTGCAGCAATCCAAGGGAGCAATACAGTATAGGAGGTGACGTACTTTTGTCCACTAAAGAAGAGCGGGACCTAGACGTGGTTGTGTCTGATGATCTTAAAGTAGCTAAACAGGTAGAAAAGGCGACGGCAAAAGCTAGAAAGATGCTTGGGTGCATAAGGAGAGGAATGGCTAGCAGAAAAAAGGAGGTGATAATGCCTCTGTATAAGTCTTTGGTGCGACCTCATTTGGAGTATGGTGTGCAATTCTGGAGACCACACCTTCAAAAGGATGTGAACAGGATGGAGTCGGTGCAGAGGGTTGCTACTAAAATGATTAATGGGCTTCATTATAAAGCATATGAGGACAGACTTAAGGATCTTAATATGTACACCTTAGAGGAAAGGCGGGATAGAGGTGATATGATTGAGATGTTTAAATACCTCCGTGGCATAAATGTTCAGGGAGAGAGCCTCTTTTAATTGAAAGCAAGTTCTGCTACGAGGGGACATGGGATGAGGGTGAAGGGAGATAGATTCAGGAGTGATATGCGGAAATATTTCTTTACGGAAAGAGTAGTGGATCCGTGGAATAGTCTCCCAGTGGAGGTGGTAGAGATGAGGACAGTAACTGCATTCAAAAAAGCATGGGACCAACACAGAGGATCTCTAAAGGTAAAAAGTGGACTGTTGTAGTTGTTATGGAAGGACAGACTAGATAGGCCTTGTGGTCTTTTTCTGTCATCATGTTTCTATGTTTCTATGTTTCTATAACTGCATTCACTCTGTGGCTCCTCAGTACCTTTCTTCTCTCATTTCTCCCTATTTCCCCCCTCGTGTACTCCATTCTTCTTCGCAGTTGCTTCTTGCTATGCCCTTCTCCTCTATTACCAACTCCAGATTCCGCTCTTTTCACCTTGCTGCTCCCTACGCTTGGAATAAACTTCCTTTGTCTAAACGTCAGGCATCTTCTTTGCCCCTCTTCAAACTCGAGTTAAAAGCTCATCTTTTTGCCTCTGCCTTTGGCTCTTGATTTTGCTGTTCTCCTTCCTTCCCCTCTTATTTCACCTTTCTTTCTTCCTCTTACACTTGTTCTTACCTCTTTCCTTTGTCCTGTCTCTCCTGCTCGTCTCTTTGCCCTTGTTCTTATCTGTTTTTCTACTTCTTTTCTTGCTTTGTCTTTTTAGACTGTAAGCTCTTTTGAGCAGGGACTGTCTTTTTGTGTTTTCATTGTACAGCGCTGCGTGCGTCTGGTAGCACTTTATAAATGCTTAGTAGTAGTAGTGAAAATACTAGGCAATGCAGTAATGGCTTACTGTGCACACTAATCTGCGGGTAAAAGTAAGCACTGATAAGTCAGTTTGTGTGGCTGATAGGACCCATTGTTTTGCTTTGACTGTTGTCCCCCCACCCCCCAAGAGGCTGATGCCCAAGGCGAGCACCTAGTTTATGTGGTGGCTGAGTCAGCCCTGCCATCCTCCCACTTCCATATATCTCCAACTTCTTCCCTCTTTCTTTCTCTTAAATTTCCAGTCTCCTTTCTTCCCTATCCCCATTCTCCACCTTAACATTTCCATTTCCACCTGGTCTGCTGGTAGGGGTGACTTTTTCTTCTGTGATTCACTAACAGGTGATTGCCCCAGGCTCTATTTTAAAAAAATATATTGTTAACTACATTAGGCACTATTGAAAATGGGGCTCTAGAATTTATAAAATGCATTCTCTAGTATGACAGTCTAACAATTGTTTTAACTTCATACATCTAAATCCAAGAGTATGTAGAGCATAACAAGGAAAGAAAACAGTTGATTTGCCCAGGGATTTTCCGGATATGTATGTGATGAGTGATCACACATCACATTAATTAAGCAATAGTGGCTACAGCCATCAGATATAATCATCCATGCTGAAAGGCAAATGCTCTGAGTAGACAGGGAGGGTATTTAATAAAGAGAGAAGATAAACCATATAACAAATTCACCGAAAGACTGTAAATCCATCTAAAGATATAATCCCTGGCAATCTCTTCTTGGTATAGTTCCATTTCATCAACCTACTTGTAGTCCTGTTCTTCTAAAGCTGTTTCTTTGTAAAAGCAAAGTGCACTATAGAGATTAAGGGGCATCATTATTAAAACACGGTAGTTTACTGTGTGTTCAGCTCAAAAATGAAAACTGGGGTGGCACCAGACCTATACTAATGAATGGGGACAAGCAAGGCCTGTCCCTATGCAGTTAGCGCAGGTCCTGTACTATCCCTCCACTAATCAGACTACTGCTTATACCACAGGTGTCATTACCACCAACCACTGAGGTGGCAATAAGTGCACACACACTAACTATGAGTTTGAAGTTGAACATCTTTATATTTATTTTGTCATTTTATATACCACACCACTGCGACATCAGGGCGGTTTACAACATAAAACTCAGGAGGGAGGCAAATGCCAAAGAAAAGTGAAAAAGAACTACTAGCTCTGATAGCAAAGAGAAGAGTCTCAATCATTCAGCAAAGAAAAATACGAAGGGGGAAGAGGCAGGGAGGATTAGCGAGAGAGGAGGGGGACAGGGAGGGGGAGGTCAAAAGCAGCGTGAAAGAGATGTGTCTTATGGAGGGACTTAAACTTGAGGAACGAGGATTCTAGATGGAGGTCATTTGGGAAGGAGTTCCGCAAAGAGAGACCCAGAAAGAAGAAAGCGGAATGGCGAGTAGATTCAAGGTGAGCACAGGAGGGGGAAGGGAGTTCTAAGTGGTTGATATGGACAAAGCGCAGACTGCGAGAGGGAGTATGGAAATGAAGATCAGATAGGTACAGAGGAGTCTGCATATAGATGGCTTTATGAACCATGGTGAGTACCTCGAATTGCATACAGTGTTTGATGGGAAGCCAATGAAGGTCAAGAAAAAGTTAATATGATTGTAGCAGGTGGAATGAGAGATGATCCAGGGGGTGGTACTTTGGATTAGTTGGAGGCGGCAGAGCTGGAAGTGAGGGGAGACCTGAGGGGATGGAATTACAGTAATCAAGACGTGACATAACTAAAGACAGAAGAGAGATAAGGGAAGTGGTATCCAAAAAGGGACATATAACCATGACTTGCCTAAGGGAGAGAAAGGAATGGCAAACAAGCAATGAGACATGTTCGTGGAAAGAGAAGTTGGAGGTGACCAATGAGACTGTGGAGCCGGATAGAGAATGGGCCAGGGAGGGGCAGGGGCCACCAAAAGAGAGCCAGATGGCAGATGTCTTTAGGGAATTAAGATGAAGAGAATTAGAGGTGAGCCACTCAGAGATGTGTGAGAGACAGGAGTTTAGTGAGGATAGATCAGATGCCACAGGAGAGGTGTGATGCAAAATGATTATATCAGCATAGTAGTATGCAGACAAACCAGACTGTTGAATCAGTAAAGTGAGAGGGGCCAGAAAGACATTAAAAAGTAGAGGAGGCAGAACAGAACCCTGAGGGACACCACAAGTAAGGGGGATGGATCCTGAGGAGGAGGTGCCAGAGACAACTGAGAAAGAGCAAAAGGAGAGGAATGAATGGAACCAATGCAGAACTTTCCCTGAAACACCAGCATCGTGGAGACAGGAGAGAAGCATAAGGTGATTAATCAGGTCAAATGCGGACAAAAGATCAAGGGACACAGCAAGTGAGATGTCACCACAGTCATGAGAGGTGTGAAGCTCAATCAAGAGAGACAGAAGAACAGACTCAGTACTACGTCTCCAGACTAGGGGCCTGAAACTGGACTACTGAGGGGGGGGTGTGAAGATAATGAATGGATTCAAGGTGCTAACAGAACTGTGAAAAGACAAATTGCTCAAAAATTTTTGAGAGAAAGGGAAGGTTGGAAACTAGGCGATAGTGGGCTGGATCAGTGGGCTCAAGAGTAGGTGTTTTCAGGAGTGGACAAACAAAGACATGTTTCCAGGGGGTGGGGAAGGAATAAGAGGTGAGACTAGTATTGAGTATAGTCGAGAATTGGGGGAAGAAGAGTGAGAGGGGGTTCCAAAAGTAAGCAGAAGGGACAGGGTCAAAATGACAGGTAGTTTTATGGGCAGAGGAGAGTGATTTCAGAAGCTTGGCTCCTGTAACTGAGGAGAAAGCAGACCAGGTGTGAGCAAGGGGGAGTTGGAGAGGGAGTGGGAAAAGGACGGAGGAGAGAGGAGGGAGAAAGTTGGGAAAAGAGGTGCAAAGAGACAGAATCTTAGTTGTAAAAAAGGAAATAAGTCAAGAAGGGCTAGGGAGGGAAGAAGTAGGGTTAACAGAGGAGGAAGACTGGGTGGCTGAGAGAGCTCTTAGGACCAATTGATGGGATGAGTTAGCTGAAGCTGAGATAAGCTGAGAGCAGTATGATTGTTTGGCTGCGTGATGAGAGAGCGATAGTGTTGATGACAAGAATGGAAATATTGTGAAGCATCCATGGAGCAGTGTTTGCGCCAGAGGCATTCTGAACAGCGCAAGTAGGTGCGATGAAAGAAAAGACTAGGGTGATATCTGGAGGGGCAGTGAGGTGAATGCGGATGAAGGGGGGTTAAATGGTAGAGGACGGTAGACAGGCAGGAGCTCCATGTGGAGAACTAGTCATCCATAGTAAGGGTGGAGAAATCAGAAGGCAGTAGTTGATTGTAGAGTGGAAACTGGGACAAAGTGGAGGCAGTGATATGGCGAGAGAGCCAGGAGGGAGCAGCAGTAGCAGATGAAAGAGCATCAGGTAGGAATGGAGAAGATTGCAAGGGGAGAAGATTGCAAGGAAAAAAGAATGCCAAGGTGATTGGTCCAGAGTAGAGGGAGGGTAGAGAGGGAGGAGGGGATCCATAAGGAACAGGTGGAGGTTATGAGGAGGTCCAGAGTGTGACCAGCTACATGAGTTGGGAAGGAGATGTACTGACAGAGCAAGATCCCGGAGAAGAGAGATGAAGGTATGGTCCCGGGAAGAGGTAGCTGTAAGAAAGTGTATGTTAAAGTTACCTAACAGCACCAAATAGGGAACTTGGAGGGAAGCCTCCATTATGGTGAGAAGAAGGGCCTCCCAAAGGGATGGATGGATTGAAGAAGGGGAACAGACAAGGAGAAATAGGTAGGTGGGGGTGGAGTGAAGGCACAGAAGCAGTGATTCAGAGTAGTGGAGAGCAGAAGTGTGAACTGAAGTCAGGCAATATAGAGTGAAAAAGGGCTGCAACTCCCCCCCCAACCTGAGCAGCCCAGACGGGGGTAAAAAAGGCAGAGTAACCTGGAGGAAGGCAGCGTGTAAGGAGATGGTCTTCACCCTCTTTCAGACAGGTCTCAGTTACAAAGAACATATCTAGGGCATTTTGAACAATCAAATCATGCATCAGAAGGGTTCTGGTGCAGAAGGAATAACAGTTCACCAGGGCCTAACACAGAAGTAGATGAGAAGGCGGAGCAGGAAGGAGAAAAAGAGAAAGGGATGAGGAAGAAAGACAAGGAATAAGGTTCTGTGGGACTAGAGTAGGGCCGCCCTAGTGTACAGAGACCGCGGGGCAAATGCCCGAATGAAAAGGAATCGCAGCCATAGCAAGGAGACAGCAGAAAATAGTGATCATGGCAGGAGGAGAGAGAGAGAAACACAGTGAAGGCTTTTACCTGAAGCAGAGGACCTGAGGGCATATGGAGAAGATGCTAGCAGCAGCAAAATGACAAGGCCGAGCACCTGTGTCCCCGAATTGCCTCAAGGAGCTTGCCATAGGAACACGTCCTGCTCCTTGGGTGCGCACCCATGGTGCGGACCACTGCTGAAGGCTGGTTTAAATAGGTGCTGTAGTTACCATGCAGATCGTGGCCACATCACTACCTGAAAGGCAGGCTTGAGGGCTGTGGAAACAGTGGAGGAAGACAAATAAGGCAGCAATCACAACATAGCAGCAAAAGGACATCAGAGTTGATGAGAGGCACTAATGAAATGTGAGCTAACCGCAAGTCAGTTACTGCCCACACTCTGCCCTAATTCACCCAGTCTTTGCCCCAACCCACACTGTTTTTCTTCATTAAGTACTGCTGTACAAGGGTGGTCCACTGGTTGGCTGGGATCAAGGGTTCAAACAAGTTATGGCAGTTCACCTATAACTTACCTCATGTTTCCATTTATAAATGTTGTAGTGTTGGCGGGAAGGAGGTTTGCTGGTGTCATGTTTTCATGGGAAAAAAGATCCCAGATGTTGAGGCTTTAATGGAAGAGGCTGGCTTGGATTTAGTGGCGGTTAAGGAGACATGGTTCAAGGACAACCATGACTGGGATGAAATTATACCAGGCTGTACTTTATTCAGAAAGGACAGAGTAGAAAGAAGGGGAGGAGGAGTGGTACTATACGTAAACAAATATTAAAGCTACAGAATTACAGGAAGCAAGGAGGCACTGTGGGTTAAACTAGAGAGGGAACAGGAAATCCATTTGCACTGGTGTGATATACAGATCGCCTTCACAGGCAGAAAGGTGGAGAGAGATTTAATAGAAGACATTGTCAAGAAAGGAGAAGTGCTACTGACAAGTAATTTCAATATGCCAGATGTTGATTGGCACATCCCTACTGCAATGTCATCCAGAAGTAAGGAGATCCTAGATTCTCTACAAGAAGAACTATTCTGGCAACTAGTAACCGAAACCACCCATGAAGGGGCCATACTGGACCTCAATGGGGAAAGTGTTTCTGATGTTATAGTGGGAGACCATTTCGCATCCAGTGATCACCAGATGGTGTGGTTCAGTATTAGTGCTAGGGCTGATAAAGACCATTCAAAAGTGAGTGTCCCAAACTTTAGGAAACTAATTTTGCCAGGATGGGACAAAATCTCAAGGAGTCGTTAGTTACATAGGAACAGCTGGAGGGGGATGTAGAAAAACAATGGGCAAAACTGAAAGGGAATATTTTAAGGGCAACAACCCTTTTTGTTAGGAAAAGGAGGCCACTATTGTTCTCAAAAGAAGTAGTTGAAAGGGTAAAGAAAAAGAAGGTGGCCTTCACAAAATACAAGAGATCAGAAAGAGAAAAACAAGCATCAATATTTGGAAAAACCTTAGAGAAGCTAAGCAAAGTAATCAGGGAAGCAAAGATACAAATAGAAGAAAAAATAGCCAGTGCAGTAAAATGGGGGAACATGACACTTTTCAGGTATGTTAGTGAGAGAAGGAAGTGCAAAAGTGGTATCATCGGATTCTAGGGTGAAGGGGAGGAATATGTTGAAGCTGATGAGGATAAAGCAGAATTACTCAACAAATATTTTTGCTCTGTGTCCACCAATAGGAACAGAAGTGAAGAGGATCTTGAATGATTTTCAGAAGACTGTGTCCACAGGAAACTAGCTAAACTACAAGTAGCCAAAGCAATGGGGCTAGATGGGATACATCAGAGAGTACTGAGGGAACTTAGGGAAGTTCTAGCAGCTCCACTGTCTGACTTTTTCAATGCTTCTTTAGAGTCGGGAGTGGTTCCAGAGGACTGAAGAAAAGCATGTGGCCCCTTTAAACAAAATGTGATACAGTGGCCAGCACAGAACCCATGGATACAGGAGAAAAGGAAGAGCTTACCTTACAGTCACCTGGGCAGAAAGCATATTCAGGTTATAAGGAGCCAGAGAATAGTGGAACAAACTTTCCCTACACTGGGTGTGATGCAGTAGAAAGCCAGAAAGCTAATTATGTCCACCTGGGCAAGGAAGCACGGACAACGTGCAGGAGCCAGGAGGATAAAAGTAGCTGGGAAATCCCAGTAGGGGGAGGTGCAGCCAAGGGAGGTGCCACAGAGGGAGGTGCAGCCAAGGGAAGAGCAGCAAAGGGAGGTGCAGCTGACACAGAGAGAGCTGGAAGTGCTCGTGCACAAGTCTCCCAAGCCAGAGGGGGCATCGTCCCGAGGAGAGTGAGTAAGCAGCTGGAGGGCAGAGGTCACAAGCAGGAGAGCTTGCTGGGTCCAGGAAGCACCAGCTGGGTCCCGACAGCAAGTAGCAGTAGAAGGGAAACCTTTCCTGGAAGTAATTACAGCCCAGACCAGACAACTGCTGAGTGGAACTCTCAGGGAAAAGCAGGCTACAGCCCAAATAAAGGAGCCTGGTTTACAGAGGAAGGAGTGGAAGCCAGCCGCCCCAGAAGCAGAGATAAGTACACCAATTTCTCTAGAGGGCAAGAGGTGGGCTCGGCTAGGAAAGTAAAAGCTAATACTGGGGAGGATAATCCTTGGTGGAGAGAAAGGGGAAGCCTCAGAGAAACAGGCTTCAGTACAGGTCTCCAGGACCCTCCTTATGCAGAACAGTTTCCTGCCTTAAGAACTGCTGCCTCTCGAGAGAGTTGTGTAAATAATAGCTGTGGTGAATGTTACCCATTTACAATTTCTGACGGTTGAAATGGGAAAACACTGACCAGGACATTGATTCCAGTGCTTTGGATTGCACGCTATGTATCTCAGATGAAATTACGTCTCTTTGTTAATTAAGGAAGCGAGAGCCTTGTAATACCTGTTTGAAAAAGGTACATTTCATTTTGCTGTGAAGAAACAGTTTTGTTTAAGTTCTTTGTTGCTGTATGAAAAAAACAGAAATCCACAAGGGATGAGGAATAAAACCTCATCATTATATTTTGCCTTTAACACACGGCTACAGACTATTCTTTATAAAGGCAACCCGCACCTCACGCCCCTAGGCAACCGCCTAATAGGGACGGTGGTAGCAGTACCTTGACAAAAAGCGGAAGTAAGGATGTGATTGAGAACTACAGGCCGGTTAGTCTGACCCCTGTGTGAGTAAATTAATGGAAACACTACTGAAACAGTGAATAGTGAGGTTCCTGGAGTCCAATGGATTGAAGAATCTGAAGCAGTATGGGTTTACTTGAGGCAGATCTTGACAGACAAATCTAATAAATTTCTTTGACTGGGCAACCAAAGAGTTGGACAGAGGGAGAGCCCTCACTGTGGTGTACCTAGATTTCATTAAAGCCTTTGACACCATTCCATGCAGGCAATGTATAAATAAATTGAGCACCCTAGGAATGGACTCTAAATAAACTGACTGGATTAGAAATTGGTTAGGTGGAAGGTGACAAAGGGAACAGGTAAAGGGAGCTCACTCGGAGGAGAAGGATGTTAATAGTGGTGTGCCGCAGGGTTCTGGTTCTTGGTTCGATTAGTTGTGTTAGTGATATTGCAGAAGGACTGTTAGCTAAGATTTGCCTCTTTGCAGATGATACCAAAATCTGCAATAAAGTAGACACCCAGGAGGGAGTAGATAACATGAGGAGCGATCTAGCTAAGCTTGAAGAATGATTAAGAATTTGGCAACTGCGATTTAATGCTAAAAAATGTAAGGTCATGCATTTGGGCTGTAAAAATCCAAGGGAGCAGTACAGTATAGAGGGTGAATTACTTCTGCCTACAAAAGAAGAGCAGGACCTGGGTATGATTTCTACCTGTTCAGCCAGAAACAAAGGCGTCAGCAAAAGCCAGAAGGATGCTTGGGTGCGTAGGGAGAGGAATGACCAGCAGAAGTAGGAGGCGATAGCGCCTTTGTATAAGTCTTTGGTGAGACCTCATTTGAAGTACTGCGTGCAATTCTGAAGATCATACCCTCAAAAGGATATAAACAAGATGGAGTCGGTGAAGAGGTTGGCTACCAAAATGGCCAGTGGTCTTCATCATAAGGCATATGGATACAGACTTAAAGATCTCAATATGTATATACTTTGACAGTAAGGCGGGATAGAGTACATATGATAGAGATGTTTAAATACTTCTTTGTCATAAATGCACAGGAGGAGAGCCTCTTTCAATTGAAAGAAAGCTCTGCAACAAGGGGGCATAGAATGAAAGTGAAAGGGGATAGACTCAGGAGTAATATGCGGAAATATTTCTTTACAGAAAGAGTGGTAGATCTGTGGAATAGTCTTCCAGTGGAGGTAGTTGAGACGAGGACAATATTTGAATTCAAGAAAGCAAGGAACAAACAGAGGATCTCTAAAGGGGCAAAAAGGGAATATAGTAATTGGCATGGAAAGGCAGACTGGATAGGCCATATGGTCTTTTTCTGCCATCATGTTTCAATGTTTTTAAAGTTTTTTGTTTTTTTTATTATGGATTAGGCTTTGGATGTTTAATCAAGAAGGCATATATAAATGTTTTATAAATAAGTAAGTGGTTGTTGCGGGTTTTTTAGTGTGATTATTATTTTTTTATCATGTCCTTAGAGTTACCACACATATGGTAAATACCAGCTTACTATTAGCGCACGTTAGATAATTTGCTTGGGGCATATTTACTATTTTAAATTTGAGTGTTATACAATTAAAATTAATGTACTTCAGAAAATTCACATTTTATTTTACCGGCTGGTACACCAATGTGGTACTGATTGACTTAGGGCTAGTTTGTAAAGGTGCACCTCAAAATGCAATGAATTAAAGAATCATTAGTGACTTTCAAAGCAATCTTAAAAGGATCCGATTGACAAAGAAAATCTATAGACAAAAAGGAAACATGCTTTGATCTTCTGGCCCTCAGTACAGATGTGAATTTGAATGAGTTAAATGTTGGCAAAAAGTTTTTTCTATATATAGACACTATTTTTTCTTTTTAGAAGTTAAAAGATAAAAATGCCTGATATGCTACAGAAGTTTGAGAACTGTAGTTTATTAAAAAATCAACTGATTCTGCAGCAAAAATATAAAATGTAATTTTATTTATTCATTACAGCATTTGTTATACCACTTTTCAAAAGGCGATTCCATCAGAGTAGTTTACACAGCATATAAAATATTATGCACTGTAATTTAATGCAGAGGACACCATGTTAAAGCAGGTTTTAAAATGCCTATATTAAGCCTATTTTATAAAGGCAAGTAGGTGCCTACTTTTCATTATACAATACTGGCATAAGTGGCAAGACGCATGTCTACATTGCAGACACAAAGATTTGCACAGCCCAAGAGCCCTAGAATGGTGTAAATACCCACACCTATACTTTGCAATTCCTCACGTAAATTGTATTATTTTATAATCCATGTGCACACTTGCATGCTCCACCTAGATTCCAGCCATGTGATCTCTCACAACTGGATAACACATTGTTTTGCCTTATAATTTATGAGTGAATAGAGACATTCCTGTACTAGAAGATTTCTATAGTAAAATTGTCTCTTTCGGCTACCATACAAGTCGGTTGTTTTGGTTATTTATATTTGTTGGGGTGTTGTGCTTTGTGCCGCTGGAACAGGTCTGGGTACTATGAATGCAATGGAATCAGATGTACTTGGCAATGAAATGGCCAGTTGTCTGGAGGAAAAAAAAAGGCACTGACCTGTCGACAGAAGACATCCATAGTATACTAAGCACTCCAGTTGCATTGCACTTTCAGTACACTCAGTATACACGAGCAATACATATAACCCTGAACATGTTAAATGATGCTTTTTTCAAACATTTCTCTGCACTGATCTGTTCACATGTGCAACAATTTATGGAAGAAACAGTCCACAGCACCATCAGGGCTGCAGTGAGGACTTATTCCTTTAGAAGTCTTAAGTTTGCTGAAAGCAGAATATGGTCTTCATTATACTGTAGAATTTAACCACCAACAGGTGAGATCTGACATCATTCTTTTTCAGATATGGACTCTAATGAATTAAATGTATAGCCCACAAGTCCTAAATAACTTGCTCCTTACAGGAAGGAGGAGTAAACAGCTGTACATTTAAAACAAGTATTATATTTAACAGACATAACTTGTGATATCTGATGAATGTTTGTTAACACCAAATGCCAAACAAAAATAAACATACAAACACAAACATCCTTGACATCCTATCATGAAAACTGGTCCTTTAATGACCATACCTTAAAAGAAGAAATCAATTATGTATCTTCTGAATTAAATGCTAGTTTAAAAAATAAACTAGTGATGTCTTGAAGCCCAATCTCTGAGAGTCTTAGTAGTAGTTGAAGGTGTGGGATTGAGTCAAAGGCAGATCCAAGGTCAAGGAATATTAGAATCAAACACTAACAATGGTTTTATCCTAATATTCCTCAACCTTGCCTCTGCCTTTGTGAGTCTTAACAGTACTTGTTGGTGTGGGATTCAGTTGAAGGTGGAGGCAAGGTCGAGGAATATTAGGATAAAACCATTGTTAGTGTTTGATCCTAATATTCCTCGACCTTGCCTCTGCCTTTGACTTGAACCCGCACCACCAACTACTACTAAGACTCTTGGAGATTGGGCTTCAAGACACCATCCTCAGCTGGTTCAGATCCTACTTGGAGTCATGAGAGCAGCAAGTAAACGGCCCCTAAATCTTTGAGCTAATCATCTTCTGGTAAATGTTATTCGTAAACAAGGTAGCTAAACAATATTTTTTTATAAATATTGAGCTGATCCCATAAAAGGTAGCACTAGCTGCAAAGAATGCACGTTTCCAGAATGAAATATAGTTGCTAGAATAGCCAAAAATGCTATAAAATAAAATAAATGCTTGCATCCATATACAGTCCCTAATTATGGAGTTAATTTCAGAAGCCTTATGCAGGATATCCATGTGCAGGTACTGGCATTTACACATGTAGATTCCATGTAGATCCATAATAAAACGTTTGTTAAAGATAACTTTTGGGTTGGCCGTAGTTCTTTGCTGCTTTACACTTGGTCATCACCATTATCGACTGTTTTTTTAGCTTTGGTAATGACGTGATGTTTTGTCTAATCAAAGAGCTTGGTGCTTGCACAATGTCAATTCTTGATTCGCTTTGACAGCGATAACCTGTAAGTGATTTTGGTGGCACAGGCTGAAGCAGCGTCACTTTTACGGCTTAGTTCTGTGGCATTTTTTCACTGTAATATAACAGTGAAGACTTTTGCTTCAAGACTCAAATTAGGAGGTACTGTAACTACAGTTTCTTTTGTACCATACTTGGAATATTTAAAGAAGTCTTTATAATCCAATTTTATTTTATTATTTTGTTTTTCTCATGCTCTATCCCGGTAGAATATCCTTTTTCATTAATTTTTGTGATTTTGTTTCCTTGAGAAATTTTTAGGATTTTTCTTGTATATTTATCATAGATCTTGTATGCAATCATTTGGGCATAAAAGCGGCCACATCGAGAAAAAAAGCGGCCACATCGAGAATGGACACGTTTGGCTGGAAGACACGAGTGTGGAAGCATTTGGCTGGAAGATGCTTTAAATTTGAAATGCTTTAAAATATATTTTTTTAAAAAAAAACAATTGACAAGGGGGTTTTATGACCTGTGAGGAAGAGTTTGAAAGCCTAATTTTTAAACGGCACATGCAATTATAGAGAGATATCGCTGAGGTCTTTTCTCCTAGTTACTGTGAATATACAACTAACATACAGAAAAACTGCTAAAAAAAAGAAGGATTTAAATGTATTGTTTGGTGTTTAGTTTCTGATGTGTGGTTAGTTTATCACCATTTTTCCCATTTTTGTGGTGGTTGATTAGTTTTGCACGTACAGTGAGTCGTGAACCTCACTTCTAAGCAAGGCTAGCAGTACTTTATTTGGTTGGTTGGTTGATTGTATATACCGCACTATTTTGAAATCAGCATGGTTTACAGAGAACAAGTATCCACTCACTACATAGAACAGGTTTTTCACAAACAGGTAAAAACAGAACAATATCAACATTATCTCCTCTTTATCTGTAGGAGTCCACTTAATTGTAGTTAATCCTTATAACTTTTTCATTAATTTCTGTTCTATATCTCCTGCTAAAGCGGATTAATGAACAAGTTCATCATGGCCTTTATCTGCAGCAGAGATGTTGTCTTCATTGCTACAACCCTAGTGTGTAAGCTATAGGTGGGGACCTTTCTATCCCATGTGACATGCGGCCAGTATGCATTTTTCTTTTTCTTTCCTACAATTGTGGTGCCACCTTGATGAGATTTGCTATAGACTTTATAAAACGGGGTCATCATGTGAAGGTACTCAGTAATATCTGAGGAGGATACCTTGTTCTCTCCCCCTAAGAGATGCACAACAATTTGAACCAACCTCTGTGAATGAATTTTATGTTGCGCTCTCTTATTCTGTGTTGAAAGCATGATGTCTGTTATGTAGATCAGTGAAACATACAATTCAAAATGCATGAGACTGCAGAATACAAAAAAATGCTAAGTAAGTGAAGACTTTTTCAAGGAACAGTAGCTTCATTCCCTTCCATGATATTTACTGAGAGAACATTAGACATCTGAGACTTGGTTTACAATTCCCTGAGCAATTGGCCTAGTGGCACAATTGCAGCATCTCCATTTAAGCACCTGGGAAATATGTGGTGACAGAAATCTGTGTCAGCCCATAGATTTTACCACTAAACTCAATGGTAATTTGCAAATATTACTCCCATAAAAAAACTGCACATTGATGTGAGAATGAATAAATATAGGCCTATGTTCCCAAGTGACTACTACCCCTTTAACTTGACTGTTTCTCTTCGGAGCACATTTTTAGGGTCCAACAGGTAATTAAAACATTCTGACATGTTCTGCAGCCACATTTAGTTTTTCAGGAATTACTTTATTCTCTTACTAGTCGGGTTGCAACATACTGGTTAAGTCATGTGTCCTGTCCCTGAGGACCCTACCTTGAGTTTGGGATTATCTCCATGCAATTGCCATTTTAATGTGTGTTCAGGTGATCACAGGTAAGCCAATGATATTGCCTCAACATTCTCCTATTTGGTTAACTTTTACTGGAGATTGCAATGTCATGGCCGTTATTTACAAGATAGTTTTTCCTTTCCTACTTTTGTACGTTGGCAAAACACAACAAAATGAAGATCCATATGACAGAACATAGAAGCACAGTACAAAATCACAATAAAGAAATTTCAACAGCAGCACAGTGCTGTGACATGAACCACTCTTTTGAAAAGCTCCATGTTACTCTTGGGGAGCTTGCTGCCCTCCCTTTGCGGAAAGAGATCTGGAGTGGAGTCTTTTACTTTAGGAACCATCTTGTATGTACAAATTATTTACTATGATACCTCCAAGTCTCAA
This sequence comes from Ichthyophis bannanicus, assembly GCA_033557465.1. Classification (NCBI taxonomy): domain Eukaryota; kingdom Metazoa; phylum Chordata; class Amphibia; order Gymnophiona; family Ichthyophiidae; genus Ichthyophis; species Ichthyophis bannanicus. The sequence continues at coordinate 546,150,583 of CM066036.1, read as the reverse complement.
TTGTGATTCTGAATGGGCAGCTTTTTATTGAGTGGCGTAGAGGCCAATTATGTTAAGCTCTTATAAACATATTTTGTAAGGATTTTTTTGTGGAATCTCTTATGAATGGCTTTTCGTCTAATGAAGTGCAGCGATTGGTAGGCTTCCCTTGGAAAAGTAGGTTCTTAGGTGATGTCACTGTAGGGGGTATGACATAGAATTTTTAAATGGAATAGCAGCTTTGTTTTGTGAACAGTGACTTCTCATTTTGCAGTGCTTTGCAGCTTGAAGTAAGATGAAACCGCTGAAGGAGGTCCACTAAAACAGAAACATTGATGGTGTGCGTCTATCGGAAACAACAGAAGCTTCAAGGCTGAATGGTTTCCCTTTTTTGGATGCTGCACTTTAACCCATTTCAGTACTGCACTGGTTAAACTAAGTAACCTCTATAAAAGTTAGTTTGATGTAATGTGGATATGGTGTCTTGATATAAAGTGGAAGAATTTAGAGCACTTCTTTATTTTATAAAAGCATACTATCTAAAAAGACATCCTCTGCTCAGGAAACTTACGATGAAACAAGATCTACATGGAGTCAATTGTGCTGACCAAATAAAGCAGCATGGGGCATGTTTACTAAACCATGCTAAGAATCTTAATGCACGTTTAATACCAAAAATAACTTAAGAAGTATGACCAACCTGTGCTAATTGTTGGGGGCATTCCCCATGAGTTAGTGCAGTGGAAAACACCTCACAGCACTAAACCTGCAACCGTGATTAGTGTGGGTGTACTTATCGCCACCCATTAAGGTGGTGTTAAGTTCATCCATGCTAACTGCAACATGGATTTTGATAAGCGCATGCTAATGACATCCCTGCTAAGTCATAATGTGCAGATAACACCCTCTCTCCCCCTAACCCACTCAGCCCCCACCCAATCACATGCTAAGCAGTTATGGTGACATTTTACTTACCAGTTAAAATCCTTTTCTTGAGTCCTGCTAGACCAGTCCATACAAGTAGGTTGTGTTTCCCGACCAGCAGATTGGTGGAGACAAAGAACCAATGAAAAGCTCAGGTTTCAATGATATCACTCCTACTGTATGTCTCTACTGGCCTCAGCCACCAGAAGTCCTTCAGTATTATCCCAAAGTATATGGAAGAAACATGGCAAGCCTCACAAAACCTCAGCTATGGGCAACACTGAGTAATCAACAGTAGAGAACTATGCACAGAAAAGCATAAACAGAAGGCTGTCAGTAAAAGATGAACCTGCAGAGCCAAGTATAAAAATCATAGCGGACCCAAGGGTATCGCAACAGAAGAATAGAACATATACAGTTTCAGGGGCAGGCCCAGGACTGGTCTAGCAGGACTCAAGGAAAGGACATTAACTGGTAAGTAAAATGTCACCTTCCATAATCATCCTGCTAGACAAGTAGGATGTACCAAAGCTACAACTCCACTGGGCGGGAAGACGACAACAGCTCACAAAAACCTTGAGCCTAAGGCTGTGTTCACCTGCATATGGACATCCAAGTGGTAATGATTGACTAAAGTGGAAAGTGATGCCAAAGCTGCTGCCCGACAAATGTCTGCAGGTGCTACCCAGCTCCACTCTGCCCATGAGGATACTTGTGCTCAGGTAGCTTGGGCACACAAACCCTCCATGATTGGCAAGTTCTACAACAGATACACTGAGGCAATGACCTCTTAACCCAGCCTCCCAAAAAGTCAACTTAGCTGCGCTTCACCCTTGCATAGGCTAACAGATGGTCAGACTTACGAAGGGAATTCGTAACTTCCAAATACTGGAGGACTGCCCTCTGGACATCCATCAAGCGAAGATCCTTATCCTTCCCCTGACACTTCTTCTTTAGGAAGGAGAGCAGGCAGACCATCTGGTTCACATGAAAGGGAAAAAGCACTTTAGGTAAGAAGGAAGGCACATGCTGAATGGAAAGCATATCCTTCAAAAAGGACAGATAAGGATCTCGGCAAGATAGAGCCTGGTCGTTCACAAGCATTTAATCAATCTCTTTTCTTCTCAATCCTCAGATTTTCAACAGAGAAAATCCATCCACCATCTGCTGGAGACAAAGAAATACTGAAGGGAGCTCTGGTGACTGAGGTGAACAGAAGCATAGGAGTGTTGTCATTGAAACCTGGGCTTTTCATTGGTTGTGTGTCTCCACCAATCTGTTTGTAGGGGAACACAACCCATTTGTCTGGACTGGTCTAGCAGGATGATATGGAATGATGGATTTTACTGTGCTGTATTTTCAGCACATTGTAATGGTTACTGCGGTCCAGCATTACCGTTTAACATGCGCTAAACTGCATGCTGTTAATGCACTTTAGTAAACATGCCCCTCTGTGTTTGATGTCTCTGAGGTTATTCCCAAAATATTAGTGAAATGGTGATGGTGGTGTCCTGGTATGTTTTTAATAGAAAAATTTAAAGAGCATTACCTCAGACATTCCATTTTTGGAACACTCATTGTCTAAATTCAAACAGGTATGCAGGTCAATAAAAAAATGTGGCTCCAATCAAGATAAACATACATAAACAACGGAGAGACATGCATAACTAAACCAAGTGCTTATATAACTCAGTCACTTTAGTTTCAGATCAGTTTTCTGTGCTAAAAGTAGGCATGGGCAAATCTATATTTCTAATTCAGTTTCACCGTAGATAACTCATCAGGGCTCATCACTGTTCCCTTATTGCCTTTTCTTTGCTGTGTGAGCTCAAGATCTAAAATATCTGCTCCTTGCAAGACTGTGCTATTTTTTTGCAAAAATGCCAGATTTTGTACAGGCAAATGCTGCTTGCATATTTTACTCTAGGAGTCATGTAAAGAATCTTCTCAAACTGAGCACAGCTATAAATCCTATGGTTTCATGAAAGGCATAAGGAACACATGCATGGGTCATCATAAGCTTATTTCACAAATTAATGTTTAGTCTTTGAACAAGCTCTATCTGAATTCTCTATAATCACATTGCCCAGTATTCAGAATTATGTATGAGAGTTGCCAAGTTACCCAGTTCTAGGAGCGAGACCTTTTGCCCAATTCTGGGTTTAGATTTGTACTGCCGTGCAGTATGATATTTGTAGACCCTGATTTATTTATTTATTTATTTAGCTGTATTTATATCCCGCTTTTCACCGGGTCAAAGCAGTCAATTGGAGGATACATTTAACACGAGGGGATATGAGACACATACACTAATACTTACAGGGAACATGGGCAGTGGAGGGTTAAGTGGCTTGCCAAAGACCACAAGGAGTGCCTATAGAACTAGAAATCCCAGTCCCTCCAGCATGAGATTGCTGTCCCCAGTTGGGACTTGAACCCCCGGCCCTCCGGCCTGAAGTACCTTGTATAACCACTAGACCACTCCTCCTCCTCCTTCATTTTACCCACTGAAATTAGTGCTGCAGGTCCCATAATGAATCAGGATGAGATTCTACGAAATCCAAGACTGACTTAAAATCGCACACCTAGAACTGGGTAACTTGGCAACTCTGGTGAATGTGTTTATGTACCTTTAGTGGCTGCTGCTGAAGTGCCCTATCTGTGAATCTTCTGCTGAAAATTCTCACAGACCACTCTGGCACTATCCAGATAGTGCCAGGGAGAGAGCAAGGGTGGAGCATGGGCGTTCTGCCCAACTCTATGGATAGCCAGTGGTATTCAGTCGCTATCTGTGTAGCTAAGTGTTTTTAGAATGGCGAAAACTGTCCTAAATGAAAATGCCTGCCTATATGAATAGTCAACTGCTATCGCCACTCTACGGAGAGCTCAGCAGGCTATACATATATTCAGTACCACTGATAATATGCATGGTAGTGATGAATATACAGAATTTTTTTTTACATACCACCAGTAATGTTTTTGTTTTTTTGCTTAAACGCTGGCCATAGGGTTTAAATATTGATCAGATAATGCTTATTATGTCAACTTGACAAGATAAAAGCTACTCCCACCTACTTTAAGAGCTCTCAAACACAGAGGAGGTTGTGCGGGGAAGGGGCGGCATGGGAGCGGAGAGTAGGTGGCGGAGAGTAGGTGGGTAATGGGCGGTCACCAGCCCTGGACGTTGTCACACGGTACCGGTGACACAAAGATTATGCGCCACTAGGTAGCGCTATTAAAGAAAAAAAGAGTCCGAGTGTAGGGTAATAAAGGCTTTTATTCCCCGTTTAAAGCAAGGTTCAACTAAGAGATATTTTAGATAACAGAAACAGTCCTTTGTTTCAAAAGGTACCAATATTTACTGGCTAGTCAACTGTTACTTCACAGTTTAAAGCAGGTTTTCTTCAAAGTAATATTCAGTATAAATAACATCAAATTATATTGCATTTATTCTTCTGTGGAGCATACACACTTTGGAGCATAGGCAGTGCACCAATCACATTCCATTTCTTCAGGCAAAGGTAAGGGAATAGTGCTGGGAGAATCCACTTCCATCAAATCCTCTCCCCTATACTGATTCAAAGGGCTTTCACTATCCCTGTCTATTCCAGCATGGTAATCTCCCGCTTGGGAGTTTTGCTTCACATAACCAGGGACTCTTAAGGCTGGCGGTAGATTAGTGAACCAGTCTTGACTCTGGTTTCTCTTAGGAGGAATCCTTCTTTTAGGATAGCTTCTAGCAGTGCAATCATTACAGTTAAAGTTTACTGTCTCATACCTTGGCTCACTGAGTAAAAACTTCCGTTGCTTGTAAAACTGTTTTTCCCTCTGAATAGGTAAAACTGGGCAGTGATCCTCTAGAGCAGTGATGGCTAACCTTTTTGAGCCCGAGTGCCCAAACTGCCGCACAAAACCAAAGAATTTCCTCAAAGTGCCAGCATGTCAATTTGCATAAATATTTGCATAATGCTAACATACACTAACTTTTAGTAAACATGTCTCTTAATGAGTGTATGGATAAAGACAGACTAAAAGATTTCTACATTACTATAATCCAGTGCCAACCGCCAGGCACATTAGGAACTACTACAAACACTGCCCATTTAGAACCAATAGCAAACCCGCCGTATCCTAACAGCACTACCAGGACTCACAAAGTACCACACCATACCTATCAAAAGGCAACACTGCAAATATTAAACCAATACATTTCAGACAATAACAATACATGACCTACTGGGGAAAGAGAACAAGTGGCAATGTCAAAAAGGAATTACATAAACAGAATACCTCAGCTCAGTTACACAGTTGCAATTGCTCCAGCCACTTTCTTCTGGTTTCTTCATGTTTTCTGCTAACTCTCCATCATCTGCTGTCCATTTGTCCTTTCTTCTCTCTTCTAGTTTTTTTTTCCATTCTCTCTCTCTACATCCGCTTTAACATACTAATCTTTCTCCTTTTGCTCTTTCCTCATTCCTATTTCATCCACTCAAATTTTACCCCTCCATCCTCAATCCCCACTTACTCTCCCAATACCCGGCCAATTGTAGATTTTTATCCCTCCCACACAAAATATTTTTCCCCTCTCCATTTTACTCTCCCAGCCCCATCCCATTCTAATCCTCCCCCAACATCAGCTCCCTTCTAGTTCCAGCCTCACCCAGCATCCATTCCCTTCTAGTCCCTGCATCAGCCCATTTCCAGTCCTAGCCCCCCATCAGCCCATTTCCAGTCCTAGCAACCCCCCAACCCAATACCAGTCCTAGCCCCCCCCCATCAACCCACTTCCAGTCCTAAACCCCCATCACCCCATTTTCAGTTTAAGCCCCCCCTATAACCCATTACCAGTCCTAACCCCCATCACCCCATTTCCAGACAGCCCCCATCAGCCCACAGCCCATTAGCAGTCCTACCCCCCCCTGCCCGCCCATTAGCAGTCCTAACCCCCCGCCTGCCCGCCCATTAGCAGTCCTAACCCCCCCCCTGCCCATTAGCAGTCCTAACCCCCCCCCCGCCTGCCCGCCCACCCACCCACCCACCCATTAGCAGTCCTAACCCCCCCCTGCCCATTAGCAGTCCTAACCCCCCCGCCCGCCCACCCACCCACCCACCCATTAGCAGTCCTAACCCCCCCCCTGCCCATTAGCAGTCCTAACCCCCCCCCAGCCCATTGGCAGTCCTAACCCCCCCCCCCAGCCCATTGGAAGTCCTAACCCCCCCAGCCCATTAGCAGTCCTAACCCCCCCCCCCTAGCCCATTAGCAGTCCTAACCCCCCCAGCCCATTAGCAGTCCTAACCCCCCCCTAGCCCATTAGCAGTCCTAACCCACCCCCCTCGCCCATTAGCAGTCCTAACCCCCCCCCTAGCCCATTGTCCTAACCCCCCCCCCCAGCCCATTAGAAGTCCTAACCCCCCCCCCCCCTGGCAAATTTTTTTTTTAAAAAAAGCAGGCTCTGGCTGCTGCCGCGGCAGATTGCAATGTCCCGCGGGGCCCCCTCCGCCCGCTAAGCCCCTCTGCAAGGGCTTTCAGATTCACGAGGGAGAGCATCTCCCTCGCGTCTCTGTTAAGCCCGCAGGAGCTAATGGGAAATTGCCCATCAGTCCCTCGTGTCTAAAGGGGCTGATGGGAAATTTCCCATTAGCCCCTGCGGGCTTAACAGAGACGCGAGGGAGACGCTCTCCCTCGCGAATCTGAAAGCTCTTGCAGAGGGGCTTAGCGGGCGGAGGGGGCCCCGCGGGACGCTGCATTCTGCCCTTGCCGCGTCCGCGGCAGCAGTCAGAGCCAGCTTTTTCTTTTTTTGCGGACCTTCCCGCGTGCCAGCTGCAAGGCCTTCGCGTGCCACAGCTGGCACGCGTGCCATAGGTTCGCCATCGCTGCTCTAGAGATAAGCTTCTGTCAGAACCTCCCTCTCTGGTTCTTAGCTTTCTTCTCTCTATATCACAAACAGGCAGAGTATAGGAACTAGGCGTGGCAGGGCCTCTTACCTTGGAGCAACTTCCACCAAACTCCCCTTGCACAACAGGTTTAGTTTGGGCTTTATGGCTTCCCACCTTGTGAGGTCTGTTTCTGTTCCAGCTTCCAGCTTGGCTTCTTCCACAGCAATCAGGCTTATGTCCTTGATAGCCTCCAGGCTTCTCTGCTGTTTCTCCTTCTAGTCCAGCTCCAGTTCCATCTTCCTCTTTCTCCTCCTTCCTCAGCTCCTGCTGCTTCACATGCTCATTCCACTGCCGCCTCTGCTCTCTCTGCTGTCCAGAAGCATTCTGCTCTGGCTTATAAAGTGAACCTTTACTGCTGACTTCCTGGTTCCCTTTCAGCTGCAGGTGATCAGTGAGATTAGGTTCATTAAGTCCAGTATGTCTGTTCCTGCTCCCTCTAGCTGTGCCTGGAGGTAACTGCACATCTAGTTCTTCTAAAACAGGATTTCTTTTCTTAAAACCAACTTTACTAGTGCCCGCATCATGACAACGTACAGGGCCAATTCTGATATTGGCCCTATACGTCCAGGGCCAGCGAAATGTCCGGGGAAGTTATTCCAACCCTTGGGTAAAATAACATTCCTGGACGTGTTCTTTTGGCAGCTCCAGGGCACGGAAGGGGCTGGGGGGCAAAAGTTAATTCCCCACAGCCCGATCCTGGCCTTTGGAGGCTGGATCGGGGTTCGGGCTGCGGGGAATTAACTTTTTTAGCAGGTGGCCGGCATTGCGGCATTTAAACGGAGCTGCAGCACTATGACAACATGACGCCATGGCACCGCGGCTCTATTTAAATGCCCTGACTGAGTTAGTCAGGCTTTGCTGTACATGCAGGCCAGGACTGAATCGCAGTCCCGGCCTGCACGTACAGTGCTATTCGCAATTCTGATCTCACAGAGCTAGACGTGCCCTGTGGGATCAGAATCACGAACTCCTTTGTACATCCGGGTCAGCCTGGACGTATAAAGGAGATTTACGTCAGGATCAGAATCAGGCCCAGAGCCTAGTCTATTTGAATATTCACATCAAGTGTCATCACCTGCATGGGGAGTTAAGATAAAGTCAAATAGCATTATGTGTTCATTCTTTGAAGGAACCTAGGGGAAACCCAACTGGGTCTTCAGTTTTGGTCTCCTCCCATTAGGATTAATTAATTTATTCCATTTATATGCCACTTACCATCAAAACAATGCCCTAGTCTCCCAAAAGAGCTAAGATTGTGTAGCAACATCCATTATGTGTTCTCTGAATTATAAATGAGGATCATTCTGGAGTCCCGGCTCCTAAGAAAGCCTCTGGACAGGATGACATAATGAGAATGTCCTCCCTGTCAATCATAGGATAAGCAAGTCATCCTCACATTTGGAGGGGAAAATAAAACAGATTGAAAAGCTAGGGCCCAAGGTCTCAATTCTCAGGAATCATGGGAGCAAAGATAGGCCGACTAGGCCCACCAGCTGGATCTATGCTCAGCCTGGGTGCCACTGCTTATGGGACCTACCTGGCCATTAACTTCAGGATAGCAGACTCCTCAGAACAGCTAGTCTCGAATAGTTTAATTCTGAAAATCTTATTGGAAAGGGGCTAATGGATCCATGTGCTTGATCTTTAACATAGCTAGCAATACCGCTGGGTCTTACCATATTCTTGTGTGGATTGGTGCAATAAGGATGAAAAGTTCAAGAAAATCAATTGCTTTATGCGTTTTGTGCAGTTTCTCAGCATAAGTGGCCAAGATTTAAAAAAAAAAAAAAAAGTATTTGGCTAAATAAAGATAAATTTAATTCACAGAACAGGGTCATCTTACTTAGGCAAATTGTTCTTATGCTTCTGTTTCTACAATAATCTTTCCTTCTGTAGAGAACCATTAGTCATTTCTGCTGTTTTGCCAACTGTTTAATAAAGCCGCTGGTCTACGTGTAGTAGCATTATTCATTAACCATGATGATCAAGTAACTGGGATATAATAATGCTTTTCAAAGGAATGAAAAAGACAGAGACCATTAAATATAGAAGACAATCAAGCTCCAGCTCCTAATTTAAGTTGCATCTTCATTATTCATGCCGTTATAAGTTAAAGCTTTCAAACATAATTTTAAAATATCTACAAACTGACTTTGAGAATTACACAGAAGAAAACATGCAAAAGAAAAAAATGCGCAAAAAAACCAAAATGTGGAACATTTCAATGATGGATCTCGAAAGCTGCAAGTCACAAGAAAATATTCTACACACTGTGCAAAGTGAACATGCTTCTGAATAACATGGTCACTGCTATGGGACTGAAGGACTTACTGTATGCACTAAAGCTTGCACAAAATCTTTTCTAACTCATGTTGCTTATATCCTGCCTAAATTCTATCGTACACTGCTTAGCTATCCAATCAAAATCAGTATAGAAAATATTCTAATAAGTGCAAACTCAGGGGTATGTTTACTTAACTCTCATTAACCTTTAGTAAACATTCCCCTAAAAAATTTTTAGTTTAGTTTAAGAAGCAATGCACTGTATTTCTATCAGACCTGTTAAAAACAGCCATCAATCAAATCTGCTATTACCAAATATACTAACACAAAAGTATACTACTAAAAATAACAGAGAATTGAGCATGCTGCATTTAGTTCATGCATGGTACAACAGCATACTCAGTTCTTTTCCGCAATTCTCCACCTCCTGACTTAATATAAAAATAAACCCAGCAGATTTGGGAGAAAAAAAGTCATAGAGGAGCTGGTCATGATGAAAGAAATAAAGGGAAACTCAAAAGGACAAAACAGGCTAAATGCACATGTGCCATACATCTTACAAGCGAGAAGGGAAGGAGAAACACGTAGTTCAAGGCAAACGTATGCAGGAGCTGCTGGAGAAATATGAGCCAAAAGATGGGACCAAGCACTCCAGAGCACAACCATGCCAATGGACGTGTTGTTCCATTCAACAGTAATTATGGAGCTAGTACTGTCAGACAGCTGCCTGGGTGAGAATCTTCACACTCTTGGCAAGTGCATATTTCTATATGATTTGCAAGGTATTGTGGGCAATGTAGTTCATTCACACCAGACACAGCTGCTGACAATAATTTAGTTGTGCTCTTGGGTAAAGCCAATAAGATATTTATTTATGGGGTTATTTCTCCCAACACAGATATGCTTGGTAGCACATAAATAAGGTTACTTGCTTTCAGTGTTAACTTGGAAAAACAAAGTCAAAATCAGGAAAACAACAAAAGAAAAGCCACAAAGCAAGAAACAAACTGTTCTTTTCAGGTTAACTTCTGATTACTTCCCACATAGATACAGAAGTGATTCTCTCCTAGCTCACAAGCAATTAGGTAAGGCTTAATTGCTAGCAGTCACCAGCTGAAACCCCTTAGCTGGCTTGCCTTCCACTGTGTGGGTCAAATCCTGCTTCAGGAGCTTTTCTGAGTAGATTAAAGAACAAATTTGTATTTCTTTGTGATGGTTGCTGTACTTTATAACAGAAAGTTACCAACGGAGTTTAGATAGAGAGCAGTCCATATAAACAGGATCCTCATCTGCTATTATTCCCCCTTGTTCAACAAGCATGGGTTCAATATCATGGATTGGCACAGATGAATCTCTCAATGGAGCATTTTCAGGAGAATACTTGTTTCCCTGCTGTCTTTCAAGGTATAGCTAGGGCATAGATCAGTGTTCATACCTGAGCTTCCATTGCTGCTAGAGTTCCTCTCTATATAGCCTGGCCAGTATGTAGTCCAGTTCTTATGTCCAGCCTTCCAATCCAGATCCCTGGACACTGGATCTCTCTTCACATACCTTCTGGCACAGGTCTTAGGGTCCCTTCCACGTGCAGCCGTCTCCCTCACAGGTAGCCTCTGGTGATTCCTAGCTCTGCAGCACCATTCCTCTGGCTTTCCCCAGTCCAATGGTGTATGCTGGCCCTTGGAATACCTCCCAGTATACGTACTGCTTTGGACTCTTCTAGACCTCTCAAAGGCTTTTCTCTTCCTTCTTCCAAAGGGTCTCTTTCCCTCTCTGTCCGTCCGGTTTGGCTTCTGCTTCTGATGATCTTTCAGATGAAACTGATGATCCTTCTCTGGATATCCAAGGTGATCATGAAGATGGTCATCTGTAGAATAAACTCTACTCTTATTCTGCTTAGATGAGTGCTCCTCCCTAACACAGCGCAGCTGTGCTGAATCAGGCCCTGCCCTTTGAGATGAGTGCTTAGGGATTACCTCATAGCCCTCCTGATTGAACACACGTTTCCCCACTTCAGCTCCTCTAATGGCTGTTGGAAACCTGGTGCATTCTGGGACTGGTAGTCTTTTATGGGAAAATTCTGTTTTCTTATTTCTACCAGAACTGACAGGTTGCTTGTTCAGAGTCACTTCACCTTTTCTATAGCTCCTTCCTGAGCTATGATAAGCTTCCTTATCACAGTACTTAAAAAGCTCAAATGTGGTTCTGGGCTACTTCCCTTGATCACAAGTGTGATGTGGAAGGAGGGAGGGAATAAAGAGTTATTTTGGAAAGGATGGGGTGAGTTTCAGAGGAAAGGGAGGAGTATGGGTAAGAGCTAGGGAGATATATCTGAATGGGTAAAAAGCTTGCATTATTATGATAAGTGTGAAGACGACAAACTCCCCTATTAAACACCAGATGTTTTTCCGGGAGGATCTGAAAATTAAAAGAGATAGATGGTGGGAGGCTGAGCCTGCGGAGAAGCAAGATGGCAGCTTAATAACAGAGCGCTGATATTCCCTGGCTTGATTCCTGATATATAGTGCAACTCCCTCCAGTTGTTATGCCGGAAAACCCCTGATCTTAGTGACTAAGGGTACTGGAGTCATGGCAGGGTGGAAACCAACTAAATTGGACTTTGCTGCTGCGCTTAATTCGGGTTCCAAGAGAGCGAAGTCAGACCCGCTCTCTCCGCAAAAGATGGCCGCCGCTCGTGAATCGGCGGAAGGATTGAGAGAGATGCTAGGTGAAATCCGAGCGGTAAAGGAGCTTGTGAAGGCTAACGGGGACGCACTGGTGAGGGTGCAATCTGAGTTAGGGGATATGAAGGCACGATTTCAAGACCTCTCCGAGCGCATGGATAAAGCAGACAGCGTGATCATGGCACACACAGAGCAGCTGAAATCTTTGAACAAAATGTGCAAACGGATGGACCGCCTTGAATTACAGGTTGAGGACCTTAGTAATCGTAACCGGAGGAATAACATCAGGCTGGTAGGCCTGCCGGAGGGAGCGAAGGGCCCTGACCTGTTTGTGTTTTTGGGGAGGTTGCTTCCTACCCTGCTTAAGGTGAAATTGAGAGAGCTCACAGAGTGCCGGCGCAGCGGTCAGTGGGAAGACTCCGCGGCCAATAATTTTTTGCTTATTGTGTCACCAGCAAGCCATTCAAATTATGTCCGCGGCTAAAAGGCAATCTGTATGGGAATACGAGGGAAGCAAGATCTCATTCTTTCCTGATGTGTGCAAAATTACTGCAGATAAGAGGAGGCAGTTCCTGGCTTTGAGGCCCCGGCTCCAGCGCCTGCAGGAGAGATATGGACTCTTTTATCCTGCCCGTCTCAAGATCACCTACAATAATTGCTCCAAGTCCTATGATGACCCGACTGATGCTTTAAAGTTTTTAGAAGAACAGGAAGCTTTGCAAATGCAGTGACTCTTTGGACTCTAGTTATATTTAGATACTGTGTACGCAATATGACCCCCTCTCCTGTGTTCTCCCGCTCAGTTGGCGGTCGTAGATCCACGAGGCGGGGGGCTCATGTTTTCTTTCTGAATGGTATTGTATTCCCTCCGTGGTTTGTGGTAAGGGAGGCTGAGTAGGGTTTTGGGCTGTGAAATAATGTGTGTTACCATGGGGTGGGAATCTCTGGTGTTGCATGTTATCCTTCCCCCTTTCTGTCCCTAAGGGTGGCAAGGAGGTGAATGGGGGTCTGTGGGAATCTTGGTGGGGGGTGTGGTGATTTTCTAGTGCTGTTGGGGACGTTGTACTATTTCTTTTCTTTCTTGCTTATATATTTAGTTATGAGACAGGGGGTATCGGTCAGCCTCTTGTGAACCTGTGCTGGCTCACCCAGTTGGTAAATTCTGCAGTGCAGTATTAATGGTGACACCTTACAAACCTCAGTTAGTGCATGGTCAGCCGCAGGTTGATATTTTCCAAGCGACCCTGAGAGCGGGGGCCCTCCAGTACGTCCAGTTAAATGCTCTCCCTTAAGGTACTGTCCCTGAACGTTAAGGGCATCAAACACCCTGTAAAACGTAAAAAGATCCTCGTTTATTGCCTGAAGCAAGGAGCGGATGTGGTGATGCTGCAGGAAACGCATCTTACGTCTGAAGAGACGGCGACATTGGCTATGGGTAAATACAGTTTAGTGTCACATGCTGCAGCGGTAGGGAAGAAAAGTGGGGTGGCGATTTTAATTTAAAAAGCCCAGAAGGCTCATTGCCATGGGATCAGAGCTGACCCTGAAGGGAGATGGGCTAGTGCCCAGGTAACCATAGATCAAAGACAAGTAGTGCTCATCAATGTATATGCGCCCAACCGTGACAGCCCCAATTTTTTTCAAGGCCTTGCGGAGTTGTTCCTGGAGTACTCCTCTTCCTCTATTGTGTTAGGAGGGGACTTCAATATGGTCCTGGACCCGCTGATTGACTGCCAGCCCTGTAGGAAAACCAGAAGGTGTAGAGCCCTAGAAGTTCTTGAGTCTATCATGGAAGATAGGGGCTTGGTGGATATTTGGAGGATACTGCATCCTGCTGAAAAAGATTTCACTTTTTTCTCATTTCCTCATGAATCCCACTCGCGGATTGATTTTTTTCTTGTGTCTCGGTCTCTGGCTCAAGACATCCCTAGAGCGGAGAGTCTAAGTACCCATATTTCAGATCATGCCGCAATAATGTTTGATCTGGATATGTCAAGGTCTTCAGTTCCATCTGGGGGATGGTTTTTCCCGAGACACCTTTTGGCTGATGAAGCTTTTAAACAATTTGTCCAGCAAGAAATAAAGGAGTTTTTCGAGATTAATCGGCCAGAAGACACATCAATATGGGCATGGTGGGAAACCTTCAAGACGTCCATCAGAGCGAAGGTCACCAGCTATAATACTGCAGCCAAGAAGATGGCGAAGGAGAAATTGAAGTCTCTGGACCAGCAGATCAGGGCCGGTGAGAGGTTGCTTCACTGACATTTCAGCTCCTTGATTCTAGCTCGGTTGCAAAATCTAAGGTTCCAATATAACGCTGCACTTAGTAAAGAAGTTGAGCAGAATACCTTTTCCCAGCAGGCCCGATATCATACGGAGATGAACAAGGCGGGCAAACTTTTGGCTTCCAGTCTGAAGCCGAAGAGAGAGAAATCGCATGTTGTTTCACTAGTGAGTGAGCGAAATCTCCGCATGACTGGAAACTCTGAGATACTTGAATCATTCAGGAACTTCTATAATTCCCTGTATACCTCCGAGATAGAGTGTGATGTTACAAGTATGTGGGAATGGCTGCGGCAAATCGAGCATCCGATGCTTGGCCCCGACCAGGCCGCTGAGTTGGAAAGAGCTTTGGGGCAGTCGGAACTTGAAGAGGTGCTGGCCGGGTTGGAAGATGGCAAGGCGGCGGGCCCGGACGGCATTCCGACAGAATTCTATCAGATGTTTGCAAAAGAAATCTCACCCTTTCTGTTGGTATATTATCAGCAACTTCAAGTACTGGGCGACGCTCCTGGTGCCTTCGCGGAGGCCACTGTGATTGTGCTGGAGAAACCTGGGAAGGACCCAGAACTGGTGGATAATTACAGGCCCATCTCGCTGCTGAATGCGGATTACAAACTATATGCAGCTATTCTGGCTAGTCGTTTAAATAAGATACTACATCACCTCATACATCCAGATCAGTGCGGCTTTGTGACCGGGAGGTCTACAGCAGATAATGCTCGATTAATGTGCAATATCCTCGGATTATCAGAACAAGCTGAAGTGCCTTTTATTGGACTGTTGCTGGACGCCGAGAAGGCTTTGGACAGGCTGGAATGGCCTTTTCTATTTCTTGTTCTGGAATGGTTTGGGATACCAGCAAGGTTCATGGATATGATCCGTATCATGTATGCCCAACCTGTCGCTAGGATCTTCGTCAATCAGGAGATGTCCAGACCTTTCTCCTTGCACAGAGGTACCCGGCAGGGTTGCCCGATGTCTCCCCTCTTGTTTAATCTGGCTCTGGAGCCGTTTGCCTTGCTTGTCCGACAGTCGGTAGATATTACGGGCATTGAGGTAGCTGACTTGCATATCAAACTATCCGCGTATGCAGATGACCTCTTGTTTTTTCTGAGCCCCTCATCCGTCTCTCCTTTTCTACAAGTGATTGACCAGTATGCACGTTTTTCTGGATATAAGGTAAACTGGTCAAAATCCATGGCCTTCCCTCTCAATAAGATGGCATATATCAATCTGGTGCAGCAATTCCCTTTTCAATGGGCATCATCGGCCATAAATTATCTGGGGGTTCAGTTTGCGACCCCGTTGGATGAGACAGTGCAGCTGAACGTTGAGAAGATAAAAGAAATTGCCCGGTCTTTTACTATGAAATGGTCACCTTTGCATCTTACTTGGTGGGGCCGGTTGGAGTCGATCAAGATGGTCTTAGTGCCCAAGATCAACTATGTCCTCGGAATGATACCATTCTTATTCCCAGCAGCTGTGTACAAGAAGGTTGAGCGTACACTGAGTGTCTTTCTTTGGAATGGGAAGACTCCTAGAATTGCACTTAAGAAATTGAAGGCAAATAAGAGTGATGGAAGGGTGCAATTCCCAGATTTCCAGTGGTATCATCTTGCTGCGTTATTGAAGTAGGGAGGCATGTGGGGGGCCGAGGTTGCCCCTTCGCTGAAACCAATTTGGTCTCTTCTTGAAGAACGCCAGATGCACCCGTGTCCAGTACAGCTATGCATAGGTATGCGATGCCCCGCGGCTTCTAAAATGGGCAGGATAGTCGGAGCTACGCAGCAAGCGTTTCAGAGCTTCCTACCGCTCATTGAAAAGGAGAATCCGCTTTCGCTTCAATTTCCTCTTTGGCATAATCCAGTCCTTAAAATTAATAAAGCTCCCTTTGCATGGCCGTCCTGGCAGCGCTGCGGCATTTGGTCAGTGGGCCAATTGATTGCGGATGGCGGATGGAAGTCCTTCAAAGTACTGCAGGAGGAGTTTAAGCTACCTTCTAATTGTTTTTTTCAATACCTTCAACTTCGCCACTGTTTAGCACAGCTGAAGACTAACCCCCGAGAGTTTGCGGAGTCCTGGGGTCTGCAAAGGATCATAACGGATCTCAGTATGCGGAGAGGAGGCATATCTAATATTTATGCACTCTTTAGAGATTTCAATTCGGGACAGGCAAAAGGCCTGTGGAAGATTTGGGAGGATGAAACAGGCTGTGCTCTGCCTCCGAAAGTGTGGAAACTCATGTGGGGTCCTATTGTCCGCTCATCCAGATCTGCTGCTCTCACGCAATCTATGTACTTTTTTTCCCACAGGGCATATATAACACCAATCAAATTGGCTAAATGGAATACAGAGAGAACGCTCCAGTGTTGGTCTTGTCAGGGAGCTCCAGGTACTTTGAGCCATATGTTTTTGGAATGCCCTTGCATTCAGGGTTTTTGGCTACATGTTTGGGAGAGGATTCAAAGGGTGGTGGGTTTCTCTTTTCCCCTGTCCTGGTGCATAATAGTGCTACGTTCATTAGCGGAGATTCCAGGGGTAGAAAAAGAGCACTTTTTCGTTCTGAACTTTATGATAACTGTTGCTATTAAAGAAATTTTATTTTTCTGGAAGGATCCTTCGAAACTACAGTGGGGTAGATGGTGGAATCAAGTCTGCCTTTATAGCAGATACGAAAAAGCTTATGAGAAATCCTACTTTTTGATTGGGCGGGGGAAACTGACAGACAGGTGGACTGCCCTGGATCGCTATACCAATGTTACAATTTGCTAGTTGACTGGTTTGCGAGGTTTGTGAGGTGTCGGGGTGGGGTGGGGTTTTCTTCATATGTTTCCAATGTTTTCTGTTTTCTTGTTCTGTTTATAATATGGCTATAATAAGGATATGGTGAGATTGTGTGTGGGTGTAATTGTTTGTATCGTGTAAAACATTTAATAAAAATAACTTAAAAAAAAAAAAAGAGATGGATGGTGGAAGAAACACACCTAAGAAAGAAGAATGCAAGACTTCTTAAACACAAATATCATCCATGGCAGTACATGGCTCGTCATCCAGATAACAAAAAGAAAGGGTGCATGGGAATATTTGTGACAAAGAAAGTACAGTTTGAAGAACTATGCATGGTAATGGATAAGGATGAAGATATCTAGTCTTTAAGGCTAAAATAATTCAGGTGCTATTTATAATTGTTAATGTTTATTGTCCGAATGGACCTCATAGGGATTTTTTTTTAAAGGATGGGTAATGAGGTAGATGGGTTAGGAGAGGGACTGATAGTCTTAAGAAGGGACTTTAATGTTGCTCTCTCTCCTAAAATGGACTGATGGGAGGGAGGGGTCAACAAGGAGACAGAGCTCAAAATCTTTATGAAAGATTGGAATTTATTAGATGTCTGGAGAGAGCTGCATCCAAACAATAGGGATCATATTTTTTTTACCACCCCATGGGGCTTATTTTGTATATAGTAGTCCACTCTTGTGACAGAGGTGGACTTTAGGAACATCGTTTGGTCAGATCATGATTTAGTCATATTAATTCTACAAGTTAGTCATATTAATTCTACAATTCTACAATAAAATAAATAAATAAGTTGGAGAGGAAGATCATAGCCAGAAAAATGGAGACTTAATGAACATAAGAAATGCCATACTGGGTCAGACCAAAGGTGCATCAAGCACAGTATCCTGTTTCCAACAGTGGCCAGTCCAGGTCACAAGTATCTGGCAGGTTCCCAGAAGGTAATAACAAAGGAGAATCTCCTGGGCTTACGTCTGGAATAGCTTTAAGGTGGTAATCCATGTGAGATTGATTAGTTGGGGGGCTCATAAAAAGAAGAATCAAGCTAAGACTATGCAGGACCTTAAGCGGCAAATTGCAAGCCTGGTGGAGCAAGATAAAGCCAAACCTGATTTTAAGATAAACGCTTGCTTTTTGAGTCCTGGAATAAGCTTAAGAGTACGGGCATGCAAGAGGTTTATTGGAAACAATTGAGATGTAAACAGCCTATGAACAAGGTGACAAAGTTGGGAAGCTCTTGGCAGTCCATCTGTGAAAGCAGAAAGAGTTAGGTCAAGTGTGTAAAATAAAGGGGAAGAAGGGTTAAATTATAAATAGGGTAGAAAAAATGAGAGCGCAATGTCTCCATTTTTATGAGGACTTGTACAAAATGTGACCTCAAGCTCAGAAAATGGTGTGGAAAGCCATCTTATGTCATTTTCCTTGGAATTCTAAGCATGGAGGAAGCAGAGGATTTGAACAGAGAGATACTGCCTGAAAAAATCTATAGGGCAATTGACACCAGGAAACTGGAAAAGTCACCATGACTTGATGGGATGACAGCCAAGTGGTAGAAACTTTTAAGGAACTGGTAATATCTATCTTGGGGGAAATCTTTAATGCACTTTGGGAAGGGGGAGGACAAGCGCTAACTATGGGAAAGGCAGGGATAACAGTAATACCAAAAGAAGGGAGGGATCCAGAAAGTTGTGGGTCATATAGACCAGTTTCCCTAATTAATTTAGATATAAAAATTTTAGCAAAGAAGTTGTGGTAGAATGACTTAAACACATAAGGAAATTAGTACACGCTGACAAAATCAGACTTTATGCTAGTGAGGTAAGCTGGAGATAATATACATGAGGCCTTGTTTTTGTCCGTTCATGCAGAAAAAGCTTTTGACCAGGTGAGGAGGATGGGGTTTGGCACCATGTTTATCAGATGGCTAGGAAAAAGGTATCGGGAGACCTGGGTATGTGTAAAAATTATTGGCAAGTACTCAGATTTTTTTTTTTTTTTTTAACTAGGCAGTTCAACACGCCAGGGATGCCAGGACAACACGCCAGGGATGCCTACTCTCACCTCACTTGTCTGTGCCCTCTATAGAGCCCTTCATAACAAATGTTAGGATGAGCACAAAATATATGGGTCATCATGGTGGGAGAGGTAGATTACTGCATTATGTTTTGTTTACTATAAGTCAACCCCATATTACTATACCTTTGGTAGTGTGGGAGCTTTAAGAGTATGGGCGATTGGCTGGATTTAAAATAAATAAAACGAAAATCTGGATTACTAACAATATATTGAGAGGATGGCCAATCTGAGTTTTTAAGTAAAAAAAACAGTCCCTTCAAGTGGGCTAAAAAGAGCATAAAGTACTTACGAGTACATATTACAGCTGATCATGCAGAGTTATTTAATGATAACTTCCAGAAGCTCCTTAACAATTTGGATAAAGACTTGAGGGGGTGGCTATGTTTTAACATTTCCTGACCCAGACCCACTGCAAATGTGAAAATAGTGTGTCTCCCACGATTTCTTTACTTATTCTAAGTCTTGCCCATCAAAATACCATATCAAGTATTTCTATTAATGCATAGGAAAATACTCCATCTGGAGTTTAAGCTGCCTAGAGTTGTGAGAATATTTCTACATTAGGCCAAAAAGAATGGGCATCTGGAAGTTCCCAGCTTCTAGATGGATTATGTGGCTGCACAACTCAAGGCAATTTGAGAATGGAACAGGAACCACACTAAGCAGTGGGTTAAAATTGAACAAGTTGGGTTCAAAGAGGGCAACTGGGACAGGCTAATAGCATTGAAGAGAAGGGAAAAAAATTTGAAGCTCAGGAAGGAACAGGAGGGAAGGGATGAGAGGGTTAGGGAAAATAGGGGAGGGGATGGGTAAGAGGGAAAGTTATTATATAATATGGGGGGTCATTCTGAGCCATGAATAGCGGGGATGGCCCGCTATTTCCTGGCCTGTCCTCCTTCCCCGCTTGTTGTATGGGGAAGTTAGACCAGGGCGGAAAGGAGCGGATCATGGGCAGCATTAGGGTATGCAGTGGGAGGTCATCGGCCCTGGACATACAGGGCAGATTCTAATGTCAGCCCAGTACGTCCGGGGCCAGCGATTTAAATAGGAGGGTTATTCCACCTCCAAGGTGGAATAACTTCCCTGCTGCGGAGGAAATGGCAGGACCGGGGCTGGGAAAGGGCAGCAGGGGGCAAAGGGCATTCCCCACAGCTTGCTTGACCCTGGCCCTGGGAGGATGTACGTCCAGGATGGAATGCCCCCCCCCCAATGTGTATAATTTATTGTAATATATTCAATTATGTAAATATGTCTGGGCATATTGAGTCTTGGCAGGCCCATGAGAGCATGTTTTTCTGGCAGGGGATGGCCTTAACTGATTTGTTTATCTTTTGAAAGTTAGGTTTGAATGATTTGCTATTGAATTTTTGAGCCATTTTTGCTGGGCCCACCAAAGTTGGACAATGATACATGATATATACTTTATGTTCTTTTACAATACAAAAATTAAATTACTAAAAAATGCTCAAATGTGCTCTTTGGGAAAGAATGAGCAAGGGAGAGAAACATCTATTCTACGTATCATGTTTTCTAGGGCGACAATGTGATAGAAATCCTACCTAAGGTCCTACCATTTCGCTTCCAACTGGGATAGCTGGTGGAATTATTCGGAAAGTGTTGTGCTCCGTTCCTGCTGCAGACCTTGTGACTGACAGCAGCCGCATAGGCAATAGAACAGAACAGAAGTGCAAGAGAATCTATTGCCTTGCTCTTCCCCTAACCACCAACTCTCTCTCTCTCTCTCTCTCTTGATCTGCCATTCTTTTTGTTGACCTTTTCTTTATTCCTCCACAAACTCTTCTTGCTCCAGTCAGGGCCAGCTCTAGCAACAGAAGAGCTAGGATGTCGACTAAAGTGCCAAACTTGAGGGCAGCGGCAAAAGAAAGTGCCCTAAAATGGCTTCTGATCGCCTGCCCTTGCTGTTACCCCACCGTTACATCTCTCTGAGATCAGCAGTGGTGGCAATAACAATAAGAACAGAGAAGCACAGCACAGAGGCAAGTTTCTGAACCCCTGCGCACAACTCTGAAAGTACAGCCAGTCCCGGCCCCCTCTGACATAGACTTCCTGTATGCATCAGCGCAGGACCAGCTGCACTTATAGCATGCAGGGGTTCGGAAGCTTCCCACCACACTGCACTTCCATTCTGTTCTATTACCTATACAGCTGCGGTCAGTCCTGAATAATTGCTTAGTTATCCCTTCCCCATCCAAAGCTAGACTTGAGTCTACAAGGAGCACAGCTTTCTTCTGTGTGATGCCCTCGCTGGAATAGTCTACCTCTGGCAAGCTTTAAGACTCTGTTGAAAACGCACCTTTTAGAGCAGGCTTTCAATATGGAAGCAGCCCAGGGATGACCAATGGACATATGCATACACTGCTCAAGTGCTGTACTGTATCTATCACCCTTTAGTCATCTTTCTAATACTTTCCTATAACGTATTGTAGTTCTTTTCTTATTTTATTGCAAAGTTAATTTTTTTAATATTTTTAATTTATTGTTACTTGATTTTTCTGAACCTTGTAAACCGTTCTGTATGGTTATTACCAAAGGGTGTTATATCAAATAAAATCAGTCAAGGTAAGATTTGGTGTGGGTAGCAGTGCACCAAATTACCTTACACCAGCCCTTGCTCCAGCAGCTACATATCTCCTGTTCTGAAACTAAAAAGTTACAATCTGCTTTAAGGTTCATGATAAATTTAAGGTATTAGCGAGCATGCATTACATCATGCTTGGAGAAGAGTGCCACTCTATTTATTGCAAAACCAATAAATCTTAGCAATGCAATGAGTGCCTTTGAATCAAAGGAGAAAGAAATAGAAAGAGGGCGGTCATTGGGAACCACACCAGCAAACAGGTGATACCCATTAGGGAGAGTCGAGACACTGCTGTAAGAAGCCAGGGGAATTTTGATCGATCCACCACATCTCATATCCAGGTCCATCCCGAAGGCGCTCAGTTTAATTACAAGTCACCAATGCAGAACAGTGTTAAAGGCCTTGCTGAAATTTTAGGTCTATCACATCTAGCACTCTCCCCTAATCTAGTTCTCTGGTCATCCAGTCAAAGAAATCAGATTCATCTGACAAGGCCTACCTCTAGTAAATCCATGCCGTACTGGATACTGTAATCTCTTTGATTTCAGAAACTGTGCCATACTCTGGTTTCACAGTATTTCCATTAATTTACTCACCACAGAGGACAGACTAACCAGTCTGCAGTTGCCAACCTCTTCCTAGTCTTAGCTTTTCTGGATAAGAATCACATTCGCTAATCTCCAGTCCTCCAGGATAATGCCCAACTCTAAAGAAGCATTGTAGAGGTCAGTCAGCAGAGCTCTCAGTATTTCGTTACGTTTTTCAATACCCTTAGATGAATTCTGTCTGGCCCCACTGCTTTGTCCACTCTTAGGTTTTCTAGTCCTTCACAGTGTCTTCTGCACAAACTTTGAGAAAAAAAAATATATACAGGGTGGCCCAAAAAAAGTGAGAACATCTCGTAAATTAAAAGCGTAAATAGTTTACTTATTTACCTTTTTTAGCTATATAACGTCTTTATTTCGACAATTTCCAGTCGCAATCTTTTTTTTTAAATTTGTCAATCGTTTACATCTATCTTTTTGAATTTTTAAATAACTTATATGCTATGAGATGTTCTCACTTTTTTTGGGCTACCCTGTATATGCATACACATTCAGGCAGTGGAGTGGCCTAGTGGTTAGGTTAGCAGCCTAGAGCCTAAAAGACCAGGATTCAAATCCCACTGGCACTCCTTATGTCCTTGGGCTAGCCACTTAACCCTCCACTGCCTCAGGTACAAACTAAGATTGTGAGATATTTGGGGACAAGGAAATGTCTACGGTTACTGAATGTAAGTTGCCTTGATCTTCTCCTGGAAAGGTCCGAGATAAAAAATTCCTAGAAGGCTCAGAATACAGCAATATCCAGGCTTCTTCTTGTAGAAAAAAACACCACCAACTTAAGCTTGAAGAATGGTCAAGAATTTGGCAGCTAGAATTTAATACTAAAAAATGCAAGATCATGCATTTGGGCTGCAAAAATCCAAGGGAGCAATAAAGTGTATGGGGCGAAGTACTTCTGTCCATGAAAGAAGAGTGAGAACAGGGCTGATTGTTTCTGATTATCTTGAAGTGGCTAAACAGGTAGAACAGGCGACGGTGAAAGTTAAAAGGATGCTTGGGTGCATAGGGAGAGGAATAGCCAGTGGAAAAAAAAAAAGAGGTGATAATGCCTCTGTGCAAGTCTCTGGTGCAACCTCATTTGGAGTACTGTGTGCAATTCTGGAGACCGCACTTTCAAAAGAATATAAAAAGGATGGCATCAGTGCAGAAGTGGGATAGGGAAGATATAATGGAGATGTTCAAATACCTCTGTGGCATAAGTACACACGAGGAGAGCCTCTTTCAATTGAAAGCAAGCTCTGCTATGAGAGGATGTAGGATAAGGATAAAGGGGATATATTCAGGAATAATATGCGGAAATATTTCTTTAAGGAAATAGTGGTAGATGCATGGAATAGTCTCCCAGTGGAGGTAGTAGAGACATGGATAGTATCTGAATTCAAGAAAGCATGGGACATACACAGAGGATCTCTAAAGGAAAAGAGAAGACCATTGTAGTTGATATGGGAGGCATACTAGATAGAAACATGATGGCAGAAAAAGCCCATATGGCCTATATTTCATCTACAGGATCTACTTTGTACTATTTCTGCAGTTTTATTTTGGAATCTGTTACCTTTCTTTCTGCTTTCTATAACAAAGGTTTTGTTAATTCTTCTTAACTCTCTTTCAAGAGAGAGCTAGCTTTAATCTTCATATATTTGTTGCTTATTTTCTCTCTCTTTTGCTGGTCACTTTATTGATTTTTATTTTGTGTGTACTTTTTAAACTTTCATTTTAATGCAATGTGAGAAAAGTGGCAGATACTAGAATATTTTCCTGCAGGAAACTCACGATAAGGTTCTAATGTGATTGTATGCGAGCATACAAAGCAAAAACTGCATAGAAATATGTACTTTGTGGCATGTCTTCTAGCTCTATGCACCCATAAGAAGTTTAGACATTAATCACAAGTTATCTGGCCACTATCCATTAGGTTTTCATGGCAAAAAAAAGGAAGTAGATTGCCAGGCCTTTCTTCCATGCAGGTAATACTACTGTTGTTGCCATTGTCACATAAATGTGATCCTCCGCCATCAACACCATCCCATTCTGCTGTTGCCTAGATGGGTGGTTTTTCTTAGTCTGGCACCTCAGCTGATTCCTGTCCATCTTGGGAGACCCTATCAGTAGTTAAGCATCACTGATGCACACAAGCCTTCACAGCACGACAAGCTGCAAGCCAAGTGAGCAGCTATGGATGCCACTCTATCAACAATGAGCCACCTGACTGAAGACCGAACAGTTTAGGACAAGTATCCAGAGGGTCGCCATGAGTTGACATCAACTCGATGGCACTTAACTCCAACAGTAGCATCTGGCCTTGGGTTTGTATCTAAAACCTTGGGTAGAGACAACATTATTTGAGGACTATACAATGACTTTTTCTGGTAGTAAGTAGGTGAAATTAGACCTCTGAAAAGCACCATTATTAGCAAAGAAATGCACCCTCATTAACACAGTGGCATTCTGCACTGTATATTTGATGATGCTGGAAAGAATTTCAATGGGACTTAATGGAGAACCTTCTTAAAGATGAGGCTTGCACCTTGATTATTTACCTCAAACAAGGAGTATTGCCATTAATACATAATTACAAATGCTGAAAGGTTGCAGTCCCTTGAAATTTGCAACAGACATCTCATTCGTGCTATTCGTCTCTTCCTGGCTCCTTCTTCCCTTGCTACTCTCCTCTTTTCTCTTGTTATTTCTCAACTAGACTACTGCAACATCATCTATCTTGGCCTTCACCAGTATCAACTATGTCAACTTCAACTTATTCAAAATACTGCCATCCGTACCCTTGCCCAGGCCTCCCACTATGATCATTTTTCTCCATTTCTAAATCAGAACCCTAGGGTGGCTGTTTAATTTAGGACAACAATTTTTGCAGACCGAAGTTAAACCGCTTAGCTATATGGATAACAGCTGAATATCATTAACATGCACACATCCTCAGCTATAGAGCTCATCATACAGTTGTGCTCAACATTACTGGCAGCCTTGCATTTTAGGTATGTTGTGTACAATATCTTGAGAAACAATTGGAAATATTCCAACTGTATGTCATCATAACATTTTAATCGTATATTCAAAGTTATACAGCCAAAAAAAAATGATGTCTGTGCAATGTAGATGCAGAAATTTCTCAGAAAAAATAAAACATAATATGATCTGGATAGGATTAAAGGCAACCTTCACTAATATTTGGTTGCACAGCCCTTGGCAGTGATAATAGCCAAGGGTTCCTGAAGCAATCTAAGTTTCGTACATCCGTCTGCTGGCAGTGTCTCTCACTCTTCAACTGCTATTTGTTCTAGCTCATGAATGTTTCCAGAATTCCTTTTACCAATAGCTCTTTTCCTAAGGTTCTCAATTGGCCAGTTTAGAAAACAGAGACCCAGTCCAGGCATGGTAACATAAAAAAAAGCCTTTGTTTCAAGTTCTTAACCAGGGGTACAAAACACCACCTCCACCAGGGGTGTGTCCGCTAAATCTTAACCCAACAGAGGCTGTGTTTCGGCTATACCTTCTTCAGGGGATCTTTGCGCATGCTAAAATAATAAATAACCACAAAACAAAATAAAAAATATATACACATAGATAAACAATGCACATAAACATAGAAAGGCATATAATAAAAAGTTATACATGAAAAATGTCCCAAAGACTAAATATTAAAAAAGAATAAAACAAAAATAATAGATAAATTATTAATAAAATGAATAAAATAGTAATATGAATAGATATGCACACATAAAAAAAATCTCAACAAAGGTGTTATTGTCACAAGATTCAAAACAAGGGAAGTGATCTGTAATACAAACTAAGATAAAAAAAACTGCAACTACAAACCAAATTAGAAGCTTGCCTCTCAACTAGCCACTTCTATAATGACTTGTAAGCTAAAAGGACAGAGAAAAAAAACATGTAAGCACAAATTATATAGGAAAGATATTTCATCTACCTAAGCAAATGCTAACTATGTATAAACAAATCATGAGTGACAATCACGCCGAACTGTGTGATAATCTATAATCTTAAAGCAAACAATATTACTATAGCTTTCTTTTATATGCACAATATCCATAGTCATGTATGCTTGGGTCATGGAAAATAATATCCCATGCCCATAATATAATGTCTTGCTTAGTACCTAATGACATGAAGGGCTCTATAAAAGACAACCACCACTATGCAATGCCAAACAAAATCCCTAATTAACCCCACCAAAGGCTTCCTTATTCAAAGGGCATTAACATATTAAAATGAAAAACTACCTTCTCGCAGAATGCTTTACCGCTTCCTTTCTGTAAGCAAAACGCCCGCAATACAATACATTTTTCATCTTTCATTAAAATATGCAGGCACGAGTATAACATTAAAGTGGGGGTACTTCATCGTGTTTCTGAGGATTATTAGAGTTATTGCAAGTGAAGCGCTATATACAGCTTTGTCCATGTAACCCGAGTAGGTCAGGTGGAGCTGAATTTCCCACGTGGATAAAAATCTGTGTACAGCGCAGGGGTGGGCATGTTGACATCTGCAAGCTGGCTGTCATCAGTGGTGCATGCAGGAGCCAGGACTGGAGTGACCATTAGGCAAACTAGGTCGCTGCCTAGAGCACCAATGGCCAAGAGATGGTCTGTTGCCATCACTGCTGACACTCTCTAGGACAGTGATGGCTAACCTTTTTGAGCCCGAGTGCCCAAACTGCCGCACAAAACCAAAGAATTTCCTCAAAGTGCCAGCACGTCATTTGCATAAGTGGTCTTATTTGCATAAATATTTGCATAATGTTACCATACACTAACTTTTAGTAAACATGTCTCTTAATGAGTGTATGGATAAAGAAAGACTAAAAGATTTCTACATTACTATAATCCAGTGCCAACCGCCAGGCACATTAGGAACTACTACAAACGCTGCCCATTTAGAACCCATAGCAAACCCGCCGTATCCTGACAGCATTACCAGGACTCACAAAGCACCATACCCTACCTATCAAAAGGCAACACTGCAAATATTAAACCAATACATTTCAGTGAATACTGGGGAAAGAGAACAAGTGGCAACGTCAAATAGGAATTTCCTCTTGTACCAAACAAAGCGCAGATGTTAATGATGCACATTTCCCAGAGCTGACATATTCCAGTTAATAAATTCAAATAAAGAGATATCGTTCTACCTTTTGTGCATTTTTTTTCAGTTGCAATTGGTCCAGCCATTTTCTTCTGGTTTCTTCATGTTTTCTGCTAACTCTCCATCGTCTGCTGTCCATTTGTCCTTTCTTCTCTCTTCTAGTTTTTTTTTCCATTCTCTCTCTCTCTACATCTGCTTTAACATACTAATCTTTCTCCTTTTGCTCTTTCCTCATTCCTATTTCATCCACACAAATTTTACCCCTCCATCCTCAATCCCCAATTACTCTCCCAATACCTGGCCAATTGTAGATTTTTCATCCCTCCTACACAAAATATTTTTCCCCTCTCCATTTTACTCTCCCAGCCCCATCCCATTCTAATCCTCCCCCAACATCAGCTCCCTTCTAGTTCCAGTCTCACCCAGCATCCATTCCCTTCTTCAAGCCCCCCACTTCCCCTCAGCCCATTTCCCTTCCAAGCCCCGTCCCCATCAGCTATTTGCAGTTCAAGCCCCCCACTTCCCCTCAGCCCATTTCCATTCCAAGCCCCATCCCCAACAGCTATTTGCAGTTCAAGCCCCCGTCCACGCAGCCCCTGTGCAGTCCTGGCAACCCCCCCAACCCATTACCAGTCCTAGCCCCCCATAGCCCACTCCCAGTCCTAATCCCACCAGCCCATTTCCAGTCCTAACCTCCCCATCAGCCCACTCCCAGTCCTAATCCCCCATCACTCAATTTTTAGTTTATGCCCCCCCAGCGCCTATCACCACTCCTAACCCCCCCAGCGCCCATCACCACTCCTCCTACCCCCCCCAGCCCAGCGCCCATCACCACTCCTACCACCCCCAGCCAGCCCAGGGCCCATCACCACTCCTAACCCCCCCCAGCCAGCCCAGTGTCCATCACCACTCCTAACCCCCCAGCCCAGTGCCCATCACCACTCCTAACCCCCCCACCCCAGCCCATCACTACTCCTAACACCCCCCAGCCCAGCCCAGCCCATCACTACTCCTAACCCCCCCAGCCCAGCCCAGCCAATCACCACTCCTAACCCCCCAGCCCAGCCCAGCCCACCACCACTCCTAAGCCCCCCAGCCCAGCCCAGCCCAGCCCATCACCACTCCTAACCCCCACCCCCCACCCCCAGCCCAGCCCAGCCCAGGGAAAATTAAAAAAAAAAAGAAAACCTGTCTGCTGCCGCTGTCGGGGCCGCCGCGGCAGAATCGAGCGTGCCGCGGGGCCCCCCTGTACCCGGCACAGCCTCTCCTCCCTGTAGCAGCTCTCTCGTTGGAGCTGCAGTCAGACGCGCCGGCTTGCAGAGCGCGAGGGAAGAGTTTTTCCCTCGCTGCTCTGTTAAGCCCGCGGGGGCTGATGGGAAGTTCCCATCAGCCCCCGCGGGCTTAACAGAGTCGCGAAAGGGAAACTCTTCCCTTCGCGCTCTGCAAGCCGGCGAGTCTGACTGCAGCTCCAACGAGAGAGCTGCTACAGGGAGGAGAGGCTGTGCCGGGTACAGGGGGGCCCCGCGGCACGCTCGATTCTGCCGCGGCGGCCCCGACAACGGCAGCAGACAGGGTTGTTGTTTTTTTTTCGATGGCGGACCTTCCCGCGTGCCAGCTGCAAGGCCTTCGCGTGCCACAGCTGGCACGCGTGCCATAGGTTCGCCATCGCTGCTCTAGGACATGCAGCAGCAGCAATGGCATCAAACAGCTCCTCAGCACTGATCTTAAAACTTTGGCGCCATGGGACTGTTTGGCTTCTGTCCTCTTAGGTGCCGATGCCGACTTTCCACCCCCATACAAAAGGAAGTCTGCATCAGGCCGAGTTGAGGAGCATACAGCCTGGAATGAAACTAAAAGGAGCAGATAAAAATGGTGAACTATCATTAATCACCACATGGTCACATTTCTCTCTACTATCAACACGCTTTTAAGAGAATTTGAATATGACTACCTCTGTATTTTTCCATCTGGAATCCTAGCCATCAACTATTGTAACGGCATCAACTGATGGTCTGTTTAATAGCTATGACCAACAAATAATCCTTAAACGTTGAAAGGTTTTCCTGACGATTCGGCAGCATGTCACCACCACCACCTTGGAAAAATAGCTGAAAAACAGGGTCACTTCAAGTTATTAATTTTCAGAATAGTACATTGATACTGAATAAATACCATTCAGGCTTAAGGGAGAGAACAGTGTGAGGGTTACACTTCTTTATCTCACTGTCAGATATGACATGGTCAATCAGTCTGTTAATTACATAATTAAAGGTGATTAGTAACTGGTACAACAGATCTACAATCATTTATCTTCTTTCTACAGGTGAGTACTCAGGTGGTGGGGATAAGTGGTTTGGTTCTGCCTTGCTCAGTGTCTATCTATATGGTGCTATTATGTGATATTCTAAAGGAAGTCAGATTTCAAAATATACCAACCCTACCTCCTTAGGACGGGAATTGAGCTTACATGGCTTCTTGTCCTCTTTATAACTGGTTAACTTATTTCCAGTATCTGAAAGGCCTTCAGGTCGTCCCCCCCTCCCCCTTCTCTGCATAGCCTGAGATTTGGCTTAGATCTCCTTTCTCACATGGCTTTGTCTTAATTAGACTGTAAACCCTACAGAGAGGGGACTGTCTCTTGTGTATATTCGTACAATGTCGTGTGTATCTATTGGTGATAAGAAATACGTAAAGTAAAAGAAAACAAAAAAGAAAAAGAGTACATTTTTGAACTAGCTTTTGAGTATTAAAACCTTATTCCTCATTTTCTTTTTATCAACCACTAACGTGGACTAACATAGCAACCACACTTATAGAAATAAGTAATAACAGTAATAGTAGTAGTAGTAGTAGTGGTGGTAGTGTGTCTTGGCTACCAAACATTAGATAGTTTGAGGTTCAAAATGTTCTCTCTTCCTAGCAGTAAAGTCTTGGTTGTCAACATCTCTATCTCTTGGTGCAGTTATGCTGGAGAGGTGTGCGGGAACTTGGGAAGCCCCATTATTTAGTCAGCATTCAATTAAATCAATGAAGGTATAACTGCTTGATAAAAGCCAGCTGGTATCTAGATGAAACCCACTTTAAAAAGTCATCTTCCTGTTGGCTGCATGATATCTCTCTTCTCTTAATGCCTTTATTGATAAATCTTTGAGATGCTTGAATGGTTTCCATGGCTCTGTGCACAATTATCAAATAAAGACGTGTCTTTCCCAGTTGTTCTGCTTTTCTCTAATTAGGTCGCTATTTGTCTTGAAGTCTGAAGATATAGCGGACAATGGCGTGCTACAAATGTATTTTTTCTGTCATTAATATCGTCTTCACTTTAATAGTTCAGAAAATGTAAGCCTCACCAATTATATATTAGCTGAGCAATACCTCTGCACAACTGTATTTATTCTTGCCATTTGAGTACTCCACATAGCTATATAATTGAAGGTAATTTCATAAACTCCAATGAAGTCAGCATGCATTGCCATGTGCATACTTGGGGCCTATTTTATGAAGTAAAAGAATGTGCATACTTTATAAAATAGGACGTAAAGACACTCCTCAATCTAATCATGGCAGTTACACCTGCTCATGCCTAGACTCTTCAGAAACATGCTTGTTATATTATTTTATAAATCTTATGCATGTAAAATTTCTTCTCCATCACTGTGTTTGTCCAAACCAAAATTACGCACGATTGGACTAAGACGTATATGCACCCTTTGGCATATACAGATTGTCATTTTTCCCCTCCGCCTTGCCCTCTCTCCCTACTTCAACCCCTCCCCACAGCAGACAGAGTTATTTACTATTGTGTTGGGTGCCACAAACCTAATTAAAAAGAATTTCCAAGCACACCTTGATAAATTACTCATACATGTTACATCTTACGAACTCCATAAGAAGGCTCTTTTTGAAAAGATACAAGTATTATGCCGAGCATTTACAGTAAATGTGAGAGATTAAGATCATATTCCACATAACCTGGCTCAGAAATGAGGTTCATGACTGTCATGGTATGTACAAAACTAACCCTTTGGAAGACATTGCCCTGAAAGGATAGGTGAAAATGAAGGAGTGGGATGCTTAACCCCCGTGACACAGAGGTGAGATGCCAAAGGACCCCCTACAGGGCTGAAGACAAACAGTGAGATACTTCAGGACTGCTGCTCATAGCCAGCTGAGAATGGGCTTTGGGGCTCCAGAGGACTCTCAGATGCCTGCTGGCTTGAGTCTTCCAGCTGTCTAACTACATTCCTCTTCAGCCAAGATCGTGTAGCCATCTAAGATGGCTGCCGTTCCCTCCAGTGGGAAAATCATGGGAGACATGATAGAGAGCAAAGGTGGCCTCAGGCCCCAGGCCTCCCTTGGGGGGGAGGGGGGAGAGGGGGTTCAGACATTGCAGAAAAAACGTGTCCCAAGGCTTCTCCATTGCACTTGGGGCAAAGAGAGCCAGCCATGAAGTTCACTCAACAGGAAACACAAGAAGCACACCTCCATGCACCTGGCAACGCAGCAGAGCTCAAACATTGCCAAAGAAAAAATTAAACAATGAAGGAAAAAACCCTGGCAGAAAAAAAACTGCAATGAAAAAGGAACTCCTGCCCACACAGGCCTGGGAAGGCCAAGCTGCCTGAAAGGATGGTTTTGTTTTGTTTTACAAGCTACTTTCCAGCAGCAAAGACAGAGAAACAATTAAAGAAATGGGACCAAATAGGGAAAAATAAGTATAACATGCAAAAATAGAACATCCTGATATATCATCACTGAAAGTTGCTCGGGTATGCACCTTCTTACTGTATTGGCCAGCTGGTCTAAAATAAGGGCAAGGCCACCCAAGATGACAGTTTCCAGTGAGAAGGGCAGACTTCCAGAAGTGAAGATGCCCCTCTCCCCTCTCTCAGCAGTTGCGTACTTTCCTATTGGAAAGTTCACCCTCACATATGCATTCAAGTGACTGAAGGCAACTGCAGTTACTCATATCTTGGGTAATTCACACTAGGACAGTAAACAGCTCTCCTGTTCAGCTGTCAAATCCAGAATACAAGCAACAGACAGACAACCTACACCTTAATCATTCCTTTTTACTTCGCTATTTCAGAGGTAACTTTGTACATCATCATCTAAAAATTCTAGAAAGTAGTACATTCCTGTCTTGGTTCATTTTTTAAACCACATTTAAAGAAGTAATTAGTCCTTACCTGCTAATTAGTGTTCCTGAAGGAACTTCAGTCCAGTCCCTTAACTTCTGGGTTGCGCAACCCTTCCAGCACCTTGGAGGCTGAGCCCATCATCTTTTCGATGATGGTGTGGTATAAATACCACTGGCACCACCCACTGGCACCAGTAATCTATTGCAAAAGCAGACTTAAAG
Source organism: Ichthyophis bannanicus (assembly GCA_033557465.1). NCBI lineage: Eukaryota > Metazoa > Chordata > Amphibia > Gymnophiona > Ichthyophiidae > Ichthyophis > Ichthyophis bannanicus. The sequence goes on along the minus strand of CM066036.1, from coordinate 546,117,937 downwards.
GATAGATATTTAAGAACTTATAACTATATGACAACATGCAATAACTTACAACTCACATCCTAAATTTGTAAAACTTTTTTTTTTTTTTTAATTCAAGTCAAGGAGGGAAAAGAAAAGGAAGGAAGGAAGGAGGAGGCTTACCTGAGGCCGAAAGGGCCTTCCCCCCTTCCCAGCAGGCCCTCTTTTTGCGGGCCGTCATGTCCTCCGGGTCGTATGCAAGGAACCCTACGATTTAGCTCTGTACTCTGTCTTCGGTCCGCCAACTGAAAGCCACCGAACTCGGGCGGGATCAGGGACTGGACTGAAGTTCCTTCAGGAACACTAATTAGCAGGTAAGGACTAATTACTTCTTCCTTATCATCACTTCAGTCCAGTCCCTTAACTTCTGGGATGTAACAGAGCAGTTCAAGACTGGGAGGGGTTCGCTATTCCGGACCGAAGTACCGCGCTGCCAAACCTGGCATCCGTCGCCCCTTGGACATCCAGTCTATAATGCTTGGTAAAGGTGTGCAGGGACGACCAGATAGCCACTTTACAAATGTCCAGTGGCGGTACCAAACTATGTTCAGCCCAGGAAGTCGCTTGCGCTCTAGTTGAATGCACGCTAAGACCTCCTGGGACCTACTTCCCTTTGAGGATATAAGCGGAGGCAATCGCCTCCCTGATCCACCTAGAAATGGAAGCCTTGGCCGCTGCCTCTCCCTTATGTGGCCCTCCAAATTGAACGAATAAGCGTTCGGACTTTCGAAAAGGCGCTGTGCGGGAGAGGTAACGCTTCAACACTCTATGCACGTCTAGAAGCCTAAGCTTTTCCCCGACGCCTGTTTGACCCTTGTCCGAGAAAGACGGAAGAGACACCGACTGGTTTACATGAAAGGGAGAGATGACCTTAGGTAAGAAGGAAGGAACTGTACGCAAGACCACCTTATCTCCAAAGAAAGAGAGAAAGGGAGGTCGAGAAGACAATGCCTGAAGCTCTGAAACGCGCCTGGCCGAACAAATCTCTACTAAAAATACCGTCTTTAGGGTCAAGTCCTTCAGGGAGGCCTTCTTCAGTGGTTCGAAGGGCTCTCCGGATAAGGCATTCAAGACTAGGTTGAGGGCCCAAGGAGGAATAACGGATCTTTGCTGGGGACGTAACCGTCTAACCGCTCTGAGAAACCTGCCCACATCTGCATGGACCCCTAGAGATTTGCCTTTGACCTTCCCCCTATAGCAAGAGATGGCTGCTAGCTGGACCCGTAAAGAGCTAGGAGCTAGACCCTTCTCGAAGCCCGCCTGTAAGAACTCCAGGACCTCGGGGACTAATGCCGATAGGGGCCTGATCTGACGCTCTGCACACCAGGCCTCAAAGACACGCCAAACTCTCACATAAGAGAGGCAGGTGGAGCATTTGAGCGCTCAACAAAGTCGAAATTACTGATCCCGAATACCCCCGCTTCCTGAACCACGCCCTTTCAATAGCCAGGCCGTACGCGAGAACCGATGCACATGGGGCATGCATACCGGGCCCTGCCGTAAGAGATCCTTCTTGCAGGGGGGCCGCCACGGTCGATCGGCCGTCAACCTCACGAGGTCTGCATACCAAGGACGTCGAGGCCAATCCGGGGCTATGAGAACTACCAAACCGTGGTGGGCCTCCACCCGCCGTAGAACCCTCCCTATGGGCGCCCAGGGAGGGAACATGTAGAGAAGGCCCTCTGAAGGCCATCTTTGGGCCAGGGCGTCCAAGCCCTCGGGCATCCTTTCCTTTCTGTGGCTGAAAAACCGGTTCGCTTTCGCAGTCGTGTACCGAGCCATGAGATCCATGATCGGTCTCCCCCAACGGGCAACCACTCGTTTGAACACTTCTTGCGCCAGCTCCCACTCTCCGTGGTCTATCCTGAACCTGCTGAGGTAATCTGCAGTCACACTGTCTGTTCCAGCCCACTGCAAGAGGATATCCACCTCTTTTTCCAAGGACGGACTGCTTGTCCCCCCTTGGCGGTTGATGTAGGCCACCACAGTGGCGTTGTCAGACAAGACGCGGACTGCCTTTTGATGCACCAAGAGCTCGAACGCCCAGAGAGCCAGGGTTACTGCCCTCAACTCCAGTCTGTTGATTGACCACTGCGACTCTCTCGGACTCCAGCGGCCTTGGGTGAACTGTCCCTCGCAGTGAGCCCCCCAGCCTGCTAAACTTGCATCCGTCGTCAGTTGTATCCACTTTGGGGGATCGAGGGGCATCCCGCGTTCCAGGTTCCTTGGGCTTCTCCACCACCGCAGAGACCTCCTGATCCGGGGAGGGCAGGGAATCCGTCTGGATAAGGGGTGATGCTGATGGGACCACTGCCACAACAGGGTGTGTTGGAGAGGTCGCATATGCACCCGGGCCCATGGTACTACTTCTAATGCCGCTGCCATGGTACCCAGCAGCTGAAGGTAATGCCAGGCCGTGGGGCATCTCGTAAAAAGAAAACGAGAAACGAGATTCCTCAGGTCGATTGACCTCTGCTTCAACAGGAATACCCTTCCCTCTTTGGTGTCGAACCGAGCTTCGAGGTACTCGATCTCCTGAGTGGGAATTAAACTGCTCTTTGCCCGATTGATGACCCACCCCAGCTTTTCCAGGAAATCCACGACTCTGGCAGTCGCCGAGCGACTCTCCGCTTCTGACTTTGCTCAGATCAGCCAATCGTCCAGGTAGGGATGGACTAGGATTCCTTCTTTTCGAAGAGCTGCGGCCACTACCACCATTACCTTGGTGAACGTCCTGGGAGCTGTTGCTAGGCCGAAGGGGAGGGCCTGGAACTGGAAGTGGCCTCTTGGTACGGCAAATATTAGGAACTGCTGATGAGACTTTCGTACCGGGATATGCAAGTATGCTTCTGTCAAATCTAGGGATGTCAGGAATTCTCCCTGATGAATGGCAGCAATCACCGACTTCAGGGTTTCCATGCGGAAGTGAGGAACTCTGAGACAGCGATTTACTTGCTTTAGGTCCAGAATTGGGCGGAAGGAACCTTCCTTCTTTGGAACTACAAAATAAATGGAGCATCGACCGGACCCTCTTTGATCTTGTGGGACAGGCAGCACCGCTCCCAGCGCTATAAGCCTTGAAAGAGTGACTTCCACCGCCACCTTCTTTTCTGGTGGACCGCAGGGGGACTGAATAAAGGCTGGGGTTACTCGCTTTGCGAACTCGAGAGTGTAACCCTCTTGGATCACTTCTAAGACCCACTGATCGGATGTGACCCGGGACCAGGCGGGGAGGAACTGCCTTAATCGACCTCCTACCGGCAGAACTCCCTCCTGGACCCCCATCCTCTCATTGTGATTTTATAGGTCCCGAGGAGGAGGAAGAGGCCCCAAAACCTCTGCCTGCCCTGCGAAACCCTCTGAAGCTTTGACCGCTGGAAGAAAAGCGGCCCCTGGGAAAGGGGTTCGGTCTGGACTGTCGGAATCTCCGGAAGTCCTTCGGCTGACTCCGGACCGGTGCCAAAGAGCGGCCCAGCTTTGGTCTATCTTCAGGGAGCCTGCCTCCCTTCGATTCTCCCAGATCCTTTACTAACTTATCCAGGTCTTCTCCAAACAATAGCTTTCCCTTGAAAGGAAGTCGACTCAGGCACGCCTTTGAAGATGCATCCGCTGCCCAGTTACGTAACCACAGGTACCTTCTGGCTGCAAAGACCGAGGCCATATTCTTCGCCAGACTCCTAATGAGGTCATACTGGCTATCTGCTAAGTAGGCCGAACCGGACTCTAACTTAGACACCACTGTTTGATCGTCGCTTGAGGGACTTTCAGCCAGTTGCAGTTGTTGGGACCACCTCAGACAGGCTCTAGCTACCCAAGCCCCCGAAACTGATGCCTGTAAGGCGAGGGCACTAACATCAAAGGCTTGCTTTAGCAGAGTATCCAGTCTTCTATCTTGACTGTCTCTCAGGGCCACGCCGCCCTCGACTGGGATAGTCGTTTTCTTTGTTACCGCCGAGACCGCCGCATCCACCCTAGGCGACTTCAGCAGATCTTTGTCCAGTTCAGGTAATGGGTAGAGACGGGATATCACACGGACTCCCCTCAGGGTAGACTCTGGCTGGTTCCATTCTTCCTGAATCATCTGACGTACCACTCTATGGACTGGGAACACCTTCTGAGACCTCCTGACGGCTTGGATCAAGGGATCCTCCAGAACTTCTTCATCTGTAGGAGTCTCTGAGGACATATTGAGCACCTTTAGAGACTCACTTATTAACGCCAGGAGCTCCTCTCGCCGAAAAACTCGGACTATGCGGGATTGGTCCTCCTCCGGGATCTCTCCTTCTTCGAGCTCCTCCCCATCCTCCACCCCTTCTTTGTCCGAGAGCTCCTCTTCGGGGGTGTCCTGAGGCAGGGACTCAAAAGGTTCCTTGCCCAATAGCCTTGCGCGCTTAGGAGGAGGCCCAGAGTCAAGGGATCTAGAAGTCCCTGCTCCAGCGTCCGTGCTGTCCCTCGCTGCCACTGGCTCTGCTGTTCCCTGCTTGCACAAGCAATAGGCTTTGTGCAATAGAAGAACAAATTCTGGTGAAAAGTGACCCCAGTCTCCCTCCGCCCCTGAGGAAGGGGGGGGGGGGAGGGACTGGGAAGGGCCTGGACCATCTAAGGATGAAGGAGGGGGAGAATGGGATTCCCTTCCCCCTTCCAGAAGGTCCCCTGACCCCTGAGAGGCTGGAGTCATGCTCAAGTGGATTTCTTTTTCCACGGAAGCAGCTTCTGCTGCACAACCCCTGCAGACCCCTGCTTCCGATGCCGTCCCTCTACGATTGCCGCAAGAAGGACACCGCAGCTTACCCGTCATGCCCCCTCGTACTCAAGCTAATTTAGAAAATTAAACTTCTGTAAAGTAAACAAATATAAAGAAACTTAAAAAGGCTAAATAATGGCAAACTTGTGCCCTGGGCCAAAACAAACGGCTCCCAGCGTCCCCCTTCACTTACAGCCATTAAAACAAGGAACCAAAAAGATAAAAATTTAATCTTTACTCCTTAAACTTAAGCAATTAAAACTAGAGAGCTTTTTATATCTGATACTTGCAGTTTGGCAATCTGGAGCGCGCTGCCCTGGAAACGAGGGAAGCAGCCGTCCTTAGCTGGCTCCCACGTGGTAGGCCGCAGACACGTGGAGGCCCAACCTACGGGTGGCAGCTGTGTGCCCGCCGATGCACCACGGGCTCTCCGCCGGGGTTCCTGCGGTGATTGCTCCCACGGTCTGCACTCCGATGCTGTCTCAAGCGACCAGCCGCCACGGGGCTGCAGCGCGAGGCCGGAAATGCTGCCGAGAGAATTCTCGGTGCTGCCTCTAGCGTTCAGCCGCCTAAGGGGCTTCGGCACAAGGCAGAAGTAGCCGTGTCAGAAAGGCCTCTGGAGCCAGGCAGCTGAGTGAGTGGGAGGAGAGCTCTCCGGTCCTCCCCGCTGCACAGGTAAACCTCCTCCTCCGGGGCCGCAAGGGAACAGGGTTGCCAGGAGGCCGTGAGGGGAGGGAGGAGAGGGAACAGAATACTTAAAGGCACAGGCTCTCTAAATAAAGAAAAACTGAAAGAAATAAAAGATTTAGAAGAAATAAAAGGTGATAAATGACATAAATGAAATAAATGAAAGCTAAAAATAATCCTTTGCTATAAGCTAAGACCCTGTAAGCACTCTGGCTTACAGGAACCCTCCAGCTGCTTGGAGGCTGAGATTACTGGTGCCAGTGGGTGGTGCCAGTGGTATTTATACCACACCATCATCGAAAAGATGATGGGCTCAGTCTCCAAGCTGCTGGAAGGGTTGCGCAACCCAGAAGTTAAGGGACTGGACTGAAGTGATAAGGAATCACCACTTTCTTTATAGGTTGAAATACAATAATGTATCTATACAATAATGAAAGCATGTTGTAGTATGTGAGCTAACAAGAGAACACAGATCCCTTCCATGATCTGCTTGCAACGCTCCTCCTCCACTTTTCAAGTCTAAAGTATAATTTCTTAATTTGCTTTATTCTGTTCTTACTGTCCCCTAAGACTTCTTAATTTACAAGCATGGAAAGATCACATTTTACAAAATAGTTCAGCCTTAATTCACCTCAGTTTGTTAAAAAAAGAACAAAACCAAAAACAATCCTATTCCTTATAAAGATGACGAACAGCAGGGCAGGCCTGCCAATTTGCCATATTGGTTCATTATGTCCTACTGACCTGCTTGATTATATTCTATTTCTGAAGATATGTAAGGAACTGCCATACTGAGTATTTAACAAATCACGGTGTGCAAATTATTATTTTTATATGTAGGGTAATAAAGACAATGAAAGGGTGTAAAAGCAGTGACAAAAATTCAAAAAGGACGACTTAGCCGGCAACTAGAAACTGCTTTTCAAGCACATATCTGTTTCAATATAATCAAGGCCAGCCCTAGACATGTTCGAGCATGTTTCCTGTACATGGCTCTACACCGTGACAAGACATGCTCCCTCAATGAAGAAGCTGGTGGGAGTATCCCCAAACCATGCTAGCTGAAGAAATCCAGACCGTGCTTCCAGCATTTTCCCTAAAGCTTCCCATCGCCCTCCCTCCAGCTGCTGTCACCACATCTCCCCAGTCCTGTAGTGGCAATATGAGAACCCTGTATACACCCCTCCAAAACCATGCTGTTTGTGCCCTCTCTCACGCATACTTATTGCATCAGAGGGGTTTGACAGGCAGTACCTTTAGAGGCACCACAGGACTCAGGGGCTCTGGGGTGGAAAAGGAGGCGAGAGCATCAAAAATTACTAGAAAGAGGAGAAAGCATAGTTACTCACCTGTAACAGGTGATCTACGGGAACAGCAGGAATTTAGTCCTCACATATGGGTAACATCAGTACCAACGGAGCCTGCACGGGAACGCTCCCCAGCGTCCAATTAAGAAGCATTTGGGAGCATCCCACAGCGCCTGCGTGCTGCCTTCCCCAATTGCCTCTCTCCAGTTGAGTTTTAAAGCTGAGACAAAGAGAGAGAGAGGGAAAGGGAAAGAGACAGATAGAGAAATAAAACTCCTAGGGGAGGTGGGTTGGTTGTGAGGACTAAATTCCTGCTGTTCCAGGAGAAAACCTGTTACAGGTGAGTAACTATGCTATCTCCAGGAACAAGCAGGAATGTAGTCATCACATATGGGGGACTCTCTAGCTTTAGATGCCAGGGAGAGACCCCAGAAGTTGAGTGCCCCTGAGAAGGGCTCCACTTCCCCCCATGGATCTCTGGCATCCTACCAGGGATGGTGGGTAGGAGTTGATTAGGTATGGAACAGGTGTTGGAAAACAGCCTGACCAAACAAGGCATCCCGGCGGGAGTCCTTGTCCAAGCAGTAAAGGGCTGTGAAGGTATGAACCGAGGCCCATGTGGCTGCTCGACAGATGTCGTCGATAGACACAGAGTGCAGATGAGCCATTGAAGCTGCCATGGCTCTCATATTGTGAGTCGTGACATGGCCCTCCAGAGGAAGATTCTTACTCTGATAAGCAAAGGATATACACTGAGCAGTCCAGTTGGATAGTGTTCTCTTGGAGACTGGAAGTCCCAAATGAGAAGGATCAAAAGCAACAAAGAGTTGAGAGGACTTTCCTATGTTGCTGTGTTCTTTGTAAGTAAAAGGCTAAAGCTCTTTTACAGTCCAAGGTATGAAGATTCCTCTCTGCATTTGATGCATGAGGCCTTGGAAAAAAAACACAGGTAGGTAGACCGCATGGTTTAGATGAAAAGTCGAGACCACCTTTGGCATAAAGTGTGGATGAGTCCTAAGGACTACCTTGTCATGATGGAACCTCGAATAAGGTGGATCACCTACTAGCGCTTGCAACTCACTAATGTGACGTGCTGATGTGATTGCAATGAGAAAGATGACCTTCCAAGAAAGGAATTTCAAGGAGGTAGTAGCTAAGGGTTCAAAAGGTAGCTTCATGAGCTGCCCAAGAACCAGGTTTAAGTCCCATGCCACCGGTGGTGGCCTAATGGGAGGCTTAGTTAGAAGAAGGCCTCTCATAAATCTTGCTATAAGAGGATGAGAGGAAATAGGCTGTCCATTTAGAGGCTTAAAGGAAACTGCAATAGCACTCAAATGGACTCTTACTGAGTTAGTCTTAAGACCTGCATTGGACAAATGAAGGAGATACTCCAGGAATGATTCCAGAGGTATCGAAAGGGGGTTAAGAACCTTCTGTGAACACCATATGGTATACCTTTTCCACTTGAAAGCATAAGATCGTCTCATGGAAGGTTTCCTGGAAGCAAAAAGAATATATTTTACTTGCTGAGGGAGATTAAGATCATGGAGATCTAGGCCTTCAGCAACCAAGCCCTGAGACGCAGAGACTGGGGATTGGGATGCCATAACATTCCGTCCTCCTGGGATAGGAGATCTGGAGCAGACCCTAACTCCAGGGAGGGAGCTTGAGAGAGATGTAGAAGCAGAGGGTACCACACTTGCCTTGGCCAATGTGGAGCTATGAGAATCATACGGCCTCTGTCTCTCTGAAGCTTGAACAGGGTTTGAGGAATTAGGGGACTGGGTGGAAAGGCATACAGGAAGTCTTGACCCCAGTAAAGGAGGAAAGCATCCCTGGCCTGAGCCTTCTGAGCTGGAATTCTGGAACAGAACCGGGGAAGTCTGGCATTCCACGGATTTGCAAAGAGGTCTATGTCCGGGGTTCCCCAAATTTGAAAAACCTTGGCCACCTGGTCTGCATGCAGAGACCACTCGTGTGGAAGCAGAACTCGACTGAGTCTGTCTGCCCAAGAGTTTTGTATGCCTGGAAGATACACTGCCAGAAGATGAATCTGATGCTCTCTGGCGAGGGCCCATAGTCGCAAACCTTTGTTGCAAAGCGACAGCCTGTTCCCCCCTGCTTGTTCATGTAGAACATGGCTACTTGTTTGTCCGTATGAATGAGGACTGTCTTGTAGCTGAGCAGGGTGTGGAACACTCGAAGAGCAAGGAAGATTGCTCTGAGCTCCAAGAGATTGATATGTAGATGAGTCTCCTGTGTAGACCAGGTGACTTGGGTGGAGAGGTCTTGCAGATGAGCTCCCCAACCCATCAGAGAAGCATCTGTTGTGAGAGTTGCTTGGGGTAAGGGTTGTTGAAAAGGGGACCCCAGCAACAGGTTCTGAGTGAACGTCCACCATTGGAGGAACAAAATAAGGCGACTTTTGTTTGCTATTTTGTCTGACAGGCATCCTGATGCCTGGGTCCATTGAGTGGATAAAGTCCACTGGGCTGCCCTCATATGAAGGCGAGCATAGGGAACCACATGCACAGTAGATGCCATGTGGCCTAGTAGTTGTAGCATTTCTTGGGCAGTGAGATGAGGCTTTAGCACTGCTTGAGAAGCTAACTGCACAATGCGAAGGCAGCGGGCCTGGGGGAGATAGGCCCTTGCTTTGTGGTATCCAGCAAAGCTCCTATGAACTCTAAAGACTGAGTGGGAGTTAGACTGGATTTTGGGATGTTTATTACCAGACCCAAATACTGAAGGATACGCATTGTGCAGGATAGAGAAGTCCTGGCCTCTGACACTGTTGGGGCTCGAATGAGCCAGTCGTCTAAGAAGGGGAAGACGAATATCCCTAGAGTGCGGAGAATGCTGCTACCACAGCCATGCATTTCGTTAACACCCTTGGAGCTGAGGCCAGATCGTCACTGATTTAATATCTGCCTATAACCTGGACATTCTCATGATAACTGAAACCTGGTTATCCAACACAGACAACATAATCATCAAGCAACTCTTACCCAACAACTTCTCCATCCACTCCCGCCATAGAGAGAACAAAAGAGGAGGAGGAACCCTCATACTAACCAAGACTGACCTGCAGTTTTCCACAATAGACTCTACAAGCTCAAACAACCTTGACATTCTCTCCATTGCCAATGATCAATGTTCCATCAACCTTCTTTATAGATCACCCTCATCCTCCCCTGACGATCTTCCTAACATTTTGGACTTAGCAACCAACTTTATCCAAATCAGCAAACCAAATTGGATATTAGGAGACTTCAATCTCCCCTCTCTGCACTGTGGCCATGCCTCAGCCCTCCTAGAAGCAATGGACGAATTAGGATACAGGCAATTAATCAAAAGTCCCACACATACAAAAGGGAACACCCTTGACATGATTTTTGCTCCTCTATCCGCATGTGAATCAGATAATGATCTTGTAACACTGATCCCAGTTCCATGGTCAGATCACAAATTAATTACCTTCATTATCCCCGTGAACTCTAACAAATCACATAACAGAACCTCTAACAATCCCACTAAAATGACATCTCGAAGCTTCCGTACTTTCAATAAAGAACTCATACTTGCACAAACCAACCCTCTATACAATGACACTACCCTCAATCTGGAAAACCTTATTGCATCATGGAATGACAACCTCAGCTCCATTGCACACAAACCACTTGATAGCAAAACCTCAAGCAACAGAAAACATGCACCATGGTTTTCCCCTGATCTGCGGACCTCCCTCTTATACCTTCGAAAACTCGAGAAACGATGGCGTCGATCTCGCTCCACAGACGACCAGACAGCATGCAACGCACAACTCTCGACCCACAGAATAACAGTCATGACAAAAATGAAACAATTCCACACTGATACACTCAAAAGATCCCTAAATAAACCGCGGGATCTCTTCAACATAGTCAAATCCCTATCTAAGGAACCATCCCCATGCCCTCCTGAGGAGATCCACCCACAAGCCTTCGCGGACCATCTGCAATCAAAAATACTACAAACAAACAAAATCGCTGCCTTCAACCATCAAGACACCACATGCCTAAACTACCTCTCAATGTTCTCCACACCACCCAAGAAACATGTTGAAGATACCATTGCAGCCATCAACACCACCACTGCTCATACTGACCCTTGTCCAGCCTATTGGATAAAGAATATACGCAGTGATATCAGTCCACTAATCACAAGAATGATAAACCTATCATTCACAACAGGATCCTTCCCCTCAGCACTCAAGCAGACTTCAATTAGACCTCTTCTAAAAAAAAACAAACTTGACCCTAGCAAAGTGGAATCATACAGACCCATAGCTAGCATACCATTCCTAGCTAAGATATTTGAAAACGAAGCACAACGACAAATACAAGACTACATCGATACTGCAGCCCCACTAGACCCCCACCAACATGGCTTCAGGGAATTCCATGGCGTGGAAACCCTTCTGATCTCCCTTCTCAATGACATTATCACCTTTGTTGACAACATCCACCAAGGTTGTGTACTTATCTTCATCGACATAGCTGCAGCATTCGACTCAGTACACCACGGTCTGCTCATTGAACGCCTAAAAGAAAAGGGCATTATCGGCCTCCCCCTTGATTGGTGCAGATCGTACCTTGAGGGAAGAGAACAGCAAGTAAGATCAAGATCAACGAAATCAAAGCCCTTCCACCAAAATCAGGGCGTCCCACAAGGATCATCATTATCATCTCTCATGTTTAACATTTACGTACAACCCGTCTGTAACATCATAAGATCTTTCAATGTGCAATGTCAAATATACGCCGATGACATCCTTCTCTACATGCCATTCTCCACAAAGCAAATGGACCTCTCACCTATTATTGATTGTTTTGACGCAGTTTCCGAATGGTTTCTATCTCAAAACCTCCATATTCAACATAAGAAAACGGAGGTACTCTTCATCACGAAAAATCCGAATTTTACCCCTCCACCTCATATAAAAGTGAGAGAAGCCGAACTCCAAACAAAATCTACAATTCGTTACTTAGGAGTCACATTGGATCAACGTTTGGACATGAAATTACACATATCCCACATTGTCAAAGCCGTATATTTCAAGATCCGGACACTCAAACACCTCCGATCCTTATTAGACCCAAGTGATTTCCGAACTGTATATCAAGCCCTTATCCTATCCCATTTTGATTTCGCCAATGCCATTCTCCAAGGTCTCCCACAGTCTACATTGAATCCCCTACAACTTGCCATGAACGCCGCTGCTAGAGTTCTATTTGGAGCAGCGAGGTATAACCACATCACGCCCATCTTATTTCAGCTCCACTGGCTCCCATCACACGGAAGAATACTATTCAAGACCCTCGTACTTACTTTTAAAGCTATCCACGGCATAACTGCTTCATCACTAGTCAATCTACTGCAGCCCACTCCGCCAAACAGATCCAGAAGATCCACATCAGCAAACACCGTAAATATCCCAAGTGCATCAACAAAATGCACACTAACATCATCCAACAGAGCTTTCAGTTTTTATGCTCCCAAGTCTTGGAATACATTGCCTCCAGAAATCCGAGCCATCACCGATCTCATGCAATTCAGGAAGGCACTCAAACACTACTTATTTATACAATACTACCAGATCAATCTTAATCCACCATAGGCACACCCCTCTTTAGAAACCTTCGTATCATAGTGCCTACTCTTCATATCTAGCCGTAGACTGTTCATAAGCCATTATTCAAAGCTTACTGTTACATATGTAAATAGTTGTGTTGCACGTTTCCCTAAGTTATCCAAGTTGTAAATCCCTGTTCTCTGTAAAGACTATTTGTTATTTATGGTTCCTTGTTCCATGTAAACCGCGCTGATACTAAAGAGTGCGGTATATAAGAAAATAAAATAAAATAAAATAAAAGGAAGCACCCTGTATTGGTAGTGCTTTCCTTGAAAAAGGAACCGAAGGAACCTTCTGTGAGTTGGATGGATGAGAACATGGGTGTACGCATCCTTGAGATCTAGAGAACAAAGCCAATCCTGACTCTGAAGGTATGGCAGCAGAGTTCCAAGAGAAATCATCTTGAATTTCTCTTTGACAAGGAATTTGTTCAATTCTCAGAGGTCCAAGATAGGTCTGTATCCCCCTGTTTTCTTTGGGATAAGGAAATAGGGGGAGTAAAATCCTGTACCCTGCTGATGGATGGGTACTTCTTCTATTGCCCCTTGGGCAAGAAGCATAGTGACCTCCTGACCTAACAGGTTGATGAGAGAGGTCGGAGAATTGAACTGCCTTATTATTGTGGGAGTGGGCATGCTTGAAAAATGAAGCTTGTACCCCTCCTTTATGATGGAGAGTGTCCAATGCTCTGCTGTTATTTGCCCCCATCTGGGGGTAAAGTGACATAACCTTCCTGGAATGGTGAAAGGCTCTGGTCCCACGAGAGCCAGGAAGGCTAAGTTCTCTAGCTGAAAATCAAAGGCCTTGTGGAGCCTGAGACTGCTGGGACGGCTGAGGCTTAGCAGTCTTTGCTTTCTTCTGTTTGTGTGGTTGCTGACCTTTCCTGACAAGTTGACCTGCAGAACGTCCCTGCTGAGCATAAGCAGGATAATATTTTTTCTTCTTAGAAAAGAATGGTTTCTTGAAAGATTTCTTTCTAGCAGGATCAGCTGTGGACTTGGATAATCTATCCAAGGTGGAGTTGTCAGCATCCAACTCATTGGCTTTTTCCTGCCAAACTCTACCAAACAGGTTCTCACCAGTACAAGGTATATTTCCCAATTTGTCTTGTACCCCGAGCTCTAGATGAGATGCCTGGAGCCAAGCAATTCTACGTGCACCTATGGCAATGGCAGAGGTTCTGCTTATGCACTCAAAACAGTCAAAAGCTGCACGGTTGACAAATTTAGAAAGATCTTGGGCATGTTTGACCAATGTGAGAAAATCCTGTCTTCTATCCTCAGGAAGAATAGGACTCAAAGCCTCTAAATCACCTGTGACCTCCTTCAGGAACATTCCCATGTATAGACTATAGGAACTGATCCTGGCAGAAAGCATGGAAGCTTGGAAGACACAACGTCCAAAAGCATCCAAAGTTCTGCACTCACGTCCTGGAGGATTAGAGGCATGCCTCTTTGCACTCTTGATCCTTCTCATAGCTGATTCCACTGCAATAGAGTGGTGAGGAAGCTGAGTTTTTTGGAAACCAGGACAAGGAGGGACTCGATACAGAGTATCCAGTCTACGAGAATGAGGAGAGGTGGTAAGAGGTGTCTCCCACATTCTTAACATGAGATCATGCAGAATCTCATGAATGGGCAAGGTAGCTGCCTCCTTGGGAGTTTTGGGATATTGTAAAATTTCCAACTCCTTTGCTCTGGGCTCTGTTTCAGGGGCAACAGTAATGGACAGACCCCGAGCCACCTCCATGATAAAATCCTGAAAGGAAATATCCTCTGGAGGAGACATCCTACGCTTAGGGGAGGAGGGCTCCTCTGGGAGAAGCATTCTTGCATCAACAGAACTGTCAGAATCCTCAGATTCTTCTGAGGACTCGAAGTACCGTCTGTCCGGATGCTCTTCAAGAGCCCGATACCCGTACCGACCGAAGTCGGTACCGGGAGTAATCGGTACCGGAGTAACGGTACCGGAAGGCATTGAATGACTAGGTACCGGCAATGCAGACACCGATGTCGATGTCGATGTTATCAGTACCAGTGCCAATGCCGGTACTGGTTGGATTGTCTGTCGCGGTTCCGAGGGCGTCGATGCCGCAAGGAGAGCCGCCAGACTGCGCTCAATAGCCAGGACTCTCTGCTCTATCGACGCTGCCGATTCCTGGATGTCGGTACCGGAGAAGACCGCCGGTACCCCAGAGCATGGCACCAGTAGTTCTGCCGAGGTCGAGGCTTCGAGAACATCCTGGAGCCCCGATAATGCCAGTGCAGAATCCTCAAGGGCAACGCCAGAGGCATCTCGATGCTTAGAAGGAGATCTACCCTTTGAGGACCGGCTAGACTCATGTTTAGTTACCTGAGATCCACGGGAGGAAGACGAAGCCCTGGAAGACGTCAATGCCACTGAAGCTGCATCAGAGGGAAACAGGGTACTGAGCTTGGCAGCTCGGTTCTGTCGACCTCTCTTGGCCATCATGGCACAAGCCATACATTCCGAGATGGAATGGTCAGGACCTAAACATTTCAGACACCACTCATGGGTGTCGGTGACGGAGATGGTACCGCCACACTTGGTGCACTTTTTAAAACCCGAGGAAGGTTTCTCCTTTATGCAATAAATCCCGGGCCTAAGGCTCAAAATGGCACGTGCACCTGAAAAGAAAAGGAAAAAGTACTAAGAATTTTTATTTTTTTTTAAAGAAAAGAATGAAGAAAGAAAAAACCAGCGGTACCGGTAAAGCGTCGAGGAAGGCAGACGCGATCACAAAAAAGAAGAAAATTTTCTGCGGTGACAGGAACACGACCTGCTGGCTCCGCGGAAAACGAAGAACTGGAGAGAGGCAGTTGGGAAAGGTGGGAAGGCAGCACGGAGGTGCTGTGGGATGCTCCCAAAGCTTCCTAATTGGACGCTGGGGAGGGTTCCCGCGCAGGCTCCGTCGGTACCGACATTACCCATATGTGATGACTACATTCCTGCTTGTTCCTGGAGATAGGGAATAGAGAGACAGAGGGGAGATGCTGGATATAAGGGGTCATAGAGAGACAAGGAAGGTGATAGTCACAAGGGAAGGAGGGGACTAGGGAGAAAGGGAAAATTAGTGGAAAGACAGAAGATCAATAACCGAGATGGATGTAGGGGAGGAACTGAAGAGACAGGGGAGAGAAAAAAATAGCATATGGACTCGAGATCCTAGAAAGAATTAAGAGAAGTGCAGGAAAAGCAGAAACCAGAACCAACACAATTAGAAACATAAAATAGTCAGAACACAAAGGTAGCAACAATAATTATTTTCAATTCAGTAATTGGAAGGTGTCAATTTTTGTAACTTACATGTACTATCTTTATATATCCTTATGTGCATCTCTTTCTGTTTCTCGGTTGTTGCAATGCATGCAAAATCTGGCTTCTTGAGGTTTTAGTTTAACTTTTCTCTACATATTTCTATTGTTAGTTTATGGTCACCTAGGGTCTATCAATGTTCTGGTGTGTGACTGAGGCCATGTATTCTGTTAGCAAGGGATTGGGAGTAATATGACTTGTTCAGTTTCCCAGTAGGTGTAGAGATGTTCTAATATTTAGGGTGCTACCCTTTTCTTGAAAGGCTCTGTGTGAGTTTTGGAACTTAGTGCACTTATGAAATGGTAGATTTTTCTTTAAATACCTTTATTTTTCTTCCTAGTGTGTTGGTGGGAGATAAATATGAATTGTTTTTGAGATTTGCTGTTTTGTACTCTTGATGCTACCAGTTCAGATTCCAGGAGATCTCAGTTTAGTTTTGTTTTGTGGCCCGAGAGCTTCACTGCTCCTGATTTCCAGCTCTGGAGCATTGCAATCCAGCCTGCACACTCTGATCTTACATTCAGAGTTACCAGGATAATTTTTATCATTTACAGTTGTGGTCAACATTATTGGCACCCTTGCATTTTAAGTATGTTATGTACAATATCTTGAGAAATAATTGGAAATATTCCAAATGTATGTCGTCATAATATTTTAATAGTATGTTCAAAGATATACAACAAAAAAAATGTTTATGTAATTTAGATTTAGTAGTTTCTGAGAAAAAAAAAACATGACCTGGACAGGATTAATGGCACCCTTCACTAATATTTGGTTGCACAACTCTTGGCCGTGAAGCCGGCCTTCAAAGGTTTCTTGTAGCCATCTGTAAGTTTCTTAAATCTGTCTGCTGGTAGTTTCTTCCACTCTTCAAACATGATTTGTTCCGGTTCATGAATGTTTCTAGGATTCCCTTTTACCAATGGCATATTTCAGCTCTTTACAAAGGTTCTCTATGGGATTGGGATCAGGACTCAATGCTAGCCAGTTTAAAAAACAGTCCATATGTTCCTCTAACCATTCTTTTGTAGTTTTGAGTGCATATTTTGGGTCCTTGTCCTGCAGGAGGACCCATGACCTTCAACCCAGACCTACCTTTCTGACACTAGGTAGCACATTTCACTCCAAAATATCTTGGAATTCTTATGATCCCCTTACTATGTTCCAGGCCTCCAGTTCCTGAGGCAGCAAAATAACCCCACAACATTATGGAACCTCCATCATGTTTAACTGTTGGAAGGGTGTTTTGTTCCTTATAAGCTTCATTTCTTCACCTATAAATGTATCATTGGTCTGCATTGCCAAAGAGCAAACGTTTGGTTTCATCTGTCCACAGAATATTTTCCCAGGATTGTGGTTTCTCAAGGTGGGTTTGGGCAAAGAACAGATATGCCTTTTTATGTCTGTCTTTGAGCAGTGGGGTCCTTCTTGGCCTTTGTCCATGAAGTCCTTCTTTGTTTAGTATGTGGTGAATGGTGCAGGTTGAAACCACCACTCCAGATTGTTCCAGGTCAGCTTTAAGCTTTTTGGATGTTGTATGTGGTGTTTCTCCAACAATTCGCACTAACCTTCGAAGATTTATTAGATTAATTTTCCTCTTCCCACCATGTCCTAGGATGTTCTTGACAGGTCCATGAGCAGAAAAATTCTTAACATTGCGAACTGTAGATACAGGAATCCCAAGGTCTTTGGAGATGGCCTTCTGCTTCTTTGATGGCTGGTGATAATGACTTTTCTGATGGTCTAAAGCTGCTCTTTTGTTTTCACCAATGTGAAAATGGAACAGGATTTGAATGTGGCCATTTTAAACACTAGAGGCATCATTCACTGGTTGATTCAAATCATGTGAGTACTGACAATTGATGGCAGGTGCATCTAATTTTACTGCAGTTAGAATGTGGTTCTTCTTTTCAAATTGATTTGATTTGTTTATAAGGGTGCCAATAATCATGTCCTGGCAAATGTCCCAGTCTCTATACTATTTTCTATTTCCTTTTCTAATTGGTCTTGTTTTATTTAATTCTTTCATGTGTCAAATATATGTGCACATATAGTTCAATGCCATTTCACTGGCCACTTTTTTTTTTTTAAGAAATATTGGACATTAAGGGGTTGAACTGCAAGGGTGCCAATAATGTTGACTTCAACTTTATATCTTTTCATCACTTACCTGGTCATAGCACTGACCAATAAATACAGTAGTGAAATATTGATGCAAAAGGGACCTTGGAGTGAATCTCCGCAAATACCTGTATCACACTTAGTCTGTCATTTATCCACTTCACGGGTTGGTGGTTGTGTTAAGTTCTAAGATAATACAATTATTAAAGCTTTACTCAAAGAAAAGTTGTCCCCTTTCCTCATTTAAGTACCTGCTTTAGATATTATCAATCACGGTCTTGTCATTTTAACTCAACCTCTTACAGGCCTGCAGAATTTTCACATCTATCTACAGTTTCACATTCTACTGTCTAAAAAAATAAAGTCCAGAATGCATTAAAGCAGGAATCTGTTTTACAAATCTACACAACATATTCAATACTTTCAACATAAAAGAACTGTAGAAATAATTACTTTTTAAATAAGAGAAACCAAAAAGTCTTGATTACATGTCTTCATGCCCTCTATCCAGGGTCAGCCCATCCACTAGGCGGCCACCAAGGGCAGCAGACCTTGGTGTGCAGCCTGACTCAATTTTGAAAGTGGTGGTGGCAGCTCAAAATGGAGCTGGACCGCCACTGCCGCTGTCACTGCCACTGCAATATAAGATGATGGATTCAAGGAGGGGGGGTGGTGATGGCGTTTGGGATGGTGGGCAGTGGGTGTAGCGGCAGCAGCAGGGGCTACTACCTGGAGTGCCAGAAACCCTTGGGCCGCCCCTGCCTTTATTGTAGAAAACTTAAATTAACTCTAGTTCCAAAAACTCCCTCAACAAGGGCCATAAGTTAAACAGAGCCCACCTGTATCCAGTCACAATAGCTGAGCTGATTCAAACACTTCTGACAAAGAAACAAGCGGTTTTTGTCTTATGAAATGAATTTAAAGCTAAGGTCTGAACATGCTAAGCAGAGAATTGCCAAAAGATTTGCAAGATAAAGTTATTCAAAAGGTACAGAGACTGAGGGAAAGTTATAACCAAATTGCAGTCTGTTTGACTCTCTCTTGCTGCACTGGTAGCCTAAGATTAAAAAATTATAGATGTCTCTGGCCGAGACAAGTTTTGCAATTTCCTGAACGACTCTAGGCTTTCCTCCAAGTTCTGATTTAAAAGTTGCTCTGTCCTTTTTTAAAGGTTAGCACTCATTTCTAACACATCTAAATCCTTCCATCATCTCATCAATGCTTTAAGGCGCCAGAGCTCTGCCTGACTCTTGGGGCCTGTGCATGGATTGGAAAACCATGACGTTTCTGGATATCAACTTTCTACCTAAAAGCCAAAATTCAGCTTCCCAAATCTCTCCCACACTTTACTATGTCTCTGGAGCTATCATGTATCAAGGCAGTCAGCTCTTCCCCAGCACTATCCAAAATCTTATCTAGGTGATAAGTGAAATATTCCACCTTTGCACAAGGCAGGAAAGTGACCATTAAGCCATCCGTCTACTAGCCATAATATTTACACAGACCTAATGACAATCACCCGCTGCAACAGTCATCCAACTCTTCCCAACTCTCAGGGTGCGACTATATTACATCTCCGGGGAAGATAGTTCCTGATGCTCTCCTTCCAGGTGACCTTTCTCCTCCAAAGCAGCACAGAGCCTGCCAAGAGTGGAGGTGAGACTTCTTACTAGGTCCCTGAAGATCTCCTGTATATGCCATGCTTTCTGCCTCAACTCCTGCAAGTCTGCTATCCTACTCTCCAGACATCAGAGACTCATTTTCTGAGAGCTACAAGCTCTTTGCATTGCATGCACATGTACGACCTCTCACAAGCTGGGAGATAATTATGCATGTGGCACTCAATGCAGAAGACTGGATAGCACAGCCGTACCTAGCCATGTGCAAGCAGTGTGGCCGCACAGGGTGCAAGGAAATAGAGGCATATTTGGGGCTGCTGGCCTTGGCTCCCCCCCCACACTGCCTGCCCTTGCCCTGCCATCACTTTTCATGTTTCCGTAGTGGCGGCAACAGAAGAGCAGACATCCAATTCTAAACAGACCCCCAGAAAAACCAAAAACAACAAAAAAGAAACCAGGTGGGTCTTTCCAGCTCAGTACTTACATATAAGTCTGATCCCTCCATCTGACGTGTCAGAGGAGGGAGGACCAGACCAGCCATTCAAACGCAGAGTTGCAAAGATCCACATTTGAATGGCTGGTCTGATCCCTCCCTCCTCTGACGCGAGCACACGTCAGAGGAGGGAGGGATCAGACCTGCATACAAGCACAGAATCAAAAAGACTCGAGCGTTTTTTTTGTGTGTGGGGGGGGTTAGAATTGGATATCCGCTCTGCTGTTGCCACAGCCACTGCCAAGGAAACATGAAAAGCGGCGGCGGAGCAGGGGCAGGCAGCGCAGGGAGCCACATGGACATGGAGGTATAGGGTAAGGCAAGATGGGGAGATACTGAGCACGGGGCAAAAGGCAAACCTGTGATGGGGGGGGCACACCAGATGTGCAAATTGCACAGGGTGCGTTTATGGCTCGGTATGGCCCTGCTGGATAGCCGCCGTGTCGCTGCTGGATTGCAGTCTGCACTTTAGTACTGGTGAGCTGTTTAGTTATTTAAAGCTGTTAAGAGTGTAGGGATACTTAAACTAATACAAGTGCGCCTTCAGTTTATTAGGTATCTTTTAAGCTATTTAATTCTAGGTCCTTGCAGTTCATCATGGAACAAACTAAATAATCGGTTGCTAAGGATTAATCATTTACTGCCGGGGTGGGCAATTCCGGCCCTCGTGCACCACAATCCAGCCTGGTTTTCATGATGTCCCTAATGAATATTCATGAGATCTATTTGCATCCACTGCCTTCCATTGTATGAAAATCCCCAATTAAACCTTCCTATCCTCTTAACTGGCTTAAAAGCCTCTAAATCAAATATTGAGCCTGAGGTGGGCGACAGCTGGGGGATGGGGGGGAATCAAATGCTAACAGAAAGCTTTGACAGTGGCATATATTTCATAATGGTCTTTTAAAATAAACAGAAGGGTTAATATTCAAAATAGTTTCTTCAGTTAGCCAGACCTCCTAAGCAAATAAACTCTGGTGAGATGGATATTCCATGGCACCATTGAACGTCCACCCTGGCCACTATTCAGATAGTCCTGGAGCAGTCCATGAGTAGAGCTGAGGTGCAGCCTGCACTTACTGGCTAGTGCAATTTTCAGCGCCACTATCTGCATAATTTTGGATAGCAAAGAAGCTAAGCAGTTTATGTTTTTTTTTTTCATTTTTTGATATACTGCCTTTCCGCAGTTTACAATTTCATAATAAAATCAGATAGAAAAAGGAACTACAATGTGTAAACAGGAAAGCTGGGGAGAGGAGAAGGTAGAGCACGATAAAATGTTCTATGTGGATTGTCTATCCGGATAGTGGTTGAAGATCACCACTACTGAATCTAGATAGTGCTGCTGCTGCTGAGGACTGCTATATCTGGATATTCAGTGCTGGCCAGTATCCAGGTAATAGTGCTGAATAGCTGCTGACTATTGTGGGCTGAATATTATGCCCAGAATTTTCAATTGTAACCTTCCAATTGTGATGTGACGTGACCACCTTGATTGAAGGATAAGGTGTTATACAAATCTGTCTAAATAAATAAATAAATAGACAAAATTTATCAGTTTAACCCAAATATCCCCCCTTTTTCCCCAAAGTCTAAGGCAATTTCCCACCAGGTAAATACTCGTGCATGTATTAAAGCACTAAGCGGTGTGGTGCGGTCCTCATCCACCTGCTCATTCCTTGGGCACCAGTGCCAACACAATGCCACTTCTGCCCCTTCACTCCCCTAGAACCTCCTTCCATCAGCAGCAGTGGCACCTTCACTATCCAAAAAATCACTACCACTACCACCGCCCCCCTAGCCGCCTCCTTTATACCAGGGTTGGCGTTGGCACCAGATGCTTTTATCACCATAAGGATTCATTTTCATCCACTGAAGTTTTAAGTTTCAGAAGCTTCATGAACACAGATGGACAGACAGCTCAGCTACAGTTGTGGTCAACATTTTTGCCACCCTTGCAGTTCAACACCTTAATGTCCAATATCTCCTAAAAAAGTGGCCAGTGAAATGACGTTGGCCTATAGATGCCCACATATTTGACACATAAAAGAATCAAGTAAAAACACCACCAATTAAAAAAGGAAATAGTATAAAAACTGGGACATTGCCAGGATAGGATTATGGGCACCCTTTCAAAAAATTCATATCAGTTTGAACAGAAGAACCACATTCTCACTGCCGTAAAATTAGACACACCTGTCAATTCTAAGTACTCACATGACTTAAATCAACCAATGAATAATGGTTCTAATATTTAAAATGGCCACATTCACTCCCTAGTCCATTTTCACAATGGTGAAGACAAGAGAGCTGCCTGAGACCATCAGAAAAGCCAATATCACCAACCAACAAACTTCAAAGATCATGGGATTCCTGTGTCTACAGTTCACAATTTTATTAAGAAATTTTCTGCTCATGAAACTGTCAAGAATCTCCCTGAACAGAGTGTGAAGAGAAAAATGAATCCAAGAATTTTTCAAAGGTTAGTGTGAACTGTTTGAAAAACACCATGTACAACATTTTTTTTTTTTTTTTAGTGCCATCAAGTCAGTGTTGACTTATAGCAACCCAGCTACCTCTGAGTTTTCTTGGAAATGTATCACTGGAAGTAGATTGCCAGCCTTTTCTTCCGAGCCAATGGAGGGTAAAGTGACTTGTCCAGGGTCACAAGGAGTACCAGTAGGAATCAAATCCTTGATCTTCTGGGTACTAGGCAGTTGCTCTAACCACTAGGCCACTCCTCCTCTCCATGTACAACATACATGCATGTAAAACATACAAAGAGCTTAAGGCTGACTTGGAGCAATCTGGATTAATGGTTTCAACCCGCACCATATGATGCACACCAAACAAAGAAGGACTTCATGTGCGTAGGCCAAGTTGGACCCACTGCTCAAAAGACAAAAAAAGGCATGCCTGATCTTTGCCAATGCTCACCTTGAGAAACCCCAATCCCTCTCCGAAAACGTTCCATGGACAGATGAAACCACACTTGAGTTCTTTGGAAATTTGATGCATTTACAGGTGAAGAAATGAAGCTTATAAGGGAAAAAACACAGTTAAATATGGTAGAGGTTCCATAATGTTGTGGGGCTGTTTTGTTGTCTCAGGAACTGGAGGCCTGGAACGTGTTAAAGGAATCATTAAATCAGAGAACTACCAAGGTATTTTGCAGTGAAATGTGCTACTTAGTGTCAGAAAGTTAGGTCTGGATCGAAGGTCATGGGTCTTCCAGCAGGACAACTCCTCAAACATACATTCAAAAGTACAAAAGAATGCTTAAAAAGGAAAAAATAGACTGTTTTAAACTGGCCATCAATGAGTCCCGATCTCAGTCCAATCGAGAACCTTTGGAAACAGCTGAAATCTGTCATTGGTAAAAGGAATCCTGGAAACATTCATGAGCTGGAACAAACTGCATTTGAAGAGTAGGAGAAACTACCAGCAGACAGATGTAAGAAACTTATATAGTTGGTTACAAGAAACATTTGGAAGCCAAGGGTTAATGCAACCAAATATTAGTGAAGGGTGCCATTATCCCTGTCCAGGTCATATTATGTTTTTTTCTCAGAAATTTCTACATCTACGTTGCACAGACATCTTTGTTTGTTGTTGTATGCCTTTGAACATTACTGTTAAAATATTATGATGGCATACAGTTGGAATATTTCCAATTATTTCTCAAGCTATTGTACACAACATACCTAAAATGCAGGGGTGCCAATAATGTTGACCACAACTGTACAACAGCAAAGTCCGCATACCCTTTCCTTCAGATTGTACTTAATTTATCCTACCAATAGGCACTAATTTCTAAAGGGTTTTTCTGACTTTGTGGTAAAATTTTGAAAAAGAAACCCAATGTATTTACATTTGTTTTAGCTGAATCCACATGCAGTACAGATAGAGCTTTAAGAGGGGCTCTGTGCCAAAGTATTATATTACAGTAGTTTCTCTATTGTAGCTTCAGTGATAGACTCTTTTTATTACCATGGTACACTCTCATTGAAGGTGCTGAAATGAAAATGAAATGAGAAAACTTGTGTTGTTTTGTGCAAACATATTTAACTAGAAAAATCACCTATATTTTCAAAGAGTATACTACCAGAATATTCTGACCTACACCTTGGTATGTCAAGATATAAATAAAAAAATACAGTACGCTTATAAGAAAGTCAAATTTAATTTTCAGCTAGAAAACAATTTGGCTTGGGCTCTTATCTATCCATCCATCCATATCACTTTCCCAAAGGATTAGTTTAAAATATTTTCATGTACAGGTACTTGCATTTCCAAATTTTATCCATTTCAGAGCGGGTCAGCTAACTTAGGCAGCAAGTATATACATAAATTATCCCATGGAAAGTGACTGCAGACATTTACATCTGCCATTTAGTATGCTTGAATTCTCCGGCTCATAGGCATCGGAACAGAGAGCAGCTGTGATTGAGGCAAAGATGCCGTCTGTCTGCCTGCCATAGACCAGATCCCCACGGGCAGAACAGGAGGGGAAGTCCCCGATCGCAGCCTCCACGCAGATTGTCCGCTCTCAGGGATTTGATCTCCCATGAGATCAAAAGAGAAATAATGTGACAAAGCCTCCTTCTGTCTGCTGGTGGGAAATCAGGGCAGGCAAAAGGAGTCTCTCCCGCAATCCTCCTTCTCTTCTGCCTGCAGAGATTGGGAAATCAGATCCCCAGGTAATTTTATATGTATACATTATGAAAAATGCACTTACAGTAACCTTTCCTCAACTCCAACCCAAGAAATACCTCTACTCGGGGTGGATCAAGTACTGCACATTTAAGCTGTAAAACACATACATTTACATACATATAATCCAGGCAATTATATAAAAGACTATTTATGCACATTAAACACTGTTTTACCTATGGAAATGCTTTTTTAAAACTCCTCCCCTAAAGGGGTAATTTGCTATCAGTTAACACATAATTTGCTCCAAGGTCCATAACGCAAACAGCACACTTTATGACATTAACGCATGTTAATTAGTAAGTGACATCTTAAATGAGGACTGTACCTACAGAGTTTGCCCATTTATTATGAAGGTATATATACACACCAATTTGCCAAGAAGTTCAGTAGCCAATATCTGGGGGTTAGCCCCCTTGAAAATTGACCAAGGCCAAGTTCTTAAATTTAAGGTCTTAAAAAGTGGACAAACTACACAGGCAAATTTAAGGCATGGAAAACTTTTCAGGAATTTAGTGCTGATTTTCAGCTTGAAGTACTTAAATTAGGATCCTAAATCTAGGCAAAGACAGGCCAATTTTCAAAAAAATCCACCAGAGCACAAGTGTTCTGTCTGAACAACCTGCACTCCTCCCCTGGAGGTGGAGGATTTAGGTGACGATGGCAGATTTGCAGGTTTCTCATCCACCTTTCCATTGGAAGTGCGTTCTACTTCTTTTGCACCATCAGACCTCTTAAAGGTGAATTGATCACTTTTATCAACAGCTTTTCCAAACTTTTTTTCCCAGCTCCGGCCTGGGTACCCTTTCACTTTTACAAAACCAGCTGATATGTCCTGGCTCTTGATACTTGAAGCAAATAACCCGCCCTCTTTTCTTTCCTTCCCCTTGACCTTTAATGAAAATTATCTTCATTCCACAATCCCGAAATATCCCCTCTTATTTCATCCTTGTGTTGAAGTACCTTAAAGAGCTCTTGTTAGCTTTGATTCGAACTAACACCAAGCTTCTCCACAGTGTAGGTCAATTGCTGGATGGCTTGTAAAATAAGATCTGTTTCTCCCACCGCTCCTCTTACCAGCCCTTCATTTCTTCTGGACAGCAGGTGAACTCCACGTTCTTTTTCTCTCTCCCTGAACAAACCTTTCTTCTCAGAAGCTTCAACAGCTATCGCTGATAATTCTTGAAAAGTCAATTCAAGATTAACCTTATTTCTTCTTTTCTCTCTCAGTGCAAATCATCAGCCATCAGACTGACTACCAAATGTTCTTAAAACACTTCCTCAACATCTTGCATGGCAGTGGATTTCCTTGCAATAATGCGGGACATCTTTTCATGAAGGTCACATCTGAAAGTTCTAACCAATTCACATGGTAACTGCCATCGCTCATAAAATTCTCTCATTTGGAGGTTTATAGGAATCTTGTTCCCAAATTCTCGCAGCAATCTTTGAAATAAGTCCTCTACATTCTTTTGCTGCCCCTTATATATTTTCATCACCTCCTTCACAGGATTCTTCAGGTGGTCTTGCATAACTTCCCATTGATCCTCCAGTGGATCTCTCAATACTTTTAAAGCAGACTTTGTCATCTGTAGCCACTCCTCCACTATTGGTTCCCCCATTCTCAAGGGATAGCCAGCAAAACCGAAATTCTCTTTTCCCGAGGGACATACAATGCAGGATCTCTTGGCACTTCCATTAACCTATCCAATGCAGTTTGTGCTAATGAGCTTGACTCTCTCTTTTCTTCTTGGAAAATCTGGATCAGTTCTGCTTGTTCCTGGCTCAACCTCTCCTGATACCACAGGTGGTGTTTGAGTTCTTCCATTTCTATCTTCCTATCTTCCATGTTTTTGTGAAATGCAGGGAAATAGAGCTCACACCAGGACACTAACAATGTAATCTTTCAAAACTTTCCTACCAAATCTGCAATTCTCTTTTCTAAATTTCAACTTAAAAACAAAGTTTGAATATAAATTTGAATCCTGCCAACTATACCAATTTTGTGGATTACTCTCCCTGAGCCCAGGCCTTTCCCGCGAACACTTAGTTGTGGTCAAGTGGATATAAGAAACAGGTCAGGCCCTGCCAAGCTGGTATGCACAGGTGAGATCTTCCTCAAATAAAGTATTAATTATTTAATTAAAATGATGTCAAATAGAGAGAATTAAAATATAATTTGTTAATTCTTTATTAAAACATAAAATAACTGTTTATTAATTATATTAATTTTCCTTCCTTGAGTTAGAACACAAATTAGCAGTTCTTATTCGCTCTGCAGATGAACAATAATAACTTCATTAGACAACAAAGGATCAGATAAGTATCTACCTTCTGCTTCTAAGGAGTTACTTTGATATGCTAAACAATTGCTATCATCAAAGATTAAATTTTGATACTTTACGTTTACTTCTCTTTTCAGATGTTTCAACAAATTCCCTCTGGAACAGGGAAGTATGAGCTTCTCTGAACTCTAATTGCAGTTCTTCTTTTAGATTGCTAGACTGTGTGATAAATGACACAGTTCCTATCACTGGCAGCCAAGGCGTTAACGTTGGTGCGCTGTAGTTTCTCCTTTACCTTTCTGTCTCTAGGAAAATGGCAGATGACCTTTCATTGTCTTCTTGGTTCAACAGTGACTCAGGTGCAAAACCTGCTATCTAATTTTAATAAATGAAAAGAAAGAAAATCCTGTCTGGCCTAATATGGGACTTATCTTTATTTCATCAAGTAAAGTAAGTATACTCCTTTCTTTAGGTAATTGTGTTTTTTTTTTCCTTTGCCCATAAAACCTGGGTAACAGGTTTATTTTTTCTAACTGTTCCTAACATGAGGTAAAACAAAATGAAATGTGGGTTCCCTAGCTTTAGAGACCTTGCTCTGCAGTTTATCCTCAAGCGCTTTACACAAGCACTCTGTCAGCCAAGAATTCACTCTCGTTCTCACAACTGAGCTTAATTCAGGTGAGATCACTCATGGCAATCTCATTGCATTCTTGAGATTATTCACAGTGATTCAGCATTTCACTTAACACTTCAGGCCTGCACAGGTCTTGCTGGAGCGTGGCCCTTGTTAGCCTCTGAATTTATTTATTTATTTATTATATGCCGCCTTTCATGATATCAAGGCGGTTTACTGTACATTGAACAAACTGAAATTACATAGAACAGGGCATTATAACTTGGAGATAACTATTTTACAGGGAACACTGCTGGGTTTAGGGATTCTTCAGGTATATCCCACCTGAAACCTCTTTAATTGGAATGTTAAAATTCATTCAAACCTCTCTCAGCCACAGACATAGTGGCAAAAATGTGCGAGACACTTTATTTACACATTCTCTCCACATACACACCACTCTCATTCATAAACAGCTCTAACTTTACTCTCAGATCATTAATGTAGGCTTTAAGAGGTATGGTCACCCAGTCACTCAAACATAGGTCTGTTCACTTTGATTCCCTGGTGGTCTCTGGCTTAGAGAAACTCAGATATCCCAGGAGATAACCTCTGGTTCTAGAAATTAACTAGGAGGTTTCTATGATATCTCCAAGAAAGCATCAATAGGGTGCTGAATCTTAGCTTCCTCCTAGGCTTGGGATTCCATCCCTGATCTGTGATGGAAGTTGGCCTCTTCAAATGGTTGCCTTGGTGATGTCCATTAAACTATATAAGAAAATTTAATTTTAAATTTAATTATACCCAATACAGAATTAAAATCATCTAAAACCCCTCTAGAAACGATCCTCACACTCTGTTTATACTCTTTACCACTTCATAGCACAAAAAAAAAGCTGTTAACACCTCTGAAATCTTTAAACCATTTCCCATAAAATAAACTGTTTTCCCAACTCAGATTCTTCACCAAAACATAAACATACACTCTTGACTCCTGACTAGACCCCCCTTTGGCTCTGAAAAATTCTTATTCTGTGCTACAGCACGTTCTTCAAATTAAGGAACTATCCCTTCAAATTTTCGCCCAAATTCCTCACCATTAAATACATTTTCAAGAGTTCCGATTCCCTTCGGTACAAATTTTTTAAACAACAAGGACACTGTCCCTTTAAATTTAAAAACAAACATAGGGTCATAATACTAAACAATCCCTTATACAAACCCTATACTCAATTCCACTTTACATTTAAACATTTTCCTACCTTTCCTACCATGTTCCCTGTAAGTATTAGCGTATGTGTGTCATATCCTCTCGTGTTAAATGTATCTCCTAATTGACCGCTTTGACCCGGTGAAAAGCGGGATATAAATACAGCTAAATAAATAAATAAATAAATACCTTTAAGACGAGGCACCTTTAAATCTACTGGAGCTCAGCAGAGTCCAGATCTGATGGTTCATATTACCTCGTGGTTTCAGCGCATGAGGAGCTCTTGCTCCCAGCTCCATCCTGAAGCATGGAAACACCCTGGAAACTCTCCGTTCCAGGTTCCCATCACCTTAGGAAGTTGGGGAGCTCTTCGTTTGCCACCATAGACCCCACGGCAACTTTTCTTTCTATTTTTAACCTGCTGGCCTTTTTCCGGTGCTAAAAATCAGCATTGGAAGCCTCCCCACTACCATGGAAAACTTTGGTGGGCATTTTTTAAACTTTGTTTTACACATGGCCTCGTTCTCTGAATGCCACATTCGAATGCGGCCTACCCTGAGGCCTTATCCCGACACCACGGCTTTTGCAGCACCGCGGAATGGTACAAGACACCAGGGATAGTTTATTATAATTTTTCACGCTATCCACAATACATCCATAATCATTCTCCTAAAATAAGAAAACTCATACACATAAAATATCAAGTAAGAACACATTACACACTGTAAAACAGTAACTACAATGCTAATAGGAGGAACGGGCTTCAGTAAATAATTCCTTTTAGCAATTTTCTAAAACTTTTTTTTTTTTAAATCTACTGTGCCCTCACCTCTAAATGTGTGCTCTCGAGCCAATGCTGACTCCTGGTGACCCAGAAGCCCCTGGGTTTCCTTGGAAAGGCTTTTCTTCCAAGGCAATGGAGAGTAAAGTGACTTGCCCAATGCCAGGAGTGCCAGTGGGAGTCAAACCCTGGGCTCTTGGTCACCCGGCCACTGCTGTAACCACTAGGCTACTGGCCTCTAAAAGATAAGCTTTTCCATAACCTAGGAGCTACAACTAAGTCACACGAATTCTAGACAACTTGCCTCTCCTTGAAATAGAACTTCTAATATAGAGGCCATGCTGGACTGCAGATCCTGAGCTGGCACAGACTTTCATATACTCTGGAGCTTCTGAGCTATCCATACATGATTCTGAAAAAACAACAAATATTAGATTGCATTCACAGCTCAATCAGCAACCAGTGGCATGCCATCAGGGAAGGAGTAACAAGTTCCCACATGCAATAACCAGCTAAAAGACGGGCTGCCACATTCTGAACAACCTATGATGAATTTATTTATTTGCAGCACTTTTATACTGTTATAGGTAATGAGACATCATAGTGGTTTACAAACTTAAAACAGGGGAGGCAGGTTATCATACATGAACACTCAAAGGAAGCAATGCAAACTGAAACAAACTGGGCAAAAGAAGTAGGACAAGAGCTTCCAGGACAAGTGCAACACACAGCTGAAGGAGATGGGCAGGGAGCACCGGGTGACCAGTCTGGGAGCCTATGATTGCTAGGAGAGTCACAGGAAGGCAAGCTCAAAAAGCCAGGTTTTCAAGCCTACCTTGAACTTCTTGCAAATTAGTTGACTGTAAAAACAAGTCGACTCCACTACAATAATCTAATCCACGTAAAATCACTGCTTCCTTATCGTTCCTCCAGTTTAGTCCTCCACCTCTGGGTTGTGTACCTCCTCCTGCAGCTTGGAGACTGGGCATGTCAAAATCGTGACATCACTGGATGTAGCCTGCTGGTATCTCCCATCAGCTCCAGTGTGTCCAGTCTCCATGCAGCAGGAGGGGTAGTGAGCCTAGGTGCTGGGCTCACTTGAGAAACTGATAAGGAACAGTTAGAGTAGATTGAGATTAGTTTTAGTTTTGGGTTTTACTTTCATGCTAATATTTTAGTTCCTGTCTTTTTTTTTTTTAAAAAAGGGGGAAGCTGGCCATGCCTCTCTCTACCCTTCTTCTGTCTGCAGTTTTGTCTTCCCTAGCAGCTCTCTCCTCCTTGCCCGTACGGAGGAGAGCTCTGCACAGTACACGGCGATCCTCCGCCAGACCCGGGATGCCGATCATCTTCAGAACGTGGGACAGGAGAGAGACGCGCTTGCTCCGCGGCCGGCCGCTCGCTCCAGCACTGAGCGGGGCCCATCTGGGCTTGAGCAGCACAGAGCACAAAGGAGTGAATCGTGGTAAGAGAAAAGCGTGGGGGAGCTGTGCGGGGAATGATCCGCAAGCTGGAGAAGCTCAGCGCTCACCGTTTAAGCGGGAGGCATTTGGCGCCATTTCAGGGCATTTTGCTGCTTGGGCCATTTTGCCTGCATGCTTTGCTGTGTGGCGGTTCCCTGCGGCACGGCTCCTAGCGGAGTTTAAGCTAAGATTTATGTTTTTAAAATTAAGGTAGTTGAGTTTTAAGTTAGTTTAACTGTAAGGAATTGGGACTCCCGGGTACGTGTCCTTTTTCATTTGTTTTTATTTGGCTCATATTCTGACAGCTAAGCTTTAGAAGATATAGGGGCTTGTTTACAAAAATCAATGGGGCTGCGGCTCCGATAACAATTGGAAACTGCTACCACGGCTTTGTAAACAAGCCTCACAGTCTCAGTTTTTCTTTCAAGTTAATTTAATCTTCTCCGCTTCAATCATGGACATTTTGGTGGTGAAACAGCCCGGCTGAAGCGTGAGCAGTTGATTCCTGCGCTCTTGTGAGCGGGAGGCAGCCTAAGGTATTTTTAACATGGCCGCAGTCTCAGTCCTTTCTGAACTGCCTAGCCTAGCGAAGTAAATTATTTCCTTAATTTATGTTTTTACTGTCCAGTTAATTTTATTTAATTTATCTTAGCTCTTTTGTTTTTTTTAAAAAAGGGGGTTGTATTTCAGGAGTCGTTTCCTTCCGTCCTGGGGGAGATTAATTGTATTTGGGAGCTAATGGTAGACAGCGGGTCCTTATGTGTTTTGTTTAATCAATTTCAACTTTCATCCCCTGGATTTCCTGGCAAGAGGTGTCGAGAAGGAAGATTCCTACGATCTTCAGCATCGGGGCTGTGGAGTGTTTCCCAACCAGATTTTATTTATTTATTTTATTTAACAAGCTTTTATATACCGCAACCTTCCAGTGATCATATGCGGTTTACATATAACAGTCAAGGAAACAGGATAACATTTCTGTTTTTACATTGAACATTGCATAAATTATGTGCATTAACAACTGAACTTTTAAACTTTTAAACTTTGGAGAACTATGTACAATTAACTATGTACAGTTAGAAAAGTGAGTTCAACAGTAAAGGTAGATATGTATAAGCATCGTAGACAGTGTAATGGTCATAATATCATGAGACATTGCGGTGTTAGGTTCAATGTGTTATATAGTTATCCCTTGCCGACCAGTCTTGACACTGCTTGGCTTCACAGCTCTGCTGCAGTGCGGATTACTGGGGGACCCTACCCACGAAATGGACCCCTTAGACCTTACAGGGTTAATTCAATTTACATTAATTTCAAACCGGTTTTCTGATTGTTACCTTCTTCTCTAGATTAGTATCCTTTGCTTAGCAGGGGCACTAATAGCAGTGGGGGAGGCAGTTCCATTATTTGAGAAGGGCCTAGGGCATTTAGAACGGAGTTCTTTTGCTCCGGCAGAGTGCTTGTCCATTCTCTGAGAGGAGAAGCACAAATGTTAAAAAAAAAAAAAAACCACACACCTTTTATTCGCACCCAAACTCAAGGAGGTATACACATCCATTGTGCTCCTTGGGGCTCTTCATCTGAGTGAGGTTCCGCCTCAAATATTAGTTCAGGTATATATTCAATCTTTTGGTTTTTCATGTCTTTCCCTTGGCCCAGAATTCGTAAGTTTCAGTAGGATTGAAACAGGGCAGTATTCAAATGGGAAACTTGCCTGCTGCATTTAGGCGTGATTTTTTTTTTCTTATTCAGGCCCGCATGTGTTCAACCCCAGCTGTGTTTTGGGTGCCGGGGAAGGCAGCCACCGGAGAGTGAAGCGGTACGGAGCAGTTTCTTCCTAGGGGACCATTTGCAGTTTCTTTTTTTGGTTTCCGTTAACTAGATTTTATTTTAATTGCTTCAAAGGCTATGTGACGAAGCCTGTGGAGGTGCACTATGCTGAGGATCTGATTACATTCCCGGGTCCAGAGAGAGTTTCTGAAGAGTGTTCCCAACCCTTTTTACCATGCCGGCCAAACCACAGGGCCTGGTATGGGATGGTATAAAGGGATGTGACTCCCACCTAATCCTTAAGCATCCCTGGGGTTATGCAGCTCAAAACGTATTCAGTGCACAATAGCTTGATGCAGGAACGTGTGGAAAGACCTAATCCGGTAGGCCATGGTTGTTACCATGCACATGTCAGAGTGCTGCGTGTGTGGGCAAGTGATCTAAACGGTTGATACTTGGTTGCTTTCTCCTGAGAAGGATCTCATAGACAGTCAGAGACAGGAATAAAGAGGTATTTGGGAAAAAAACGGCATATAGCATAGTTACTCACTTGTAACAGGTGATCTCTGGGAACAGCAGGAATTTGGTCTTCACATATGGGTATCATCGGTACCGACGGAGCCTGCGCAGGAACGCTCCCCAGCGTCCCATTAGGAAGCTTTTGGGAGCATTCCACAGCGCCTGCGTGCTGCCTTCCCGCCTTTCCCAACTGCCTCTCTCCAGTTGAGTTTAAAGCTGAGACAAAGAGAGAGAGAGGGAAAGAGAAAGAGATAGAGAGATACAACTCCTAGGGGAGGTGGGTAGGTTGTGAAGACTAAATTCCTGCTGTTCCCAGAGATCACCTGTTACAGGTGAGTAACTATGCTATCTCCAGGAACAAGCAGGAATGTGGTCTTCACATATGGGGACTCCCTAGCTTTAGATGCCAGGGAGAGACCCCAGAAATTGTGTGCCCCTGTGAAAGGGCTCCACTTCCCCCCATGGATCTCCGGCATCCAACCAGGGATGGCGGGTAGGAGTTGATTAAGTATGGAACAGGTGTTGAAGAACAGCCTGACCAAACAAGGCATCCCGGCGGGAGTCCTTGCCCAAGCAGTAATGGGCTGTGAAGGTATGAACCGAGGCCCAAATGGCTGCTCGACAGATGTCGTGGATAGACACAGAGTGCAGATGAGCCATTGAAGCTGCCATGGCTCTCACATTGTGAGCTGTGACATGGCCCTCCAGAGGAAGGTTCTTACTCTGATAGGCAAAGGAAATACACTGTGCAATCCAGTTGGACAGTGTTCTCTTGGAGACTGGAAGTCCCAAATGAGAAGGATCAAAAACAACAAATAGTTGAGAGGACTTTCTATGTTGCTGTGTTATTTGCAAGTAAAAGGCTAAAGCCCTTTTACAGTCTAAAGTATGAAGATTCCTTTCTGCATTAGATGCATGAGGCCTTGGAAAAAACACAGGCGTGTAGACCGCTTGGTTGAAATGAAAAGGCGAAACCACCTTCGGCATGAAGTGTGGATGAGTCCTAAGGACTACCTTGTCATGATGGAACCTTGTATAAGGTGGATCAGCTACTAGTGCTTGCAACTCACTGATGTGGTGTGCTGATGTGATTGCAATGAGAAATATAACTTTCCAGGAAAGGAATTTCATAAGAACATAAGATATGCCATACTGGGTCAGACCAAGGTCCATCAAGCCCAGTATCCTGTTTCCAACAGTGGCCAATCTAGGTCATACGTACCTAGCAGTTTCCCCAAAAGACACAGGTTCTGCAATGCTTGTACTAGGTCAAGCATTGATATCCTGTGTCCCTTCTTAATAATGGTTTATGGAACTTTCCTCCAGGAACTTGTCCAAACCTTTTTTAAACCCAGCTACACTAACAGCCTTTACTTCATCCTCCGCTAACAAATTCCAGAGTTTGATTACACGTTGAGTGAAAAAATATTTTCTTTTATTAGTCTTAAATAGTTTACCCTGTAGCTTCATTGCATGTCCCCTAGTCTTCCTATATTCTGATAATGTAAACAGTTGATCTACGTTTACCCATTCCACTCTGTTCATTAATTTATAGACTTTCTATCATATCTCCCCTCAGCCGTCTCTTTTCCAGGTTAAAGAGCCCTAACCTTTTTAGCCTTTCTTCATAGGAGTATCCTTCCATCCCTTTTACCATTTTGGTGGCTCTTCTCTGAACCTTTTCTAATAACGCTATATCCTTTTTAAGATACGGTGACCAGAATTGCACACAATATTCAAGGTGCGGTCTCACCATGGAACGATATAGAGGCATTATAATATCTTTTGTTTTATTTTCCATTCCTTTCCTTATGATACCTAGCATTCTATTTGCTCTCTTGGCTGCCGCTGCACACTGGGCCGAGGGTTTTAACATGTTATCCACAATGACGCCTAAATCTTTTTCCTGGGTGGTGGTTCCTAATGTGGAACCTTGCATCGTGTAACCATAGTTTGGGTTGTTCTTCCCTAGGTGCATAACTTTGCACGTGTCCACATTAAATTTCATCTGCCATTTTGATGCCCAGTCTTCCAATTTATCAAGATCCTCTTGCAATTTTCCACAATCCTCTTGGGTTTTAACAACCTTAAATAGTTTTGTGTCATCTGCAAATTTGATAACCTCACTCGTTATTCCACTTTCCAGGTCATTTATTAATATGTCAAAAAGCAGCGGACCCAGCACAGATTTATTTATTTATTTAACATTTTTTATATACCGTCCTTCTACAAATCAGGACGGTTTACATAGAACATTATATGGCAGTATGTTTCAACTGTTTACATGGAACAATGAACAAGGATAAATATGTGTGTCAGAAATTAGAAACAATACATGGAACTATTTACAGAGAGTAACTATGTACAAGGTATATACAGAGTAAGAGATACTATATGTTTTTTTTATAATCAACATTGAGATAGTATGGGTAAGAGGAGGGAAGCAGGGGGCTAAGAATTAAGGTGGTTGGGAGAAGTGCTCCAGGAATAAGTAAGATCCCTGGGGTACACCACTATTCACCTTTCTCCATTGGAAAAATTGTCCATTTAGCCCAAACCTCTGTTTTCTATCTTTTAACCAGTTCTTGATCCACAGTAGTACACTGCCTCCTATCCTATGACTCTAGTTTTGCCAAAAGTCTCTGATGAGGGACCTTGTCAAAGGCTTTCTGAAAGTCCAGATACACTATATCAACCAACTCACCTTTGTCCGCCTGTTTATTCACACTTTCAAAAAAAACATAACAGATTAGTAAGACAAGATCTTCCTTGTCTAAAGCCATGTTGGCTGTCTCCCATTAGGCCATGACTATCTACATGCTGAGTAATTTTATTCTTTATGATGGTTTCTACCATTTTTCCCGGTACTGACGTGAGGCTCACAGGTCTGTAGTTTCTCGTATCACCCCTCGAACCCTTTTTAAAAATTGGCGTTACATTGGCGATCCGCCAATCTTCAGGTATTAGAGATGATTTTAATGATAGTTCACAGATTACTAATAGCAGGTCTGCAATCTCATATTTCAGTTCTTTCAACACCCTTGGATGTATACCATCCGGCCCAGGTGATTTGCTACTCTTCAGTTTATCTAATAGTTGTAATACATCTGCCCAATGTATTGATTTTTCCTTCAGTTCTTCCGCACCTTTAAATACCACTTCAGTCATGGGTAACATCCCTACATCTTCCTCAGTAAAGACCGAAGCAAAGAATTCATTCAATCTCTCCGCTATTGCCTTGTCGCCTCTTAGTGCCCCTTTAACTCCTCTGTCATCTAATGGTCCAACTGACTCTTACAGGTTTTTTGCTACGAATGTACTTGAAAAAAATCTTTATTTCGTGTTTTTACTTCCGCAGCAAGCTTCTTCTCAAATTCTCTCTTTCCCTTCTTTATCAATGCCTTGCATTTGACCTGCCAGTGCCTGTGCTGTTTTCAGGTTTCATCGTTTGGCTCTTTTTCCCATTTCCTGAAAGATGCTTTCTTGGCAACAGCCTCTCTGACCGCACCTTTAAACCATGCTGGCAGTTTTTTGGACTTCCTTCCACTTTTCTTAAAGCGTGGAATACAGCTGGTCTGGGCTTCCAAGATAGTATTTTTCAACAGCACCCAAGCTTGATGTAAGTCTTTAACCTTTGCAAATGCTCCTTTTAGTTTTTTCTTAACTATTTCCGCATTTTATCAAAGTCTCCCTTTCAAAAGTTAAAAGGTAGTACTGTGGATTTCCTTACTATCCCTCCTCCACTAATTAAATCAAAGGCGATCATGCTATGATCACTATTGCCAAGTGGCCCCAACACCCTTATCTCTTGCACTAGATCTGGTGTTCCACTAAGGACTAGGTCTAATATGGCTTCCCCTTTCGTCAGTTCATGGACCAGCTGCTCCAAGAAGCAGTCGTTTATGTCATCTAGGAACTTTATCTCCCTAGCATGTACTGCCGTGACACTGACCCAGTCGATACCGGGGTAATTGAAATCGCCCATTATTATTACCGCGCTGTAACTTTTGTTAGCTTCCTTGATTTCTTTGAGCATTTCATCATCTATTTGTTCATTCTGGCCAGACGGTCAATAGTACACCCCCACCGCCATCGCCTTCCCCTTTTTACATGGAATTTCAATCCATAGAGATTCTACAGCAAATTTTGTTTCCTGCAAAACTTTAATCCTTTCTGACTCAATGCCCTCTCTAACATAGAGCGCAACCCCTCCACCAATTTGATCAGCTCTATCATTACGATATAGTTTGTACCCAGGTATCACAGTGCCCCACTGGTTGTCCTCCTTCCACCATGTCTCTGATATTCCAATCACATCTAACCTCTCATTTAGTGCTATATATTCTAACTCTCCCATCTTATTTTTTAGACTTCTAGCATTGGCATACAAGCATTTTAGAGACTGTATTTTATTCATATTAATTTGGCTATTGGTAGACATGGGTAATTTGGGATCTTTAAGCTCTGTCTGCTCCATACTCGAGGGCATTTGGGTTACTTTACTCTTTTTTGGAACCTCTCTGCTTTTGGTAGTATCCTTCAAGGATACATTCTTCCGAACCATCTGCTCTTGGGTGACTGTCGGCTTTCCCCTATTATCTAGTTTAAAAGCTGCTCTATCTCCTTTCTAAAGGTTAATGCCAGCAGCCTGGTTCCATCCCGGTTAAGGTGAAGCCCATCCCTTCGGAAGAGCCCCTCCTTTCCCAGAATGTACCCCAGTTCCTAACAAATCCAAACCCCTCATCTCTGCACTATTGTCTCATCCACACATTGAGACTCCGGAGCTCTGCCTGCCTTTTGGGTCTTGCACGTGGAACGGGAAGCATTTCAGAGAACGCTACCCTGGAAGTTCTGGATTTCAACTTCCTACCTAAAAGCCTAAATTTAGCCTCCAGAACCTCCCTACCACAATTTCCTATGTCATTGGTACCGACATGTACCAAGACAGCAGACTCCTCCCCAGCACTATCTAAGACCTTATCTAGGTGGCGTGAGGTACGCTACCTTCGCACCAGGCAGGCATGTTACCAGGCGATCCTCATGTCCACCAGCCACCCAGCTATCTACATGCCTAATGATCGAATCACCAACTAGAACGGCTGTCCTGACCCTTCCCTCATGGGCACATGGCCCTGGAGAAACTTCCTCGGTGCGAGAGGGTTTTACATCACCTGGAGGACAGGTCCTAGTTACAGGATCACTTCCTGCCACACCAGGGTGATGCTCTCCTGTCACCTGACCTCTCTCCTCCATGGCAACAGGGAAGCTGCCAGACTGGAGGTGGGACTTCAGGACTATATTCCTGTAGGTCTCGTCTATGTACCTCTCTGTCTTTCTTATGTTTTTCAAGTCTGCTACTCTAGCCTCTAGAGAACGGACTCGTTCCCTGAGAGCAAAGAGCTCCTTGCACCTAGTGCACACGTAAGACCTCTCACCAACTGGGAGAAAATCATACATGTGACACTCAATGCAAAAGACTGGAAAGCCCCCATCCCGCTGCTGGACTGCTGTCTGCATCTTAGTTTTACGTTTTTGTTTAGATCTTTAAGTTCTTTACTTACTAAGGGTTGCTATGGATATTTATACCAATAAAACTGTACCTAATACGTTTAATATACCTTGTTCACCTGAAGCTTAATTAATCTCAGGTCCTTAGTGTATGTCCGATTTGGGTAACAAGCTTCACCTGAGAGCACCTCCTGTCTTTTAAGATGTGTAAGTACCTAT
The DNA here is from genome assembly GCA_033557465.1 of Ichthyophis bannanicus. Classification (NCBI taxonomy): domain Eukaryota; kingdom Metazoa; phylum Chordata; class Amphibia; order Gymnophiona; family Ichthyophiidae; genus Ichthyophis; species Ichthyophis bannanicus. The sequence goes on along the minus strand of CM066036.1, from coordinate 546,078,863 downwards.
AAAGCACAGTTACTTACCTGTAACAGGTGATCTCTGGGAACAGCAGGAATAAGTCTTCACATATGGGTATCGTCGGTACCGACGGAGCCTGCGCGGGAACGCTCCCCAGCGTCCAAAAGGAAAGCTTTTGGGAGCATCCCACAGCACCTGCACGCTGCCTTCCCGCCTTTCCTAACCGCCTCTCTCCAGTTCGAGTTTTAAAGCTGAGACAAAGAGAGAGTGAGGAAAGGAAAGAAAGATAGAGAGATACATCTCCTAGGGGAGGTGGGTGGGTTGTGAAGACTTATTCCTGCTGTTCCCAGAGATCACCTGTTACAGGTAAGTAACTGTGCTATCTCCAGGAACAAGCAGGAATGAGTCTTCACATATGGGGACTCCCCAGCTAGAGATGCCTGGGAGATCACCCAGGTTGTGAGTCCCTGGGAAGGGCTCTACCTCCACCCATGAATCTCAGGCATCCAGCCAGGGATGGAGGGTGGGAGTTGGTTAGGTATGGAACAGGTGTTTGAGAACAGCCTGACCAAACAAGGCATCCCGGCGGGAATCCTTGTCCAAGCAGTAATGGGCTGTGAAGGTATGAACCGAGGCCCAGGTGGCCGCTCGACAGATCTGGTCGATGTACACAGAATTTAGATGAAACAATCCAACAACAAGCACGATTCCACGTGCAACAACCAACCCAGTAAAAAAACGTGGAATGCAATTGAAAGGACACACAAAATTCTTTATTAAAAATATTCCACTCCAGCCATTGGCCCAACACAGGCCGTGTTTCGGAAAAGAGCCTTCTTCAGGGGCATATAGGCTGTTTTTGCAGGGGAAATCACCTGATTAATATCACACCTATAGTGCCAGGGGAACCTTTCAGATGGAATAGTAGGCTATTCTTTAATGTCAGTCGTCACTCTAGTATGTGATACTTCTGTTTGCAGCACCACACTGGTGCTCTCTATTGAGTGACGACTGACATTAAAGAACAGCCTACTATTCCATCTGAAAGGTTCCCCTGGCACTATAGGTGTGATATTAACCAGGTGATTTCCCCTGCAAAAACAGCCTATACGCCCCTGAAGAAGGCTCTTCACAGAATTTAGATGAGCCATAGAGGCTGCCATGGCCCTCACATTGTGAGCTGTGACATGGCCCTCCAGAGAAAGGTTCTTACTCTGGTAGGCGAAAGAAATACACTGAGCAATCCAATTGGACAGAGTTCTCTTAGAGACTGGAAGTCCTAAATGAGAGGGATCAAAAGCAACAAAGAGTTGAGAGGACTTTCTATGTTGCTGTGTCCTTTGTAAGTAAAAAGCAAGAGCTCTTTTACAATCCAGGGTATGAAGATTCCTCTCTGCACTTGAAGCATGAGGTCCTGGAAAAAAGACAGGTAAATAAACCTCCTGGTTCAGATGAAAAGGTGAGACAACTTTAGGCATAAAGTGTGGATTAGTCCTGAGGACTACCTTGTCATGATGGAACTTTGTATAAGGAGGATTAGCCACCAAGGCTTGCAGCTCACTGATGCGGCGAGCTGAAGTGACTGCAATGAGAAAAATAACCTTCCAGGAAAGAAATTTCAAGGAGGTAGTGGCTAAGGGTTCAAAGGGTGGCTGCATAAGCTGGCCAAGAACCAGATTCAAGTCCCATGCCACTCGAGGTGGTCTGATGGGAGATTTAGTCAAAAGAAGGCCTCTCATGAATCTTGCTATAAGAGGATGAGAGGAAATAGGCTGTCCATTGAGAGGTTTAAGGGATGCTGCAATAGCACTCAAATGGACTCTTACTGAATTCGTTTTAAGGCCTGCATGGGATAAATGCAGCAAATACTCTAGTAAAGAATTCAGAGGTATTGCAAGAGGGTTAAGACCCTTCTCTGCACACCAAATGGTAAACCTTTTCCATTTAAAAGCATAGGAACGTCTAGTGAAAGGCTTTCTGGAAGCATGAATGATATCCTTCACTTGCTGAGAAAGATGCAAATCTTGAAGGTCTAGGCCTTCAGCAACCAGTCTCTGAGGTGAAGAGACTGGGGATTTGGGTGCCACAACGTTCCCTCCTCCTGGGACAGGAGGTCTGGAGCAGATCCCAAGTCCAGGCAGGGAGCTTGGGAGAGATGCAGAAGTAGAGGGTACCACACTTGGCGTGGCCAATGTGGTGCTATAAGGATCATAGACCCCTTGGTCTCTCTGAAGTTTGAAGAGTGTCTTGGGAATTAGGGAAATGGGTGGAAAGGCATAGAGGAAGTCTTGCCCCCAATGAAGGAGGAAGGCATCCCTGGCCTGAACTCCCCGACACGGAATCCTGGAACAGAACCAGGGAAGTTTGGCTATCACGGACTTGCAAATAGGTCTATGTCCGGGGTTCCCCAAATTCGGAAGATCCTGGCTATCTGGTCCCCATGGAGGGACCATTCGTGTGGAAGCAGAACTCGACTGAGTCTGTCTGCCCAAGAGTTTTGAACCCCTGGAAGATACACTGCCATGAGATGAATTTGATGCTCTCTGGTGAAGGCCCACAATCTCAGAGCTTCATTGCAAAGTGACAGAGAGCCAGTCCCGCCCTGCTTGTTCACGTAGAACATGGCTACTTGGTTGTCAGTGTGGATGAGGACTGTCTTGTAGCTGAGCAGGGTGTGGAAGACTCTGAGAGCTAGAAAAATTGCTCTGAGCTCTAAGAGGTTGATATGTAGAGATGTCTCCTGTAAAGACCAGATGCCTTGAGTGGAGAGATCTTGAAGATGAGCTCCCCAACCTGTTGGAGAGGCATCTGTTGTAAGGGTTGCTTGGGGTAACACCTGTTGAAAGGGGGACCCCAGCAACAGATTTTGAGTGGACTTCCACCAGTGGAGGGACCAAAAGAGGCGACTGGAGGTTGCTATTTTGTCTGACAGGCAACCTGATGCCTGGGTCCATTGGGTGGACAGAGTCCACTGAGCTGCCCTCATGTGAAGGCGAGCGTAAGGAACCACATGCACAGTGGATGCCATGTAGCCTAACAGTTGTAACATCTCTCGAGCAGTTAAATGGGATTTTAACTGAATTTGTGAGGCTAACTGCACCAAGCGTAGGCAACGGGCCTGGGGAAGATAGGCCCTTGCAGTTGTGGTGTCCAGTAAGGCCCCTATGAACTCTAGAGACTGAATAGGGGTGAGATGGGATTTTGGAAAGTTTATTACAAGTCCCAGATACTGAAGGATACGCCTTGTGCAGGTTAGAGAAGTCTGGGCCTCTGACTGGGATGGAGCTCGGATGAGCCAATCGTCCAGATATGGGAATACGAATATCCCTAGAGTGCATAGAAATGCAGCTACTACTGCCATGCATTTTGTGAACACCCTTGGTGCAGAGGCCAGACCGAAAGGAAGCACTCTGTATTGGTAGTGCTTCCCTTGATAAAGGAACCGAAGGAACCTTCTGTGTGTTGGATGGATGAGGACATGGGTGTACGCATCCTTGAGGTCTAGAGAGCAAAGCCAATCCTGACTCTGAAGGTATGGAAGGAGAGTATCGAGAGAAATCATCTTGAATTTCTCCTTGCATAGAAACTTGTTCAATTCTCTGAGATCTAATATGGGTCTGTAGCCCCCTGTTTTCTTTGGGATAAGAAAGTAGGAGGAGTAGAACCCTGAGCCCTGTTGAAGAAGGGGTACTTCTTCTATTGCCCCTTGGGCAAGAAGGGTAGAAATCTCCTGACCCAGAAGGTCGAGGGGAGATGTCAGAATTGAACTGTCTCACCATGGTGTGAGGAGGAAGGTTTAAGAAATGAAGCTTGTACCCCTCCCTTATGATGGAGAGGGTCCATTGCTCTGCTGTGATTTGTTCCCATCTGGGAGCAAAGTAAGCCAACCTTCCTGGAATGGTGAGAGGCTCTGGATGTTCTGGAGCCAGAAAGGATAAGCTCTCTAGTTGTAAGTCAAAGGCCCTGAGGAGGCTGAGGCTGTTGGGCCGTAGCAGTCCTAGCAGCCTTAGGCTTGGCCTGTTTCAGTTGTTGCTGTCTCTTTGTAGCAAAACGACCTGCAGTAGATGACTGCTGACCATAAGCAGAATAATATTTCCCTTTTTGGGGAAAAAATCCCTTTTTGAACAACCTTTTCTTAAAAGGAGCAGAAGTAGACTTTGAAAGTCTATCTAAAGCAGAATTTTCAGCATCCATTTGGGTGGCCTTTGCTTGCCAATCTTTGCCAAAAAGGTTTTCACCTGTACAAGGAAGGTTGCCTAGTCCATCTTGAACCCAGGGTTCCAAATCAGAAGCTTGTAACCAAGCAACTCTGCGTGCACCTATGGCAATTGCCGAGGCTCTGCTGGCACCTTCAAAAGAGTCAAAGGCTGCACGGTTGGAAAACTTGGAAATATCCTGGGCATGTTTGAGCCAGGTGAGGAACTCTTCCCTTTTATCTTCTGAAATAAAAGGAGATAAAGTTTGCAGGTGATCTGTAACTTCTTTTAGAAACATCCCCATATAGAGACTATAGAAGTTGATTCTGGCAACAAGCATACTGGCCTGGAAAATTCTCCTGCCAAAGGCATCTAAGGTTCTGCATTCTCTTCCTGGAGGAGCAGAAGAGTGCCTTTTTGTACTCTTTATCTTCTTCATAGCAGACTCCACCACAATGGAGTGGAGAGGAAGCTGAGTCTTATGGAAGCCAGGACAAGGAGGAACACGATACATGGTGTTCAACCTGCGAGAATGAGGAGAAGTGGTGAGAGGAGTCTCCCATATGCCCAACATGTGATCATAAAGAATCTCATGTATTGGTAAAGTGGCTGCCTCTTTAGGAGCCTTAGGATATTGTAAAATATCTAATTTTTTGGCTCTAGGCTCTCTTAGGGGCCACTCAAATGGAAAGGCCCCTGGCCACTTCCCTAATGAAGTCTTGAAAAGACAAGTCTTCTGGAGGAGACATTCTCCTTTTTGGAGAAGAGGGCTCCTGAGGATGGATCACCGATGCTTCGACAGAGACCTCTGATTCATCAGAGTCTTCAGAGGAATCGAAGTATCGCCTGTCTGGATTCCTGCAGAGCCCGATATGCGTACCGGGTGGTATCGACATCAGAAGTGATCGGTACCGATGGGCATCACAGAACAGTGTACCGCTGCAGTCGACACCAAAGCGGATGTCGATGCAATCGGTACCGGCACCGGAAACGATGTCGGTACTGGTGCCGGAGTTGGTACCGGCAACGGAGTTTGTTGCAGTACCGAAGGCATCGCAGCTTGTATGAATGCCGTGATGGCACGCTGCATGGTCAGGATATTCTGATCCATCGACGCAACCAATGTCTGGATGTTGGTACCAGTGGGAACCACCGGTACCCCAGAACATGGCAACAGGTGATCGGTCGAGGCCAAGCCATCGATGTCAACCTGTGACCACATAGATAAAGCTTTGGAAGCCGGAGCCTCCCGCCGGGGTAATTTTGCCGGTGCGGATTCCTCGAGGGCAAGCCCGGAGGCATCTCGATACTTAGAGGGAGATCTACCCTTCGAGGACCGGCTGGATTTAAGTTTGGTTACCTGAGATCCATGTGAGGAAGAAGCAGCCCTGGAAGACGTCGATGCAACCAAAGCTGCATCCGAGGGAAACAGGGTACTGAGCTTAGCTGCTCGATTCTGTAGACCTCTTTTAGACATCATGGAGCAGGACTCACAATCCGCAATGGAGTGGTCAGGACCTAAACATTTTAGACACCATTCATGGGTGTCAGTGACAGAAATAGTGCGCTGCACTTCGTGCATTTTTTAAACCCAGAGGCGGGCTTTTCCATGAGGAAAAATTTGGTAGGCCTAAGGCCAAAGAAGAAAATGCACTGAAGTGAGAAAAACAGTAGGTTTTTTTTTTTTTTTAGAATAAAGAAAGAAAAGACCGGCAGTACCGGTCCAGCGTCGAGAAGGCAGACGCGCGACCAAAGAAATAAAATAAAATAAAGAAATTCTTCAGCGGTGACAGGAACATGACCTGCTGGCTCTGCGGAAAAGAAGAACTGGAGAGAGGTGGTTAGGAAAGGCGGGAAGGCAGCGCGCAGGCGCTGTGGGATGCTCCCAAAAGCTTTCCTTTTGGACGCTGGGGAGCGTTCCCGCGCAGGCTCCGTCGGTACCGACGATACCCATATGTGAAGACTCATTCCTGCTTGTTCCTGGAGATAGCTACGATTATCCCAGGGGTGGGTGGGTGTGGGGAGGGAGGGAGGGAAATAACACTTATTAAAAGAGGGCTGCTACACAGTACCCTGTCCTGTGCTGCTGAGGTAAGCTATATTCTTATTTGATTTAAATTATAGCTCTTTGCTGCTGCTAGGCTCTAACTTATTATTAAATTTAAACTACAGCTCTCTGCTGGGTTCCAAATTTAACCAGAAAGCTCTCTTTTGTGTTTTAAATTTAAACTAAAAATACTTGCTGATACTAGGCCCTGACTGATTTAACAAAAAATAGTGGGTTCAAAGATTAAATAGCTTTAATAGAAAGAATTCCTTTCAGAAAATTCCCAGAAGTATATACTCACAATTGCAGATCTCTCTCCAGAAGTAACAGTCCCTTTTTCTAGTCCTTCAAGACTGAGGATCACAGAGCTCTGGTTGAGCTATTTATGCCTGTGCTGCTGAAGTAAGCTGTGACCAACTTCCTGGATGATTAACAGTCCTTGCTTGGATAGAAGGAGTCTTTCAAAATGGCCTTTTGAACTGCCACCTGGTGTTAACACCTATTGAAAATGTTTCACAGATCTCTTGCCCCCTAGGTAGAAGGCCTGTCTGTAAAGGTCTCTACAAGATTTTATTTGCTGCTCAAAGAGTACTGACCCCGTTTTGCCTTTTGTGCTAATCTATATTCTTATTTGATTTAAATTATAGCTCTTTGCTGCTGCTAGGCTCTAACTTATTATGAAATTTAAACTACAAGCTCTCTGCTAGGTTCTAAATTTAATCAGAAAGCTCTCTTCTGTGTTTTAAATTTAAACTAAAAGTACTTTCCAGATGCTAGGTCCTAAGTGACAATTAAATTTAAACTACAGCTCTCTGCTGGGTTCCAAATTTAACCAAATTTAATTCAAAGAGGTAGTAGCTAAGGGTTCGAAAGGTGGCTTCATGAGCTGACAAAGAACTAGGTTTAAGTCCCATGCCACCAGTAGTGGCTTAATGGGAGGCTTAGTTAGAAGAAGGCCTCTCATAAATCGTGCTATAAGAGGATGGGAGGAAATGCGTTGTCCATTTAGAGGCTTGAACGAAGCAGCAATAGCACTCAAATGGACTCTTACTGAATTAGTTTTAAGTCCTGCATTGGATAAATGAAGGAGATACTCCAGTAATGATTCCAAAGGTATCGCATGGGGGTTAAGACCCATCTGCGAACACCATATGATAAACCTTTTCCACTTGAAAACATAAGAGCATCTTGTGGAAGGTTTCCTGAAAGCATAAAGGATATCCATTACTGGCTGAGGAAGGTTAAGATCTTGAAGATCTAGGCCTTCAGCAACCAAGCCCTGAAATGCAGACATTGGGGATTGGGATGCCATAACATTCCATTCTCCTGAGACAGGAGATCTGGAGCAGACCCTAACTCCAGGGAGGGAGCTTGAGAGAGTTGTAGAAGCAGAGGATATGACACTTGCCGTGGCCAATGTGGTGCTATGAGAACCATATGGCCTCTGTCTCTCTGAAGCATGAACAGGGTTTTGGGAATTAGGGGAATGGGCGGAAAGGCATAAAGGAAGTCTTGACCCCAGTGAAGGAGAAAAGCATCCCTGGCCTGAGAGCCCTGAGCCGGAATTCTGGAACAGAACCGGGGAAGTTTGGCATTCAACGGACTTGCAAAGAGGTCTATGTCCGGGGTTCCCCAAATCTGAAAAATCTTAGCCATCTGGTCTGCATGTAGAGACCATTCGTGTGGAAGCAGAACTCGACTGAGTCTGTCTGCCCAAGAGCTTTGTATGCCTGGAAGATAAACTGCCAGGAGATGAATCTGATGCTCTCTGGCGAGGGCCCATAGTCACAAAGCTTTGTTGCAAAGCGACAGAGAGCCTGTTCCTCCCTGCTTGTTCATGTAGAACATGGCTACTTGATTGTCCGTATGGATGAGGACTGTCTTGTAGCTGAGCAGGGAAGATTGCTCTGAGCTCTAAGAGATTGATATGCAGATGAGTCTCCTATGCAGACCAGGTGCCTTGGGTGGAGAGGTCTTGTAGATGAGCTCCCCAACCCATTGGCGAAGCATCTGTTGTGAGAGTTGCCTGGGGTAAAGGTTGTTGAAATGGGGACCCCAGCAAGAGGTTTTGAGTGGACTGCCACCATTGGAGGGACAAAATAAGGCGATCTGTGTTTGCTATTTTGTCTGACAGGCACCCTGATGCCTGAGTCCATTGAGTGGATAAAGTCCACTGGGCTGCTCTCATATGGAGGCGAGCATAAGGGACCACATGTACTGTAGATGCCATGTGGCCTAGCAGTTGTAACATTTCTCGGGCAGTGAGGTGAGGTTTTAGCACTGCTTGAGAAGCTAACTGCACCATGCGACGGCAATGGGCCTGAGGAATATAGGCCCTTGCTCTTCTGGTATCCAGCAAAGCTCCTATGAACTCTAGAGACTGAGTGGGAGTTAGACTGGATTTTGGGATGTTTATGACCAGACCCAAATACTGAAGGATACGCATCGTGCAAGATAGGGAAGTCCTGGCCTCTGACTCTGATGGGGCTCGAATGAGCCAGTCATCTAAGTAAGGGAAGATGAATATCCCTAGAGTGCGTAGAAATGCTGCTACCATGGCCATGCATCTTGTGAACACTCTTGGTGCTGAGGCCAGGCCAAAAGGAAGCACCCTGTATTGGTAGTGCTTCCCCTGGAAAAGGAACCAAAGGAACTTTGTGAGTTGAATGGATGAGAACATGAGTATACGCATCCTTGAGATCTAGAGAACAAAGACAATCCTGACTCTGAAGGTATGGCAGCAGAGTTCCCAGAGAAATCATCTTGAACTTCTCTTTGAACAGGAATTTGTTCAATTCTCTGAGGTCTAAAATAGGTCTGTATCCCCCTGTTTCTTTGGGATAAGGAAATAGGGGGAGTACCTTGTTGAAGAATGGGTACTTCTTCTATTGCCCCTTGGGCGAGAAGGATGGTGACCTCTTGATCTAACAGGTTGATGAGAGAGGTCTGAGAATTGAACTGTCTTACCATTGTGGGAGGGGGCATGCACAGAAAGTGCAGCTTGTACCCCTCCTTTATAATGGAGAGTGTCCAATGTTCTGCTGTTATCTGCTCCCACCTGGGAGCAAAGTGATATAACCTTCCTGGAATGGTGGAAGGCTCTGGTCCACTGAGGGCCAGGAAGGCTAAGTTCTCTAGATGAAAGTTAAAGGCCTTGTGGAGGCTGAGACTGCTGAGACTGTTGAGGCTTGGCAGTCTTTGTTTTCCTCTGTTTAGTTGGTTGCTGACCCTTTCGGACAAGCTGACCTGCAGAAAGTCCCTGTTGGGAATAAGAGGGATAAAACCTCTTTTTCAAGAAGAAAGGCTTCTTGAAAAACTTCTTTCTGGCAGGATCAGCTGTGCTTTTGGATAATCTATCCAAAGTACAGTTGTCAGTATCCATCTCATTGGCTTTTTCTTGCCAATTCTTGCCGAATAGATTCTCACCTGTACAAGGAACATTTCCCAGTTTGTCCTGCACCCAGAGTTCCAAATCAGATGCCTGGAGCCAGGCAATCCTTCGTGCACCTATGGCAATGGCAGAGGTTCTGCTTATGCACTCAAAACAGTCAAAAGCTGCACGATTGACAAATTTTGAAACATCCTGGGCATGTTTAACCAGTGTAAGAAAATCCTGCCTCTTGTCCTCAGGAAGAAGAGGGCTCAAAACCTCTAAATCTCCTGTGACTTCTTTAAGGAACATTCCTATATATAAAATATAGGAACTGATCTTGGCAGAAAGCATGGAAGCCTGGAAGGTACGACGTCCAAAGGCATCCAAGGTTCTACACTCACGTCCTGGAGGATTAGAGGCATGCCTCTTTGCACTCCTGATCCTTCTCATAGCTGACTCCACAACAATAGAGTGGTAAGGAAGCTGAGTTTTCTGGAAGCCAGGACAAGGAGGGACTCGATACATAGTATCCAGTCTGCGAGAGTGAGGAGAGGTGGTGAGAGGTGTCTCCCACATTCTCAACATAAGATCATGTAAAATCTCATGGATAGGCAGGGTAGCTGCCTCTTTAGGAGCTTTGGGATATTGTAAAATTTCCAACTCCTTAGCTCTGGGCTCTGTTTCAGGAGTCACAGTAATGGACAACCCACGAGCCACCTCCCTGATGAAATCCTGAAAGGAGATATCTTCTGGAGGAGACATCCTTCGTTTAGGAGAGGAGGGCTCCTCCTGGAGAAGTATCCCGGTACCGGCAGAACTGTCAGAATCCTCGGAGTCCTCCGAGGATTCGAAGTATCGTCTGTCCGGATGCTCTTGAAGAGCCGATACCTGTACCAGACTGCATTCAATAGCTAGGAACCTCTGGTCTATCGGCGCTGCCGATGCCTTGGTATCGGTACCGGAAGCAGCCGGTACCCCAGAGCATGGCACCAGTAGTTCTGCTGAGGTCGAGGCCTCGAGAACATCCTGGAGCCCCGATAATGCTTTGGAAGCCGAAGCCTCCCACCGGGGCAATTTTGCCGGTATGGAACCCTCAAGGGCAACGTTAGAGGCATCTCGATGCTTGGAAGGATATCTACCCTTTGAGGACCAGCTGGATTTATGTTTAGTTATCTGAGATCCATGGGAGGAAGACGAAGCCCTGGAAGACGTCGATGCTACTGAGGCTGTATCGGAGGGAAAAAGGGCACCGAGCTTGGCAGCTCGGTTCTGTCGACCCCTTTTGGACATCATGGCACAAGCCATACACTCGGAGATGGAGTGGTCAGGACCTAAACATTTAAGACACCACTCATGGGTGTTGGTGACAGAGATGGTACCGCCACACTTGGTGCACTTTTTAAAACCTGAGGCGGGTTTCTCCATAGTGGAGGGAATTTTGGGCCTAAGGCCCAAAATGGCGCGTGCACCTGGAAAGAAAAAATAAGGAATATATATATTGTGATGACGAAGGCAGTTCAGAGGAAATGGAATGGCAGAAAAGTGAACCCTGTTCCTTTAAAAATGCTAGCATTCAGGGTTTCCCTAGTAACCAAAGACCTCTGAGTCAGAGTACAGCCAGCATCAAGCCCCGCCCACGTCAGCACGTCAGAGCTAGGTTGAATCCTAGCAGCTTCCATGTGTGCTGGGAGAAGGGTGTGGTCCCTAAGAAAGATCAGTTTAAAACTGCTGTGTTTGAGCAGTCAATTAGAAAGAGCGCAGGCACGAGTGCAAGGAAAGGAGTCTCGAGAGGAGCTCCAGAAAGCAGCAGAGGAGCCTTGGGAGGCTCGAGCAGAGCTGAAACTAAGAGCAGAGACGAGCTGTGGGATCTAAGAGCAACAGGTCCAGGGCAGACACAGCTAACAGGGAAATTGCCACGAGGAAGGCAAGCGTTTGATGAGAGAAGGCAGCATGGCTTTGAGCAGGAAGGAGTGGAACAACTAAGAGGCCCAGAGTTCAGGCAAGTGTATGTTCCAGAGTCCCTGCATAAGAGAAAGTTGAAGGAGTTAGTTCCTACTGGAGGAAGTAACTCAGCTAGCCAGCTAAGCTGTAAAAGTAGAGAGAATAGCTTGTCTGCATTCCCTAATCTAAGTCTCTCTGAGGAGATAGAGCAGAAGAAACTCTTGCTAGAAAAATTAAATGAACTGTTGCAGAAGCAGAGTAGTAAGCTCTACGACCAGGTACCCTCTGAGAACTGCTGCAATGAATCTGTAGAGGAGATGGAAGCAGAATCTTATGATAATGAGCCTGAAGAAATACAATGCTCATTTTGTAGGGCAAACAAGCCGGAGGTGTGCTGAAGCTTAAGCACATGTGAATGAATGAATGTTTAAAGTAATGAAGCTTGTTTGAATGAGAGATACAGCAAAGAAAAATAACTGGAGGTTTTAAGCTAAGCTGTTTCTCCTATTTGCCTGGAAGTGAAATGAAACTTAATGGACATTTTGAAGCTGTCTGTGTGTGAGGAAGCTGTGAGTAAAACAGTCTTCCTGGGAAGTTAACTTGCTTTAAAGAAAGTTTACAGCCTGAGCTTTGGAAGCTAATTCCGGTGTCAAAGTTAACTGCTTAAACTGACCTACCTGTGAATACAACTTGTGAACTTTATTCTTTGTTTTTGGAGAAGAATCCATTTTTGATGCGAGGGGAAAATCCCAAGAAAATAAAATATTCTCTGTTTTCGCCTAACCACTTGTGGACACACTACTTTGCCTGATAGAATAAGTAAACTACAGTACCCAGCAGCCTTAGCTGGCGGCCATATTGGTGAACCTTATTCAAAGGGCAACAAGGCGACACTCTCCTGCTGCCCGGCTATACGCCCGGCCAGGAGGTGGCGACAATATATATATATATTTTTTTTTTTTTTTAAACAAAAGAAAGAGAACCGGCGGTGCCGGTGTAGCGTCGAGGAAGGCAGACACGACCACAAAAAAATAAAGAATAAGGAATAAATTTTCTGCGGTGACAGGAACACGACCTGCTGGCTCCGCGGAAAATGAAGAACTGGAGAGAGGCAGTTGGGAAAGGCGGGAAGGCAGAACACAGGTGCTGTGGGATGCTCCCAAAAGCTTCCTAATTGGATGCTGGGGAGTGTTCCCGCGCAGGCTCCTTCGGTACCGACGATACCCATATGTGAAGACTACATTCCTGCTTGTTCCTGGAGATAGGTTTGTAGCAGCTTCAGGTCTGTGGAAAACTGGAGGCGCCTACATACAAGAAATATATCTAGTTAGAAAGATAGTGGATAGAAAGCAATAGGGTTCTTCCATCTGTCTATGGTCAGTAAGTAACCGCTCGTTTGGGAACGTGGGCGGTGCGTCAAACTTGGGATTGTCTTTTACAGCTGGGAGCTTTAGTGCCGGTTCCGCAAGAGGGTTGTGGCATCGGTCGTTACTCTATTTATTTCATAGTACCAAAGGAGGAACGATCATTCTGGTCTATACTGGATCTGAAAGGGGTAAATCTTTAAGTACCTCACCTTCGAATGGAAACTTACGTTCAGTAAGGGTGGCGGTTCGAATGGGAGAGTTCTGGACTGCTCTAGGTCTGGTCGTAGGTGCAATTCCTCATAAGATCAGTTCAGAAGCAGTTTCTAAGGTTCGCTCTCCCTTGGGGACATTTCCAATGTCAAGTATTACCCTTTGGTCTAGGGACAGCTTCATGTACCTCCACCAAGGTGATGGTGGTGGTAGCGGTGGCGCTGCGAAAAGAAGTCATCTTAGGGCATCCTTATTTCGACAAATCCAAGATCAAGAGCGTGCAGGTTACAGACATAAAAAGTTTAGTTCCCTCTCAGGAGCTAGAGTTCTTGGCAGTGCGCTTCGACACAGATATGGGAGCAGTGTTTCTGCCTGATCGGCGAGCTCAAATCTTGTGACAGCTTCTGCGCAAGTTTGTGTCCACTACAGCTCCTTCGGCATGTAGCTGTCTTCACGCGTTAATAACAATGGCGGCAACCTAGAGGTAGGTTCATAGGCTAGAGTCCTCATGCGGCCATTGCAGTGGTTGTTGCTCCGCCGTTGGACGCATCAGAACGATTCCCTGAACAAACGTTTTCTAGGTCCTCAGTGTTCAGGTGATCCCTTCAGTGGTGACTTTGTCCAGGGAATCTGGCAGCAGGCGTGCCACTGGGGCAACTGAAATGGCGTCCGGTGCTGACGGATGCGAGTATCGCAGGTTGGGGTGCATTGTGGGGATCTCCTCGCACAAGGAGCTTGGAAAGACCAGAAGGGCCAGCGATCTATCAACAGTCTCGACCTGCGAGTGATGTTCTAGTACTTCAGGCATCCGAAACCACGGTGAATGGTCGAGCAGTGCAAGTGCTTTCGTACAACTTTTCAATGGTGGTTTGCCTCAATCGGCAGAGCGGAACGGGAAGCACTGCCATGGAGGAGGAACGCAGGGGCGCTATTCGACTGGGTGGAGCCTCAGCTAAAGGCGATCTCGACGGTGCACATTACAGGAACGGACAACTTGAGGGCAGAGTGCTCAGCAGAGTCCGGGTGGATGCTGGGGACTGAGAGTTTCATCCGGAGGTGTTTTCCCAGATAGTCCACAGATGGGGTGCTCCGATTTCGGACCTCATGGTGACTTATCCTTCAGCCAAAGCAACTTGCTTTTTTAGCAGAAGACGAGAGAGGGTGGCTGAGGGGATCGATGCTCTATTGCAACTTTGACCATCATAAGGACTTTTCTATGTCTTCCTCCCATGGGCGCTCATAGATCGGGTGACGCAGTGCTTCGAGGCTCAGCGGGGGAGAGTAGTTTTGGTGACACCAGACTAGCCGAGATGGCCGTGGTATGCTGATTTGGTCCGGCTTCTCATCAAGGAGCCTTGCAGATTACTGGTAATGAAGAGTCTGTGGATTCAGGGTCCACTTCAAATGCCTCAAGTGGATTGATTCTTGGTATGGCTTGTCCATTGAAAGGGAGAGGTTAAAAAAAAAAAAAATTATCCTGGGGCGGTTATTGCGACCTTTCTCAGGGTCAGGCAAAAACAAAAAAAAATCCAATTCTTTTGCATAGGTACGTATATGGCGCATGTTTGAAGACGGGTGATCTTAGTGACAACTCAGTTCTTCCACGGTCTCTGTGCCATTGGTGGTTAAGTTCTTACAGGAGGCTTTGATAAGGTCTGGCGGCTGTCTCTTTAGGAGTCCGTCTGGCGGCTTCTGCCCGCTATAGAGGTGGCTTGGATTTTACGTTGACATGGTTCGTCTCCTAAAAGCGGTCTTTAGGTGGTGCTCTTCTTGCTGAGGGAGGTGCCGCAGTGGGATCTCAACTTGGTTCTGAGGGCATTGACTAGGGATTCTTTTGAGTCCTTGCACCAAGCTTCAGACAAAGATCTAACCTGTTTCACTGGATTCAAGCAGTGTCCTTACCAGTATTGGGTTTCGCAGAGGGAAGCATCCCTGACAGTAATCTTCATCGCTTGGACATAAAGAGAGTGTTGCGGCAATACTTAAAGGTCTCAGAGGCCTTTCGTAAGTCTGAATGGATCTTCGTTCTGTTTGGAGGTCTCCGTAAAGGGGAAGTGGCTGCTAAAGCATCTATTTTTCCAGATGGGTCCGGGAAGCTATTGTGTCAGCTTATATTTTTCATGGTAGTCAGGCGCCAGAGCAGTTAAAGGCTCACTCTACTACAACGCAAGCGATGTCATGGGTGGAACACGGATTGGTTTTGCCAGTGGAGGTTTGCAGAGCGGCCACCTGGTCATTTCTTCATACCTTCAGTAGACACTACCGCCTGGACATTATGGCAGCAAATGATGCTTATTTCGGGTCGGCGGTGTTGCGATCCAGGGATAAAGGTCCCTCCCAATAATTACTGCTCTGATATATCCCAGAGGTGGAGGCCTAAACTGGAGGAACAATAAGCAAATGGAAATTATACTTACCTGGTAATTGTTGTTCCTTGAGGAACTCCAGTTTAGTCCTCATTCCCGCCTGGGGGGGGGGGGGGTGATCTATTCAGAGTTTATTTTCAGATGGGAAGGAGCATCTATTTTTGGAAAAAAAGAAATCCTTTCGGTTTCTGGATCGCAGTGAGTATTACTGTCTGACCTGTTTTACTTTCCTTCTCTCTTAATCGCTTTAAGGGGTGGAACCGGGAAAGTAAAAGAATAAGAAAAATAAGAACGTAAAAAAGAAAAAAAAATCCTTCTTGTTGAAGATTTGATAGTTTAGTTCTCACTTATGGTTATGGATACAGTTGAAATTAAATTATAGCTACTTATTTGTTGCTCCTTTGAGTTTGCTTTGTCAATAGTTCACTAGGGCTGATGGGAGATACCAGCAGGCTACATCCAGTGATGTCATGATTTTGACATGCCCAGTCTCCAAGCTGCAGGAAGATGTATACAACCCAGAGGTGGAGGACTAAACTGGAGTTCCTCAGGGAACAACAATTACCAGGTAAGTGTAATTTCCATTTTAACAGCGGTATCAAAATATACAATAGACAATCAATACTAAATTTACCTCAAGACGCAACTTAATGAATGCAGATCTTACCACGCTTCCTATTTGCATTTTCACAGCTGCTCATTCACCCGAACTCCTAGAGTGTGCACACCTGGCAATTCAGTATCACCTACAGGGAATATGGGATTTGTACTCAAAAAAGAAGTCAAAGGCTTTCTTGCATACAAAATTTCTGTTTTCATTAAGCTGATAGCCAATTTATCCCCCATCCAATTGTTTTATGTAGTTAGTACATGATTAATCATTTTAGCAATACCAACAGCAGATTCTATTGGAATAAAAATCTTGGTATCACCTGCATATATCTTATAAATTACATTTAAATATGTTACAAGATAAGGTAAGAGGTAAAAATGTAGGAGCTTGACATGGTCCAAATATCAGATTTATGTTCTATGGTACCACTGCCAATGAAAGTAGAGCTTTTTCTTAAGGAGGTACACAGTACCAGCACCTTTTCATTGCCTGTCAAAATTGACCCCATGGTCCTAATGTATTAATGAAAGAGACCTGCATATGAGTACCAGTACGTTTCTTGCTAAGAAAAATGCACTAAATTAAAGTATAGTGTCCATACAATACAGTGCAGATATCTACCACCAAGTAAAATATTGATAGCTGACATAGTACCTGTAGCATTACCGCTCTTACTCATCTATATGCTTAAATGCTAATAACTGGTATCTGTCAAGGCCATGTGGTCTTGGTGCAAGAGGGCATCGTTAGAACCACAAGCAGCATCTGCTGCATGCCCTACGTTCCCAGGATTTTATCCCCTGCACTTGTCTAGCAGAGCAGGTGCAGGGGATTCAATCCAGAAGGAGGAGTAGCCTAGTCATTTATTTATTTAACATTTCTTCTATACCACTTTACTTGTAATCAAAGTGGGCTACAATGAACATTAGGGTAGGTGGAACAGGATTAACATAAAAGCTTATAACGAACATAATAAACATTCAATGAACATGGGTTTGATGATATTAGGAATCCTACTCAGGATGTGGTTTTGATTGGGGGCGTTTGCTGTCGGTGGTTAGAAGGAGAGGGGTTGGGGAGGGTTTGTGGGGGAGAGTGGGGTTAGGAGGGGGGAGGGTTGAGGAAGGTTTGTGAAGGGGGATTGTAGTAGCTGGTGGTAGGGATACCATGATTATGTGTCTGTTCTGAAGAATTCAACGACTAGAGAGACCACTCATCCTGCAGCGTCAACAGGCACAAACAAAGAGCAGGACCTTTTTCTTGAGGAGGTTCGCAACTCTATTTAACTAAGCATGATGTCTGATCGACACATGTTTCGGCCAGGAGCCTTCTTCAGGGGATTACGACCTCTATAAATATATAACAATTCAATAAGTTAAACACATAAGAACAATATGTATGTATGTATATAAATAAATAAATAAATAAATAATAAAAACCAAAGGTGTAACCAAAAATTACATGATATGTATGCATATGGAAGCGTGCTGAGCCTAAATAAATATAAACATCAATTGTGTGCATCAAGCATAATGAAATTTTGGTGTCAAACAATAAAATATAAGTATATACAGAGCTAAGCTAAACATAAAAGTGCATAATAGTAATTTGTATGCATCTATTTATGATAATAAAATCCAATTTGAGTGCCTATAGATAAGAACATCAAGAGTCAAAAACAGGGTATATATAAATATATATAGTGATCAGGTGACAGTAGGCGGACAAAAGCAGAATTACTCACCAATAAGAATATGACACAGAGAAGCAATCAGAGAGGAACACCTAAGTGCAAAATAAATCATCAGAATGAGGCTATTTTACAAACATAGCTAGCTAATTTTCTTTCCTGAATAATTTTCTTTCCAGTCCAGACAAGTGGGTTATGCTCCTCTACCAGCAGGTGGAGACTGAGAACACAACTCAGAAGTGTGCTACAGGCAGCCTGTGCCCACTGACAGCCAGCTAGTATAAGCATTCCAAAGCAGAGAAAAGGAGTCCAAACCCCAGTTCTCTGGCAGCTCTGCTTGAAATGAGTGCCCAGCATTAGGGACAACATAGGAACAGCCCTAAAGAAGACCGTCAGCACTGCCAATCCTTCTGTCCAGGAGAAAACTCCTGATCTCATCATCATTTCACATTCTCCGTTTTTATTTTTTTTGTTGTTTTTTTGAAAGCTGGCAAAAACATAAGCAGAGAAAAAGAACCATGGAGAAAAAGAACAGTGGTCTCTTCCCATTTTTGAATTTTTTTTGGTTTGTTCCATATGTTTCTGTTAATAAAAACAAAGTACTAAAATACTTTAAGAATTTAACATGCTCATATCTATCTTCATGCATTACTTTGTAGGTTTATGTACTAAACTGATTTTGTGCGCTATATATATATTTTTTTTAAGATTGCTAAAGTATAATTATGCCTTTCTGATAATGGTCTTTACTTGAGTCTTGCCAGACCAGTCCAAATCAATGTGATCTGCCCTTCTCCCAGTAGGTTCTATTCATTGCCTCTGTATATGCTGATGCAGCCAGGAAGGAAAACACTAGCCTACTGCCAGAGTTTACTTTACCTATACCTTAAAAATAGTGAATGGTTTGTCAAATTAACAATGGGTCAGATAATCCACAATTCTCTTTCCTCCCCTTTCTTTATATGAATTTTTATCCCACACCGTTGCTAGGGCAGGATCAAGGACTGGTCCAACAGGAGTCATGGGATGACAGTTACCAGAAAGGCATAAAACTGTACTTTCCTCTTCTTTCATGTCAGGCCAGTCCAAACCAGTGGGATGTACAAAATTCCTCTCACAAAGTCAGGCAAAATAAGACTATGGCAGCCCTTTTATTGTACCATGTGAGGTGTGCTTGTGCTACCTGTGAACTCAAGCCACTGTTTCAATCTCAGGTGTTGCGATGAGTGAATGGGAATCTTACAGGTATGTGAACTGGCAGGATGCTGTCTAGAAGTCCAAGCAACTGTTTCCGTCCGACAGTCTCCTGTCGCTTCATGACCTTTGATAATGTAGACCCGAGGAGTGGCCTAGTGGTTGGGGCAAGGTACTTCAGGCCGGAAGGTCGGGGGTTCAAATCCCACTAGAGGACAGCAACCTTGGGCCGGAAGGACTGGGGTTTCTAGTCCCACAGGTGCTCCTTGTGGTCTTGGGCAAGCCACTTAACCCTCCATAGCCCATGTTCCCTGTAAAATAGTTATTTCCAAGTTATAATGCCCTGTTCAATGTAATTTCAGTTTGTTCAATGTAAACCGCACTGATGCAGAATAGCGCGGTATATAAGAGAATGTAAATAAATAAATAAATAAAATAAACAACTACCTAGTAATTCTAAAGACTAGATTCAAGATACTCTCTCTTTCCTCTAGAGTATCTGGACTGGCTTAAAGTGCCCGTCTAGTTTGCCGAGGGGGAAAGGTACAAACACCTTTCTTTTGTGATCTTCAGCCCAAGCAGATCATCCTCCACAGCCTTCCTTGTTTCCTCACAGCTGAGAACGAAATCAGCTACCTGAATAATAAAAAACCTACTGCAAGAAAAAAAAAAAACTAAAAGAAAATGGTCCCAGATTCCTTACAAGTGCTCTGCTGGCCCTGACCTGCCAGACCAAGAAAGCTATGGCCAAACCTTTAGCCATGATCAAGCAACCTAGCGACTTCCCTACAAGACCACAGGGGACTGTGATGACTCCCATAGGCCACAGATACCAGTTCTACGAAGGCATAGCGTTGTGGATTTCTTTATAAGACAAGGCAAAGGAAAAAAACAAACATTCCAGGTGAGCTGCTGGTCAAGACTTGGGTACAATTGCTTCTTCCTTTACAATCCATTCCCTCTCCCTGTTACCTCACCCCCAGTATTACACTTCAAAGCGGTGAACAATAAGCATATATTCTTTTTTCAATGATGCTTTCCCCCTTTGCCTTCCAGCTATGAACCCCTTGTAGACTTGTTCTAAGTCTAATAGCATACTCCTTGCCAAGACCTATAACATCTTAATCTCTTTACATACAATTCACTCCGTCCCAGACATCTTTCCCTATTTTGCAAAGAGTATACTTATCCTGAAACATCTGTCCCCTTTTCCTAAAAGTATATCTTTACCATTAAAATCCACTCTTGGAGAGTCTTGTCCCACATAAGACCAGGCTAGGAGCCACCTTCTCCTCCTCCTCCTCCTCTCCCCTCCTTTCCCATGCAGATCAGTGATATCTGTCACCACATTTTCTGTATAGGCCTCCTGCTCTCCTGCAGTTGAGAAAGGACTCACCACCTTTTCTATTCCTGCCATTCCTGTCTGAAGAAGAAAGAGGCACAGATACAGGGGCAGTGAACTCGAGTTCTCACCTCCTGTTTTCTTCTCTGCAGTCACCAGCCTAGCAATGGACTAACACTTTCAATAATGAGCTCCTTCAAGGTTGTAAGCTTCATTAGGAATAAATCGGCTGCATGAGGTTTTGCTCTAGCACTACTCACAAATGTTGATCTTTAGCCACAATGTATAGATTTGCCTTCCCCTGCTACTCCATGTCAAGAGGCTGCAGCTGACTATTTAACAGAACAACTACTCTGGGCTTCAAGAGCAGGAGCTCCATACCTCAAAAACAAACCTAAATGTCCTGCAATGTGGTCTCCTACAGACCATCAAACTAAGATGCATTTTCATTTTCAAAGTAAAGGTAGAAATGTTATTAGTTCTGCTTTGTGGCAAGTTGTCAGCAATTCTAAAAAGTCCCTACCCTTGCTGCCAAGAAAAATAATTCTGTGTTGCTAAGCAATATCTGCTCCTACATCATTAACTTCCACAAAGAAATGTTCACTATATCATCACTTTAGATAATAGCTTAAAATGTATCTCATGGGTGAATTATGTTCCCCCGTTCCCTTATAGCAAGAAAGGGTTTTTCTCCTATTTCATTCCCCTATTATTACAAACATTGAATACAATCATGAGTCACTGTGATTAATTATATTGGACATCTACAGTATTCATACAAAAAATTGCTTTATTCAGTAAGAAGCCATTTAAGTCAATGTTATCAGTGGGCAGCTTCATAAGATAACAAACCAATAAGGCAACCTGACAAACTGTCACTACTAAATCACAACA
Source organism: Ichthyophis bannanicus (assembly GCA_033557465.1). Taxonomy (NCBI): domain Eukaryota; kingdom Metazoa; phylum Chordata; class Amphibia; order Gymnophiona; family Ichthyophiidae; genus Ichthyophis; species Ichthyophis bannanicus. The sequence continues at coordinate 546,057,678 of CM066036.1, read as the reverse complement.
AGGAATAAAAAAAAGTGGGTTTTCAGCAAAAGAAATGCTTTCTTAAGGAAATTAATCTTCTCGAACTGTTTATTTGACAAGAAGGAATTAAGTTAACAACTGTAAGGTCAACAGCAGATACAAAGTGTAGTTGTAGTATTCAGTGATCTAAAATACCTGAAGCACACAAGCACAGCATTCAGACTGCATAACAGACTGCATTTTGTCGAATAACTGATTTTTTGTTTAAGTACTACTTAAAAATAACTTTTCTTTGAGATCCTCCAACCCCTAAAAAAACTTTTTCCTCTACCTCACCTCTGAAACATACCCCAAGCTTCTCCAAAATGGTTCCACTCCCATCGTTTTATCTTCTCTCCAAGGCCAGACATCTCCAAACACATACACATAAGCTGCCAATCACTAGGTATCTTCTCCCTTTCTCCTCTATGACCAGCATGATTGTCCCTTATTGCAAGTCACGCTAGCATGTCCTCTTTGACCAGCAGGGAGTTAGGAAGGCCCATCAGCTATGCCTAATCCCTGGGAGCTTTTGTATTTTGTTCATTTTGAGTTTTCTGAGCAAATATCTGATATATAGTCTAACGACTGCTGCACATGATAGTTGTTAAAAATGTTTACCTGGGCTGTGGTGCTCTGGGGTCTGCAGTGATCGTAGGCCCAGCAGTGCTGAGAGTGCTGGGCTCTGCTATTGGCATCAGGACTGGGGGAGGCACGGCCATGGTAAAAGTAATTAAACAGAAGTCTGGGCTGCAGATTGAGCAGCTGAACGGCTGGCTGGATCCGCTGTGCTTTTGGAGGCTGGGGGCCGAGAGTGTCGGTGCAACTGCATTAACGTCACGATCAGGGCAGCCTCTTCAAAGCTGCGGCAGTGCTGGACAGAAGAGCCTGGGTCCTGTCAGGGGGTGAAGCTGCTGATTAAAGCCATATAGACATTGTTGGGGGTTAGCATCGGACAGACTGCTGGAGGCCAGTAGGGTGAGTCTCCCATGATGCCAGGAGCTCAGCGCCAGTGGAGGAATGCAGGATAAAGTTGGGGAGCAAAGAAGAAATAAATTTTGAAGTAAAATAAGTGCTACGAGTTCTCATCATTTGTGCCTGTGGACTGGGACAGCGCAAACACCAGAGTGCTTGGTTTGAACAAAGGCTGGTGGGATGAGTATGGGGAGGATCTGAAGAGTCCAAAGAATTAATAAAATGTATCGTTTTGCTCCTGCACCAAACCAGGAAGCACTGTGGGGCATGTTGTATGATATGGCATGCATATGGAATCACGGTGCAAGAGGAGACATGATACAGAAGCATAAGAACATGTAAGGAAGCTCAGCTGAGCACCGATTTGAGCATGAAGCACCAATGGGGATGGCATTTTTGAGACATAGTTTTACTGTCCATAGAGACCCCTCAGAGCTGTAGTAAGGGAAATTACAAACAAAAAAAAACGAGTATAGAGACTGCTTACGAGTAGCTTCAGGACTATTACTGAGCAGGCAGAGGAGCACTTGTTCTCAGCATTGGAATGTGGTGACATTAAGGGGTATGTATACTGAACTAGGGTAGCGACAGCTGCAAAAGGCCCGCAGGAAGTCCAACATCTCTGCATCTCTGAAGGGAACATTCCCAGCTTTTCCTCTTCAGTATCTGCAGAGGTTTTGGACTTACCATGGAGATCCACGATGCCTGCATTGGCGAGTGAAGTCCTGCAGTACCTGCCAATGCACAGATTGTGAGTCTCCACAAGAGGAAGGCAGGTAACAACTGGGCGGCAAAGTTCATACTAGCTCTGTCCCCCCAATCGTTACCAATCCCACCCTCCCCAGGCACAGATCGGATCGGAACCCCCCTGACTTGTCAATATTGTCAGTGCCACTGCTGTACAGATCCACAGAACCAACAATATAAACATGGTGCCCTTCCCTCTCTCTTCAGCACTCTAATTCCTCAAAAGATCAGTTCCATCCCCTCTTCCCCCTCTTTATGCACAATACTTCCCCTCAACATCTGCCACCCTTTCTTTCTTTTATAAGATCTCTGAGGAGGAAACCACATATCTTCGTTCTTCCTCCAAACTCACTACCTGCTCCTCTGATCCTATTCCCACCCTTCTACTAAGCTCCATCTCCTTTACTATCATCCCTTCCATCTCTCATATTCTCACCCTATCGCTTTCCACTGCAACTGTTCCTGCAGCCTTCAAGCATGCTGTGGTTACACTTCTCCTCAAGAAACCCTCACTACACCCTACCTGTCCTTCTAATTATCGACCCATCCCCCTCCTCTCCTTCATTTCTAAACTACTTGAATGTTCAGTTCACTACTGCTGCTGCCTTGACTTTCTCTCTTCTCAAGCCCTTCTGGATCCATTGCAATCTGGCTTTCATCCCTCACATCCTACTGAAACGGCTCTTGCCAAAGTCCCCAGTGACCTGTTCATGGCAAAATCGAAGCCCTTTACTCGATCCTAACACTTCTTGACCTTTCTGCTGCTTTTAACACTGTTGACCACAATCTTCTCCTCGATGCTTTGTCCTCATTTGGTTTTAAGTGCTCTGTGTTACCTGTTTTTCTTCTTATCTCTCCCATGGCACTTTCAGTGTTTGTTTTGGTGGATCCTCCTCTACTGCTATCCTGCTCTCAGTTGGCGTACCCCGAGAGTCCGTCTCGGACCCACTCCTTTTCTCTCTATATACTCAGCCCCTTGGTGTACTCATCTCTTCCCATGGTTTCCAGTACCATCTTTATGCTGATGACTCTCAGATCTACCACCATATACCTGAAATCGTTCCAACAATCCAGGCCTGAATCTCTGCTTGCCTATCTGACATTGCTGCCTGGGTGTCTCACTGCTATTTGAAACTGAACATGGTCAAAACTGAGCTTCTCATTTTCTCCCCTAAACCCACCTCCCCCCTTTCTCAGTGCCTTTCTGAACACACTACATCCATTCTTTAGTCACCTCCCGTCTAAACTATTGCAACCTCCTCCTTGCTGGTCTCCCTCTGAATCTCCCCTTCAATCTGTTCAAAATTCAGCTGCATGACTATTCTTCTGTCAGCCTCGATATGTTCATATAACCCCTCTTCTCAAGTCACTTCATTGGCTCGCTATCTGTTTCTGTATCCACTTCAAACGTCTCCTACTGACCTATGTGTACTCATTCTGCTGCTCCTCGCTACCGTTCCTCTCTTATCTCTCCCTACACCCCTCCTTGAGAACTCTGCTCTTCTGGCAGATCACTTCTCTCTGTACCCTTCTCTTCTACTGACAACATGCTTCCCCCCGCAATCATATCACTCCCATCCTGCAACAGCTTCATTGGCTCCCGGTAAAATTTCGGTCACAATTCAAGATCCTTACACTTGTTCATCGTGCAATGTATTCCCACAGACCTCAATATTTAGCCGACCTGTTAACATTCCACACACCCACCCGGAGTCTTCGCTCTATTCATATCAACCGTTTACACCTCCCCTCCCCCTCACAAGCACATCTACAGGTCACCAGACAGTCAGCCTTCTTCTACGTCGGCCCCTCCCTGTGGAACTCCCTGCCCATTGCCTTAAGATTGGAAGAGTCTTATCCCAAATTTCGTTCCCTACTAAAGACCCACCTTTTCTCCACTGCTTTCAACCTCCCCCCATACCCTTGACTCTCCTTCCCCTCTACTTTATGAGTCTCATTACCCTCTTCTTGATCTCTCTCTTTCCTGCCTCTATTGTTTGTATTTCCTTTCTTTCTTTCTCTTTCTGTTTTTTTTGAATTGTAAACCGCCCCGGTGTAATGGGGGGCGGTATATCAAATGCTTGATAAACAATAAACTCCAGATTTTGATCCTTCCACCTTGCTGCTCCTTATGCCTGGAACAAACTACCCGAGTCTGTACATCAGGCTTCATCTCTGGCCCTTTTCAAATCCAGGTTGAAAGCTCACCTCTTCAAAGCCACTTTTGGATCCTGATCTACTTAGCCTCCTATGTGTTTCCTTACCATTCCCCTAGATATGTCCTTGTCCTCAGCTTTTGTGTTGTCTGTCTCGACTAGGCTGTAAGCTCTTATAAGCAGGGACTGCCTTTTACATGTGTCTATACAGCGCTGTGTATGCCTTGTGGAGCTATACAAATGATCAGTAGTAGAACAACTGTCTGAGGGGGGGAGAACATTGTTCTCCTGACAAAGTATTACATCCTGGCAAGTCAATCGGGCCCCCTAACTCCCCCCCGACAAGACTCAAATTCCAGACTAGCAAGCCAGACTTAGGGCCCCCCTCCCCACCCTGGGAACCTCCACCAAAACACCGCTCCTTTCCTTGGTTTTCTAGTGGGCACTGGGGGCAGGAGTGGCCCTTCCTGCTCCAGCCCCAGCAGAGGCTGCTCCAGCCCCAGCAGAGGCTGCTCCTGGCCTTTTCAGCAGTATGAATAAAAATGGCAGTGATCTTGCTGTGTTGCTCTCTAGTGTGAGGACACTGTGGACAGCACTACGAGATCACAGCCATTTTGGTTAGCCGCAATACTCCTGCCCCTAGTGCCCACTAAACCACCAAGGATGTAAGAGTTTGAGGGCAGGGGGCTCTCTAAGGTCAGCTGACTAGCTGGGATTTTGACTCCTGAAGGGGAGGGGAGGGGGACAGGGCCCAACTGGCTAGCCAGTTTTTTTTTTATGGATGAGGGGGGGAGATGTGTTAGAGGGCCAACTGATGGGGATCAGGAGCTGTCCGGGGTGGGGGGGGAATCATTGCTGAAGAGGGGGGAAAGCATCATGTTTATATATCATCAGTGCCGGAGATCTGTATATCCGCGGCCCTGACAAATATTGACAGGTCAGGTGGAGCAGGACAATCTTCTCATGTCACTGCGGCTGCTGCTGATCAGCAGTGATCACAATGCAGCCATAATTGAGCCCATTTTGGCAGCCATTGCATGGGAAGTTTTCACATGATGGCTGCCAAACACTGGCACGCCTACTCCCTGCCCCGATTCCAGCTCCCTGAATATAATGCATGAAATACAGATATCGCAGAAAAGTGTCTTTGACATCTGCATTTCACCACTAAGTTCTATGTGCCAGCTGAGGAAAATGGGGAGTGAGAAGAAAGTGTCTGAGTGAGGGGCTTCTTTTATACTAGGACTCACTCTAATAATTTAAAAGAAAAATTTGGGAGGAGAAAAATCCCTGTTAAACGAAGAAATACTTCTGGTCCTCTGAGGAGATGTTTGAGAGTGCTGATAAATATTAATTCCTCATTTAACTGTCACTACTTTGCTTTTACAGCAGAAAGAAAAATATTTTAATTTAGTTTTTTGATTGTTGTCCAATTTAACTAGCAATTCAAAAGTTGATACTTCTGGATGCCAGTCTGAGTGTCTGAAACTGTGTTTCTGAGTTGGCTGAGAGCCTGCGTTTCAATTGAATTTTAAACAGATTCTAAAAAAAATTCTTGCTAGAATAAGCTGAAAGACTACACAGGTGTGCCAACACTGCTCAAAATGACAGTCTCTGTCAGCATTTCTTATTGGTGCTATAGATGAAACTGGACTGAGGAGACTGAATGGGTGTGAGAAAGAACTAACATCTTACAGTCTTAGATTTAAAAGTCTAGCTGAAATAAAAAATTCTGCTGACTGACAAGAAGCTGAGAAAAGCAAGTTGGAGCTACTGCTTGTCTGATTATGCAGCCAAAAAGGGGTATTTCTACTGACAAAAAAAGTAGGCTGCCTTTGTTATTGGGCACTGCCTGTACTTTTAGGTGCTTACAGTTTATGTTTTATAATACTGGCTGATTTTAAAAGAAGTTGCCACTGTGGAGGTCATTTCAGAAACTGAATAAGGATTTGTACGTTCGCCGGGGACATTTATCTGCCAGAAACGTCTACGAGTGTATTCCAGTACATAGCAGCCGCAGATGTTTATTTCGCTAACACAGGGATCTCAGAACATATTCAGGATGGGTGGAATGAGGGTACAGTTTGCCGCAGAGACATATAAAGCATATTCAGTAAAGGCCCGTGGACATTTTGGAAGGTCCTCACAGACGTGCCCGTCATACCTGCATGAGACATGGAATAAGTCCAGCATTTAAAAAATATTCTGCTGTGTTTGTATAAAGGTGGTGACTAATCTGTTCTGAAATGGTGGACTGCAGTATGGAAAAACATTACAAGATGCATTATAAAGAACAGAAATCAGATGTGTGTGAATCCTGTAAGCTAAAAAGGCATTATTAACTACCCTGAAGGAAATATTGAGCAATAGTGATCATTCTGGCCATATTGACATTTGCGGTTTGTGCTAAATGAGCTAATCTAGGGGACCCTAACAAGTCCTGTGTCCTGAAAAATTGGACTATTGATGTAAGAATAGTATGTGAGTGAGTATGGAAAGGATTCTTGTTTGGGTGAGAAACAGAGATCATATTTTTAGTCCTAGGATTCCATGCTATTCTGTTATACCAGCAGTTATTTATAGATTCAGGGCATCTTTTTGGCAGATTTAGGTTTTTGTGACGGAAAGTGAGAGAGTGTGTGCATGTGTGTGCGCGTGTGCGTGTGCGTGGTCTGAGGGTTGCATGAGAGGATCTGGTATGCTCATCTGCAATTCAGGGGGGGGGGGACATGAAAGCCTGGTCAGTACCTGGACCGTACGGATGACCACAGCACCACCAGGTGCCAGTGTGATAGGGCAGGGAAAAAAATTACAAAAAGGTTCTCCATATCTAAATGTCATAGCATATCCCTTACAATAATAAGAGACCCTCAGAATAAGAGCATTCAACAGTGCAAACAGCACTGAAACATGCCCAAAAGCACCATATTGTGTGAAGCTGGTAAGTGTCCATGCTTGCACTGTAGAGACTTTTTTTGTTATTATTTTCTTTTTTTACGAGATGACCAACGAAAAATTAACTTCAGATTTCTTCTACTGCTATGTATGTCATGACAAACATATCACTTTCTACCTGCTGTTATTATATCCTTGAGTGCACTGAGATCACTTTGCATTGTTCTGGGCATGAAACAGACTAATGTATCTAGTCTAGTTTGCATCAACATATATGTATCCTCAGTATTTATGTATAGTTTGCATCAGCACAACACTGTCAGTGAGAGGAGCAGCTCAAGGGATGCATGTTTTAACAGAGGAGGTGTAGCCATCGGAGACGTATACGGATATATGGCAGAGACGGGCAGGATCGGAAATGCCCATCTTTTCGGAAAACAGTGAGTGTGGGGACGTCCAAACCGTTTGCTGTGTATACTGTGATAAGGAAGCTTATCATAGCTCAGGAAGGAGCTATAGAAAAGGTGAAGTGACTCTGAACAAGCAACCTGTCAGTTCTGGTAGAAATAAGAAAACAGAATTTTCCCATAAAAGACTACCAGTCCCAGAATGCAACCAGGTTTCCAACAGCCATTAGAGGAGCTGAAGTGGGGAAACGTGTGTTCAATCAGGAGGGCTATGAGGTAATCCCTAAGCACTCATCTCAAAGGGCAGGGCCTGATTCAGCACAGCTGCGCTGTGTTAGGGAGGAGCACTCATCTAAGCAGAATAAAGGTAGAGTTTATTCTACAGAGAATCAGCTTGAGCTTGATCATCTTCATCATCAGGAGGATCATCAGAAGCAGAAGCCAAACCGGACGGACAGAGAGGGAAAGAAACCCTTTGGAAGAAAGAGGAGAAAAGCCTTTGAGAGGTCTAGAAGAGTCCAGAGCAGTACGTATACTGGGAGGCATTCCAAGGGCCAGCATACACCATTGGACTGGGGAAAGCCAGAGGAATGGTGCTGCAGAGCTAGGAATCTCCAGACGGTACCTGTGAGAGAGACGGCTGCACGTGGAAGGGACCCTAAGACCCGTGCCAGAAGGTATGTGAAGAGAGATCCAGTGTCCAGGGATCTGGATTGGAAGGCTGGACATAAGAACTGGACTACATACTGGCCAGACTATATAGAGAGGAACTCTAACAGCAATGGAAGCTCAGGTATGAACACTGATCTATGCCCTAGCTATAACCTTGAAAGACAGCAGGGAAACAAGTATTCTCCTGAAAGTGCTCCATTGGGAGATTCATCTGTGCCAATCCATGATATTGAACCCATGCTTGTTGAAGAAGAGGGGGTGATAGCAGATGAAGAATCTGTTTACATGGACTGCTCTCTGTCTAAACTCCTTTGGTGATTTTCTGTTATAAAGTACAGCAACCATCACAAAGAAATACAAACTTGTTCTTTAATCTACTCAGAAAAGCTCCTGAGGAGGATTTTTAGCCACGCAGTAGAAAGTAAGCCAGCTAAGGGGTTTCAGCTGGATAACTGCTAGCAATTGAGCCTTACCTAATTGCTTGTGAGCTCTGAGAGAATCACTTCTGAATCTATGTGGGAAGATATAAGAAGTTTACCTGAAAAGAACAGGTTTTTTTCTTTCTTTGTGGCTTTTGGTTTGTTGTTTGACATTGCTAAGAGAATATTAGCTAAAGCCTACAGAAAAGACCAGTTTGTTGCCAACCAGGTCTTATTTCTTTTGCTTTGATTGCCTGACAAGTTCAAATGTTGTTTCCTGATTTTGTTTTTTTCAAGTTTAACACTGAAAGCAAGTAACCTGATTTATGTGCTACCAAGCATATCTGTGTTGGGAGAAATAACCCCATAAATAAATATCTTATTGGCTTTACCCAAAAGCACAACTAATTATTGTGAGCAGCTGTGTCTGGTGTGAATGAACTGCATTGCCCACAATCCCTTGCAAATCATATAGATATATGCACTTGCCAAGACTGTGAAGATTCTCACCCAGGCAGCCGTCTGACAATACCCATGTCAAGTCATAACAGCGGGGTCTGTGTTTCTCCATAGATGTTTCCACTGAAGCACAAGCAAACCACTATGTCCCTGATTCCGGAATAGTGGGCATATCTATACCTATTGCTGCGGAATCAGGGTGAAATTGGGCCCATTTTTGATTTGAACGTATTTGCGGCCCAGACGTGAATGTTATGGAATTTGCCTCCACGTGAATAAGAGTGAGTGGGTATGATGTAGGAGGGGAAATTAGATATCCGGGAGCACTAACCATGTTAGTGCCTCTGAAGAGCCCACTAACCAGTATTTACATGGTTTGCAGGTCTGCAAGCCATGTAAATGCCTTTGAATATCACACACACACACACACACCACAGTTATCTACATGTATTTAATATGAATTAAGTTTGTCCCACACATTAATATCGTCACTTCCCCCAAATGTTGCCACCTACCCAACATGACTCAGGTTCTGCACTCAATGAACATCATTTGAAATTGACAAACATGCATTAAGTGCAAAAGCTCACCATGCTTTAAGTAAATAGGCCCCTTGCAGTTTTTAGCAAGCATTATTTCATTGTTACATGCACTAAAACCTATTTATGGAGGAAAAAATGACTTTATGCACATTACATGAAAGAAGAGGTATGTATGTGAAATGCAACACTTCCTCGCAAAACATCACTCCCACATAAGTGCAGCAAGTGGTCGTGCATCCTTTAGACTTTTGGAGGTATTCAATGGGACCTCGGTGCACATATCACGCATGCACCTCTAGCGTTGCTTAGTAAACCTTTCTTTCTCTTTGATGTTTAACTTTAATACAGACAAAACAGAATAAGTTCTCCATGGACAAGCACTATGAATCAGCCACGCATAGGTGTGCCATCCTCTGGGACGAGAGTAGCCCTCCAATAGCTCAGAGGAATTCAAATTTTTAATTGTTTTTTAAAAATTCTTCTGAGCTTCCTGTCCTTCCCCTTCCTGCCAGGTCCCAGCCCTTCCTTCCTCAGTTTTTTTCTTCCGCCCTACGGGACATACGGACAAACCAACACTCTCCTTTTCTTCTCTCAATCAATTTTACCCAACAGCAGCTTTCACAAGACATGTCACTTCACATGCTGAAAAGTATACATAATGACACGTTTATCTGTGCTTTGCTTCTATGCCCATGAAAAGAATCAGACTCAGTAGAGTTCATGATCTACAAAATTTCTGTGCCTTTACCAAATCCTCCCCTCCCCCAAAACAAACATTTTGCTAATGTTTCAGCACACTTCAGAACCCATCCCACCTGCTGCTTTGCATTCAGTACATTTTCACTGCAGTCAGCTATGAGTAGCCCTGTTCATCTACTATTAACCCTTTCACTACCAATTTTTTTTTATTTCAGCAAAAATATTCCTGAAAGCAGAACTTTGCTTAGGGATAGTAGAAAATATATATGTTCACTTGCATTACACTGTAGTTAATAATGAGAAGAGGTTGTTTTTTTGTTTTTTGTTTTTTTTTTAATCATGGTTCTATTTGGCACCAATGAAACTTAACGGAACTCAATATAAAGAATAAAAGTAAGGCAAGATATATAAAACTGAAAGTTCTTAACGTTTTTATTCAACTGCTGAAGTGTGATAATTGAGGAAGCTTTTCTTTCCTTTGTAATGCAAAGGAAAACAATGTATTTCATCCTGACATGAGCTTTGCAAACCCTGCACCATTGTTTCGGGTCTGAGTGAGCTGGAAAGTGTCCTACACCGTCATTTCTGATGCTGGCGTTTGGATCAGACTGAACAGATGATTTCTGTTTTGGCGGGACAGGGGAGTCATCAGGATCATTCACGTCAGGAGAATCCAGCACATTTGATGGTCGCCCTCTTTTTCTTTGCACAGACGACGGCACCTTGTTTTCTTTGATCAGCGACTCACTAATGCTGATAAACTGAAGGAGTGAGAAATCTGCTCACAGTGACGTCTGTAAAGCAACCATCCATTCACAACCGCAAGATGAAGGCCCCAGTAAAATATTCTACGGTACCATTTCTTACTGCGATGGTCAGTGCGATACAGAGCCATAAGCATATCAAAGAGATCTACACCTCCCATATTCTGACTGTAGTCTCGAACAACAGCTGGGCAGGGCACATCAACACAGGCATGCAGTTTCTTGTCCCAGCACTTGATCATAGAAATTGGATCAACTGATCTCAGTGTTGATGAAAGCTGTTCAGCTGAATTATCATACCAACGAACTACTGACAAACCAGAGTTTGCATCAACCATAAAATCACTGGATCCTCAACCTTTTTTCTTTAGTTCTTTTTCCATTTTCATAATGCATCCTCTGATCCTGTTGCACCGTATTGTCCCAGTAGACAGGATGCTCTGTTCCTTTAGCATCAGCTGAAGCTCCAGAAAAGTGAAGTAGTTATCAAAGTACAGTTTGAAATTCTGAGTGCTAGGCAGTGTCTCGCATAATTTCATAACAAAGTCTCCTGGTTGAAATCCACAGCTTTTCTGCACAACAGGAGCCTTGCCGTCATAGAAATGAAAGTCATATGTCACACCACTGACCCTGCATCTAGCATCTTAGGCTTCTTTGGAAGGTATTGCCTCAAGGGTTTTTTTCCTTTGTATGGTATCATCTGCTCATCAATGCTCTGCTTTTCTTCCGAATGAAATCCAGAAAAGGACGAACTTTACAATATCTATCATACAAAGGGTCATTTCTGTCAGTGACGGCCTTGGTGTTGCTGCTGAAGTGCAAAAACGTGTTGATGTCTGTAAAACAATTTTGATTGAGAACATCTGCAACAGGTGGAAAATGGAGTTCTTCTGACCAGTAGCATTTATAACTGGGCATTGGAACCAGGCCCATCTTCAACAACATTCCATAGTATTGTTCGATTTCTACTGTTGTTGTTCTAAATGAGGACACACACTGAACTGCAAGTAAATTGGTCTGAATCACAATGTGCTCAATAAGTTCAGTGGAAAAAAAATCTGTGAAAGAATTTTATTGGAGGCTCTTCCTCCTCGGGTGGATCAGAAAATTTTCCCGACCAGATTGGATCGGAGGTGACTTTTGGCTTTATTCTCCTCCATCGAAACATTACTGCATCTTTTGATTTCTTTTTGAATAATCTCTGGATCCTCTACATCAGGGGTGTCAAACTCCAGTCCTGGAGAGCCACAAACCAGTCTGGTTTTCAGGACGCCCCTAATGAATATTCATTAGATATATTTGCATGCAATGGGGCAGTGCATGCAAATATATATCATGCATATTCATTAGAGATACCCTGAAAACCTGACTGGTTTGCAGCCCTCCAGGACTGGAGTTTTGACACCCCTGCTCTACATCACACTCAGGTTCAGAAATGTCAGCATCTGGTAACAAGACAAGCTGAGATTCCAGTTTACCTTTTCTATTTTGTCTGTGATACATATCACAATCCATCATTTTGCCTGCATTCAACAAATTTCAGAATGTAACTGAATTACTACTAGATTACTACTTAATTAGCAGATAAGATATACATTTCAAATTTAAATGTTAATAACTGCTATGTGGTAAAATTCACTAAGTATTACAAACCACCATTTCTGTAGTACCATGTAACAACCACTAAGTACTAATGGTTCCAAATGGAACCAATTACAAAACTGTCTCATTCAACAACTGTTTCAACAAAAAATGGTGATAAAACTGGCAGAAAGGGAAAACAATACCTGTTTGACTTGAGAGAATTTTCCTGATGCAGTGAAGCCATCAGAACATTAAAATTTAACATTAGAACACTTGCAGTAAAATTTCACAATGGCTACCAAAACAAAAGCACAGTCAGTGGCGCCACCTAGTAAGTTAGTGACTCTAAACCGAATATAGTATTTTATTATGATAATAGTAAGAAAATGACTTCTGATGTTTACTGGTTTTAATCCCCACTCAGTTTTTACAAGAAAACTACATGGGTTCCAAATGGAACCACCGACTTTCAATTTAAACTTATTTTCACCCATAAATTCCTTGATTTTTTTTGTATGGCAAAAATCATGCTTAAACTGATCTTCATTCAGAATTTTATCATGTTCACAGCCACTGTGACAGCCTTGGCTCAGGCCCAGTTTTAAGATTTTGGTGCCCATAGAGAAGACAAGCACAGACAGCAAAGTGGGGGATGTCAGAGATTCCAAAATATTGGAGAACCAGAAGAGGAGTAGAGGAAGGACATAGTGTCACAGTGGCACTCTTTTCCCCACACAGAACAGCCTCCTCTTTAGTCTGCATATCTGGCACCCTAGGCAGCAGACTCTGTTGCCTGTGCCTAAATCAAGGCTGGCCTTGGCTGCAGCTCTAACTTGCTAGCCTGACAGAGGAAGGCAACATCTGCAGGCAGGGGAGACATTACCAACTCTCAGTTCCATATGACTCTTAGAAAACTGAAGCCATGTAATACCCACAATCCTTCACTACTCCTGAAATGTTTTGCCAGAAACACAGGACTGTGGATACAGAACATGGATCCAAGTGTCTAATAGCCAGGAGAGCCAACCAAAAGAGAAACTGAGCAATGGGTTCTGGTTGATAAGAAGAGTAATAAAAATAAGTGTTCAGAAAGAGAGTGTGTGAAAGCGAACAATGCAGAGGCTCTGGGAAATGGGGTGAATAAAACAAGGGGACTTGTGGGTGATTGGAAGACTGGCAATGGGGGCTTAGACAATGAACGTGGCAAGAATCAGCAATGGAGGCTATGAATGGTGAGGAGATTTTAAAAGAGAGTACTCAGAAAGCTTAAGGTAAGAACAAACAATGTAGTGAGAAGACATCGATATTCACCTGGAAAAATGGCAAATTATATTTTTTCCAGTGATTTGCTCCTGATCTTTTGGCACATTTCACTTAAACAACAACACTTATTAGGAAATGTCTGTCCTTCTGCATCCATTTGTTAGTGCATGTGTTAAACAGATGTGCAGGGCTTCATTAAAGTTGCAATTAGTGAAGAGTTGGTGGAAGTCCCCAGCACAGAACGACCTGCAGAAGTCATGAAGAGACAGACGTCTCCAGCTCGTACCAACAAGGAGTGACTGCCTGTAGGAAGAGGTGGCATGAGGGAAGGAGTGGGATAAGAGAAGAGAAATGAGAAAAGAGCAGAAGGATATAGGGGCAGAACAAAAGAGAAGGGGTGGGATTAAGGAGTATGAATAAAGGGGACAAGTACAAGGAGAAGGAAGACTGGAGAAAGAGGATGTGAATTAGAAGAGTGCAAGAGGATAGGAAAGGTAGGGACAGAGTGCAAGGAGGGACGAGGATGGAGGGAGGGAGGGAGTGAAAGAAGGCTGCAGAGGAAAGGGGAAAGGACAGTGCATTGGTGCATGGCAAGGAAGGAGGGAGAGTGGCCAAGGGTAGGGAGGAGGAATAGTACAAGGTGGGAGAGGGGAGAGGGAATGAGAGTAGGGGGAGAGGGAACATGCAGGCATGTCCAAATTGAGGTGCAATTTCACAAACATGGACGTGCTCAAAATGGATGTCTGCAGGGGCCTCTATGTAGACAGTCCCAAAATAGTATTCCAGGCCATGGACATCTAGGAATAGCCTAATGGTCAGAGTAGTGAGCTAGGACTAGGGATGATGGCGTGACATCTTCTCTACACCCTCTGGATGCACATAAGCACTTTCCCAAAGCCTATTTCTGCCTGGAGCAGGTATAACTTTAAACATGACTCTGGACACGACCCGGCCACATCTCCACCATGTCCCTATTCAGACTTGGATGTCCTCAAACTGGGGATGTCCACAGAACCGGCTTCTACTGTAAACTGCCTTTGGAGATGTCTCCATGCTTTGTAACATAGTAGATGACGGCAGATAAAGACTAGCATGGTCCATCTAGTCTGCCCAGGAAGATGGCAAGAGTAGGTGCAGGCCACACCTCTCCATGTCTTTGTTTGGGAGTGAACCCACCTCTCCATGTAGGACACCCCTATTTGTTGAGACGTTAGATGGTTCAGAAGTTATATGTTTCAGTTTATTTTGTTTTTATCCTGTTGCTGTAAAGGGATCCACTGTGTTTGTCCCATGCTGTTTTGAATTCCGTCACTGTGTTTGCCCATTTTCAGCTATCCAAAGCACAAATAAGGCTTTTAAAATAACTCCCTTATTGTAGCTCACACAATCACAACAATATACTGCCTTTCTACTGATAATCTGCACAGATTTTATTTTTTGGAGGGGGAAGAACGAGGAATTCTAGTAAACCTCTGACTTTCTTTGCATGTCTAGATAAGTCAGACTCCGTGTTATATGTACAATGCACTATCATCCACAAGAATATGGGAGTGTTTAACCAGCTTTCCCATCCTGCAATGAAAATGTCATAGCAGTAACTGTTAGCTGAAGTCGATAGTCTACTATTTCTTCCAGAACATAAGCATGCATCCTACATCTGGCCAGTAAGCAACACAGCAATGACAGAGACTCTCTTACTCCACTATGATGCTTACAAGACTCCCAGTAAACAAAAAGAATACAAGTTAGGTCTGAAACTAAACCCAGTTTTTCCTTGTGGCTGCATAGGCATTGCTACAATGAACCAGATCAATAATATTTTTAAATAGTATAGCTCAGAATGCTATGCTAAAGGTTCATTTAGTTGCCTTACATTAAGCTGAATTATATTTTCACATTTTTACTTAAGCAATTTTTCAAAATAATATGCAAAAGATTAAAATCTTTAAAAGAAATGATCATCAAACAGAAGGAAATACAATCATTGTTTTAACACACGACATACAAGAGAAGCAACACAACCATAAGAATATAAGAAAAGCACGGGGAGCCAAGAAGGCATCATGGGTGGTAGCTTGAACAGGCACGCTGTGGCTCTCTTCTGCTCTGAGGCACCCGTGCCTCCTCAATGCCATGTTGTCAAGACAAGAGGAAGGGCAAGGTGGGGGTCGCAGCCAAAAACATCTGGGCAGCAGATGTTAGACTGCTACACAGTTTTGCCTGTGTGCCAGGAACTTCCTTCTGTCTCAGCAGTCTCGAGCTCTGGAGGGCTTGGGAGCAGCATGGATGGGGTTTCATTGAACTCCGAGAACCAGATAGCCCTACTGAGGCTAGGAAGTGGAGTTAGCCTTCAAGAGAGCCAGGCACTGTCGAGGGTGGAGAGAGGAGTATCTTTCTCCGATATGGAGGGCTCATTTGAGACAAGTTTCTCCCTGATGGATTTGTGGGGAGTTTCTCCTTCCCCACTGAGGTCTGCCTGGGCATTAAAACCAGTTGTTGTCACGTTAGATGTGCTCTGGGATGCTATCCAGAAGGTGGATACTTCACTTCATACATTGATGGGGAAGAACCAGGTTAAAGTTGCACAATTGTCTTCAAAAACTGCC
The DNA here is from genome assembly GCA_033557465.1 of Ichthyophis bannanicus. Taxonomy (NCBI): domain Eukaryota; kingdom Metazoa; phylum Chordata; class Amphibia; order Gymnophiona; family Ichthyophiidae; genus Ichthyophis; species Ichthyophis bannanicus. The sequence continues at coordinate 546,041,490 of CM066036.1, read as the reverse complement.
AAACTGGATCAAAAATTACAATTACAGGGGACTAAATTGGAATCCCTGGAAGCTGCCACGGCAGAAAAACCATCTGTGAGTAATACTCAGATTAAAGATAGAACTTACCTCTTTCATAAAGTTTATTTCTTAGAATATTGCCTTAGAAAGAGTAATATGTGATTTCTGAAGTTTCCCGAGTGCCCAGTTTTATCGCATGTTGAGATAATTCATAAAGATCTTACTGAAGTACTGAAAATGCCTCAGGATTCTCTTCCATCTATAATATGGGAAGTATATGGCTTCTAAGTCTCTTCCAGTGGCTGGTCATCCTGAGGGTCAGGCAATGGATCAAGCCGCCTTGAATTTAACAAAAGTTTTGTAAAGTTCCCTGGAGGTTATCGAAAGATCTACTCTTCGTTTGCTTTTGAGTCTGACAGGAATGCAGTGCTTCACCTTTACTTCCAAAATATTACTGAGTGCTTTTTGGGTTCAAGAATTCTGATATTTCCTGATATTTCTAGAGATACCCAGTAGAAGTGTTGGGCGTTTTTGGCCCTAAAAAAAAGACCTTCAAGCACTCAGTGCCACAATGATATTGAAATTTCCTTGAAAATGCTTTATTTCCTTGGCTGATAAGGAATATGCCTTTTTTGATCCCCAACAGGGGAAGGACTTTATTGCTGCAAGAGAAGAATCTACACTTTCTAAGATTTCTGTAGTCTCAGAGGGTTGAATGCTGTGTAACGCTGGCTACAGGAGGACTTTTCCAGCTACTGCCAGTTTGTCTGTTTTAGGTTTTCTTTTTGATTTTGCTATCCTTATTTCTCTTTTTGTCTCTTTGAGTTTGACCCTGTATTCATTTCTGTGTTCCTCTGTTTGCAAGCTTTTGAGTTTTGCGAAAGTTGTGTTTTTTGCCTTTATTTGAGCAGCCACTTCTTTCGAAAACCAAACAGGTTTTCTTTTCCTCTTGTTTTTGTTTACTTTTCTTACATATTTATCTGTTGCCCCCTTTATTGCCACCTTTAGTTTAGCCAATTGCAATTCCACTTCCCTTATCTCCTTCCACCCTGTCAGCTCCTCCTTTAGGTACTCGGCCATTTTATTGAAGTCTGTGTTTTTGAAGTTTAGGACTTTGAGCTTGCTATGATTGGCCTGTACCATGGCTTTTATCTCAAACCACACTGTGTGATGATCGCTGTTGCTCACAGGGACACTCACGCAGACATTTGACATGCTATCACCGTTGGTGAGCACTAAATCCAGTGTTGAGATTTTCCCTGGTTGGTTCCATCACCATTTGTCTAAGTAACGCATCTTGGAGAGCATCCACAATTCTTTTGCTTCTTTCCAGATTTGCAGGAGTAGTAATCCAATCCACATCTGGTAGATTAAAGTCACCCAATATTATCACTTCCCCCGTTGTGGCTAACTTGGCAATATCTATAATCAGTTTGTTATCTATCTCTTCAATTTGTGTCGGAGGACTGTAGACTACAGCAGTATGGATGACAGTTCCATCTCCTCTTTCCAACACAATCCAAAGTGCTTCTTCTTTTCCCCATGCCCCTTGCATTTCAGTAGCTTTAATATTGCCTTTGACATCCAATGCTACTCCTCCTCCTCTTCCATTTTCTCTGTCTCTTCTGAATAGATTATAGCCAGCTATGGCTATATCCCAATCATGTGATTCATTAAACCATGTTTCTGTAATGGCCACAATGTCCAAATCCATTTCCACCATTAGGGCTTCCAGGTCCAGAACTTTGTTGGCTAAGCTTCGAGCATTTGTGCTCATTGCTTTCCAGCATTTAACTGGCTTGTGTGTATTTTGCATTGATTTTGTTCTGCCTACATATTCCCACTTGTTTTTGATGTGTGGTTTAAAAGTGTGGCTGTTTCTGATTTTAATTTGCTTTTGCAGGGGGTGACATCCAGAGCTTGACCTGCCACATCCGTCACCCCTTTTTCTAGTTTAAATGCATATCCACATACTACCTGAATTTTTCACTTAAGATTCTTTTCCCTGAGACAGAGAAATGTAGTCCATCAGTACAGTATAGTCTCTTGTTATTCCATCTGTTACCCCAGTCGCCAATAAATCTGAATCCTTCTTGTTTGCACCAGGTCAGGAGCCATGTATTAAAGCTGTTAATGCGATGCAGCCTTTTTGCCCCCTTACCAAGAACAGGTAGAACCTCTGAGAATGCAACAGTGTTAACAATGGGCTTGAGTTTCTCTCCCAGAGATTGGAAGTCATTTTGGACTGTAGAGGCACTGTTTCTAGCCAGGTCATTTGTGCCCAAGTGGATAACATCATCAAGTTTGGAGTGTTCACTTTCTGCGCTAAGTATTTCAACAATGTGGTTTGTATTTCTGCTGGCTGAAGAGCCTGGGAGGCACTTGACTATCTTCTCTCCTTTATACTGTGTTCCCAAGATGGTGCTACTGATGATGGAATCACCAAGTAGTAGTAGTTTGCTGTTTGGAGAGGTTTTCTTCATATTTGGTCCTTTAGCAGGAGATTGGACATTGTCTGTCTCATTTAAGGGCCCTTCGGTTTCATTCGCCAAGGCAGAGAAGGCATCATTCAGGGATATCGCCTGATGCATAGGATGCCTCTGTGTCACAGGTCACAATCTACCAGAACCCACTGTGATCCATTTGTTCCTGGGGTGTTTGACTCTTTGTGGCAGCGGTGGTGGACTCTGTTCAGTTTGTATCCCTGAAGAGGTGTGCTTCATTGCAGCCAGTTCCTCCCTCAATAGGGTCACCTCTTTATGCATAGCAGCTAGGTCTTCCCTTAGTAGAGTCAGTTCTTTATGCATGGCAGCTGACCTGAGGCACAGAGGACAAGCTCTTAGGTTCCAAATGATTCATCTTGGAATGAATGTACTGCAGTTATTGCACTGAATACACAACATGCTGAATAAGCAGTCCTAGAAGGAGAAGAGGAAGAAGAAGAAGAAAGGAAGAAGAAGATGTGGGCTTTAACCCAAGTTAAAAGTATAAATGGCAACGTATGTGATTACTATATAGGCAATGCAGCCCCTGTGGGGGGGGGGGGTGAGGGGTAGGGTGGGCGGGAACCTAAGTGTCTCTGGCCAGAAGGCTGTTCCTGAACTGGGGCACCCACAGATATCTGCTCCAAGGCTATCCAGAAAAGCAGTCAGTCAGTCAGATTATCCCCAAGCTTAATGTATAACCACAGTTAAACTTAATATTAGCAATTTCCCCAAAACACAGTTAAACTCAATATTTGAAGCTAGAAACCAGCATAGATAAGAAAGAAAATTATAGTTTTTGCAGGCTTTAGGGCTACACAGTCAGAATATTCCCAAAGTAAGGTATAACAGTTAAAATCTATATTAGCAAAAAGGAGATAGAAGTTGTAACTTTTTGCAGGCTTTAGAAACTGTGCAGACTGAAAAACACAGGAACTATGGCAGCCAGTAAACTGATCTAATTAGCCCTTCCCCTAAATACAGCTAAATAAAATAAAATAAATAAATTCCCCTAAGAGCTGGCTTGTAGCAGAAAATTAAAACAATGGAAGCCAAATAGTTACACTGAACTTTTTCTTTCCTTCCTGTATAACATACAGCTATCTGATTTAAGGGCTACACAGTCAGTATTTTCTTTTCTGTCATTTTGTATGTCTCATCTTGTTTATTTCTCTTTTCCTGTCATTTGGATCTTATTCCTGGATGTATGTTAGAAACTGTGCATAAATTTTAAAAATTATTAAAAAAAAAAAGTAAGAAAACCTAAGCTGGGACACATCAAGATCCATCAAGCCCAGCATCCTGTATCAGACAGCTGCCAGTCTGCATCACAAATACCTGGCAGATCCCAAAAACATATCTATTTCACAAAACCTATTTCCAAGGATAAGGAATGGCTCTGCCTAGTCTATCTGGCTAATTGTTTTATGGACTTTTCCCCAAGCATATTGTCCAAATCTCTTTTGAACCATGCTGTTAGTCACCTTCACCACATCTAATGGAAACAGATTTTAGAACATAATAATGCACTGCATGAGAAACTACTTTCTACAACTCTACTTGTTAGTTTCATGGTGCATCCTCTTGATTTTGTGTTGGTTGAAAGGTATAGAACAATCATTCCCTACTTAACCAGTCCAACCTACTCATGATTTTAGAAACATAAAAACACAGAAACATGACGACAGAAAAGACCACATGGCCTATCTAGTCTGCTCTTCCAGATCAACCACTTCAAGAGTCACTTTTTTTCCTTTAGAGATCCTCTGCATTTGTCCCATGCTTCTTTGAATTCAGATACTGTCCTCATCTCTACCACCTCCACTGGGAGACTATTTCATGGATCCACCACTCTTTCCGTAAAGAAATATTTCCACATATTACTCCTGAATCCATCCCTTTTCACCCTCATCCTATGTCCTCTTGTAACAGAGCTTGCTTTCCATCGAAAGAGGCTCTCCTCTTGTGCATTTATGCCACAGAGGTATTTAAACATCTCAATCACATCACCTCTATCCCGCCTTTCCTCTCATATGCCCTTCTCAGTTGTCTCTTCTCCAAGCTTTAGAGCCCTAAACTGTTTAGTTTACCTTCATAAGAGAGACATATTCTCTTTAATTATTTTTGTTGCCCTTCTTTGAATCTTTTCTAGATGCAAAATATCCTTTTTGAGATATGGCAACCAGAACTACACCCAATACTAAGGTGAAGTCATATCATGGATGTCTCCCATCAATCTTCGCATCTCTGTTGTCTTCATACAATCCTGCTTCTCTAATGATTTGTTCTGCATATAAATTAAACAGGTAGGGGGAAAGCATGCAGCCTTGTCATACACCTTTGCTGATTTTAAACCAGTCTGTTTCTCCTTGTTCCATTCAAACTGTTGCTTCTTGAACAATGTACAGATTGTGCAAGAGAATGATCAGGTGTTCTGATATACCCATGCTTCTTAATGTGGCCCAGAGTTTCTTATGGTTTACATAGTCAAAAGCCTTGCTGTAGAGTCAATAAAGCACAAACAGATATCCTTTTTTTATTCTTTAATCTTTTCAAGGATCCATCTCACATCCACGATGTTGTCTCTCGTTCCTCGCCCTTTTTTGAACCCTGCTTGCACTTCAAGTAGTTCTTATTCCGGGTACGGCTGTAGTCTCTGTTGAATAATCTTCAGTAGAATCTTGCTGACATGTGGGATCAGAGTGATTGTGTGATAATTTCTACAGCCAGTTGGATCACCTTTCTTTGATATAAACACAGATCTTTTCCAGTCAGTTGGCCAAGTCGTCTGTCTAAATAAAAATAAAAAAATAAAATGATGTCTTCCAAATTTCCTAGCAGAGCCTTGTAAGTATGATAACAGCTGCATCAGATTGCTTTAATACTTCTATGGGAATGCCATCAATGCCTGGTGCTTTGTTCTTTGATAAGGCTTTCAATGCTGCTTCAATGACTTCTTTCATCACCAATGGTTCCAGATCATAAAGGTGCAGATTGGTCCACTTGACCTTTATCATATAAATTCTCTGTATATTCTTTCTACCTTTTCTTGATCTTCTCAGAATTATTCAACATTGATCCTTGAGCATCTTGTAACATTCCTATTTGAGGCTGGAATTTTTTCTTTAACTCTCATAGATGTAGGAAAGCTAATCTTTTTCTTCCTCTAATAGTTTCTGCTTCTGTTTCCTTTTCATGCATCACTGTAGCACTTTTCATTGTCCTATCTTGCTACACGTTGGGAATCTCTGTTGAATTCTGAGATTGTTTCTTTCTCAACTGGCTTTAGCTTCTCTGCATTTCTGGGCAATTTTCAGAATTTCTTCCATCATCCATTTTGGATGTTTTTGCTTTTTCATCTTTTGTAGAGACTTCTTGCTTTCTTCCAACACAATCTTCTTGATGTCATTCCATAACTTTTCTGGAGCTCTGTCATTTGTATCTAAAACAGCAAATCAATTTTGCAGGCACTCTTTAAATTCCAGTGATATATTCTCCAAGTCATATTTTGCTACATTCATGAGTGACTTGCAAATTGATGCCTTTGAATTATGGTGCTGGCGGTGAATACTGTGTATACCATGGACTGTCCTTAGAACAAACCAGTCAGTACTAGAGAAGATCAAACCTAAGCTTTCTTTAGAAGCTCAGATGACAAGACTTCAACTTTCATACTTTGGACACATCATGCAAAGAGAGATCATTTGAGAACATCATGCTTAGCAAGATAGAAGGTCAACGCAAAAGAGGAAGGCCAGCAATGAGATGGATTGATACAATAACAGCAGCTACGGATGCCAGTCTGTCAACAATGAACCATATGACTGAACACAATTTAGGACAACTATCTAAAGGGTCGCCATAAGTCGATACCAACTCGACAGCACTTAACAACATACAAAGGAATAATGATATTCTCTGGGTTTGCTCTTTATTCTTTTGTGAACAATACTTAACATTCTATTTCCTTTGTTGGCAGCTGTGGCACATTAGACTAAAAATTTCAGTATATTGTCCATGATAGCTCCAAGATATTTTTCTTGAGTGGTGACTCCTGACTCAGAACCCAGTATTATGTACCTGTAGCTGGGGTTATTTTCCTTTTGTCTATTACTTTTCATTTGGCTATATTACATTTAATCTGCCATTTAGATGCCCAGCAAACTTCAACATTAAACCACAATATCCATCAACTGACCTCCTTTCAGCTTTTTATAATGCCTGGAATATAGTTTATCTGGGTATTGAAAATTTTCTCTTTGAAATGTTACCCAAGCCTTATTCAAAACCTTTCAGTCTGGAAACAACTCCTTTTTAGGATTTCTTTCTAAATTTCATCATTTTGTCATTCTTCCTTTATGAAATTAAGTGCTACAGCACTATTTGCCATTCTACTATTATTTTGTATATTTGCAGAACCTGTAACAAAAGATGTCTCATTGTCCTGCAATTTCTGTACCTTTACCTCTTACCTAAAATTATCAGTGTACACACATGTTTCTTATTGTTGGACCAGGGACATGAATCTGTGATTTAACTCAACTAGAAATTATCTCTATGTGAAAAGAAGGGAAATTTTCCATTAAAGCCAATGTACTCCAAATGGATCTCAAGTCATTATCACAAGATTTATAGGCATGGCCTTAGAATACCAGGAATGGGCCTTTCCTCCTGCAGGGAAGTAACCAAGAACCCTTCACTTTAAATTTCTTCTTCAAACCACTCATGGGGGCTTCCAAGGTGAAGTGGATATTACAGGCTGAATGCAGAGCCTTAATGCTACTTCATACCTCCTTTGCTTGAACTGATTCAGTAGAAAATGCAAGCAAAGGAACTGCCAGTCAAGTTCCTCCCCTTGCGGAGATTTCCTTGACAGGTGGCTCATGTGGTTTGTGATCCACAGAACTCAGAGAAAACCCATCGAGAGCTTGCTACCAAAGGACTGCAAAGTGCACCTCCCAAAAGACTGCTTGTGCTTGAAGCATCTCCTGCAAGCTGGTTAAACAGAGCTCTAAAATGTTCAATTAGCCCCTTCACCAGCACAAATTCAGAGATAGGGGATTGGGGGGGGGGGGGGGGACACTGCAGGACTATCCTTCCTCCCCCATCAAAAATGTATACCAAAGTAAAAAAAAAGAAAAGAAAGAAAACCAAATAAAAAGGTATGAATGAGAAAGTAGCATGTGACCTGGAATAGTCTCAGTGTGCTGCTTCTCAATATAAGAGAGGATCTCTACTGGAACTTACTGGTCAAAAAAATATTTTGTAAAATATTTATCAAAAAGTAAATTATTGAGTTTTTTTATTCGAGCTTAATCTTCTCTCTTAATGTGTACTTTAAAGATAGTAAAGCCATGGAGCCAAAAAAGAAGTCGAAGTACTACTAATAAAGGAAGAGATATTAAAAAAAATGATTTTAAATGGATTGTCAGCTGATGAAACTACTTCACAAGTTTGATACAAAATGAGTTCTATGCATAAATCAATACTCCAAGCATCCTTCCTGGTACACTGTAATTTATCAGCTGAACAGAAAACTGTCACATCTCATAGGACTCACAAAACTATGGGAACTGAAACGTAATAATTATTCCACACTGGTTCGAATATAGAAGATGCTGTTAGGTATATATGGAAATTCTGCACTTTGGTGATTTGATGGTACACCTGCAAAAAGAGGTATAGTCTGCACTACAAAAACAGATATATTTGAAAGAATAAATGCATTTTAAAAGTCAGGAAGCTCAGAAACTGAAACTGGTTCTATCAAAGAACATTTGGCTTTTTGCCACAGATTCAACCAGGGATGTCAGAAATGTGATTAAAAGATCAGAGGAAACTTCCACACTGAACAGAAGTAGGTGAGCATTTTTTTTTTATTTTTGTTTTGCATCAATCAAAACATAGCATGTTCCCTATAATAAGGGACTACTTGTGACCTTTGACAAAACCCTGGGGAAAACGCCAAATCCTGCTTTAAAGCTGGATTTCTTCACAGAAATGATCCCTTGTTTACCTTTAAAAGTCAGATGAAAGGAGAGGCAACAGGCACTGAGAAAATGACAACATTAAAAATATACAATTTCTGAACAATGTGTACAAATTTGGCATTTCTACTGTATATCTTTGCTACATAAAGAACAATATACAATATACCTTCTAGCTACTGTGTATGTTTAAATGAGATTTCTCAACCCTCTCCTGGAGGCGCACATAGCCAAAATTTCAGGATGACCACAGCAAATTTCCACAAGATAGACCCAATGTATGCAAAATATTTCATGCGTATTTGCTGTGGAAATCCTAAAACTCCCGACTTGGCTAGGCGTGTCTTCAGGAGAGTTGAAAATTACTTATCTTAGTTAAACCTGTACACAATGTGTTTCACAAGAACATGTTATAGTGGGTGACCACCTGGAATAAAGCGATTGCCAGACAGTGAGCTTCGAGATTAGGACACGAGTGAAGATAGTTCATTCAAAAGTGAGGGTCCTAGACTTCAAGAATGGTGGGATACCTCAGCGTCATTAGGGGGATGACAACACCTGGGGCAAGTAGAGCAACAGTGGGCAAAACTGAAAGGAGATATTTTAAGAGCAACACAATTTTTTGTTAGGAAAATATATAAAGATAAGAGACCCACTCTGATTTTCAAAAGTAATAACTAAAAAGGTAAAGAAAAAGAGGCTAGCCTTTATAAAGTGCAAGAGATCACAGAAAAAGGAAGACAAAGAGCAATATCTCGAGAAGCCAAGGGAGGATGGTGAAATAGTCAGGAAAGCAAAGACGTTAAATGGAAGAAAAAATCTCTCAAAGAGTAAAACATGGAAAAAATACTTTTTTAGGTAGGATGGTGATAGGGTGGCACTGTGAGATTCAATGGTGAAGTAGAGGAATATGTAGAGGCAAATGAGGAAAAAGTGAAATTGCTTACCAAATATTTCTATTCTGTGTTCACCGGTGAAGCTCTGGGCATGGGACCTCAAAAAAACAAACACAATGGGAATGGTAGAAATCTTATTTCAGAAGAATGACAGTAGGTAGCTGACAATACTAAAAGTGGACAAAGCAATGGGACCAGATGGAATTCATCTGAGGGAATTGATAGAACCTTAGGGAAGTACTGGCCATTCTTTTGGCTGCCTTTTCAATGCTTCTTTAGAGTTGGGAGTGATCCCAGAGGGCTGGAGATGGGTGAATGTGGCTCCTGTTCACAAAAGCAGAAGAAAGAGGTTGGTAACTACTGGCTAATTAGTCTATCCTCTGTGGTAAGTAAATTAACAGAAACATTGCTAAAACAGAGGATGGTGCAGTTTCTCGGATTCATGGGATTACAGGATCTCAGACAGCATTGATTAAATAAAGATAGGTCTTTCAGGTGATTCTGCTTGATTTCTTTGACTAGATAATTGGAGATTAGATCAGGGGAGAGCACTAGATATAGAATACTTAATTTTTAGCCAGGCCTTTGATAACATCCCACATCAATGGCTTATAAATAAACTGAGTGCCCTTGGAATGGACCCTAAAGTGACTAACTGGGTAAGAAATTGGTTAACAGGAAGGCACCTGAGGGTAGTAGTAAATGGAATTCACTCTGAAGATAGGGGCATCATCAGTGGCGTGCCTCAGGGATCAGTCCTGGTCCTGTTCTTTTTAATACTTTGTAAATAATATAATAGGTGGTCTGTCATGAAAGATATGCCTCTTTGCAAAAGATAATCAAACTCTTTTAACAGGTCAGAAAACTGTGGAAAGCATGGATCGCATGATGAGGAATATAGTGAAGCTTGAAAAATATCTGAGAATTTGGCAACTAAGATTTAGTGCTAAAAACTACAAGGTCATGCATTTGGGGCTCTATAAATCCAAGGGAACATGATAGTGAAATGCTTCAATGCAGAAAGAAGAGTAAGGCCTAGACGTGATCATTTTGGATGATTTTAAAATGGCCAAACAGGTAGAAAAGGCAACTACAAAAGCCAGAAGGATACTTAGGTGCTTAGAGAGAAGGGATGGCCAGCTGGAAAAAAGGAGGTAATAGTGCCTTTGTGCAAGTCTCTAGTGAGACCTCAGTTGGATACTGTGCACAATTCTGCAGATCACATCTTCAAAAGGATATGAACAGGATGGATTCGGTCCAGACAGCAGCTACTAAAATGGTCAGTGGTCGTTGTCATAAGACATATGGGAATAGCCTTCAAAGATCTCAATATGTATTCTTTGGAGGAAAGAAGGAAGGGGGATATCTCTGTGGAATTGTTGCAAAGATGGAGGCCTTCTTCCAATTAAAAGGAAACTCTGGAATAAGGGATCATATGATGAAGGTAAGAGGACAGAATAAGGAGTAATCTGGGGAAATATTTCTCTATGGAAAGAGTGATGGATATGTGGAACAGCCTCCAGGTGGAGGTGGTGCAGATGAGAACTGTATCTGAATTCAGAAAAGAAGGAGACAAATACAGTGAAAGGACTGTAGGACTTAATAGTTGTTATGGATGATCAGACTGGATAGGGCGTATGGTCTTTATTTGCCATTGCTTTCTATGTTTAGCATAAGAACTGCCTTATTGGGTCAGACTAAAGCCTAGTGTCCTATTTCCAGCAGTGACCAATCCAGATCACATGGCATACTGCAAAAGTAGCCAGAGTCCATGTTACTTATCCCCTAGGATAAGCAGTGGCTTTCTCCCAGTCTACCTTAATAATGGATTATGGAATTTCCCTCCAGAAATTTGGTCAAATCTTTCTTAAACACAGCGACACTAACTGCTTTTACCACATCCTTCATCAACGAGTTCCAAAGCTTAATTATGCGATAAAGGAAAAATATTTTCTCCTATTTGTTTAAAATGTACTACTTTGTTATTTCATGGCATGTCCCTTGATCTTTGCACGTTCTGAAAGAGTAAAAATAAACAACTCATATTTATGCATTCCACTCCACTCAAGATGTTATACACCTCTATCATACCTTCAGCCATCTCTTTTCCAAGCTGAAAGAGCACTAAATTCTTTAGCCTTTCCTCATTAGGGATAGGCTTCTATGTTCTTCATTGTTTTCATCACTCTTCTCTGTACCTTTTTGGTTTTTTGTTTTTAAAATCCACTATCTTTTTTAAGATGAGGCTATCAAAACTGCACACAATATTCAAAGTGCAGATACACCATGAAGTGATAGATGCTTGATGATATTCTCTGTTTTATTCTCTATTCCTTTCCTTATAATTCCTAGCCACCACTGCATAACGAGCAAAGGACTTCAAAGTATTACCCACGATAATGCATCAATCCATTTTCTAGGTGTGGAGTCCTAATGTGAAACCTTGCATTGTATAGCCATAGTTGGGACTGTTCTTCCCTGGGTACATCATTACTTTGCATTTGTCCACATTAAAAGTACAATCTGCCATTTGAATGACCATTCTCCTATTTTCTCAAGGTCTTCTTGCAATTTCTCAGATAGTAAGTTGATCTTGCTGCTTTGGAAATGTAGGTTCAGTGTGACTGAGATACTTTACTTCCTGTTTGACCTCTGTTGTTCTAGGGTATTTTAAGTCTGTTCGGTGATGCGAATGACTTATTTCAAGTTATGATAAGTACTTCCGATTTGTCACAGTTTAGAGGTTTTGTCTTCATAACCAGGTAGTCACTGCTTCCAGACATATCATCCCGGAGAAGTCAGGTTGGCCTGTATGGAATGCGGCAAAAATCATATCATCCTCCACAGAAATTCTATATTCAATGTTGTGGCCCTTTATGTTACAGAGGGGTTGTAGGTAAATATTGAAAAGGACAGCAGAGAGTGTTGATATCTGAGGTATCCCTTGTGGTTGGTGAATTAACTTTGAATGGTTGGGCCCTGAATTTACTTGTAGTTTGCATTGATTCATGTATGAGGAAACCATTGGAGGGTGATTCCATTTAGGCCCATATCTTTCAGGCATTCCAGTATTGTTGAGTTTATTATAGAGTCAAAGGCCGCCTTGATATTGATAAAGATCAATAGCATACCCATTCTTGTCTCACCTATGGTGGTTATGATTTTATCCAGCAGGGAGGTGAACAGCATTTCCATGCTATGATTTGGCTTGAAGCCATACTGGTGAGGGTCAAGCAGGGCATGCAGATCTACATGATCCTGTAGTTGGATTAGAACTACTTTTTCTATTATCTTAGTTAGAAATGGAAGACTTGAAGTGGGTCTGTATGAGCTGGGGTCTGCTGAGTCCAGTGTTTGGATTTTTAATATTGGTCTCACAATTGTTTAAGGCTAAGAGGGGCTGATACCTTGTGTTAGTGAGAGACGTATGATGCAATGTAGGGTAGGGATTATTTGTTTTGCAGTCATCTTAATCCAGGAGATGGGGCAAGGATCTAAGGGTGAGGTTGTGGTGTTAATTTTGAATACTATGCTTTGTAGTTGGTCAATGGAAGGGGTGTAGAAGGAGCTCCATTGTTTAGGGAAATCTTGTGTGGAGTTATTTTCTTTCTGTTGGGATGGTAGCTGTGAGGTAGTGGATTTTAGTTTTCATTCTAGGACGTCAGTCATGGTTTGTGGGTGTAGTGATCTGGTATCATCCTGCCATGGATTTTCCTTGGTTAGAGAATGTGCGATATCAAGCAGTTCTCTTGGTTTATTTAGAGATCTCAAGATGAAATTTGTATGATATTCCTTTTTTACTAGTGTTCATTTGTCGTTGGTATTCTTGGAGATTTGTAGTGGACTCACAAAGGTCTTCTTGTGTCTTGCTCCATCTCCATTTTCTTTCCATTCTCCAGAAAGATTTTTTCATGTCATTAATTTCCTTCGAGTACCATGGTACTGAGTGGTTTCTGTGATTGCTCAGGTTCTTGACTGGAGGTGCTGCAACTTCCTTCAGTGTGGAGTTCCAGTTATCAACTGTGTCTTCAAAGTTTGTTGTGGTGGATAGGATGACACATTCATTAATGTGTCATTGTTAAAATGAGTGAATCTCCTCCATTCCTTTGGTACTTTTCTGTTTGTATCCGCCTTTGATGTAATCACTAGTGTAATGCTGAGCATGTGATGGCCCGACCAAGGTGCTGGTGTTGAAGTTGGAAAGGGTGGATGGAGGTTTTGGTTAAGTATTATGTTAGGGAGAAACATGAGGTCCAGTGTTGCTTCTTTGTTGTGTGTTGGGCCATAGGTTATTTGGGTGTATTGCAGATCTTTCATTGCTTGGAAAAATGACTGTATATTCTTACTTGGTATGGATGGGATGTTGAGGTCCCCTTTTAGTACAAGGGGCTTTTTGTTTCCTGAATATTTGCAAACTTGCTCTAGGATGAGCGAGAGGTCTTCATCTAGGCTGTTTCATAAAATTACCCCACAACATACAAGTTTAAGAGTATGCATGTTAAGAAAATTACCTTTTACATGGCCAACATGTAGACATTCATAGTGGCACATTGTGGATGGAGGTGTTAAGTAAGTCATTTATAACATATGTGCATATTTGTATGCTTCACCTATGTAAATTTACATTACACCGTGAGACTGCATTTTAACTGCTATTTCTGCTGATTTCACAAAGACACATAGCACCAAAACAGGCACCTACTTGCCTTCATACCTAGACAACCTGTTACAAAATTTACCTCAATACATCCAGAATGCATATTGCCAGAATGCATGCCATTTGTTTAAAACTAAAGAGGATGATACTCAAAATCATTTCTGTGGTTGGCAAGCGTGCCACAGAATACAGAAATGCTTTTTTGGGGGAGGGGCATTGCTTTGGGGTTTTTTTGTTGTTGTTTTTTTAAATTCACAGCACTTCTACATATAACAACTTTAGCTATTTTATTCACAAAGGACGTTTTAAAAGGCTTAGTCATGGTGTAGGACGTCTAAAGACATGCAAGCGAACAGCAAAATTACAGAGACATCTTCGCAGTAATTCCACAAGCAATGTTTACAGACTCTCTGGTGCAGGGGTGTCCAAGTAGGCAAGGGGACATGGTGGAGGCATGCCCAGGGATGTGCTATGGACTTACACATCTCCAGTAGATTTCAGGAATGACAGGGGTGTCTGCGGGCACATCCATGTTTATACCTGCTGCAGGCACGAATAGGCATCAGGAAAGTGCTTGCTTTGGTCTTAACACATCCAGAGAGTGTAGAGAAGATGGAGAGTTAAGTGACTAAGATCACAAAGACCCCACACTGGGATATGAACCCTGGCCATCCCTCTCCCAATCCACTACTTTTATCATTATGCTGTTAGACATTCATGTTCCGAGATGCTATTCTGGGGATGTCTATATGAGGCACGTCCACGTTTCTGAACTCATGCCTGAACTTGCACATGCATGCATTTTTTCAGCTGTTCTGGCTTTGACGCTGCAGATTGCGCTTGGACGTTCCATTGTAAAATGTGCCTTAAAGCAACTAATGCTGTACATTTAGAAAATGGAGGTGCCTTGGGTTGGGGCAAGGTTGAGACAAAAACTTAACTGTTCTGTGTTCACAGATGAAGGGCCGAAAGCAGGACCTCAGAAAACACCCACAAACAGGAACAAAAGTGAGGGGAATCTCAAACAATTTTCAGAAGACTGTGTTCGTGAGGAGCTAGCTAAACTAAAAGTAGACAAAGCAATGGGACTGGATGGGATACATCCGAGAATACTGAAGGAACTTGGGCAGCTCCACTGACTGACTTTTTCAATGCCTCTTTGGAGTCAGGAGTGGTGCCAGAGAACCGGAGAGAGGCACATGCGGTCCCCTTACACAAAAGCAGAAGGATGTGGGTGAAAACTACAAGCCGGTTAGTTTAACCTCGGTGGTGAGTAAATTATTGGAAACGCTGCTGAAAAAGAAAATAGTGAGGTTTCAGAAGTCCAACAGATTACCGGATCCAAGGCAGCATGGATTCACCAAAGGCAGGTCTGATAAATTTCTTCGACTGGGTGACCAGGGAGTTGAACAGAGGGAGAGCCCTAGATGTGGTGTAGTTAGATTTCAGTAAAGCCTTTGACACATTTCCACACAAGTGACTTATAACAAACTGAGCACCGTAGGGATGGACCCTAAAGTTACTGCTTGCATTAGAAATTGGTTGAATGGGAGGTGACAAATGGTACAGGTAAATGGCACTCACTCTGAGGAGGAGGAGGTTACAAGTGGTGTGCCCCAGGGAACTGTCCTTGGTCCGATTCTTTTGAACATCTTTGTTAGTAATATTGCAGAAAGGCTGTCAGGTAAGATTTGTCACTTTGCAGATGATACCAAAAACCGCAATAGAGCAGGCACTCAGGAAGATGTAGATAACATGAGGAGGGATCTAGCTAAGCTTGAAGAATGGTCTAGAATTTGGCAGCTGAGATTTAATGCTAAAAAATGCAGGGTCATGCATTTGAGCTGCAAAAATCCAAGGGAGGGCAAAAGAAGGTAATAGTGCCTCTGTGGAAGTCTTTGGTGCGACCTTAACTTTCTTAACCAGGGCTCCACACATCAAACAGTAAGTAAGGATTTGAGGGTTTCTTTGTTTGGTTTTTTTTTTGTTACATTGCTAGCTCTCTGACTGGGAGCTCTTAAAAGGGTTTTGTGTATATTTTTTAAAGCAAGGTTAATTTCATTTTTGCTGTTTTAGGGGAACTGTACTTGAGCACAGTAGTATTGCTGAACTCTGTAACCCCCTCAGGTTCAGGTACTGCTAACACCTAATCAGGGGTTAGTTCCCTCCCTACCCACCCCGACTCCCACCCACCCCTAGTGAGCAGTCTTGCTTTATAGGGCACCTCCCCCTTTAACAAATCACAGTGAATTGGACCAGCACATTTTGAATATAATTAAAGAGATTTAACTGCTTTTTCTCTGAAAGGACAGCTGCGAAACCAGCTGGTACTTCGTAGATCTCTCTTTTGCTTTAACAGATACCTAAGCTCCACAAACAGAACAATGGCTGGGAAAAATTGTATTGCTAAAGCTGTTGCCCCTGTTACAGCTTCTGCCTCGGTCCAGACAGAGGTCCTATTGCCAGTTGAAGAACCGGTTCCATGTGCAGGGTGCCTGCATGCTGAAGCTCTGAGGAAACAAGTGGAGGAACTCAGAGAGGAGGTGGCGAGGCTGAGGAGTATTCAAGACAGTGAGAAGTACATTGATGAGATGCTGCTTGCAGCAACCATGCTCTCCAGCACAGGAGAAGATGGGTGCCAACAGAATGTCAATGGTTGGACAAAAGTCACCAGAGCCTGCAAAATCACCAATCCAACTTCTCCAGCCCTTGAATTGAAGAACCATTATGCAGCCCTGGAAGTGGAGGAGGTGAAAGCATCCCTGGAAAGGGAAGAACCAGAGTTCAAGTACCCCATAGTTGCAGAATCAGTGACCAGAAGGAAACGAAGGGTAGTGGTGGTTGGAGACTCTCTTCTGAGGGGTACTGAGGCGTCCATCTGCCGACCAGACTTGATGTCCAGAGAGGTATGCTGTCTGCCTGGTGCCAAGATCCAAAATGTTACGGGGAGTTTGCCGAGACTCATCAAGCCCACTGACTATTACCCAATGTTGCTAATCCATGTTGGAACAAATGATACTGCCAGGTATACCTCGGAACGTATCAAAAGTGACTTCATGGCTCTGGGACAGAGGGTGAAGCAGGTAGGTGCACAGGTGGTGTTCTCTTCAATCCTCCCTGTTGAGGGTAAAGGCCAAGGCAGAGAGGCTCGCATCCTGGAGATTAATGCATGGCTGCGTGGATGGTGTCTTCGAGAGCGTTTTGGTTTCCTAGACCATGGGATGCTGTTCCAAGGGTTGCAGAGCAGAGATGGCATCCATCTGTCCAAGAAAGGTCAACACATCTTTGGTAGTAGACTGGCTAATCTACTGAAGAGGGCTTTAAACTAGATTCGTTGGGGATGGGTGAAGAAAGCCCCCAGGTAAGTGAAAGCCCCCAGGTAAGTGATACATCAAATACCTTTATGGAAATGGGTAACAGGGGTAACATATGGAAAGCAATATGTATTAATGCCCGTAGCATGGGAAATAAGATCTCTGAAGTTGAAGCTTTGGTGGGAGTGGCTGACTTAGATTTAGTGGCAGTTACAGAAACATGGTTCACAGAAAACCATGACTGGGATGTAACTATACCTGGCTATACTTTATTCAGAAAGGACAGGGTAGGAAGAAGGGGAGGAGGAGTAGCACTATATGTAAAAACTACTATTAAAGCTTTGGAATTACAGAGCTTAAAAGGGAGAGAGGAGGCATTGTGGGTTAAACTAGAAAGAGGGAAAGAGAAATCTATTTGCATTGGTGTGATATACAGACCTCCCTCACAAGAGGAAGAGGTGGACAGAGAGTTAATTGAAGACATACGCAGCATTGCTAGGAAAGGGGAAGTGCTACTGCTAGGAGATTTCAATATGCCAGATGTTGATTGGCACATTCCTGCTGCAGTATCATCTAGGAGTAAGGAGATCCTGGATTCTCTACAGGGAGAACTATTCAGGCAATTGGTAACAGACCCCACACGTGAAGGGGCCATACTGGACTTGGTGCTTACCAATGGTGAAAGTGTTTCTGATGTTGTAGTGGGAGATCATTTTGCATCCAGTGATCACCAGATGGTGTGGTTCAGTATTAGGACTAGGGCTGTTAGAATCCATTCCAAGGTGAAGATCTTAGACTTTAGGAAGACTAACTTTGCGAAGATGGGCCAATGCCTCAGGGAGTCGTTAGTGGGATGGGAACAGCTGGGGGATGTAGAACAACAGTGGGCAAAACTGAAAGGGGGTATTTTAAAGGCAACCAACCTTTTTGTTAAAATGGTAAACAAAGGCAAAAGGAACAGGAGACCGCTATGGTTTTCGAAGGAAGTAGCTGAAAAAGTGAAGAAAAAGAGGGAGGCCTTCATGAAATACAAGAGATCACAGAGAGAGGAAGACAGGCATCTGTATTTGGAAAAACTTAGGGAAGCTAGCAAAGTAGTCAAGAAGGCAAAGATTCAAAAGGAGGAGGAAATAGCCAATGCAATAAAATGGGGGGATAAGACATTTTCAGATATATTAGTGAGAAGAGGAAGGGCAAAAGTGGTATTGTCAGACTCAAGGGTACAGGGGGGGGGGGGAATATGTAGAAGCTGATAAGGATAAAGCGGAATTGCTTAACAAATATTTTTGTTCTGTGTTCACAGATGAAGAACCAGGAGCAGGACCTCAGAAAACACCCACAAATAAGAACAGAAGCGAGGGACATCTTGAACAATTTTCAGAAGACTGTGTTCGTGAGAAACTAGCTCAACTCAAAGTACACAAAGCGATGGGACCGGATGGGATACACCCTAGAATACTGAGGGAAATTGGGGACGTTCTAGCAACTCCACTGACTGACCTTTTCAATGCCTCGTTGGAGTCGGGAGTGGTGCCAAAGGACTGGAGAGAAGCTCATGTGGTGCCTTTACACAAAAGCGGAAGTAAGGATGTGGTTGAAAACTACAGGCCGGTTAGTTTAACTTCAGTGGTGAGTAAATTAATGGAAACGCTGTTGAAAGAGAAAATAGTGAGGTTTCTGGAGTCCAGCGGATTACAGGATCCGAGGCAGCATGGATTCACCAGAGGCAGGTCTTGTCAGACAAATCTGATTGATTTCTTTGACTGGGTGACCAGGGAGTTGGACCGAGGGAGAGCTCTAGATGTGGTGTATTTAGATTTCAGTAAAGCCTTTGACACTGTTCCTCACAGGCGACTTATAAACAAACTGAGCACCCTAGGGATGGACCCTAAAGTTACTGCTTGGGTTAGAAATTGGTTGGGTGGGAGGCGACAAAGAGTACAAGTAAATGGAGCTCACTCTGAGGAGAAGGATGTTACCAGTGGTGTGCCCCAGGGATCTGTCCTTGGTCCGATTCTTTTTAACATCTTTGTTAGTGATATAGCGGAAGGGCTGTCGGGTAAGGTTTGCCTCTTTGCAGATGATACCAAAATCTGCAATAAAGTAGACACCCAGGAAGGTATAGATAACATGAGGAGGGATCTAGCTAAGCTTGAAGAATGGTCTAGAATTTGGCAGCTGGGATTTAATGTTAAAAAATGTAAGGTCATGCATTTGGGCTGCAGCAATCCAAGGGAGCAATACAGCATAGGAGGTGAAGTACTTTTGTCCACTAAAGAAGAGCGGGACCTAGGCGTAGTGGTGTCCGATGATCTTAAAGTAGCTAAACAGGTAGAAAAGGCGACGGCAAAAGCTAGAAGGATGCTTGGGTGCATACGGAGAGGAATGGCTAGCAGAAAAAAGGAGGTGATAATGCCTCTGTATAAGTCTTTGGTGCGACTTCATTTGGAGTATGGTGTGCAATTCTGGAGACCGCACCTTCAAAAGGATGTGAACAGGATGGAGTCGGTGCAGAGGGTTGCTACTAAGATGATTAGTGGTCTTCATTATAAAGCATATGAGGACAGACTTAAGGATCTTAATATGTACACCTTAGAGGAAAGGCGGGATAGAGGTGATATGATTGAGATGTTTAAATACCTCCGTGGCATAAATGTTCAGGGAGAGAGCCTCTTTCAATTGAAAGCAAGTTCTGCGACGAGGGGACATGGGATGACGGTGAAGGGAGATAGATTCAGGAGTGATATGCGGAAATATTTCTTTACGGAAAGAGTAGTGGATCCGTGGAATAGTCTCCCAGTGGAGGTGGTAGAGATGAGGACAGTAACTGAATTCAAAAAAGCATGGGACCAACACAGAGGATCTCTAAAGGTAAAAAGTGGACTGTTGTAGTTGTTGTTATGGAAGGACAGACTAGATGGGCCTTGTGGTCTTTTTCTGTCATCATGTTTCTATGTTTCTATGTTTCTATTTGGAGTATTGTGTGCAATTCTGGAGACCGCACCTTCAAAAGGATATAAAAAGGGTGGAGTCTGTGCAGAAGGTGGCTACTAAAATGGTTAGTGGTCCTCGTTATAAAGCATATGAGCACTGACTTAAGGATCTTAATATGTACACCTTAGAGGAAAGGCAGGATAGAGGTGATATGATTGAGATGTTTAAATACCTCCATAAATGCACAAGAGAGCCTCTTTCAATTGAAAGCAAGCTCTGCTACAAGGGGACATAGGATGAGGATGAAAGAGGATAGACTCAGGAGTAATATGCGGAAATATTTCTTTACAGAAAGAGGGTGGGTGCATGGAATAGTCTCCTAGTGGAGATGATAGACACAAAAAAGCATGGGACAAAGACAGAGGATCTCTAAAGGAAAAGAGGGGACTGTTGTAGTGGTTCATATGGAAGGACAGACTAGATAGAAAATGACCACAAGGCCTAAGTGGCAAAAATTAACCACTGAACATAAAAATTATGCATACAAGTGACAACGGGTAAATGCCACTATACGGAGAGTGCTGCTACAAATATGTATAAAACTTTATGGAGGTAATTTTATAAAGCCATTCCCATAGGCAAAATTGCCCATTATAAAATACCAACTGGCATAAATATATGCACTTTGGAATGAAAGTGCTTACTTTTCTGCTAGGCATAGCTGAGCGAAATATGAGCAGTTTTTACATATACGCTAGATTATAAACTACCTTAATCTGTGTGTGTGTGTCAAGTATGCATAGTCATTTATACCTGCTTGCAAAGTGCTTTCTCTGCAACATACTCTAGTATTTTATAAAGACAAGTATGCACCTATTATACTTGTTATAAATTATTATAGTCAATGTTCACAGTGATTTTTGATCAACTTGAGCTTATCAAAACAAAGAGAATAGTTTCTCAGTGACTGATCATTCTTCACTACTGTCAATATGTCAACAGATTTCAAATAGAGCCCTGCACCCTGAGGATGCCGACAACAGTGCTTGAGATGGAGTTAGAAAATCTCAAGAATATCATCTATGGGTCCTAAAAGCAGATTTATTCCCAAGCTGTTTATATCAGCTTTTAGTTACCTCATTTTTAGGAAAAACTTTGATATGTATATGTGGATCCAGCATTTGTTTTCCTCTTTCTCACTCCAGTGTCCAGCATTTGTCTTCCTGATTCCTCCCCTCCCTCCCATGTCCAGCATCTTCCATCCACCTCCGCCTCTCTCAATATCAGCAGCAAGAAAGCAAACGTGCGGGGTCTTCAAGACTTCAGCATGCCTGTAAGTCCCTGCTCCCTGCTGGTTGCCCCCCTCCCCCACTGATGTTAAAAGCATCATCAGAGGGGGCAGGACCCATCAGGGCCTGACAAGCATGCTGGAGTTGCACAAGCCCACGCTTTTGCTTTCTTTCACCCCCATCCCCCAAAGTCGATAGCTCACTGCCACTGCCCTAGTGTCCTCAGATCTGGAGCAGTGGCGGGGAGGGGGGGGGGTTGATTCTACCACTGCCAACCTGGGAGAAGCGGAGGTGGCAGCGGCAGCAGCTAGTCCACTTAAATTATTATTATTATTATTATCATAGAAGGCAGAGCAAGGAGAAGACCACTTGGCTGTTTTGAGGGCATCTTTTGCCACTCTCAAAACTTTGCTGCCTAAGGCAGCCACCTCACTCTGCCTCATTTTAGTGCTGCCCCTGTGTTAGCCATGTAATAATGAGATGAAGGGGAGGAAAATGTGGAGGCTGATAAGATTATAGCATAATTGCTTAACAAAAACGTTCCTGTTCTGTATTTACAGACAAATGACTGAGAATAAGATATCAGAAAACAAACACAAATTGGAAATGAAATGAAGCAGACCTCTAACGAGTTTTAGAGGACTGTTCTTGAGTAGACAAATCAAAGGGGCCAGCTGGGAAACATCCAAGGGTATTGAATAAACATAGGGTAGTCTAGTGTCTCCGCTGTCTGAGATTTTCAATGCTATATTGGAGTGGGGCATGGCAGGGCTGTACCAAGCCATAAATACTCTCTGTGTGACTTGCAAACCTGGCACCTTCCCCCCAAAATTATAGCAGACTTGTCATTTTCCCCATAGCCCCATGCCCAGCATCTCCCTATCTTACCCCACCTCTTCATATCCAGCCAGCTCCCCCCAGCACTGTCTGGCCTTGCCCCACCGCTATTTTTCTTGTTCCCTTGGTAGCAGCAGCAGACCTCCAATTTTAAAAAATAAAATAGGCCTTTCCTACTCCACACTTGCATCGCTGGTCTGATTGCTCCCTCCTCTGAAGTATGCTCGTGTCAAAGGAGGGAGGGACCAGACCAGCCATGCACGTGCTACAGGCTGGTTAGTTTGATCTCTGTAGTGAGTAAATTAATAGAAACAGCATTAGAACTGAGGATAGTACAATTTCTTGAATCCAATAGATTGCAGGATTCAAGACAGCATGGGTTTACTAGTGATTTAATTGATGAGATTCGCTCAACAAGACTTAACTGGGTGGCCAGAGAGTTGGAATGGGAGAGAGTGCTGGATGTGGTATAACTGGGATTTCAATAAGGCCCTTGATACGCATCTGCATCAGTGACAAATAAAATTTGACACAGTTGGTATGAGCCCTAAGGTTTGTGAGTGACTGAGTGGAAAACACCAGAGGATACTGGTAAATTGCGTGCTGCAAGAATTCATCCTAGGTCTTGTTATTTTAAACATTTTTATAAGCAATATTGTGGAAGGGTTATTGGGAAATTTTGACTTTTTCTTGGCAATACCAAAATCTGCAACAGGAGAGATGCCCTGAAAGATGGGATAACATGAAGAGGGATCTAATGAAGATTAGTCTAGAATCTGGCAGCTACGATTGAACACCAAGAAATGCTGGGTCATGCATGTAAACTAAAGGGGGTGAAGTACTTCTGTGCATGAAGGAAGAACAGGCCTGGAGGTGATCATAGCTGCTGGATCTTAAGGTGGCCAACTGGGTAGAAAAGGTGACAGGAAAAAGCCAGAATGATGCTTGGGTGCCAGGGAGAGGAATGGTCAGCATGGAAAGAGGCAATAATGTCTCTGTATAAGTCTCTCGTAAGATCTCCTTTGAAGTACTGTGTACAATTTTGGAGACTGTTCATTCAAAAGTAGAGAGTCCGTCCAGAAGACAGCTAATAAAATGATAAGTAGTGCTCATCATAAAGCCTTAAGGAGACAAAGATCTCAGTATGTATATTTTAGAGAAAAGGTGGCAGAGGGAAGATATGATGGATATTTAAATACAGTATCTTTGTGGTATAAATGCACAGAAGGCTGGCAGCCTTCAGTTGAAAAGCGGCTCTGGAACATGAGATTACAGAATGAAGGAGAAAGGGGATTGACTTGAGAGTAAACTAAGAAAATATTTCTTTATAGAATAGCAGGGGTAGTGGATGCATAGGAACAGTCTCCCAGTGGAAAGAGTGGAGACAAGAACTATCTGAATTTATGAAAGCATGGGGGACAAGCAGGCACGTACCTAGCCCTGTGCGAGCGGTGTGGCCGCACAGGGCGTAAAGGCTTAAGGGGCACATTTTAGCTGTCTGCCGTTGCCTGCTGCCGCCACTTTCTTCTCTCAGTGGCGGCAGGCAATGGAAGACAGCTAAAATGTGCCCCTTAAGCCTTCTCGCCGGCATGCTAAGCAGATCTGTCCCTCCCTGCTCTTGCATGCTGGCGACTTGCACATCGGGCATGCCTCTTCTCTCCCGCCGCGGGGGGGCGGGGTGTGTGCGCCCAATGTGAAAGTCGCACAGGGCACGATTTACACTCAGTACGGCCCTGGGGACAAGTACAGAGGAACTCTGAGGGAGAGGAAGAGATTGTAGAGCTTAATAGCTGGTATGGATGAGTAAACTGGATAGGCTGTAAGGACTTTATCTGCTATTGTTTTCTATTTTTCAATGTTTCAATGTATTTTAGAACTTACATCATCACTGAAGATCTCAGCAGGTAAACCAAAGAATGCTTAGGCCCAGAGAAGAATAACACTGTCACAGTTCTTTCAGCGTAAAGCTGTAGGACATTGTAAGACAAAGCTTGCGCTACCATTGTTATTATTAAGCATTTATAAAGCGCTACCAAGCATATGCAGCACTGTACAGACACAAAAGAAGACAGTCCCTGCTCAAAGAGCTTATAATCTAGAATACAAACCTATAGGACAAAATAATATGATAGGAATAAGGGCAATAGGAGTTGAAATACAAGGGGGGGGGGGGTATTACGAATTAAAGGCGGTCTCAAAGAGATGAGTCTTGAGCTTGGACTTGAAAAGGGTGAAGGAAGAGATTTGACACAGTGACAGAGGCAGGTTATTCAAGGCTAATGGAGCAGCAAGGTTAAAAGAATGAAGCCTAGAGTTAGCGGAAGAAGAGAACGGCATAGAGAGAAGGAAGGTAGAAGAGGAACGAAGATCACGGGGAGGGGTATAGGGAGAGAGGAGAGATGAAAGATGAAAGATAAGGAGAAGCAGCAGAGTGAATGCATTTGTGTGTCAAGATGAGTAGATTGTACTGAATGTGGTAACGGATAGGGAGCCAGTGAAGGGACTTTAGAAGAGGAGTAATATGACAGTAACATGGCCAGCAAAGAATTAACGGCGCAGCAGAATTTTGAATGTAGAGGGAAAAGATGAGATGGTCCATGCTATACTTGTTCAGAGATCATGAAAGATTTCAATTTATTGTTCTGTCAACATGGCCCTTTCACAGGCACTAGAAGTCGCTGGGAAAAAAAAGCACAAAATGGTAAGGATGCAGGTTATGCCACCGAGATACATTTTAGAGGTCTACATGATGCTTTGAGTAAATACCATGTTAGCATGATGGGAATTTCAACATCTCCAACACCCAAGGCATTTCATTCCTTCTAGTCATTCCAGATCACAGAAAGTTTCACTAGTTCGATAACTATGTGTGTTTTAAGCAACATCAAATTTAATGTATTTTATTTACAAAATTCAGCTGAAGTCTACTTGAAAATATTAAGCTCCATTTAACTTTTCCCCAAATGAAACCAGACAATTATAAATTGGTTTGAAATAGTTTTCAAGTATTTATGCAGGGAAAGTTCATTTAGAACTGTACTGTGCATGTAACTATAATTTCTGTTTCCAAAGTGACGATCTATGCTCGAGGCTTCAGCACTATAATGCAATACTGTATGTGTTAAGCATAAGCAACACCTGTTGTTGGCAGTTTTGTGGTGAGAGGGATAAAACCCTGATCGCTTAAACTAGCTTTCTTTCTAAACGTCTCCATCCAAGCTGCTGTTTCTGCTACCCAACTTAACCATTTATCTTTACCATCAGAGTGAGTCCAGGAGCCATGGAAGCAGCCAGCAGCACATCTCTCTCTCAGCTCCAGCCTCTGCCACTTGCCCGATTTCTACCTCTGCCACAAGTGCCACGGCTGCACAAAGGTGCCTGCCTGAAGGAGACCACAGTCTTCAATGATTCTCAAACTGGGCAGTAGGACAACGTTTTTCTTTTTTCCTCTCTCTTTTTAAATTCCAACCATCGCAGGTCTGCACATCATTCTTGTTTTTTAACTCCTGAGACCAAAAATACAAAACCTGGGGACCTCACACAGTGGAGCACCTCCCCCTTCACCAAATAGAGGCAATTTGCAGCCAGGTAAAACAAAATTATTTTTATGGCACCACTCTATTTTCTTTTTATCACTTGGTTGCACTAATATTTTGAAAACATGCATTTAAAAGTATTTTACATATTGTAGAAGACAGCATTTCAAACTTCTTTCATTTTTTTGCAAAGTTTCTAATTTTTCTATTTCCGATATCTGGAAAATAAAACGGAGATAAAAAGATCTTTTCCCAAATTTTTCCACATCTCTAGGAGGATGGAGAATGAGAACTGGCCGATTCAAAGGGGCGCTTTTATTAAAGGTGTTATGGTGTTGCACCTAAAAAGCCCATAAAGCTCAAAACCATGGCATGGTAACAGCACCTCGCTAATTTTCAGGGGCGTGGAAAGCATGTTCCTGGCTTTTCACAAAGTGCATCCTACCCTAACACAACCTAAAAATTAGCACGGGTGCGTTTACCTCCACCTATGGAGATGGCAGTAAATTCACCCATGCTAATGGCACACCTTGCAGTTAGTGCAGGGCACGCTAATTGCAAGGTGATTGCCCCACCCACTCTCTGCTCCAACCTGCTCATTTGAGTCAGCACAGTTAGCACAGCCTAGTAACCAGGCTAACAGTTAATCCAGGCTAACTGCAACTAGGTCCCATTTTATTGAATGAGACCTAGTAGTGGATAGCCCGGGTTAACTATTAGTCTGGCTTAGCAAACATACTCCTAAGTATTTGCCCTGATTTTCTTAAGTAAAGTTGTGTGGTTGCCTGAATGTAACTGTTGGAATGTGTCACTTTTTGTAATTACCACGCATCTCGTTCTGTTTATCTGGTGTCGCACTGCATGCAGAGTCTGGTTTCCTGGAGTTTCAGTTTAATTTTTGTCTACATATTTCTATTGTTAGTTTGCGGTCACTTATTCTATACTTGGTGAGAGTCCATCTATGTTCTGAGCATGTGGTCGAGGCCATGTGTTCTGTTAGCATGGCGTTTCTAGGTAGGAATCTGGCTAGCTCAGTTTTCCCAGCAGGTGTATGGATTTCCGAGGGCCCATGGCAATATTTAGAAAGTGTTGTCCTTTTCTAGGTAGGTTCCTTGTTGTGTGCATTTTGGAAGTTAGCACCATCATGGAATGGCAGATTTGCTCTACAGGTCCTGTACTGTGGTTCTCACTTTTTTGTTTTGTTTTCTGTGTGGCGACAACTGTAGGCTGTTGATTGGGAGGTACTGGAATACGGACCATCTCTAAGATATGCAGTTTGCATCCTTGATGCCGCCAGTCTTAAATTTAAAATATTTTGTCAATTCAGATCTTCACTGTTGCTGATGTTTGGGCTTTTCCAGTTTTGACCCATTCTAATCTGGCTTGCACACCATGATCTTGAATTCACAGCTACAAGGTTTTTTTTTTTGGTTTTTTTTATTTTAAACCTTCCCCCCTCATCATTAATCTGATCATAGCACTGACGAAATAAGTCCATTCTGCAAGTATTTATGCAAATGAAGCCCAGTAGATAGGCAAACAATTATGCAAATTAGGCCCCACTATGAGTCTCTGCATATGGCCCCGCATCAGCCTTGGGCCACCCCTGACCGTTTCTAATATATAGGGCCTGATTCTTCAAGATCTTTTCTCAGCACGTGAGACAAGCCGTGGTGACCAAGTCCCCATAGTACTAGAGCACTGGGTTTTTTAATCTCTAGGGAGGAGATAAAATCTTGTGTAGGAAATGCAAGTTTGGAAATTAAAGACTGAACAGCAGATTCCTCTTCCTTATTATCCAGAATTTGTGAAATCTTCTAGGAGCCATATTGGTGCTAGAAAAAACAACTGCAGACTGAAATATATTTTACTTTTCCCCCTGTGAAAAATATTTAAAATCTGTCATGCAAAACTGTCTAAATAAATAAATAAAAACATTAGCTACTGCATAAGACGATGCCACCAACTTGTCTTTTTTCTTCCACGTATTGTACAGCTGCCCACTTCTAGTTGTAAAGCTGTAAAAAAATCAAATCAGGAAAAGTGCATACAGATTTACAGCAAAACTGTTTTGCAAAACTCGAGTAACACAAATCACAATATCCATGCGGGTTAACATAAGGCATTTTCCAGGTAGACAGATCATCTCATAGTCTGAACTCATTTTTCTCTTGAAATGATCCAGTGATTTAGCCTGACTAATGCTTGGCCTTGATTGTTAAGCCATGCAGAAGATTATAGGGCTTTTCTTTCTATATTGGGAAAACATACGCATCTTTAAACTACAACCACCACTGAAATAATATTCTTGCCAACTGGCAGAGCTCAGCGTATAAACAGAACTATATCTGCAAATCTCAAACTTTATGAGAAGGGTTTTGTACACTTAAGTAGACATGTTAGCAATCGTTTATACTAAATTAGACATCCAGCATATTTCTGACAGTATTAAATTCTGAATAGCAGATGGAACATTGTATGTTTTGAGTTTAATAAAGAGATAAGAACATAAGAACATAAGATATGCCATACTGGATCAGACCAAGGTCCATCAAGCCCAGTATCCTGTTTCCAACAGTGGCCAATCTAGGTCATACGTACTTAGCAGTTTCCCCAAAAGATAATAAGACTGCCATCCTGGAAAATGCTAAATAAAGGATTATTGTAAGTTATTCACTTTTGACATCTGCAAAAAGGTATGCAGACGTCCAAATCACAAAGACATCTCCAGAGACATTTAGAAGTTGGATCTGTAGATGTCCCCAGCGAGAGGACATCCAAGTCTGAATGAAGGGATGGCTGGGACATTCCTAAGAACCTGGAAGTCTCCACTTGATCCCGAGTTGCTTCTAAGGTTAAACCTGCTACACGCACAAACAGGCATATGAAAAGTACTCGTTTTGTCAGGCAAACATCTGGAAGGTATGGAGAAGGAGCTACACTAATATCCAGCGTATTTTTATAATATGTCAATGAACACTGACAGGGAATGGGGGCTCATGTTTTTACTTTGCTATGCTGCTAGCTTGCCTGAGTTAGACGTCCCTGATCCATTCATCCCTAATGGGGACATCTATGTCGCCACCCACATGTACGTCTATGTCAGGGACGTCTATGTTCCTGAAATCGGCCTGAGACAAAGACATCCCTGGTGCTTTTCTGCAGTTCCACCCTGGATGTCCCCGATTTAAATTTTGACATCTTTCTAAAATCCCCTTCTAAAAGTGTGATCTGGATCATTTTCCAGAAACAATGTCCACCTGAAATTGAAATTTGGTTGACGTATACCATGGTTGTGAAACCGCCATCACAAGAAGAAACACGTCAATACCTATGTTTTGTGCAGAAATCTTTTAGCTGGGTATTGTTAGCTTCATTTTCAAGGGAAGAAAAGCTGCAGGTTTCTTCAGCATGTCTACATCCTGCAATTGGAAAATGTTTAGCGTTCATGTCAATTATTTTGAAAATGTACACCCATGGACTATTGCATTTATTGATCCTTAATTTAAGCACAAAGAGAAACATTTTGAAAATGAAAAACATAAGTAATTGAACAAGTTGGACACACACTGCAAGCCACGGCTCAAATTATTTTGGAAGAGTTTATTTTGTCATTTAAACTTGCACAAGTGGGGGCGGAGTCTGCCGCGGTTGAAGATGGCCGCATAAGATCGGTGCTCCCTCCCAACATTAAAGAATCCGGAGCTCTTACAGGCAAAGGGTCCCCTGGTGCCCACTAATCAGTGCTCAGAAGGGACGACAGAGAGATGGCTGCGTTAAAGCCAGCTAAATTGGACTTTCAGCAACCAACGGGGCAATCTAATAAGTGAGCCAAACAGGAGCTCCTCTCCCCGCAGAAAATGGCGCCCGACAAAATTACCTCGGAGGGACTGCAGGAAATACTGCAAGAGCTCCGATCCGTAAAAGAAATCGTCACCGCTAACTCCGGGACGTTAACGCAGGTGAAGGAAGACTTACATGAGGTGAGAGATCGTATAGGGGAGCTGACCAGACGCATAGACGACGTTGAGGCCGAGGTGGATCGACAGTCCTCAGTACTAGCTCAGATGGGCCTGCTAGTTAAGAGGGTTGCGGCACTCGAGGTGCACGTTGAAGACCAATCAAACAGAGCCCGGAGAAGTAACATTCGCATCCTCGGGATCCCGGAGGGCCGGGAGGGGTCGGATCCTATTGCCTATCTCGAGAAGCTAATCCCGGAGATCCTGGGAATCACTTTTGAATGGCCCCTGGAATTAGAGCGTGCTCATCGAGTTCCGTCGCATCCGTCCACCCACACTCCGAGGCCTCGGCCGTTTGTTGTAAAAGCGCTCCGGTACCAGCACGTGCTGCATATTATGCAGGCAGCGAGACGACGACAGACCGTACAAGTGGACGGGCAGAAGATCACCTTTTATCCGGATCTCAGTAAGCAGACGGCCCTGCGACGGAAGGAGCTCTTGGCCTGCAGGCCTCTGTTGCAGCAGTTGGAGGCACGCTTCGGCCTACTCTACCCCGCTAACATGAGGGTCACCTTGGATAACAATACCCGCACCTTCACGGACGGTCCAGCACTACGGGCCTTTCTGCAAGAACGAGTCCGGATGGAAGTGGGGTCCTGAGAAGAGCCTATGATACCGGAACACCAGTGCACCACTACCTCGGGGGTAGACTGGGACTTAGATGGAGATGTTAGTCCTGAATCCCAGTTTTATCAACCTGGTTTGTAAGCATATCTGTACGCTGGATACGCTAATTAATGCTTAGTCAATGTATAACCTATTATGCAACATTGTAATTAATAGAAGCATGCTCACCGGACATAGAGACATTGGTGGCCTAGGTATGTTTCACCAAATGTGGTTATTATGCCTACACTATTGTATTACTTTCTTCTTTAATGTTGGGAGGGGGGAGGGTGGGCCTGATGGGCGGTAAGGGACTCGCCATGCAAGTTAAGTTAGTTTGCGGCACAGTGCAGCCAGGTAGCAAGGCCGTAGAACAGCGAAATGTTAGTATCCTAATTCAGGGGCAAATGACCGTGAATGCCATAAGTGTACGTCCCAGTAAGATCAAGTATGGCTAGTCGCCAAGTGCGGGTGCTATCCCTAAATGTTAAGGGCATCTCGAACCCTCTTAAGAGGAAGAAAATCCTGACTTATTGTAAACATCAGAATGCAGATTTAGTCTATCTACAAGAGACCCACTTGTCCCTCTCTGAGTCCTACAAAGTTGCGGACAAGATGTATCGGAATGTCTTCTCAGCTCCAGCCCTTAGGAAGAAGGGTGGAGTCATCATACTTGTAAAGAAATCCCTCCCATTGGAAGTTAAAGAGACCAAAGCGGACCCAGCTGGACGCTGGGCCAAGGTAGCAGCTCAGTTGAATGGAGACTCATACACTTTCATGACGATATATGGTCCCAACACGGATGACCCGCAGTTTTTTGTCCAGGTTATTCAGGAGCTCCTGGACACAGGTTCATCGCACATTGTCTTAGGGGGCGACTTTAATCTTGTACCTGACCCCTTGTTAGATAGAACTCCATACAAGCCGCAACACAAACCTCAGGTGTCGCAGGAACTTCAGAATCTGCGGGATTTGATCGGACTGTTAGACCCCTGGAGACTCCTCTATCCCAATGGCAAGGAATACTCCTTTTACTCACTGCCCCACAATTCACAAACCCGCATTGATTATTTTCTTACTTCCAAGACGTTATTACCTAAGGTGGTGGGCGCAAGTATGCTCCCACGTACAGTCTCAGACCACTCCGCGGTCCTATTAGACCTCAGTGTGGGCCCTGGAAGAAAGCCGCAGGGGCGGTTCCATTTTGAGAAGGCCTGGTTAGCAGACGAAGTATTCTGTATTACCATGAAGAAAACTATCTCAGACTACTTTGCAGAGAATCAACTTGGGGATACCTCAACATGGGCCTGGTGGGAGGCCTTTAAGGCCTGTGCCCATGGGCACATGACAGCCTACAAAATTCGTAAGCGTAAAGAAGAGGTAAAGAGAAGGACAGAATTGGAGGTAGAAATCCGAGCTGGTGAACGATTACTGGCCCGGCGGGCGGACCCGACAGTTCTCACACGACTGCAGAGGCTTCGGATCCAATATAACGCCCTCCTACAAGCTGATGTTATTGAATCCTTTAAACTGCAGCAGGGGAGATGTTATCACGACAGCAACCGAGCTAGCTCCTTGCTTGCGAACACCCTAAAAGCAAAGTGTGCCGTGACTCGGATTGCCGGATTGAAAGATCCAACAGGCGTACTGCAAATCTCGGACAACGAGATCCTAGCGATCTGTGAAGCCTTCTACTCCAAACTCTATCAATCCGAAGTTGCATGTGATGAATCGGCGTTTTCTGCCTTTGCTTCCACAATCACGGGACCTTAGTTCACGCAACAGCAGCAGCAGCTACTGGCTGCAACGATTACTTCCAAGGAGACGTGTGTCGCTCTTAAACAACTGGCCAAGGGCAAAGCAAGTGGCCCAGACGGACTGCCAGTGGAATTTTATGAGGCCTTTTCCGAATCACTGCTCCCGGAACTACTGCTCTATTACGATGGAATGCGAGAGGAGTTCCCAGATGTCGGTGCCCTGGCAGCGGCAACGATAGTGATACATCCCAAGCCGGGAAGAGACCCGGAGAATGTGGGAAATTATAGACCTATCTCCCTGCTGAATGCAGATTATAAAATATACGCCAAGATTCTTGCTAACCGACTGTCTAAGGTCCTGGACGCACTTGTCCATCCCGATCAATGTGGGTTCATGCCAGGGCGATCCACGGTAGATAATGGGCGACTTTTTGCCCATGTCCTCCGGAAAGCGCAGGAGATAGACCAGCCCATAGTTGGCCTTGCGTTAGACGCAGAGAAAGCATTCGACAGGGTTGAATTTTCCTATCTATTCCAAACCATGCGCTGGATGGGGGTTCCCAACAGCTTCCTGCAGTGTTCAACTGTTATATACCAAACCTACAGCTCGGGTGGCGGCGAATGGCACTACTTCTCGAGAGTTCATACTTTCAAGAGGTACTAGGCAAGGTTGTCCTCTGTCCCCCATGTTATTTAATCTAGCCTTGGAACCCCTACTTCTCAAAATTCGACAAATGTCCAGTATAAAGGGCATGCCACTGGAAGGATATCATTGCAAAGTCTCAGCCTATGCAAATGATCTTTTACTGTTCCTTGATGTAAACTCGATGGACGCTACCTTGCGAATTATTGAAGAATACGCTTGCATCTCGGGATATAAATTAAATATGGATAAGACGATAAGTATACCACTTACGTCTACAGTCTCAGAAGACATGCTTCAGCGATACTCCTTTCAGGTCGAAAAATTATCGTTCAAGTACTTGGGGGTCACATACGGAACCACCCTGGCAGATACGATCTCTTGTACCAAGACCCGTTGCAATGAGATCCTGCAAGAATGTGCCCAGAGGTGGTCGCCCCTAAACCTGTCCTGGTGGGGCCGCCTGGAAACTATCAAAATGGTTATTGTCCCAAAACTCACCTACATACTAAGCATGATCCCAGTGCTCTTTGACAAGAAATTTTACCAAGAGGTAGAGAAGAAACTACTGGTTTTCTTATGGGAGAAGAAAATACCACGTATAGCAGCTTGGAAACTAAAGCTCCCTAAGAAGCAGGGAGGGGTCCATTTTCCGGATTTCTATTGGTATCACGCCGCAGCCATCTTACGTCAGGGCTCCTGGTGGGCGGAAGAACCAGATGTCCCCGGAGCTCCCATCTGGCTTCGCGTAAAGACTGCAATGAGCGACCCTCTCCCACTCCGACAATGCATTGGGGCAGCTGTACGTTGTGCCCGAAAGGGTGATGAGATTCTACAAGCCACTCAACAAGCCTTTAACATGTTGATCCCACTTTTGGAAGAGACGCAGAACTACACAGACGTCACCCCGCTGTGGTTCAATCAACGGTTTAAAATAGGAGGGACAAGCTTTGCATGGAACTCATGGATAAGGAAGGGGGTTCTCTCTCTGGGTCACTTACTTAGTGGACAGGGGTATAAAACCTTCGCAGAATTGCAACAGGAATTCCAGCTTCCTTACAAGTGCCTCTTTCAATGGGGTCAGCTACGACACTGTCTAAGTAAAGCAGGTGTGACACCAATACATATAACCAGTGGACGTCCATCATACCAGCGGTTGTTGGAACTTCGGGCGGGAACAAGACAGATCTCAAAGTATGTGGAGCTCTTTAGAGCAGCGGGTGGTCACAGTCCCAGCGGTGCTCAGTTGATATGGGAAACTGAAGCGGGTCCCCTATCCACCTCAGAAAAGTGGTCTCTCTTCTGGGGATCCCAAGTACGGCTTTCGAGATCTGCCTCGCTTACACAGATGTTATATTTCCTCGCGCATCGTGCTTATTTAACCCCAGTCAAGGTTTCCAAGTGGCAAGTGCCGGAAAATGATCGATGCTGGTCCTGTGCATCTGAAGTGGGTACCCTGGCACACATGCTCTACTACTGTCCTCAGCTGTCCGACTATTGGCAAGGGGTATGGGAGCACGTGCAGAAGGTGTGTGGGGTCACCACACCATTATCTTACCAGATAGTCATCTATAAATCGCTGGCGGAGGTACTGAACCTTCAAAAGGAGCACTACGCAATGTTTGATTTAATGCTGAGTCTGGCACTGAAAGCCATCATGAGCCACTGGAAGTCATTCAGTACACTGAGCTTTGCATACTGGTGGAATTTAGTCTGCTACCATCGGTCCTGTGAGATGGCTTATGTTCAACAGAACCCACCTTTAGAAATTTACTCAGAAAATGGGACACCCCTGCATGAAACAGCGTTAAATGCTGGGTGAATCTTACACAGGAGATGTGGCATCCACGGTCTTTCCCCTCTCCCCTTCCCTTGTGAACCCTGATGCTCAAGTTAGTCGAGAGTTGGTAATGCACCTGTCTGTATTAGCCTTATGTTTGCTGTGTTTCGTTTATCTTTTTTGTCAATGTATCGTTTTTGGGTCTGTTTATTCTGAAAATTCTAAATAAAGGTTTAAAAAAAAAAAAAAACTTGCACAAGTGTATGACAGATGAACAGTGAATGGACAGGAGCACTTGGTGTGTTTAAGAACTTGAGAATATGATTTGTCATACTGGGTCAGACTACAGGTCCATCAAGCCCAGTATCCTGTTTCCTATAGTAGACAATCCAGCTCACAAGTACCAAGCAAGATCCTAGGTCTGTCTGTGCAAAGATGAAGTTCTCAACTATTTTCCAAAATTTAAAAGGAGTAGCTTACAAAAAAAAAGATGAAAAAGATGCAAAGCCGGTATTCATCATATACCCTTTGAATACTCACTAGATAACAAAGATGGTGCTGTACAAAATTGAACAGCTTGGCACCACCGCGAGCACCCAAACTTCAATTATTATTTTTTTAAATATATGGAACGCAAAATAGTTTTTGTTTTTCATTAGGTGGTAAGGTATTTCAGTAAGTACTATTGTGCTTTTGGGAGATAATTTTATAGCAGGTTGCCTAAGTGAGAAGGCCAAGCAGGTGACTATTTTGGGCCTATTTTATATATGGACAAAAGGGTAAAAATTGCGACTAGATTAAATCCTTGGACATTTCTGCCTGCTCAGGATGATGTGTACATGAAGTATATGCATACGTGGGCATAAATTGCACCTCTGCCGACACTCTTCCCAGAGCATGCCTACAAGTGAATCTGATAGAAGTATGTATTCTGTCACTGCATATACTTTTCATGCATAACCCCCGTAGTAATTTTATAAAAACCTTTTTTGTGCCAGAAAAGTTTCATCTGAGTAGGAAATCAAAAACATGTGTCTTTATAAAACAGCCTCATAAAACTGTGAAAAATCCCACCATGTATATCTGCTCAGATCCCCATTTGATCAAACTAAAGTTGCTATAGCAGAGGGGGCTGTTCCAATCCATGTTCCACTGGGGAGGGGTATGGGGCATGGACCTTGAGGACTGGACGAGACTGACATTGCTGCTGGAAGAGGGGTCTTTCAATTGTCTGCCTTCTCTGTAGGAGAACTGGTTTCCAAACTGTGGATTGGGGGTTACAGAAAGGGACTGTTCCCCCTCCCACAGGACCTCCACTGTGATCTATTGCCAGTAGCGACATTCAGAATGTAAGTATACTAGCATGTAGATAATGTTTTAGCTGATCATTATGTGTGTACAATGAATTGGGAGAGAAATATTGAAATACTGAAGAAGAGGAAACAACCGATTTAAAAGAAAACAATTTATTTTTCAAATAAAGTCACTCGTGGATGCATAAATTGATAATATATAAAAACAACGGGGAGCATATTCAAAGGGATTAATGCAGTGAGTAGACCTGCTAACTATGTCAATCCCACTGAGTGGGATATTCAGCGGCACATACCAGATTTCTGCCATTGAGTATCCCCTCTTGGTGCTGCTGAACGCTCCGACATTAACTGCTTAGCATTGGGGCATAACAGGGGACCGCACAGCAGGTTAGTCAGTCAGTGACAATATTCCGCTAACCGGTTAACCCTAACTGGCTAAAGTGAGACCAAAAAAGCAGGCCTCGCTTTAGCTAGTTTAGTTCTCTGGCCAGCAGCTAAATATTTCCACTGACCAGAGAGCTAAATCACTATCTGGGCAATCCAGATATTCTAAGCTGCTGGCCAGATAGGGCCCTGGCATTGATCCAGGCAAAATTTAAAGTGGCAACGGCCAACTGCTTTACTCACGCTGGCCAGCACTGCTGAATATGCCCCGCCAATCAATTTTAGGGTGAACAAATAAGGAAAATAAGGTATAAATCATGGGATTTGATAATGTGGCCTCACACTGTAGTTGGGAAAAGATTTATAGATGTTTGGTTAAAGATTAATAAAACCTTTCATCCATGATAGTTTGATAAAAGTTTGTATGACTGAAGACAATTTAGATTTAAACGGAGGGGTTTTAATAAAAATAAATGAAAAATCACACTGTGATTTGAGATAATACATATACAGATGGCCTTACCTTATTCAAATGTTTTCTGGTGTAAAATAAAAAGTGGACACAATCATTATGGTCACAGTGCTTACTTGTACATGTGCAAATGCCTTTCTAAAAATTACCCTCCACATGCATTCACGCCGTCACTGCGCTTACCATGCAGTAAAAGATATTTATGGGTGGTAACATTATGAGAAGATGCTGTGAATTTCCCCAG
This sequence comes from Ichthyophis bannanicus, assembly GCA_033557465.1. Lineage (NCBI taxonomy): Eukaryota > Metazoa > Chordata > Amphibia > Gymnophiona > Ichthyophiidae > Ichthyophis > Ichthyophis bannanicus. The sequence continues at coordinate 546,004,336 of CM066036.1, read as the reverse complement.
CAACAACTGAACTGACTGGGCATTTACATCTCAGCAAGTGCCTGCTTTTACTGTCCTTCGGTCAAAGGGCCCCTCAGTGTGCACAAGATTAATTTCATGCACATTAAACCTACAAATTAACAAAATGTAAAGTCAATTCGCACATGTTAAGAAATAATTTATGTGCTTTAGAACTTAACGAACATGTGAAATAAACTGAAAACTAAAACAATCGGCTGAAAATCAGGAAAAATGGCTAAACGAACCAAAAACGAATTGAACACATTTTCCACATTTCTTAACATGATTATTGGATTTAGTTATACCTTGAATAATAAATAAAAGTTTAAAAAAAAACATGCCATTTAGTGGTGTCCCACAAATCCACAAAATGTAAGAACCTATCCTGCTACCTGCCCATCTTCCTGAAGCCCCACCCTCATTTTGTTACAGCCAGGTCCCTCCCCTTTAAGGGGGCCATTCTGAACCACGAATAGCAGGGATGGACGTCCCAACGGGATGTCCATCCCCGCTATTTGTGCAAGCTTAAGCCCCCGACTAACTTCCCCACCGGTTGTGCAGTGAAATTAGTCAGGAGCAGGGAATGGGTGGCCCGGGGGTGGGGAAGGGGCGGGGAATGGTTGGGCAGTGGGTGGTCGCCGATCCTGTATGTCCAGGGTCACTGAAATGGCCGGGGAAGTTATTCCACCTCTGAGGTGGAATAACTCCCCTGGATGGGTTTTTTTTTGTTTGGTTGGTTTTTTTACATTCAGGGTGCGGAAGGGGCTGGCGGGGCCAGGGGACATTCCCCACAGCCCGACCCTGGCCTTCAGGGGCCAGTTCAGGGGTCAGACTGCGGGGAATGTACCATTTTGGTTGGCACTGTGACTTTTAAATGGATCTGCGGTGCCATGGCAACATGACGCCATGGCACTGTGGCTCAATTGAAATGCCCTGACTGAATTAGCTGGGTGCAGTCCTGCATGTACAAACTGGACAGAATCGCTGTCCCAGCCTGCACGTGCAGGACTGTTCACGATTCTTATCCCTCGGGGCTAGACGTTCCCCGTGGGATGAGAATCACGATCCACTCTGTGCGTTGTGGCACTGCAGACCCTCTGCAGGCAGAAGAAAATGTTTTAAACTCAGAAAAAAAGAGGCAGACACCAGCTGCAGCATCACGAGGAGCCATATAGGGGGAGCAAGAGGGACCTCTGGAGGACTGAGGAACCACGCCCTAGAGCCCATGATGCAATACCGGCCTGCACCCAATCCAGAAAGGGAAGGATTCCTTTTAAAAGTCTAGATGACTGGAGAAAGTCAGACTGGCAGGGAGTTGTGCAAGGAGTTCCAGTTCCAGATTCGCATGGAGATCCAGATCCAGGAAGGAAGCTAACTTTGGAAGGAGAAAGGAGAGCTTTCCTGGAAGGAGAAGAGGACCCAGGAATAGGAGTCCTAACAGATGGAACCGGCCTAGCAGACTCAGCAAAGCCAGGTGAAGAAACTTGCTTTAGATATCTCAAAAGGGGAGAAGACACACTTTCCAGGAGGGAAAGATACCGTGTGGAAGCTAACCCTGGAAGGAGAAGGACTGTACCAGAGAGTCCAAGGTCTGAGTGTGGCAAGGGCCAGCAACTGTTGAAAGACGCAACAGGGAGTAACCAGAAGAGAGGTGAAAGAGGAATTTTGAAAGGCAACTTTCAAGGCCCTGGGAGAAAGAAGCTGTGGTGCAAGTGCGGCTTAACCTCAGCAGAAGGCCGACTTAAGAACCAGAGGCCTACCTGGGTGCCGGAGAAGCCACGCCCCAGCAGGAACAGGCCTCAGCCCTCACCTCACTGTGATAACCTTAGAAGAAAAGGTAATTACTATTTTACTGACTATGATTGTACGAATGCTGTGACGCAGAAAGGAGCAAGGCACTGGAGAATGCTGTCCTACTAGATGCATTCATGCTACAAAATACAAACCTGTACCAAACAGGAGACTTTCTAGAGAAGGAACAGTGTGCAGGAGAGACTGTCCACATTCTAAAAGTGTACAAAGCAAAGGCTTACCTTTAGATGCTGAACATTGGGGCATCATACAAGCATTATACAAAAAGCCTGAAGGCGAGCCCCTAGTCATTCCAGACTGCGAGCCAATGCAGGTGGAATTCCCGGATGATCCCTCGGACCTCCCGATGGATTGTAGCTATTGTCTGGCCGAAAGAATTAAGCCCTGAGCAGAGGAATAGCTGTTGTCTGGGGTAAAGGTTGATTCTGTATTTCGTTTGGTATTGCTGTGAAGTTAACAGGTTTTCTTCAGTTCATGATTCTTTTTCTTTTTAACCTGGAGCAAGGACATTCTTTTGTGTTGATGTAAGCTGTGCTATTTGAACCTATTTGCAACACGGGAAATAAAAGCCTTAATTTTTCCCTACCCTCGGACTGTGATATTCTTGGGAGCTTTTAGTTACACAGAAGGCTACCAGGTCTATAAAAAACCTGGGCCCTGTAATTGAGCTAAACTCCTCCACAAACAAACTTTGCATGTCCACCCCCTTTCTGCTGTGACCCGCCATTGCCACCAGGGGGGCGGTGTGACAGCATCCAGTTCAGACCGGACACACAGAGGGGATCTATGTCCAGGACAGAATCGGGCCCTAAGTGTCTTAGTTCCAACTTTGTCCATGGGTGGGTAGAACCTTTACACTAGGGCTTTCCAAACCTGCTCGATGGAACCCACAGTCCGGCAGGCTATTAGGATACCTGCAATGAAAATATATCGGATAAATCTATATATAATGATCTGTTATGTATGAAAAATTTATATAATGCTCACTTATTGTGAATATGCTGAAAACCCAACTGGCTTTGGGGTCACCAGGACAAGTATGGGAAGTCCTGCTCTATAAGTGGATGTAAACTGCCACCCTGGAGGGCTACAAAGAAACCCAGTTTAGATATACCTCCTTCTTTAATCCTTAGTTGGGGGAGCAGATCATCCTCTTAACCAATACATTGCTGTAGGTGCCACTGGATTCCATGTACTCACAATATGCTTCCAACCTTGGCGATCGATGGTGGTATTTCTGGCCTCATCGATGATCAGTTACTGGCTCCTTAGGTTTTCCTCGATGTATCTGAGCCACAATTTCTTCAGAGCTGCTAATTGAAACATCCAGTGTACAGGTCTCTCTCGCCAGAGGAGTTTGTATGGCAGCCGACTGGTGTTCATTCTGCAAACATGGCCAAACCATCGGTGTCTGCGTTTTTGGATTTGTTCTTCAACTGAAGGTTGACAGTCTCACCTTGTCCAAATTGTCTCATTTTGATGGCAATCATGAAGGGAGACACCCAAAATCTGTCTCAGGCATCACATCTGAAAAACCTCGAGTTTGTTCATGTCAGGTCTGAGCAGAGTCCATGTTTCTGATCCGTACAGAGAATTGGCAGGATCAGTGTTCAGAAGAGGCAAATTTTGGTCTTGGTGGAGATATTGGCTTTCTTCCAGAGGCACCATTTGAACGAGGCAAACACTACTGTTGCCTGGAAAAACCTGCTGTGGACTTTGGTGATGGAAACCACCTTCTCCTCCTGCACCAGTGAACCCAGAAATTGAATTCTGGGACCTGCTTGATTTGGATTCCATCGAGGTGAACACTGGCCTGTGATCCATCCGTGGTCATAACTTTGGTCTTGTGCACATTGATTCTTAAGCCATAAGAATGGACGATGCAGGCGATGTGGTAAAGGATGCCAGTGCATCCGTGTCAGCAAATATGGCACTGTCATCTGCAAACATCAAGTCAGTCAGGAAGTTGTTCATATCGTACTGGACCCCACATCTGTCCTCAAATGTTTTCCTCATAATGGCGTCGATCACGATTATAAAAAGCAGGGGTGAGGAGACATCTCCCTGACAGACTCCTAAAGAAATCATAAATTTACCTCTGCTGTCTCTATGTATGCAAATATACTTAATGTATATTTATGAAAAATATTCTGTAAACCTGACTGGTTTGCAGCCCTCCCGGATTAAAGTTTGATACTCCTGCTCTACACACTCAACAACCAGAGCTTTTTCACTCCTGGTTGGCATAGCATGTCACCGCTATCCTGCCCCCCACTTCCCAAATTCTGGACCTTCACAAAGTAGTGCAGTCTTCTATACCACTAGTATGAATATGCAAATTATAATTTATAACCACCCATCTGGTGTATCAATTGACTCAAATTCCACTCTACCATAAAATTTGCATAGGAACAACATTTTTATCCATGTTAGGGGCATAGCTTTTTATCGAGTACCTCATCTGAACTGTATTCTAGTCTTATATTGCATATACACTTTAATTAAACCCAAGGTTCTGCAGATAGCAACACATCTAACAGATAAAAGGCTCACTAAGGATCAATTATATAGATGCAATCTTTTGTAGAACCATTTCCTTTTAATGCTCAGGCCTTTGGCTATTCTGGGTGATGATTTTAAACGGATTAGTAAAATGAGGTTTTGAATGAGTGTCAGTTTCAAAGTATTCTATACAAACATCAGTCAAGTGCCACTCAGCTGAAGCTATTACTGTTTCTGGTGTCACTACAGAATGAAAAGTGTGCTCCAAGAGACACAACCAAATGGCTGCAAAAACAAATTAGAGACAGAATGTGACAATCAGAGCAGATGTTACTATTTTATCCTCATTTGCCTGATGTCGCACCATCGTATTATGCGGTACTTTGCTATTGTAGTATTTGTGCGTTATTACAATTGAAACAAGCTCTGATTCATAGATTCCCCCTGACCCCCTCCCCCCCCCAAAAGAAAAGACAAATCAGATTTAAACTTGCATCACTTCAGTCCTCAGAAATAGCTGCAGCCTAGACTAAAAACAAGTTTGAAAAACATGGAAAGAATAAGTCAATATGTTTTTGATTGCTTACTACTACATTTAAAATTACATTTTCTGAACTGGCAATGGGGCGAGGAGAAGACGCAAACTATAGATGGTGAAATTTGCTGAAATACTGTATCAGTCACTAATCATCCAACCACTAGGCACTGTTTCATGGCACAACAAAAAAGGTACAATTTGCTCAGCTATAGGAGACACAAACTTTATATCGCAGAGATGAAAAATAACCTTCCCAGTTCAATAAAGATAAGTAGAGCACTTGTGACAGTACTCTGGAACTCAGACAATGTAGAATAATATTGCTTACTACTGCCACAGTGTGGTAAGATCAAATAAAATAAAAAATTGAAAGTTTTTTTTTCTATCCCACCTTACTACATAGCAAACCAATGTGAAAATATTCTTCCAACTTTTCACACAATAAATTTGGAAGAAATATTTATATTAGGTTTAATTTTACTACTTTAGAAATAGATTTTGGTCTATAACTATTGTTTGGTCAGTCTTATAAATCTGCAAAATATAATATTTTCTATCATATAAAGGATCTTATAAAATTTTCATACACGACGCATATCAGAAAGCACATCACAAAATTTAAATAAAATCACAGATTCAAGCTGAGTCAAACTAATACAAATAAACTCAAAGCCGGAGCACAGAATTCTGTCCTATACTACGTTGAAGTACATATCAGAAGGTACCTATTACAACTTGATATAGTCTTATATACCTACAAGAGAAAAATCTAATAATTTAAAGACAGTGTCACCTTTCATTATGGCAGAAGAAACAGAAGCTCTGAGCGACAGTCCTCATGATCATTTCAGCTAATAAGCTGCATAAGGGGCACCAATAATAACGAAACCGTTCCTCAGCAGAAAGGGAGTCGGAGCCAAAATATTAATTAATTATTCTCTATTAGAAAGCCTTTAGATTCCAGTTGCAAAGTTTAATTTCTCTTTCAAGCTTTCTCTTAGGTACTTATAATGCTGTAACATGATGAAACAACACTATGAAGGTTATTCTGAGTCATGAATAGCGGGGATGGACGGCCCGATGGGACGTCCATCCCGCTATACCTGCCTTTGCCTGCTACCAACTAACTTCCCTGCCAGTTGTGGGGGGAAAGACTGGGTGGGTAAGGGGCGGTCCGGGGGCAGAGTCTGGGCGGGCAGTGGGTGGTCGCCGGCCCTGGACATCCAGGGACGATTCTAATGTCAGCCCTGTAGGTCCAGGGCCGGCGAAATGTCCGGGGAAGTTATTTCACCTCCGAAGTGGAAAAACTTCCCTGGATGTGTTTTTTTTTTAATTTTGCTGCCAGAGCATGGATGAGGCAGGGGGGACAAGGGCTTATTCCCCGTAGCATGACCCTGGCCTTAGGAGGCCAGATCAGGGGTCGGGCTGCGGGGAATAAACCCTTTTTGCTGGCGGCTGGCATCATGAAGCCATGGTGCCGCAGCTCCATTTAAAAGCCCTGACTCAGTAAGCCAGGTGCAGTCCAGTACATGCAGGCCGGACAGAATCGCTATCCCAGCCTGCACATGCAGGACTGTTCGCGATTCTGATCCAGTGGGCTAGACACGGTTCAGACTGGACGCACAGAGAAGATCTACATCCGGGACAGAATCGGGTCCTATGGAGATTACTTTAGACACCCTATTTGTGTTTTGGACAACTCAAAATAGGCATGCAGACGTCCAATTCACACGGGAGTTCCTGGAGCCATTTTAGAAACCAGAATATGGACATCTCTAGCGCAAAGATATCCTGTTAGAATAGGGTGTCGTGGAGACGTGGCCTGAATGGAACAAGGAAGATACAAATCGTAGTGTGATTTCAGAACAGCACAAGCATGTTTGACCCTGGTTAGTGAGGCGTCCATGCCTATATCTGCTCCTGACCATGAATAAGGAGCAAAAAAAGTGCTTGTTTCATTGAGGCAGCACTACCAGGGGGAGAGCACAATGCACTGTAGTCTTCACTGTAAATATTTCCTGGGTAACAAAACCTAAATGTAAAATACAAATTCCAAACAAATTAACCCGCCAATGCATGTCCGAGTGTCTGCCACGGCACTGAAAATAGATGCGTCCCTTCTGGAGAATGCTGGATGGGACGTCCAAGAAGCCATCTCTGTGACAATCTATGGTTTCTAAAATCAGACTGAAATGTAAACATCCCCATGGTTTTCTCTGACATTTAGCCCTGGATGCCCTTTCCACTTCATATTTTCGGGAATTTTATTTCAAAATGGGCAAAATATTGAGACTACACTATGCTGAAATGATGATTTGGAAACTTGGTATTCGAAATACAGACATAGAATAGAGGGGTATGTTTACTAAAGGATGTTGTTAATGCAAATAGCGTTGAATTCGCTACAAAAGTCATGCATCGTCTGTTGGGGGGCATGCACAGCCCTTCCCCAGCTGATAATGTGACAAAATTGCAGAGATTGTGGCATGGCAGCATTGCAGATGCAGCTAACACCAGCCATTGAGGTGATGTTAGCTGCACCCGCGATGTCTGTAAAACCTGTTGTTTTCAGGTCCACTGCCACCCCTAAAGTGCAACATAAGGTAGTATTTTAGATGAAAATTTTAACAAGGTAAAAACAGTACACGTTTACATAAATTACCTTGCAGCAGCAATAATTCAGCAATCGGCTGAAAACAAATATAGCACTACTGCCTGGTACCTCTAGTGCTCCTAAGCATTCTTCAACTGTACCTCACTTTCCTTGTGGTTCCCAGGTTGCCCACAGTCATCCCCAAAGCTTCCCCCACTGCATAAAAAGGCCCAGAAGAGCTGCAAATTGCACATACAGAAAACTCTCCCCATCCTGGAGTGGTCTGACAGGTAGAGCTGTGGTGCTCTGATAATTCAAGATAGAAGTATTTGGGGGTCACCGCAAATATTTCCACCCATCACACCCACAACAGCACAGTTCCCCACACCTTTTAAGTCAAGTATAAAATGGCACTACAAGAAAAAGCCTTAAAAGTGTTCTACGAATACAGAAACCACTAGCCAGTTTCAGCCACCCAATAAAAAGATCTTAGCTGATAACTGACGTGCCTAGAGTCCTCCAGACTTGTCCGCCAATGGGATTTGCCCTCCTTCCAGTAAACAGAGACAAGGTTAAAACTCAATCTGTCTCCCTACATATGCAGGTGCAGTCAGGAAGAGAATCAGCATTTAGAATGCCCAAGGTTTCTTTTCCTACAACTTTAAAAAAAAAAAAAATCAATATTAGTGCTCGTGCTCATTCACTTTAGGATGCCATTATTTATTTATTTCAAAATTTTTACATATCATCTTTTAAACAAATGTCATTCACATTACAGAGCAAAATAAAAAAAAAACATTTAAAAGCTAGAGAATGAGAGAAAAAAAGGACAGTCCAAAATACCAAATTTCAAGTAATCATTTTTAATAAACGAGCCAAAATTATCCAAACAGGGAATAGAGAAGTTTTTAATCCCATCCTAAAATACTCATTAGTTTCCTCTCTTAAATATGCAGGCAGGGCATTCCAACACCCAGAGCAAATCACATTAAATGCCTTAGATCTCCATGTTATCTCGCAAGTAAATATTATACCAGGGACTTCTAAGAAGTTCCTTGGGAGGAACGTAATTGTCTTCCTGGAATACAAGCCTGTAATCTGTTTGTTTGTTTGTTTTGTTTTGTTTTTAAGTATAGGGGTTTTCCAGTTCTAATAGCCTTAAAGGTTACAAACAATAAGTTAAAAATACATCTATCTCTTACAGGAAACCAATGTAGTTTCCTCAACAATGGTAATTTTTCTTCCCTCCTAATAAAAATCTGGTTACTGAGTTTTCCATAATCTGTAACTATCCACATTTCATCCCGTTTATAGACAATATAACATACACATGCAACATATCCCTAGATAATAATACACTATATAAAAGCTATATGCATATTCATACATGCACAAAATGTCCCTCCTGCTGTTGGACAGCTGAACAAGGGTGGGGATCTTGGACTGGTCTGGCTGAACTCAAGGAACATCTGTTATCAGGTAAGGTACAGTATTACCTGATCTTTCCTTTTTGTCCTGATAAAACTAGTCCACACCAATGCTCTGTTTCTAGCTTCTAGTATATACCAAAGCTAGAAACAGAGCAAGGAAAAACCATGATAGCAGTAATGCACCAAGTGTAACTGTACACACCACTCCAATTACTATGCCTCCACTGGGTATCACAGAAAAAAAGAGAGCGAGTCTGCCCTAGCCTTCAGAACTAGTAGGAGGCCACTCTAGGCTTCACAACTGCCGACCCCTTGTCTGACCACCTTCAGCGACTAAAGTTATGGGGACCCCGCCACAGCTCTAGCAGTCCTGATTAAACAAAAGGAATCCAAGACATGATTTTGTCTTTTTCGGGTATACATACTGGAAGAGATCATCTGCCTAGTTTCCTCAGAGGGGAGGCACAGACCTATTTGTACCAACCAAACAACTTCTCCAAGACAGGACCTTTTCTGCTGTGGCCCCTGTTCTCTCAATCTGAGAGTAATTAGGGACCACAAAAAGAATCTCAGCTCTATTCCCATTAATCAGCCCAAGGGATCAATGCTCCCGACAGCCACATAGGTAGATGTGCAATAACTTCCATTGAGCTGCTCTACCTTTAAACACATCATCTGTAACCCCCTAGGGCTGATCAGTCTTTGCAGACCTGGCTAGGGAAAGCAATTCCTACAGGTACTGTGGTAGTGACCCTTTTGCCACCAAAACTGGCCAGAAGATGTGTAAATAGCCCTAGCTAGCCACCTTGTCCAACTGGGAACATTCTGTGGGAGTTAGACCACTGAGGATAAGAGGTCTCCTAAGAAGAAATCCCTTTTCACCATGGCCATTCCCTGTCCCGTTCTTCTGCCTGCAAGCATCATTCTCGAAGAATGATGAATTTTACTGCTGGTGGGGTCATTGCCCCTGGATACGGAACCCTACCAGATAGCAGCACTAGCACCACTTCCTGAGAAATCTTACGGCAATCTGCTAATATAGCAGGTAATCTCAAAGTGCAGACAGTTTCTCCATTTAAAAGGGGCATGGACCATCCTCTAGACTGGCCTTTCACATCAAGGTGAACATTTGCTGATCCAGGTTGACAGGTCTAGATAATGAAAGGCACCGAAATGCTTCTGGTGACATCAAGCCAAACAATGATCAAAATTCTGGTGGGACCAGTATTGGTCTGCTGTCAGAACCATAGCAACTGCCAGCCATTACAGTCACCAAGCATGCTGACTCATGTCATATATGGCGGGGGCGGAAGGCACAGGCACCCTCTAATGACATCTCCGCAAGGCATACTGGCTTCACAATGTGACCACCCAGAAGGAAGAGCCCTAGCCAAAAAGTGCAGCCTCAGTGAATAATGCCAACCACAGTCTTAAATTTATTTATTTATTTATTTTATTTTTTATTTATTTACATTCTCTTATATACCGCGCTATTCTGCATCAGTGCGGTTTACATTGAACAAACTGAAATTACATTGAACAGGGCATTATAACCTGGAGATAACTATTTTACAGGGAACATGGGCTATGGAGGGTTAAGTGGCTTGCCCAAGACCACAAGGAGCACCTGGGGGACTAGAAACCCCAGTCCTTCCGGCCCAAGGTTGCTGTCCTCTAGTGGGATTTGAACCCCCGACCTTCCGGCCTGAAGTACCTTGCCCCAACCACTAGGCCACTCCTCCACTCCCTCTCTCTCTATTATTAAAGGAATAATAGAGAGAGAGGGAGGATCATCCCTCCATCTAACAAGATCCAGGGGCCAGTGCTGCAACTGGAAACCTGGTAACCTCCAACCTAGAGGTATACAAAGGTTTACCAACAAAGGGGGCCCAGAAATTCAGTCTATCTAAAGTGAAGAGCAATGCAACTTATGCCTGCAGCAGCAGAATAGTGCTTCTGTTGCATTCACGGAAGTGCACCATGTATGGCGCACTCCCCACCCACCACCAGATATGTTGGCTCCGGATGCTCATATCACAAGTGGAGGATGCACTTGGTGTCAACTGACAAACATACAAGGAGTGAACCATGAGCACCAAACTCTGAATACCCAGAGTGGATACCAGCTGCAAAGCTGCATAGTGTCTTCTGGGGTGCACAAAGTATACAATCTGCAATGCAGCAATACAAAGAGCGCACAGTGTGAGCCACTACAGAGCTACACAGAGCACACACACGATAAAGAACACAGCCTGCTGATATAAACATCATACAGAGCACACAGCCATGCACAGAGCACACAGCCATGCACTAAGCACACAGAGCATCCAAACGTCATCATCGTATGCCAAGCGCACAGAGCATGCACTCTCCATATCCTGGGCACACAAAGCTTATGTCCTCTAGTGCCATATACAGATGCACTAAACAAGCAGACTCCAGCGTCACCTATGGTATATGCAAAGTATGAAAACTGAAGCATCACACACACAGCCCACACGGAGTGTGCAGACACCAGCGTCTCACTGGAGCGCAGGAGTGAACAACCGACAGTGCCACACCTGGAGCACACAGAGCATGTAAACTCCAATGCCAGACCATTGGTATACTGGGTAAATTGATTTGAGGGCCACACATGGAGCACTTAATGCGCGCAGCCTCAAGCACTACCCTCAGAGCACACCAAGCATGCCAATGACAGCACAGCTCTAAGAATACCTAACAAACACAAGCTACAGCATCAGACCGCAGCCTCAAGCATTGCATGGCAAGTCCAGAATATGCACGTTCCAGGGCCTCATACAGTAACTATTCAAGAATGTCTCACGGCATGTATTATGCTAACATGAATGTGAGTCTTTTATTCTGAATGTCTTTCCTATGTGGACAGCTGTAGGGTCCTGCGATATATTCTGGCATAACTTGCATTGAGGTGTCTGGGAAGGTTTTGTTCCTTTTTCTTTTTGTGATTCTGGAATTTAATCTTTATAAGTATGTGTTCCAGGGTTTTCCTTTCCTTGTATTGTAGTAGGATTTCTCTAGACGTTTTGAGTGAGGATGCAGTTTTCTTGGAATCGATTTTGGGGCGACAGTTCTTTCATTTAAAGGATTCCGTTAGAGCTCTAAGGTGTTTATTCCTGCCTTGTGAATCAGAGCAATTGTTTTGCTATCTTATAGCTTTTCTCTATATGATGGATTTTGTTTTATATCTGGAGGATGGAAATTGCAGCTGTTAAGGTAGTTGCATCTGTCAGTTGGTAGCCTATATACTAATGTTTGTAAGTGACCACTGCAAATCGAGACTGTAGTGTCTAAAAAGGTAATACTTTCTATGGAGTTCTTTATTTTGAGCACGAGAATGTTGTTCCTATGAAGGGATTTATAGCAATCCGGATTCTTGCTTCCCTAGTAGAATGGACATTTTGTTCTAGGGCAGGTGAAAGATTTATAGCGCTCCATTTCAAAGACAGGGTTGTTGCAGCTTCAGTTCTGGGAGTTGTAACCCTTAGGCCTACATGGACAGGGTCAGTCACCCAGGCTCCCCTTGTGTCACCGGTACTGAACCAGGACCACTGGGCACCAATCCTGCAAAAGACACCACACATCTGTGGTGTGACTATGAAAAACCATGTCTGGTTTCCCAAAGGTAGGGTCAAAGAACATAAGATATGCCATATTGAGTCAGACCAAGGTCCATCAAGCCCAGTATCCTGTTTCCAACAGTAGCCAATCTAGGTCATACGTACCTAGCAGTTTCCCCAAAAGACACAAGTTCCACAATGCTTGTATTGGGTCAAGCATTGATATCCTGGGTCCCTTTTTAATAATGGTTTATGGACCTTTCCTCCAGGAACTTGTCCAAACCTTTTTTAAACCCAGCTACACTAACAGCCTTTACTACATCCTCCAGTAACAAATTCCAGAGTTTGATTACATGTTGAGTAAAAAAATATTTTCTCTTATTCGTCTTAAATAGTTGACCCTGTAGCTTCATTTCATGTCCCCTGGTCTTTCTATATTCTGATAGCAAACAATCGATCTGCGTTTACCTGTTCCACTACGTTCATTAATTTATAGACTTCTATCATATCATATCTCCCCTCAGCCGTCTCTTTTCCAGGTTAAAGAGCACTAACCTTTTTAGCCTCTCTTCATAGGGGTATCCTTCCATCTCCTTTACCATTTTGGTAGCTCTTCTCTGAACCTTTTCTAATAACGCTACATCCTTTTTAAAATATGGTGACCAGAATTGCACACAATATTCAAGGTGCAGTCGCACCATGGAACGATACAGAGGCATTATAATATCCTTTGTTTTATTTTCCATTCCTTTCCTTATGATACCTGGCATTCTATTTGCTCTCTTGGCTGCCGCTGCACACTAGGCAGAGGGTTTTAACATGTTGCCAACAATGACACCTAAATCTTTTTCCTGGGTGGTAGTTCCTAATGTGGAACCTTGCATCGTGTAACCATAGTTAGGGTTCTTCTTCCCTAGGTGAATAACTTTGCACTTGTCCACATTAAAGTTCATCTTCCATTTTGATGCCCAGTCTTCCAATTTATCAAGATCCTCTTGCAATTTTCCACAATCCTCATAGGTTTAAACAACTTTAAATAGTTTTGTGTCATCTGTAAATTTGATAACCTCACTAGTTATTCCCTTTTCCAGGTCATTTATGAATATGTCAAAAAGCAGTGGACCCAGCACAGATCCCTGGGGTACGCCACTATTCACCTTTCTCCATTGGGAAAATTGGCCATTTAGGCCTACCCTCTGCTTTCTATCTTATAACCAGTTCTTGATCCACAATAGTACACTGTCTCCTATCCCATGACTCTTTAGTTTTGCCAAACGTCTCTGAAAAGGGACCTTGTCAAAGGCTTTCTGAAAGCCCAGATACACTATATCAACTGACTCGCCTTTGTCTACCTGTTTATTCGCACCTTCAAAAAAACATAACAGATCAGTAAGACAAGATCTTCCTTGTCTAAAGCCATGTTGGCTGTCTCCCATTAAGTGATGACTATCTACATGTTCAGCAAGTTTGTTCTTTATGATGGTTTCTACCATTTTTCCCGGTACTGACGTCAGGCTCACCAGTCTGTAGTTTCCCGGATCACCCATGGAACCCTTTTTAAAAATTGGCGTTACTTTGGCCATCCTCCAATCTTCAGGTATTAGAGATGATTTTAATGATCATTCACAGATTGCTAATAGCAGGTCTGCAATTTCATATTTCAGTTCTTTCAACACCCTTGGATGTATATCATATGGTCCAGGTGATTTGCTACTCTTCAGTTTATCAAATAGTTGTAATATATCTTCCCGGTGTATCGATATTTCCTTCAATTCTTCCGCACCTTTAAAAACCACCTCAGTCATGGGAAACATCCCTACATCTTCCTCAGTAAAGACTAAAGCAAAGAATTCATTCAGTCTCTCTGCTATCACCTTGTCACCACTTAGTGCTCCTTTAACCCCTCTATAATCTAATGGACCAACTGACTCTCACAGGTTTTTTGCTACGAATGTACTTGAAAAAGTCTTTATTATGTGTTTTTGCTTCTGTAGCAAGCTTCTTCTCAAATTCCCCCTTGCCTGCCTAATCAGTGCCTTGCATTTAACTTGCCAGTGCTTGTGCTCTTTCCAGTTTTCGTCATTTGGCTCTTTTTTCCATTTCCTGAAAGATGCTTTTTTGGCAACAGCAGCCTCTCTGATCTCACCTTTAAACCATGCTAGCAGTTTTTTGGACTTCCTTCCACTTTTCTTAAAGCATGGAATACAGCTGGTCTGGGCTTCCAAGATAGTATTTTTCAACAACACCCAAGCTTGATGTAAGTCTTTAACCTTTGTAACTGTTCCTTTTAGTTTTTTCTTAACTATTTTCCTCATTTTATCATAGTCTCCCTTTCGAAAGTTAAAAGGTAGTACTGCGGATTTCCTTACCATCCCTCCTCCACTAATTAAATCAAACGTGATCATGCTATGATCACTATTGCCAAGTGGCCCCAACACCCTTATCTCTTGCACCAGATCTGGTGTTCCACTAAGGACTAGATCCAATATGGCTTCCCCTCTGGTCAGTTCATGAACCAGCTGCTCCAAGAAGCAGTTATTTATTTCATCTAGGAAATTTATCTCCCTAGCATGCCCTGCCTTGACACTGAACCAGTCGATAGCGGGGTAGTTGAAATCACCCATTATTATTACTGTGCTGTAACTTTTGTTAGCTTCCTTGATTTCTTTGAGCATTTCATCATCCATATGTTCATTCTGGCCAGGCGGTCGATAGTACACCCCCACTGCCATCGCCTTCCCCTTTTTACATGGAAGTTCAATCCATAGAGATTCTTCAGCAAATTTTGTTTCCTGCAAAACTTTAATCCTTTCTGACTCAATGCCCTCTCTAACATAAAGCGCAACCCCTCCACCAATTTAATCTGCTCTATCATTACGATATAGTTTGTACCCAGGTATCGCAGTGTCCCACTGGTTGTCCTACTTCCACCATGTCTCTGAGATTCCAATCATATCTAACTTCTCATTTAGTGCTATATATTCTAACTTTCCCATCTTATTCTTTTAGACTGGTGCTATAAAATAAAAAGTAACAGTAAAATATAAAAGTTTTTGGGGGGGAATAGGGAGAAATAGGCAATAATGAGAAATATCAAAATAAATTACATTGAAGATTGTAGGATAGAGTGGATATTAGGGTTAAACAACAAGTCAAGATTAAAAAACACTAAATTTTGACATTAACAATAATCTCACCAAACATACCAAAACTTTTCAATGTCTTCCTAAATAAGGGGCTGATGCAAAAACTCCATCCTACAGCCTAGTGTGTAAAGCTCTAGTACAGGGTTATATAGTGCAAATTTAATGTTGACATTTTGCACAGCAATGCAAGCAATAGCATGCAAACTAAAAAATGCATGAAAATTTAGTGTTAAACTGGGAGTGCAAACCAAACACATGTGCACAGCAGTCTGTGTTAGCAGCCCCTGTATGCTGCGTAAGTTTGGTACGCTGTCCCGAGAAAGGGTCATCTAAGGTGAAGTCTGACATTTCATCTCAATTGATCTAGGCATCAGGAAAAGCCCCCGATTCCACTGACATGTGCGGGGACCAGTGTCCCTTGGACACTGATGCCCCGACAGAAATAAAACCACTGATGGCCTGATGGGCACCAATCATATTCCTGATCCCCCTCAACTCCCCTTCCCAGAAAAAAATTATTGGTGGCTTGTGGGCCTCCATTAACCCTCCCCCCCCCCCCCCCTTGCAAGTACCTTTCCATAGAATGGGAGGTATGAGCAATATCTGATCCTATGTGGTGCATCTTGGGGATGCACCATTGGGTGGAGAAAAAAAAGAAATATCAGGCCCAGTCTGCTGACTCCGTGCCGTGCATCCCCAGGATGCATCATTGCTTCACTTCTGTAGGGGGAGGGGAGGAGGGGTCAGCGTCCAGGGGAGGCACTGGCCCACTTCCCCAATGCCTGGCTGATCTGATGTTTCACACTTCACATCAGATAATCCTTTTGCTGCTGGCTAGATCTTTATGTCTGCCTGAAGCTGGCCCAAAGATCTAGCATTAAAAATAATGTAAAAACTGTGCTAAGTTTCAGTGCAGTTTTTTTTTGTTTTTTTTTTTAAACATCGGGTGTAATTAAATCTGTAGCATCTTGCATGCGATTTGCAAGCCCACAGCGCTGCAGTTTAGAACACTATCTTTTCTGGCCTTTTCCTCTGCCTGCATCAACCTAGCGTGGCAAAAGTGCCAGAAACATGCTGCACTGACTTGACAGCACTACAGCACTAAAAAAAACACAAATATGTTTTCTGAATGGGCCCTTATATGTGTAAGTATAAGCAAATACAGCTGTATTAAGGGAGTCTCCTTGTGAGAATCCAGGAAGGATCCTGTTCCACTCACTAGAGTAGAGTACGGTCACCAGCAACAAAATGTAACTGCAGCACTGGGCAAGTGTCCTTATGCTTAGCCCTTCTTGTACTACACAAGTCAGCTCAAATACCTCTGGATCCAGGCATGTGTGTCTCATTCTCTGGTGTCTCTCACCCTTGGAGCAGTATTTTGTGACCAGATGTGCCTCACTCAAAACCCAGTAATTGAGCTAAGTTACACAGAAAACTGGCCAAAGTATGTGTGTGTGGATATGTGCACTAATCTCACCATAGGCGTGCCTTAGGGTTTCCTACAGACTCTGATCCACTGATTCCTACTGTCCCTCACTGCACCTAACTGTATAAAAAGGCAAACAGAAACCTCTCTATAGCTGCTAGCTGTCCACTAGATTGTGATCCTTGCATGAAAGAGTCCGCCTCTTCTGGTGTACACATTGTTCTGAAACTGCTGGGGCCATGGAGAAAGTGAGTGTTGAGTATAGTCAGATGAGCCTGTGAAGGATGACTGCTTCCAGCGACAGAGGAGCTTTCCTCTTCTTCCTGAGAGCAGCCTGCTGAAAGTTTCCACTGTTATGTCCCCATTGATGCAAGGGGTAAAGCCTAAAAGGAGAAAGAGGAGAAGTAGGCTTGAGCCTGACAAAGCTCACCTTACCCACCAGTCACTGGAGGACCAGCTAAAGGGAACATACGGAGGACAGAACAGGCTGCCTTGGTATTCAGCCAAAAGGCCTAGACTTCCCATTTTCCAGGGAGGAGGTTAATAGCCAAGCGACTCTCTCAAGCAACTACTTGGGGCCCCATGCCATTTGAGACATTCAATTTCTGGAGTTTTACTTCCATTGCTGTTTTTTTGTTAAATCCTATCCCGGGCCAATTGCCTTTGTTTAAATTTTCCTTTCCACATTCTTCCCTCCACCAGCAGGAGCAATGAGATGGCACAAGGGACTCCTTGTATTTTTTTATTCGGCGTTATACTGCCATTTAGGTTGTGAACTCCTTTACTTCGGTTGATCTGTTTACTTCTACTGCTGTGAATATTATATTGAGTCCTGCGTTGTACCTTGTTTTCCCATCTCATTACATTCTGTGTACCAGTCTTTGTGTGGTTAAATGATTTTCATTAACTTCTTTAAGCATTAAGAATTAAATAAAGGCAGAGGTTTACTGCGTAAATCTGCTTGTGTGTGCTGTTACTTAACATTGTTGGGGAAGCACCTAGTGCAGAGAAGGGACATAAACTGGAAATCACACGCCCAAAATTCCTAACTTTATCAGTCCCCAGAATCCTGATTCCAGAAGATGGTATTATACCCTAAAGGGGCAGCAGGGGGTCTAAAGGTGTACTAGAGTCCAACTGCTGCAAGTGGAATTACTGTTGGCCGCCAGGCAGGCAGGACCCTTTTGGTTACAGAAACTTTCTGGATAGGCAGAAGGTTTGATAGGCAGAAGACACAATTTTTTTTTTAAATAGACGACCAAAGTAGACTCATGAAAAATGCGATGTGATTTGTTTTCTCAGTTTCAGATTTCAAAGGTCAGATAAATATTGCTGGTCATCCAGATGTGTTCTCATTCTTTTACTCTTGCACTCCTTATGCTTTTAATTCAAAAAATTAAAGTAGATGGTTTTTAATAAGGAGACAGAAACAGATGCTTGGAGGATTAAACAGATGTTTAACAAATCAACAGTTCTGACTAACAAACAGCTAGAATTACTAAGGTGTGTTATATCATATATGCTAACACGATTTTCATGTGTTATTTTTACCACAGATCCCATTTTATGCAGCGAGAGCTAGTTACTAATACTGAGACGCTTGCTAAAGTACATCACGCTTAGTGCTTGGTAAACCCTAAGCTAACTGTGAAGTGTTATTCATAGCCATTCTGCCAAGAGCAATGCATCATAGGATTTCTTGACTGCTTGTCATTTCTTTATTGACTACTGATCCAAGCAGGTTAAAGTTCTCAACTATTTCAATTTCTTCTCCATCAATGATAAACTTTTGATTTTGTCAGTTGTCAGGATCTTTGTCTTCTTTAGGTTAAGGTGCAGGCCCATTTTAAGGCTATGTTTCTTGATCTCGAGAAGCAAATGTTTCAGATCGTCTTCACTTTCAGTCAGTAATGTGGTATCATCAGCATAGATAAGGCTGTTGAGTCTTCCCCCAATCTTCAAACCACAGTTATCTTCATACAGTCCTGCTTTTCTGATGATTTGTTCTGAATATAAATTAAACAGGTAGGGGGAAGGTATGCAGCCTTGTCATAGCTGATTTTAAACCATTCTGTCGCTCCTTGTTCCATTCAAATTGTTGCTTCTTCATCAATGTAGAGGTTGTGCAAGTATCCTGGTATACCCATGTTTCTTAATATGGCCCACAGTTTCTCATGGTTTACACAGTCAAAAGCCTTGCTATATTCAATAAACACATATAGATATCCTTTTGGTATTTTTGTCTTTTCAAGAATTCATCTCACATCGTCAATGATGTCTCTTGTTCCTCGCCCTTAACTGAACCCTGCTTCTCATTCCAAGTTATGGTTGTAGTCTGTTGAATGATTTTGAGTAGAATCACAGCGATTGTACAATAATTTCTACAGTAGGCTGGATCACCTTTCTTCAGTATAGGTATAAACACAGATCTTTTCCAGGTCAGTTGTTCATGATGTTGTTTTCCAAATTTCCTGGCAGAGCCTTGCAAGTTTGGTAACAGACAAATCTGATTGTGGTAATACTTCAATGGAAATGCTATCAATGCTTAGTGTTTTGTTCTTTGATAATGCTTTTAATGCTGATTCGACTTCTAGCACCACCAATGGTTCACATGATCTTTATGGTATAATGACTCTGTATATTCTTTCCACTTTTACTTGATCTTCTCAGCATCATTCAACATGGATCCTTGAGCATCTTGTAGCATTCCGAGACTGGAATTTTCTCTAACTCTCAGATTTAGGAAAGCCAATCTTGTTCTTTCTCTAATAGCTGCTGATTCTATTTCCTTGCATGCATCATTACAGTACTACTACTACTACTATTATTAAATCATTTTTATAGCGCTACAGTGCATACGCAGTGCTGTACAGTGTGATAAGGAAGCTTATCATAGTTCAGGAAGAGATAATACAAGAGGTGAATTGGCTCTGAATAAGCAACCTGTGCTGGCTGGTAAAAGCACTAAAACAGGGTGTTTACCTAAAAGACTACCAGACCCAGAATGCACTGGTTTACAGAAAGCCTCTAGGAGAGCTGAAGTAGGGAAACGTGTGCCTAATCAGAGAAGCAATGATGTAATCCCTAATCACACATCTCATAGAGCAGGGCTTAATTCAGAACACCTGGAGTGTGCTAGGGTGGAGCGGCCATCTAGGCACTTTAAAGCTAGAAGAAATTCATCATACAGACAGCAAGGTGAGCAATGGGAGAAAGAGGAACAGAGACAGCAAGAGCTGGGGAAGGAGAGACTGATCGTGAACAGAAGGAAGAACAGCAAGATGTCCAGAAGGTCTAAGAAAGGAGCCCGAGGCAGTACGTATGCTGGGAGAGATTCCTGGGGCAAGCATTCTTCACTGGACTGGAAGAAGCCAGAGGCTTGGAGATATACAGCCAGGAACCCTCGGACAGCACCTGTAAAGGAGACGGCTGCATCTACAGAAAGAAGGAGCTCTAATACCTATTTAAGGAGGTATGGGAAAAGGGACCTAAAGTCCAGAGATTCTGACTGGAGAGCTGGGCACAGAAGCTTTGCTACCTACTGGCCAAAATACCCAGAGAGGAAACCTAATGACAACGTGATCTCAGGTATGAACTCTGATCTGTTCCCTAGCTTTGCACAAGGAAGACAGCAGGGAAACAGTTTCTATCCTGGTAGAGATCAGTTAAAGAAATCCTCTGGGCCAGTGTTTGAAAGTGATCCTATGATATTTCAAGAGCAAGGGGAAAAATCAGATGAGGAAATTGAATGTATGGATTGTTCTCTTTCTAAGCTGCTGTTCTAAAGTAATCCACAGATAAGGATCAAACACCAAAAGGAACTGTATTGTTTTTTTAGCTTCCCAGAAAAGTTTCTTTGAGAGAAAGCTTTGGGGAAATTTGGAGGCACGTGGAGAGTGGACCAGCAATGGCTTGCAGCTGGTTAAGCACCTGTGATTAGAGCAAGGCACAAGTGCACGTGGGACTTTGGAAAAAAAGCTTCTTCTCTGTGTGAATGGAAGAAAGCTGTTTTTTTGATAAAGAGAATTTTCCTTTTGGGTTCATTTATCATTCCAGCACTGCTAAGAAAGTTTATTAGCAGGGGCTAAAAGAAAGACCTTTTCTGTTCCATCAAGGTCTTTACTAAGTTGTTGCATAAGTAATTCAGTTGCCTTATTTGTTTTGTTTCCTGAAAAAAAACTCCTGAAGAAATTATCCTGTTGATGTTACCAAGCATATCTGTGCGAGGGAATAACTCCCCATAAATAAAATCTGCTTTCTGCTTTACACTCGAGCAACTACAATTCTTTATTCCTGTTAAACGGCTAGTTTTTGTGTGAAGGAACTATAAGACACACAATCCTTTGCAAGTCAAGTAAATTCATGTCCTTGCCAAGATTGTGGAACTTTCACAACAAGCACCCCCGTTTACAACAGACACATATAAAAGATGGCCCCTGCTTGTCAGAGTTTACAATCTAATCAAGACAGACAGTACAATAGATGAGAAGAAGGATACAATAGGGAAGGGCAAGGAGACACAAGGAAAACAAAGGATTAAGATCCAAATGCGGCCTGAAAGAGGTGAGCCTTTAGCATGGATTTGAAAAGGAGGAGAGATGAAATCTGACAAAGATTCAGGTAGTTTGTTCCAGACATAAGGAACAGCAAGGTGAAAAGATCGAAGTCTGGAGTTGGCAGTGGAAGA
This sequence comes from Ichthyophis bannanicus, assembly GCA_033557465.1. Classification (NCBI taxonomy): domain Eukaryota; kingdom Metazoa; phylum Chordata; class Amphibia; order Gymnophiona; family Ichthyophiidae; genus Ichthyophis; species Ichthyophis bannanicus. Next base: position 545,982,621 of record CM066036.1, on the reverse strand, counting down.
AAAGGGCATAGAGAGAAACAGGGCAAAGGAACAGCAGAATTCACAAGGAGGGGTATAGGGAGTGAGGAGAGAGGAAAGATAGTGAGGAGCAGTAGAATGAATGCATTTGTAAGTCAGAAGGAGAAGTTTGTACTGGATATGGAAACAGAAGAGGGGTTAGAAGATTAGCCACGCAGCAGAGTTCTGAACAGACTGAAGGGAAGAGAGATGACTCAGAGGGAGACCAGCAAGGAGGAGGTTACAATAGTTGAGGCAGGAGGTGATTAAAGAGTGGATAAATGTTTTAGTAGTGTGTTCAGGAAGGAAGGGTGAATTTTGTTAATGTTATAGAGAAAGAAATGACAGGTTTTAGCTATCTGTTGGATATGGGAAGAGGAGAGGGAGGAGGCGAAGATGACCCCAAGGTTGCAGGCTGAGGAAACAGGAAGCAGAAGAGTATTATCAACTGAGATAGAGAAAGTAAGAAAGGGGGAAGAGGGTTTAAGGGGAAAAAATCAGAAGTTCAGTTTTGGCTGTGTTCAATTTCAAACAGCGGTGAGTCATCCAGGCAGCAATGTCAGAGAGGCAGGCAGATATAGAGGTTTGGAGTATAAGAGAAATATCAGGTGCAGATAGATAGATTTGAGAGTCATCAGCATAAAAATGATACTGAAAGCCATGGGAGGAGATAAGAACACCAAGGGCCTGGGTACAGATAGAGAAGAGGAGAGATCCTAGAACAGATCCTTGGGGTACACCAACTGAAAGAGGGATAGCAGTAGAAGAGGAACCACCAGAACAAACGCATAAAGAACAATATGAGAGATAAGAAGAGAACAATACAGAGCCCCTAAAACCAAGTGAGGACAATGTGTTGAGGAGAAGATGGTGGTCAACAGTGTCTAAAGCATCATATTGCTGCACACTGGAAATCTCTGTTGAGTTGTGCGATTGCTTCTCCTCTTTCTCTTCTGGCTTTAGCTTCTCTGCATTTCTGGGCAGTTTTCTGAGTTTCTTCAGTTATCAGTTTTGTCCGTTTTTATTTTTTCACCTTTTATAGAGGCTTCTCACTTTCTTCAAACACAATTTTCTTGATGTCATCCCATAACCTGTTTCATTGTAATTACAGTGCAGCCTCAACTGCACTGTATAAGTTACTGTTGTATGTAAACCACACTGATTTTAAAGAGCACGATATAGAAGAGACACTAAATAAATAAAATAAATAACTCTTCTGGTACTCTGTCATTTGTTTCCAAAGCAGCAAATCGACTGCTCAGGCAGTCTTTAAGTTCCGGTGGTATACAAAAAGTGACAAAAAAAAAACGAGACTGTCCCATGAATGTTTTATTACAAAATATATAAAGAAATTACACATTGTCCCCTTCAAAGTATCCCCCCTCCCCCAGAGTTCATGCACTTCTGCATTCGCTTCTGCCACGTATGGAAGCACTCGCTAAAGTCCTCCTCCTTGAGGTCCCTCAGCTCCCTCATCACAGTGGCCTTGATCTCTTCTACAGAGGCAAAATGAGTTCCTTTGAGCACAGTCTTCAGCCTGCAGAAGAGCCAGACGTTGCACGGTGTGAGATCTGGAGAATAAGGAGTGTAGTCGAGAGCTGTGATCTGTTTGTTAGCCAAGAACTGCCTCACACTGAGTGCGGTGTGTGAGAGCGCGTTGTCGTGGTGAAGCAGCCACAACTTGTCTCTCCACAGAGCCCGCCTGCTGCGCTGAACCCAGTCATGGAGGCGATTGAGGACTTGCTGGTAGAAGTGCTAGTTGACTGTCTGACTCTCAAGCACAAACTCATGATGACCCACTCCCTTCTGGTTGAAGAATGCGATCAGCATGACCTTGATCCTTGATTTGGACATGCGTGCCTTCTTGGGTCTGGGTGACAATCGGGTCTTCCATTGCAGGCTCTGTCTCTTGTTTTCAGGGTCATACTGGAAGACCCAAGTCTAGTCTCCTGTGATGACTCAGCCAACGAACTCTGGATCTTCTCCGATTTTCTCAAGCAAGTCTCGACAAACATTGACCCGGTGCTCCTTCTGGTCGTCCGATAAAAGCTTGGGCACCATCTTGCGCACACCTTCCGCATCCCCAGCTCCTGCATCAAGATGGTCCACACTGACTCCCTGTTCAGGCTCAGCTCCTCAGCTATCATCCACACTGTTAATCTGCAATCACTCCACACCAGCTGGTTCAATCTGTCAATGTTCTCAGTTGTCTTTGTCGTGAAAGGCCATTCTGACTTGGGGTCATCCTCCACCTCCTCACGGCCAGTCTTGAAGCATTTGTGGCAATCGAAGACTTGCGGCCTTAACATTGCATCTTCTCCATAAGCCTTTTGGAGAAGTTGGAGACACTCAGTTCGGCCCTTCTCCAACTTAACCAGAAATTTCAAGTTGATTCTTTGCTCCATATTTCTGCCACCTTCAGTTGCATGACAAAGCGATGGTGCAGTGTGCTACAAAAAAAAATCAAAAAGAAAAACAGAGTGAGAGAGATGAGAAATATTATAGCAGAATAGTGGTGATATGTTGCACAAAACAGTGACATAAGTGGTTAACCAATTGGCACCGAGTCATGGGTGTGGCTGCCACAGTCTTGTTTCTTTTTTGTCACACCTTGTATTCTCAGAGTCATATTTTGCTACATTCATGATTGGCTTGCTCTTTTTCAGCTATAGCTTGAGTTCGCATCCTAGTAGTTGGCAATCTGTACCACAATCAACTCTAGGTTTTGTCTTTGTTGATATTATCAAGCCTTTTCATCATAAACTTCCACAGATGTAGTCAATTTGATGTTTGTACAATCCATTGGGTGAGATTCATTGTATAGTCACAGCTTGTGTTACTGAAAGGTGTTTGAGATGAATAGATCATTGGTCTTGCAGAATTCTATCAGACTTTCTCCAGCTTCATTTCTATTGCCAAGTCTATATTTTCCAACCACTTTGCTTTCTTCTTTGTTGCAAACGTTTGTATTCCAGTCATCCGTGACAATCAGAATATCTTGTTTATATGCTCTGTCAATTTCATCTTGTACTAGTTCATAGAACTCATCCACTTCATCCTCTTCTGCAGCTGTTGTAGTGTCAGAGACGGCCCAAGGGGGGTGCGGGGCCATGTGCGGATACTCGGTGCGGGGTCTCATTTGCATAAGGTGCCTCATTTGCATAAATATTTGCATAATGTTACCATACACTAACTTTTAGTAAACATGCCTCTTAATGAGTATATGAATAAAGAAAAACTAAAAGATTTCTACATTACTATAATCCAGTACCAACCGCCAGCCACATTAGGAACTACTACAAACACTGCCCATTTAGAACCCATAGCAAACCCGCCGTATCCTAACAGCACTACCAGGACTCACAAAAGCACCATACCCTACCTATCAAAAGGCAACACTGCAAATATTAAACCAATACATTTCAGAGAATAACAATACATGATTTATTTATTTATATTTATTTTGTTTAGCTGCATTTATATCCCGCTTTTCACCGGGTCAAAGCGGTTGGGGGATACATTTAACACGAGGGGATATGAGACACATACACTAATACTTACAGGGAAAATGGGCAATGCAGGGTTAAATGGCTTGCCAAAGACCACAAGGAGCACCTGTGGGACTAGAAACCCCAGTCCTTCCGGTCCAAGGTTGCTGTCCTCTAGTGGGATTTGAACCACTGACCTTCCGGCCTATGGTACCTTGCCCCAACCACTAGGCCACTCCTCCCCTACTGGGACTGGTAATGGGCTATGGGGAGGAGTGGCCTAGTGGTTGGGCCTAGTGGTTGGGGCAAGGTACTGGGGAAAGAGAACAAGTGGCAATGTCAAATAGGAATTATATAAACAGAATACCTCAGCTCAGTTATGCATGCAGAACATAGACCATCACCAAACAAGGAATCACAATTTAGAAACAGGAAGACAATAATTAAACTGGGAACCCCAAAAGCCAAACTTGGAATGCACAACACTGTAGAAATAAAACCATAAATTAATTTCCTCTTGTACTAAACTAAGTGCAGACGTTAATGATGCACATTTCCCAGAGCTGACATATTCCAGTTAATAAATTCAAAATAAAGAGATATTTTTCTACCTTTTGTGCATTTTTTTTTCAGTGGCAATTGCTCTAGCCACTTTCTCTGGTTTCTTCGTGTCTTCTGCTAACTCTCCATCGTCTGCTGTCCATTTGTCCTTTCTTCTCTCTTCTAGTTTTTTTCCATTCTCTCTCTACATCTGCTTTAACATACTAATCTTTCTCCTTTTGCTCTTTCCTCATTCCTATTTCATCCACTCAAATTTTACCCCTCCATCCTCAATCCCCACTTACTCTCCCAATATCCGGCCAATTGTAGATTTGTCTTCCCTCCTTACACAAAATATTTTTCCCTCTCCATTTCACCCTCCCAGCTCCATCCCATTCTAATCCTCTCCCAACATCAGCTCTCTTCTAGTTCCAGCCCCACCAGAGCATCCACTCCCTTCTAGTCCCTGCATCAGCCCATTTCCAGTCCTAGCCCCCCCATCAGCCCATTTCCAATCCTATCCTAGCCCCACCATCAGCCCATTTCCAGTCCTAGCTCCCCCATCCATTTCTAGTCCTATCCGAGTCCCTCCTTCAGCTCATTTCCAATACCAGCCCCCATCAGCTCATTTCTAGTCCTTTCCTAGCCCCACCATCAGCCCATGTCAAATCCTAGCTCCCCTCCACTCAGCCCATTTCCAATCCAAACCCCCCATGAGCCTACTTCCAATTCTAGCCCCCTCCATGAGTCCATTTCAATTCAAGCCCCCACCACAGCCCACTTCCAATCTTAGCACCCCCCAACAGCCCATTTCCAGTCCTATCCTAGCCCCTCCATCAGCCTATTTCCTGTCCTAGCCCCCCACTCAGCCCATTTCCAGTCCTAGCTCCCTCCCCTCACAGCCCATTTCCATTCCAAGCCCCCTCCCCATCAGCTATTTGCAGTTCAAGTCCCCCTTCCACTCAGCCCATTTCCATTCCCAGCCGATGTGCCGATCTGATATTTGAAGTTCTAGCCCCCCTTCCTCTCAGCCCATTTCCAGTCCTAGCAACCCCCCCAGCCCATTATCAGTCCTAGCCCCCCCATAGCCCATTACCAGTCCTAAGGTCCCATCAGCCCATTTTCAATCTTACCCCCCCCCCACTGCCCATTACCAGTTCCAGTTCTAACCCCCCCATCAGCCCACTTCCAGTTCTAACCCCCCCATCAGCCCATTTCCAGTCTTAGCCCTCCCATAGCCCATTACTAGTCCTAACCCCCCTCATCAGCCCATTTCCAGTCCTAACCCCCCCCCCCCATCAGCCCACTTCCAGTCCTAATCCCCCATCACCCCATTTTCAGTATTAGGCCCCCCCCAAAGCCCATTACCAGTCCTACCCCCCTATCAGCCCATTACCAGTCCTAATGTCCCCCATAACCCATTACCTGTCCTTACCCCCATCAGCCCACTTCCAGTCTTAGCCCCCCCTAGCCCATTACCAGTCCTAACCCCCCCTTCAGCCCACTTGTTGTCTTTGCCCCCCCATAGCCCTTTACCTGTGCTAACCCCCCCCCCCCCCCCATAGCACATTACCAGTCATAACCCCCTCCCCCCCATCAGCCCAGCTAGGTTAAAAAAAAAAAACACAAACCGGCTGCTGCTGTCGCTACCACCGTGGCAGCGGCAGAATTGAGCATCCCGCGGGGGCCCCCCCCTTGCCCTGCAGAGTTCTCCATGCGGCCTCAGCTCCCTCAGCGCGGGCCTTTCAGAGCTGCGCGACGGGAGATTTTCCCTTTCTCGCGGTTCTTTTAATCCCACCGTAGGGCTGATGGGATTTCCTAATCATCAGCCCCGTGGCAGGATTAACAGAGCTGTGAGAGAAGAAGCTCCCTCTTTGCGCGGCTCTGACAGCCGATGCTGAGGCTGCATGGAGGACTCTGCAGGGCAGGGGGGCCCCGCGGGATGGTCAATTCTGCTGCTGCCACGGCGGCAGCAGCAGCCGGTTTGTGTTTTTTTAATGTAGCTGGGCTGATGCAAGATGTTTTTTGTGCAGGGCCCTGTGCAAAAAACATTCTTGCTCAATGGACGGGCCGGCCCTGCTTGTCAGTTCCCTTCCAGCCCCCTCCCTCCATACATACAAGCATGTCAGCCCCCCCTCCATCCATGCCAGTTACCACTTCCTTTGGAGGCGGGACAATGCTGCACGGAGCCCGTAGAGAGACTCGAAGGCTCCACCAGCACAGCCGCGGTTCCCTAAGGGACAGGGAACCGTGGCTGCAGAAGAAGGGAAGCAGCAACTTGTAAGGAAGGGCTGGCTGACATGGATGGATATGGGGGGCTGACATGGATGGAGGGAGGGAGGGGGCTGACGGGGAGGGATGGAGAAACAGCAGGGGCGATGGCTCTTTCTCCCGGCTCAGACCACACCGGAATTAGTAAAAACTGGTCACAGACACCTTCAGTGCCGATGAGCCAGCCAAAACAGAGCTCTCCAGAGCATCAAGACTGAGACCGAAGTCCTCCTCCTCACACAGAGCCGGCAGCCAGATAAGGGACCAGGAGCAATGAACAAATTTTTACAAAAATAATTTTACTTACTGTGTGTTGGCTTTTTTTTTTTAAGATTCCCAAAGTTTAAATAGTACTCGCCGTCGCCGTCGGAGAAGAGTCGGTCGCACTCGCGTCGTTGCAGGCAGCCAGCAAAATCCAGTTCCACGTGCAGCAGGCGTGCTGTCAGTGGGAGGAGTTTTAGAATTACGTCATGCGTGCCTGCCTGTAGTGAACGGCGGCGGCCGGCACATCAACGTCGGGCAGCAAAACAAAACACAAAAAGGAGTTGGATCGCAAGAGCGGGGCTGCCGCCTGGGCTGGCAGAATGGCAGGTTAAAGCAGAATGCAGAGGCGCCACAGCAGGACGGAGCACTTTTTCTAGGCATTCAAGCAGGCAACTTGAGGCAAGACAAGGGCAGCAGCAGCATTGCAGCAATAGTGTCTTTAGCGCGGGGCCCTGTGCAAAAAACATTCTTGCTCAATGGACGGGCTGGCCCTGTGTAGTGGCATATACCTGAATAATAGTTGTGTTGATAAGCATTCCTCACAGATGAATAGAAATTAAGTGTTCACTGACTGCATTGTATTTCATTACAGTTCTTGAAGTTTCTTCTTAATTATAAATGCAACACCATTTATTCTTTGTCTTTCATTTCGAGCATAGTATATCATGTGATCATCAGATGCAAAGTGGCCGATGCCAGTCCATTTCAGTTTGCTGACACCCAGCAATTTGAGCTGTACACGTTCTGTTTCATTCTTGATCACCTCTAACTTCCCTTAGTTAATGCTCTGTACATTCCATGTCCCAATATTTAAGACATTTTTGCAGCTACATCAGCAAACATCCTGAGGGCTTTGATCCTACCTCATCATAAATGCTGTTCATCCCCAGTAGTTAATTGATTGCCTTTGAGCCTAGGGGGTCTCATCAACCAGCACTATAGCATAATTTGTTTTGTTTTGACTACCCATTGGGTGTTCATGGCAAAATATGGAAGTAGATTGCCAAGCCTTTCTTCCACGCAGGTAATGCTAGTGTTGTTGCCATTGTCAGAGAAATGTGATCCTCTGCCACCAACATCCATTCTGCTGCTGCCCCGATGTGTGGTATGTCTTAGTCTGGGCACTTCAGCTGAGACCTGTCCATCCTGGGACACACTGCCAGTAGTTAAGATACCGATAGCTTAGCTCTCAGCATCACTGATGCACACGGGCCCTCACAGCACGACAAGCTGCAAACCAAGTGAGGTGTAATAAATAGACAATTAATATAGAAGTTCTTGCTTTCTCTAAATTTATAGATAACCAAAAATTATTTTGTGAAAATTGATTCATAATGCTAAAATGCTCTTCTGAAAACCCTCCCCTCTCGGGCAAAGCTTTGCTTTTTATTCTGGAAAACTTGACCTTTTCAATTGTCCTTTCTTGAATCATCTCCTTCCTCCTTCATGTATACATGCACATAGTAGTGAATTTGTTATAGTATCAATAATGACACATGCATTTATCATCACTGTTAATATCATTATGCTAATTGGCAGCAGGAAACAGACAAGGTGCAGAAGCTATGCGGACAGAGCCTCCCTCCTCCACCAAGCACAACTCAGTGTTGCAATTCATCTTTTCTAAGATATAATTTGGGGAAAGTCAAAACTTAGATTGAAAGCCTATTCTAAAAATTGTTCTCACAGAGTTCTTTGGAACCCAAGCTGTACTACCTTGGATTGCAAATCTAGCCAAAATGAAAGTGAGCAGAACTGAGAAATTTTACCTCATAATTTTCTTTTTCATTGAATCATACTAAACAAGTCCAAATGAGTGGGATATGCTCCCCTGTCAGTAGGTGGAGGCAGATTTGATCAACTTTCAGTGATATCATCCAGTGGCAAACCTAGGCCTGTGTAAGCGGTGCAACCACACAAGGCAGAAAAAATAGTGGCGCATTTAGGGTTGCCGACTGCAGTTCCCTCCCTCAGGAGGAAATGCGGTGGTGGGGAAAGGGCAGGCCGAGAAGAGAGCGCAGGAGGGGAACCAGCCAAACATGAGGAGGTGGGGTAAGATGGGGAAATGCTGGACATGGAGGATAGGGGCAGAATGGCTATGCTGGGCATGGGGGGGATGAGCCAAATGACCAAAGTCCGATGTCATGGGGGGGCGCTGTGTTTGCACACAGGGCACATTTACGGCTTGGTATGGCCCTGATATCACCGCTAGGTATAAATGCTGGTACAGCACCGAGAGAAGCCAGTATGGCATTTCCCAAGCAGTAAACCGAAGAACTCAGAAAAAACAACTCATGATGCATGTTAATAACCAACAATTCAACTCTGCAACCAACATCATGAGCAAATATTTGGTTCTCTTGCCAAAATTAACTCTGCATCAAGCACCAAAACAGACAATGCGATCAAAAGGCAATAGAGCTTCCCAACCTGTAATAGGAGTCTTCCAAGGCAGGTCTTGGACTGCTCTATCGGGTAAAAAGGCTCCTTCCTTATCATCCTGCTAGACCAGTCAAGTGAGATGTAATCAAGCAGTCAGAACCTAGAGAAGGATGACAACAATGCTCTGGAAAAGGACTATCTTGCCAAAGACCCCATCTGGTCTAGCTGTAGTGTTTTACAAAAGTGCTCAGAGACAACCAGTTGGCCCCTATGCAGATGTCCACTGGAGACACCAAAGCAGACTCTGCCCAGGAGGATGCTTGTGCTCTAGTGGCATGAACTTACACTCCCTTCAGTACCCACTTACCAGCCAGAAGATATGCTGACCCAATGGCCTCCTGAATTCAGCAGGCAATAGAGGGTTAGGCTGCTGCCAGACCCTACCTTGGACTGCCGAGGGCAAAAAGATGAACTGACCAGAAAAAGGTATTAGTCATCTGATCAACACCCTCTGCATGTCCATCAGATGAGGACGGGGTCCTTTTGAAGATCTTCCTCCCAGAAAGAGGACAGGCAACAATCTGGTTAAGATGACAGGACAGCACCTATGGGAGAAAGGATGACAGAATCCCAAGGAGACAGAAGCTGTAGAGATGACCAAGAAAGACTCTCTGCAAGACAAGACCTGCAGCTTGGATACCTGCCTGTTGGACACTATAGACAACTAGAAAACTGTCTTAATGGGTCATATCCTTGAGGGAGGTCTTATAAATGGGCCTAAAATGTCAGCAACACCAGAGAGAGGCTCCACTTAGGCAAAGCTGGGCCCACAAGTGGATTAAGCTGCTTCCCTCTTGAAGAAGTGAGACACATCAGGGAAGTGTTGCCAATTAAATCCCTTGGATGCAACCCCTGTAGCACCTCAGGGCCGATATGTGAATCTTGAGAGTTCAGGCCAAGCTCTGGTCCAGACTGGACTGCAATACAGATAAAATAGCGACAATGCCTATCTTCCTGGCCTCCATGGATTGAGAGAAACACCATCTCTTGAAACCTCTCCAGATGTGCACATAGGATAAAGACATAGAAACTTATCTGGGCCTTAAGCAGAGTGCCTAATAACATGACATAAAAAACATAAAATATGCCATACTGGGTCAGACCAAGGTCCATCAAGCCCAGTATCCCGTCTCCAAACGTGGCCAATCTAGATCACAAATACCTAGCAGTTTCCCCAAAAGACACAGGTTCTACAATGCTTGTACTGGGGCAAGCAGTGGATTTCCTGGGTTCCCTTTAATAATGGTTTATGGACCTTTCATCCAGGAACTTGTCCAAATCTTTTTAAACCCAGCTACACTAACACCTTTTACTACATCCTCTGGTAACGAATCTGAGAGTTTGATAACGCGTTGAGTGATAAAATATTTTTGCTTATTAGTCTTAAATAGGTTACACTGTAGCTTCATTGCATGTACCTTAATCTTCCTATATTTTGATGGCATAAACAATCGATCTATGTTTACCCGTTCCACTCCACTCATTAATTTATAGACCTCTATCATATCTCCCCTCAGCAGTCTCTTTTCCAGGTTTAAGAGCCTTAACCTTTTTAGCCTCACCTCAGAGGGATATGCTTTCATCCCCTTTACCATTTTGGTGGCTCTTCTCTGTACCTTTTCTAATAACGCTATATCCTTTTTAAGATACGGTGACCAGAACTGCATGCAATATTCGAAGTGAGGTCTCACCATGGAATGATAGAGAGAGAATAAAACAAAAGGATATTGAAATGCCTATTCTTTTCCTTATGATTCCTAACATTCTATTTGCTTTCTTGACCACTGCTGCACACTGGGCAGAGGGCTTCAACATGTTATCCATGATGATGCCTAATTCATTTTTCTGGGTTGTGATTCCTAGTGCGGAACCTTGCCTCATGTAACCATAGTTTGGATTGTTCTTTCCTAGGTGCATAGCTTTACACTTGTCCACATTAAATTTCATCTACCATTTGAACATCCAGTCTTCCAATTTATCAAGATCCTTTTGCAATTTTTCACAATCCTCCTGGGTTTTAACAACTTTGAATAATTTTGTGTCATATGCAAAATTTGATTATCTCACTTGCTATTCCCATTTATAAATATGTTATAAAAGCAGCGGACCTAGCACAGATCCCTGGGGTACGCCACTATTCACCTTTCTCCATTGGGGAAACATGGCCATTTAGCCCTACTCTCTGCTTTCTTTTAACCAGTTCCTGATCCACAATAGCACACTGCCTCCTATTCCATGACTTTTTAATTTTGCCAAGAGTCTCTCATGAGGGACCTTGTCAAAGGCTTTCTGAAAATCTAGATATAGTGTATCAACCGACTCACCTTTGTCTACCTGCTTATTCACACCTTCAAAAAAACAAAACAGATTAATAAGACAAGACCTTCCTTAGCTACAGCCATGTTGGCTGTCGCCCTTTAAGCCGTGACTATTATGTTCAGTAATTTTGTTCTTTATAATGGTTTCTACCATTTTTCGTGGTACTGACATCAGGCTCACCTGTCTGTAATTTCCCAGATCAGCCCTGGAACCCTTTTTAAAAACTGGCGTTATATTGGCCCATCACTCCAAACTCTTCCGACTTAGCTTATGGCAGAAAGGATTTCTCTAGAGTCTCTCAACCAACCATCACAGAGGAAGGTTGGACATGGCATGGGAGGGGGGGGGGGGGGAGATGGCACGGCATGGCCGAGGCTTCAGAGGATTCTGGAGTAGCAGAAATCCTTGGCCAGCCCTGATAAGGAAATGTAATATGAATGTCAGGGGGCCTTAAAATCTAAACCTTCACAGAAATTAAGTGAGAAAATAAAAGGCCAACCAAAAAATACAGTATACAGATGGTTGTAGATGGTCACCCTTGACTGAGACGGTGGTATCCAAAAAGTTAATTCTTTCCAAGGACTAATTAGAAGGATCAAATACTTTAAAGGGATTTGAATCTTGTCTGAGAATCTCTTCTCACTTAATTCAAATCATAAAAAGGTCATCAATGTAATCAGTTACATCTGAAAAGTCAGGTATCCATTCCAAAATCTCTCTTCTAGTTCTGTCATTAAAAGTTGGCATATTTTGGTGCCATCCTGGTGTCCGTTACAGAACGTATAATCCCTTTTTAAAGTTGTTAAAGCTGAATTAGACTGGACCAGGATGAAATTAATTTTGAAATAGTTTCAGGTGCATATGGATGATTTTCTGTGGAGGTCTTTAGAAATGTATAACATTCAGTTATGACCTCTGTATAGGGAATGCTACTGTATTCACTATTGCCGGGACGCTGCAACGCAGTAGCTGCACAGTGCTTTACCTGTCTGAAGAGAGTGCGGTATGAATGAAGCTGCTTGTATTTTGTACTAGGGGTTTCAGAATCTCCTCCGTTAGTTCAGAAAATTACTTATTCTTTTGCAAATATGCCAGTACTGTTTGTAACTGGTCTGCTAGGGTTTGCAGTTTTTTTAGACTTTGGATAGCATATAGAAAATTCCACAGAAAAAAAAAACAGGTTTTCAAGTTGATATCTAATTTAACTTAGATATCAGTTTTTATATTCCACGATGTTCAAACAGATTCAAACTGCATTATATTTGTGAAAAATAACACATTTTACAATGATCAGATAAAAATTGCTTTGGAATGGGCTACATCATTTACTTTTTATCATACTGCTGTGCGAGTTTTTTGCTAAGATGCCTGTAATAAATAAAATTCCTAATTAATTTTCTATCATCATAAAGAAATGACAATACTATACAGGGTGGCCCAAAAAAAAGTGATAACATCTCGTAGCATATAAGTTATTTAAAAATTCAAAAAGAGAGATGTAAATGATTGACAAATTTAAAAAAAAAAAAAAAAAAAGATGGCAAATGGAAATTGTTGAAATAAAGATGCTATATAGCTAAAAAAAGGTAAAGAAGTAAACTAAGCTTTTAATTTACTAGATGTTCTCACTTTGTTTGGGCCACCCTGTATAGTGTTCACTCATTTGGCGATAACATGGGGCCTCTTCAATTTAAGAACATATTCTCGAACCCATATTTCCATCTAATCTAAAACACGATAATGAATAAATGAAATTATCCAAGGGATATAGGATAATTTTGTCTCTGGGACATGTTTATTTACAATGTGGTAGCTTTTTGTTCCAAAAGCACATTGTGAGTCAAAAATCAATGTCCATTAGGTGTAACAGCATCACAATAAGTGTGGAGGGAGTGTGGCCAGTCTGTGCCCAACAGTTACCGCACAGGTAGGCCAGCATTCCGGCCCTTGGTAATTACTGTGGGTGTACCTAATACCACCTCTTGAGACGGCATTAAGTGCATGCGTGCTAACTGTAACAGTCGTGCTTAGTGTGTGCCGACTGCCATGCTAACCATAATGTGCAGTCAATACCCACTCTCCACCCAATCCCACAGAGACCCTGCCCCCATCAAGTGATTGGTTGTTAATGCACCTCTCAGTATGCAGTAATTGTCACACCTGCATGGTAACATTCACCACAGGCCCATGCAAGCGGTTAACACGTGCTGAAACATGCATTAATAACCGTATAGTGCACTTTAGTGGACATCCCCCTCTTCGATCTTGTAAGTGAAAAACACAAATGCTGGAATAGGTTTTCATTCTTTTTAAGGTACTAGACATACTTCATTCATTTTTCCCCCTTTTAACTGGGAGCATGGGCAGAATAAGCACAACGAGAAGGGAGCAAAGAATAAAATATCTAAAAATTAAATTACAAGTTAGGCACAGGAAAGAAAAATGTATAATAATTTGATGCATTTTAAATCCACCCATTCATAGCTACCAGCAACTATGCCCTTCAGGTTTATGTGGAGGACATACAAATCACTTCTTTGACTTGTAAGGTGACCAAAAATCCAATTAAGCAATCATGTAACCAAGTAATTAATTATGTAAATTGACAAATGGCTTATCTGCAAGGATATGAATGTTTCCTGATAAATGCAAATGTTTCCATTTTTATCTTCCAGATGAAATGGTGAATAATAAAAAGTTCTGTTTAGTATTTTTTTTAAATAGTGCTTGATACTGTATGTACTCTGTACAGGGCAGGCTCTAACCATTAGGCAAACTAGGCAGTTGCCCAGCGTGCTGGCCCTCCGGGTGTGCCTATTACCGCTGTTGTCACCCCTCTGCAACTCTCGATGCAGACTTCCTGTTTGCACAGAAAGTCTGCATCAGGCGGCGGAGGGCAGCGGAAGCAAACAGTCCCGTAATGCCAATGCTTTAAAGATAAGTGCCACGGGGCTGTTTGCGGCTATTGCCACTGCTGTCGGTCCTGGAGAGGAGTGCCAGTGGTGACCATGGGAGCAGCGGCATGATGCGGGAGAGGGAGCACACGGGATGAGGTTCACCTAGGGCGCCTCATCTGCTTGCGCTGACCCCAATGATGGTTTTATCCCTTAAGAAACACTTTCACCATGACAGTTTCAGATAATTAATTTATCGACACGACGTACACTTACTTTCATAGTATGTGGAAATTTGCTGAAAGAAACTACTATTTAAAAATAAAAAACCTTTCATGAATTTGCCAAAGGCTTCAATTGTTCACAAGAAGGCTTGAAAAGCAATTTCTTATGGGTCTGTCTACAAAACCACATTAGCTGCTGGAACGGGACCTACATAAAAATAGCAGCTAATGTGGGGAAAGGGCAGACATCGCGGAACATTTCCTCAACGTCTGCACTTTCCATTGCAACTGCAGTCAAAGACGGGATTAGGGCGCAGAGCGGGCTGTGTGTGGGCAGGCCTGTCGGGCACAGCTACCAAGGCCTATTGCATCACATGGTAGCTGCTTTGATTTGTAGACTTCACGGATGCAGCGACTGCCACATAAATGGACGGTGATCGCTGCATCTGCAAATCTTTCCCCCATGAAGCCAGAATGTCCTTCATGAAATCTGCAGGGGGAATGCAGGAAATGTCCCCTGCAGGTACAGACAGACCCCTTAGTGTGAGCTAAGTATTCAAACAGAAGTCAAGAAACAAACCAAAAATGTCCTAATTCTAATACAAGCCTATTACTACCTACTCTAGACTTATTGATTTTATTTATTTATTTAAAAGGATTTATATACCACTTTATCCTGAAATCAAAGCAGCTTACACATCAAACAAATCAAAAAGTGCGTGGGTGCGGGCATGCAGTTAGAATCGACACTGTAAAAGATGATTGTGGGGTGAGTTATATACAATGAGATCTATGTACAGGAACTATATACATATTGCAGGGAGGGGGAGGTGGGAGGTAGCTTGGATAGGATGCGAGGTAGGGCAAAGAGAGGGCCGTCGGTCAGGTCAGGTGATGTCCTTATAGTGTTCGGTGAAGAGAGTCATTTTGAACATTTTCCTGAAGTCCTTGAGGTCTGTATTTGATCTCAGGTTGTTGGGGAGTGAGTTCCAGAGTGCCGGCGTGGCCAGGGATAATGCTCTTCTTGAGGTATCCTGTCTTGTTTTAGCAAATGCTTTGGGTGTGTTGATGTTGTCTGATGTGTCTCTCCTCCTGGGTCTGGTGCATGTATCAGGTTTGATGAGGGATTTCAGACTGTCTGCTGAGACTTAACTTTTCCCAACAAAACAGGGTACACAGAAACTCACTGGGCTATGTGCACCTTCCTAGCAGACGTTTGGTGCACAAGTGCTAGGTTCTGAGCAAGAATGATGGCTACAACAGCTGGGTGAAATGGGAAGGAAAGAGAAAGGGAATGAAGGCAAAAAACTAGGGCAAAAACTGTAGGTAGCGAACATATGTTCCATTAACCTAGGCCAACATAAGCCATTTCCAACTGATCCGGAAATCTAAAATGAGCTGTAGGAATATGCCTGCCTTCCCCATTTACTATGCACTCATCCCTACTTATTACACCATGGGGGGGGGGGGGGAAGAGGGCTGACAATGGGCCAGGTTTCCAAAATATCCCTTATATGCATAAGACAGTTTAGCATGCAAGGTGGTAGTGGGCATGCAAAACATTTTCAAGCATATTCATTAGGGATATCCTGAAAACCAGATTTGTTGGCAGCCCTTGAGGACTGAGCATGAAGACCAAAGGCAAAGGCCAAATGACATCAGATGTAAACAACATAGAGCTAGACTTTAACAGCAGTGGTCAGTCTATTAAATTTAATGAATATTCAGGGCACTGAACATATTATTCACTGCTGACTGCCACTGCCACTGCCAGTACCCATTTAGTTTAGGCCCGCCAGCCAGCAGGCAGAAATCAAACGCCGATTATAGCCACTGTATGGCAGGTTTGGGGGTGCTACCCTCACTCCACCTAACTTCATCCCTCTTTTATAAGAACAGCCTGCCATTATCTGTATAGGGATTGAAAATCTATGCATAGTGGGTCTATACATTCACTGCCAGTCAATGTATATAACGTCACTTGAAAATTGGCCCTGTATTTTGCTTCAGATTGCACACCAAATCAAACAGAACGGACTCTGAAAAATCGCTCCACAATCCGGTGAAATGTTAAATATCTTTAAAAGTGACCCAGAGAAAGAGAGGGGCCCTTTCAAGATGGCGGCAGCAGTCTTAGCGGTGTGAGGACGTTTTTCTTCTATGGGCAGGAAACGTAAAGGCAAAACGGGGCCGTTGCCCTCACTGCCCCTGGGTGCCTCGACGCCTGTTACTGTAGTAACTGGCCCTATCGACGCTTACTTACAGCGTTCCGCTCCGAATTCAGTCAAAGCGGGTGGAGAGTGCCGAGCTGCGGTTTCGCCGGAATCGGGTGGTTCGGCGTCTGCTTCGGCGATATCCTTCTCCCCCGTGTTGAGTCCTGCGCCGAAGGTCCCACGCAGCTCCCTATTGCCGGAAGGCTTCCTGGAAGTGCTCTCTTCTGCGACGACAGGAGACGGTGAATCTTCACGAGGGCCAGGAGAGGGAGGGCTGGTGGAGCGCGATCAGCAATCTGGTGGCGTGAGTGTTTCCTTACCAATCTCGGCGAGAATCGGAGGTGTCTCGGCAGAGGGAACAGCTGTCTCTGCGGGACGAGTCGACCTGCTGGTGCCTATGGAGGCTGAAGGTTTGCATCCCGACTCAGGGTTGACTTTTACATTACATCGTCCTACTGACTTTACTTTAGAAACAATATGGAACGCTATAGCCTCTTTGGGTGAAGCTTTACTCCCTCAGTTTTCCTCTTTGGCTTCTCAGGTGAAATCTGTGACGACCTCTGTTACGGACTTAGAAAGGAGACTTTCAGAAGTTACTGTGACTGTGGGGGGCTTACAAAATAGAGTTGTTAATGTGGAGGATCAAGTTGATGTCTTTAAGAAGAATTTTCTGTCAGTACAATATAGAATGGAACATTTGGATAATCTTTCTCGGGCACATAATTTGCGTATTGTAAATTTTCCCAGGGTTCCTTCTGTTTCTCCAAGAGATATGTTTCAGGAATATCTACGTGAAATACTGGGGGTATCTCCTGATTTAATGCCCCCTTTGGTTAAGATCTATTACCTCCCTAAGGGGAAGAGAATAACTGGTGGGGACCTAGGGATTGGCTTGGGTCAAGGGGAAGGTTTGAATATCACGGATCTGATAGAGAATTCTGGGATTAACTCTCAGGAGTCTTCCACTTTACTTATTACATTTGCTCTATTGTCAGATAAAGAGTGGATGTTGAGGTTATTTTTTAGGAAAAGGAAGCTTCCCTTCAGGGGTATGGCTGTCCGTATGTACCCTGACTTGGCTCGTGACACCCAAAAAAGACGCAGGGAGTTTCTCCTGCTTCGTTCTGGAGTTTTACAGCTGGGAGGGCTTTTCTTTCTTAAGCACCCTTGTAAATGCCTGGTGAGATACCAGGCGGTTTCCTATATTTTTTATGAGCCCTCTCAGCTGGTAGCCTTCATTAGTGCTAAGCGGCCAGACTCTATAAGTGATCCTCCTTAGCTCACAATATGAATTGTTCTGAATTTGACTGCTGCCTTGTTTCTTACGCATTTGGTATAGTTGAATGTTAATAAGAGTTCCCCTTGTATGGTGGGCTAGTGGGGTTGGCATTTTATGTATATTTTCTTTATTGGGCATGGACTTGTAGTAGAGCCGTGTATAATTTCTATTTTGATATTTGTTCTGTTTTCTTTTTGTCAACCTGTTTCCGCAGGAAAGAACTATGTTTTCTTTCTTGATTATATTATAAAATTTCATAAATAAAAAATTTAAAAAAAAAAAAAAAAAAGTGACCCAGAACAGCTTTAAAGGTGATTTTTCTGCAAAAACGTTTCACATTTGGAAATCTCTGTGAAATGTTCATTACAATGTATTAAACCTCATATCATGTCAGCAAAATTAGCAAACGTTTTAAATCAAGTTACAAAGTGCATGCTAGAAGTGCTCCAAATAAGTTTGCTTCGCAGAGTAGATGGGTGGGGTGCGTGGGTACTAACTTGGCAGGGTAGCGTACATGAGCGGATGGGATGCATGTCATGTGTGATTGGGTTACGTGGGAGATGGGGATGCTGTGTGTGGGGATGTTGTGTGTGGTGTGCTTCAATACAGGTGAATGGAAGGTGTATATGGTGTGCATATGAGTGGGAAAAAATGTGAATGTGGAGAATAAATCTCTGAAACCCACCATTTTATTACACACCTTTCCAAATCCAAGCTCAAGGTGAGTTACAATTTCAGGTACCCAGGTTATTTTCCTGTCCCAAGGTCACAAGGAGATTCAGGGAGAGAAGCAGAATTTAAACTCATTTCTGTGATTCTCAGCCTGCTGCTGTAACCACTAGGCCAGTGATGGCTAACCTTTTTGAGCCCGAGTGCCCAAACTGCCGCACAAAACCAAAGAATTTCCTCAAAGTGCCAGCACGTCATTTGCATAAGTGGTCTTATTTGCATAAATATTTGCATAATGTTACCATACACTAACTTTTAGTAAACATGTCTCTTAATGAGTGTATGGATAAAGAAAGACTAAAAGATTTCTACATTACTATAATCCAGTGCCAACCGCCAGGCACATTAGGAACTACTACAAACGCTGCCCATTTAGAACCCATAGCAAACCCGCCGTATCCTGACAGCATTACCAGGACTCACAAAGCACCATACCCTACCTATCAAAAGGCAACACTGCAAATATTAAACCAATACATTTCAGTGAATACTGGGGAAAGAGAACAAGTGGCAACGTCAAATAGGAATTTCCTCTTGTACCAAACAAAGCGCAGATGTTAATGATGCACATTTCCCAGAGCTGACATATTCCAGTTAATAAATTCAAAATAAAGAGATATCTTTCTACCTTTTGTGCATTTTTTTTCAGTTGCAATTGGTCCAGCCATTTTCTTCTGGTTTCTTCATGTTTTCTGCTAACTCTCCATCGTCTGCTGTCCATTTGTCCTTTCTTCTCTCTTCTAGTTTTTTTTCCATTCTCTCTCTCTCTACATCTGCTTTAACATACTAATCTTTCTCCTTTTGCTCTTTCCTCATTCCTATTTCATCCACACAAATTTTACCCCTCCATCCTCAATCCCCAATTACTCTCCCAATACCTGGCCAATTGTAGATTTTTCATCCCTCCTACACAAAATATTTTTCCCCTCTCCATTTTACTCTCCCAGCCCCATCCCATTCTAATCCTCCCCCAACATCAGCTCCCTTCTAGTTCCAGTCTCACCCAGCATCCATTCCCTTCTTCAAGCCCCCCACTTCCCCTCAGCCCATTTCCAGTCCAAGCCCCGTCCCCATCAGCTATTTGCAGTTCAAGCCCCCCACTTCCCCTCAGCCCATTTCCATTCCAAGCCCCATCCCCAACAGCTATTTGCAGTTCAAGCCCCCTTCCACTCAGCCCATGTCCAGTCCTAGCAACCCCCCCAACCCATTACCAGTCCTAGCCCCCCATAGCCCACTCCCAGTCCTAATCCCACCAGCCCATTTCCAGTCCTAACCTCCCCATCAGCCCACTCCCAGTCCTAATCCCCCATCACTCAATTTTTTGTTTAAGCCCCCCCAGCGCCTATCACCAATCCTAACCCCCCAGCGCCCATCACCACTCCTAACCCCCCCAGCCCAGCGCCCATCACCACTCCTAACCCCCCCAGCCAGCCCAGTGCCCATCACCACTCCTAACCCCCCCAGCCAGCCCAGTGTCCATCACCACTCCTAAACCCCACATCCCAGTGCCGATCACCACTCCTAAACGCCCCCAGCCCAGCCCATCACTTATCCTAACACCCCCCCAGCCCTGCCCATCACTACTCCTAACCCCCCCAGCCCAGCCCAGCCCATCACCACTACTAACCCCCCCCAGCCCAGCCCAGCCCATCACCACTCCTAACCCCCCCAGCCCAGCCCAGCCCATCACCACTCCTAACCCCCCCTCCAGCCCATCACCACTCCTAACCCCCCCAGCCCAGCCCATCCCAGCCCATCACCACTCCTAACCCCCCCCAGCCCAGCACACCCCACCCCATCAACACTCCTAACCCCCACCCCCCCCCAGCCCAGCCCAGCCCAGGGTAAATTAAAAAAAAAAAGAACACCTGTCTGCTGCCGCTGTTGGGGCCGCCGCGGCAGAATCGAGCATGCCGCGGGGCCCCCCTGTACCCGGCAGAGCCTGCCCTCCCGTAGCAGCTCTCTCTTTGGAGCTGCAGTCAGACGCGCCGGCTTGCAGAGCGCGAAGGGAAGAGTTTCTCCCTCGCTGCTCTGTTAAGCCCGCGGGGGCTGATGGGAAGTTCCCATCAGACCCCGCGGGCTTAACGGAGTCGCGAAAGGGAAACTCTTCCCTTCGCGCTCTGCAAGCCGGCGCGTCTGACTGTAGCTCCCAAGAGAGAGCTGCTACGGGGAGGGCAGCAGGATCTGCCGGGTACAGGGGGGCCCCGCGGCACGCTCGATTCTGCCGCGGCGGCCCCGACAGCGGCAGCAGACAGGGTTTTTTTTTTTTTTTTCGATTGCGGACCTTCCCGCGTGCCAGCTGCAAGGCCTTCGCGTGCCACAGGTTCGCCATCGCTGCACTAGGCTATTCCTCCAAAAGGGTAGTTTTGTTTTTCTTTCACTTTCTACCCTTTATTTTTTTGCTCTCCCCTTTTAAGCTTCCCCACCCCTTACTGTAATCCATTTTCTTTCTTCCTTTCCTCTCTCCAGCAAGTTTTTTTTCTCTATTTATATCAGCTACCGTCCAATCATTCCTCCATTTGCTCTTCTCCCACTCCCAGCCCTAATTCAACCTCATAAGAGCATAAGAAATGACATACTCTCTCAGACCAAGGTCCACTGCACCCTGCACCCTGGTTCCAACAGTGGACAATCCTAGGTCACAAGAACCTTCAGGTAACCAAAAAGGTACACAATGCTTATCCCGGAGTAGGCAGTGAATTTCCTTTGTCCTCTTTAGTAATGGTTTATGGATTTTTCCTCCAAGAACTTGTCCAAACCTTTTTTAAACCCATTTACACTAACAACTTTTACTACATCTCCAGTAATGAACTCCAGAGTTTGATTATTAATTGAATGAAAACATATTTTCTCTTATTGGTCCTAAATGTGCTACATTTTATTTATTTATTTTTTATATACCACCTTTCATGATATCAAGGTGGTTTACATTGAACAAACTGAAATTACATTGAACAGGGGATTATAATTTGGAGATAACTATTTTACAGGGAACATGGGCAATGGAGGGTTAAGTGGCTTGCCCAAGACCACAAGGAGCACCTGTGGGACTAGAAACCCCAGTCCTTCTGGCCCAAGGTTGCTGTCCTCAAGTGGGATTTGAACCCCCAACCTTCCAGCCTGAGGTAACCTGCCCCAACCACTAGGCCACTCCTCCCTCATTGGAATGGAAGAGTAGCCTAGTGGTTAGAACAGCAGCCTGCTGACCAGAGAGATGAGGGTTCAAATCCCACAGGCACTCCTTGTGGCCTTGGGTGTGTAATGTAACCCTCTATTGCCTCAGGTACAGATTTAGATTGTAAGCTCTCTGGGAACAGGGAAATACCTCAGTACCTTGTAGGAGATATTATCAGTAGCAGATAAACACACATGTATAAATACTCATTCTGTCTAGGGAAGAACTGCTATCCTCCTTTTTCCAGGATTCCATAGGACCATCTGGCAAATAAACTATGTGGTAAAACAAAAACCAGCCCTTTTGTATGAAAATTAGACTTTATTTCAGATAGTGGAAATATTAGAATAAATTAGCAATTTTTGCTATCTGAGGTAGTATGTTATTTAGCTCTATGTTACAATTACCAAGAGAAGTAATCTTTGTTTTAGAAACCATTGTCACTGATTCACATTATCTGTCTGTCTAGGGTAGCCCCAACCTCTGGAAATTAAAGACCAGTACCTTAGCTCATATCAAAACACCTGTGGCTGTGGTCTGGGTCTCAGGAACGGAACAAAGTCAAAGTATGGCAGAGGTCCAACGTCAGCTGAAATGAACTGCATGGTCACACACTGAGCTGCCGGTCTGTGGGAGAAATTCATTCCATCTCGAGGCTTTGGACTTGAACACTATCAGGCTTATTCCATTCAGGACGTAGATCCCGGTCTGAGCTGGATGTACAGAGGGAATCGCGATTCTGATCCAACGGCACACGTCTAACCCTGTGGGATCAGAATCACGAACAGTCATGTACATACAGACCAGGACTGCGATTCAGTCCGGCCTGTATGCGCAGGTCTGTCCCCGGCTTCCTCAGTCAGGGCTTTTAAATAGAGCGTTATGTTGCCATGGCACCGTGGCTCCATTTTAAAGCCGCAATGCCAGCTGCCAGCAAAAAGGGTTTATTCCCCACAGCCCGACCCCCGATCTGGCCTCCTAAGGCCAGGGTCAGGCTGTGGGGAATGTTCTCCTGCCCCCCTGCCTCATCTGTGCCCTGGCAGAACAATAAAAACACATCCTCAGAGGTGGAATAACTTCCCCGCATATGTTGCCGGCCCTGGACATACAGGGCCAACATTAGAATCGGCCCTGTATGTCCAGGGCTGGTGACTGCCCATACTCCATCCCCGAGCCACCCCGTCCCTGCCTCCATCTAACCTCCAACCACACAATCGAGGGGAAGGTAAACGCAGGCAGAGAAGGCACAAATAGCGGGCCCTATCTGACTTTCCAGTCAGACAGAAAAGGCAAGCGAACAGGCTGTATCAGTTTAAACTCCCAGGTGTTCTGCCAACCTCTGTGTGTTTCAAAGTACTGCAGAGATGTTTGCTGGACTGCATCTGTCTGCACTCTTTTCGAGTTCTTTCTGCCCACCTTCTCTCTTCTTTCTTTCTGAGTTCTCTCTCTTTCTCCGAGTTTTTTCTCCAGTATACAGCCGTAAAATTCTTTGTCCTGAAGACCTGGTGATTGGCTGGTCTCAAACCCTGTATGTCATCTTCAGCAAATCCGGTCCTTCTGCAAACAAAGGTCCATTGTGCTAAAGTTGCTGAGGTGCCGGTTCATACATTGTTGCAAATGCTAGCACAATGAAGGTCTCAGAAATGTTCTTTTGGATGTAGTTAGCTGGAAAAAAATTTCTAAAATGGCAGAACTGCTTGATCTGCAAGTTTTAATGCTGAGTTATAACAAAACAGAAATCCATCTTGTTTAATTCAGTCTTTGGTTCAGAGAAGGCCCCATCGTTCAGGTTTTGGTTCAGAGAAGGCCCTATCTTGTAACAGGAAGCCATGCTAGTGGTTCAGGCATTAGTTTCTGAACAGGTACCAGCCCTATAACCTGAATGAACTACTAATGGAAAGGCATAAGATAAATACTAATAAATAAATTGTAGCTTCATTGAGTATCCACTAGTCTTTCTACTTTTTGAACCGATCTACATTTACCTGTTCCACTAAGTTATAGACCCGTTCCATTAATTTATAGACCTCTATCATATCTCCCCTGAGCCGTCTCTTTTCCAAATTGAAGAGCCCTAACCTTTTAAGCCTTTGCTCATAGGGGTATCCTTCCATCCCTCTTTACCATTTTGGTGGCTCTTCTCTGCACTCTCTCTAATTCTGCTATATCCTTTTTAAGATATGGCAACCAGAATTGCATACAATATTCAAGTTGCGGTCCCACCATGGAACAATACAGAGGCATTATAATAGCCTTGGGTTTGTTCTCCTTTCCTTTCTTTCTGATTCCTAGCATTCTATTTGCTTTCTTGGCCTCCTCTACACACTGGGCATAGGGTTCCAACATATTATCCACAATGATGCCTAAATCCCTTTCCTGGATGGTGGTTCCTAATGTGGAACCTTGCATCGTGTAACCATAATTTGGGTTGTTCTTCCCTAATGCATAACTTTGTAATTGTCCACATCAAATTTCATCTGCCATTTGGTTGTCCAATCTTCCAACTTATCAAGATTTTTCACAATCCTCTTGTGTTTTAACTTTGAACAATTTTGAGTCATCTGCAAATTTGATGACCTTTCTCGTTATTCATAAATGATCTGAAAATAGGAATATGTTAAAAAAGCAGCAGTCCAGCACAGATCCCTGCGGTATTCCACTATTCACCATTCTCCATTGAGAAAATTGTCCATTTAGTCCTACTCTCTGCTTTCTGTCTTTTAACCAGTTCCTGATCCACAATAGCATACTCCTATCCCATGACACTTTGATTTTGCTTAGAGTCTGTCATGAGGGACCTTGTCAAAGGCTTTCTGAAAATCCAGATATACTATATCGACTGGCTCATCTTTGTCTACCTGTTTATTCACATCTTCAAAAAAATATAAACAGATTAGTAAGACAAGACTTTCCTTGGCTAAATCCATGTTTGCTTTCTCCCATTAAACCACAACTATCTACATGTTCAGTAATTTTATTCTTTATAATGGTTTCTACCATTTTGACGATACCGATGTCAGGCTCATTAGTCTGTAGTTTCTCGGATCACCCCTGGAACCCTTTTTAAAAATTGACATTATGTTGCCCATTCTCCATTCTTCAGGTACTGCAGAAGATTTAAATGATAGTCCACAGATTACTAATAGAAGGTCTGCAATCTCATATTTCAGTTCTTTTGACACCCTCAGATATATACCATCCGGTCCAGGTGATTTGCTACTCTTCAGTTTATCAAATAGTTGTAATATATCTTCACAGTTTATCAAGATTTGTTTCAATTCTTCCGATACATCACCTTTGAATACCATTTCTGACATTGGTAACTTCCCTTCATCTTCTTAAGTAAAGACCGAAGCAAAGAATTCATTCAGTTTCTCTGCTATGGCCTTGCACTCCCTTAGCGCACCTTATACCCCTCTATCATTTAATGGTCCAACTGACTCAAGTTTTTTGCTATGAAAAGAACTTTTTCAAGTACAATTATGCATTCTTGCTTCCATGACAAGCTTTTTGAAAATTTTATCTTACATCTAACTTGCCACTGCTTATGATGTTTCCCATTTTAGTCATTTGAGAGCTTTACCCATTTCCTGAAAGGCTATTGTAGCCAAAACTGTCTGACCTTACCTTTAAACCATGTTGGCAATTTTTGGCTTTCCTTCCACTTTTTTTTTTAGTGTGGAATACATCTGGTCTGGGCTTCCAAGACAATATTCTTAAACCATGCCCATGCTGGATGTAAATCTTTAACCTTTGCAGCTGCTCCTTTTAGTTTTTTCTTAACTATTTTCCTCATTTTATCATAGTCTCCCTCTATTTATTGCTATTCTCATCATTAATATAAACACTTTGGAAAATGTACACAGCACTTTCCAAAGACACATAAGAGTCTGTAATCTCCAAAGAATATGGGCTATATAGTCAAGACAGACAGGACAAAGAAGAAGCTTGGAGTTAAAAACAATGAGACCATGAATGAAATCTATACCAGATGGCTAACAGATGGAATTATCTGAGAAAGGATAATCTTTAAACGAGTAAATCTGCAAATAATATAGCCTCCTATAAACCTTTATAAGAAAGCCAAGACTTGTGCCAAAGTGGAGGATATATGGCACATGGCTTTCATGTCTGGACTCTTGAAGCTACTGCATGAGGAAATAGATTAAAAAATCAGCAGAGGAGGAGGACCTGCTAGAGTGCTCGCAGTCAGCAGATCTTTGCAGTGAGGTGGCTTTATGTTATGCATTCTTTCAAGTAAAAGCCTCTTTTCCACCTCATGGTGAGGCCACAGTTAAACTGAGCCTCTCTCTTTGGGCTTATGGGACACACATCCACACAGCTTATGTCCCAAACAGATAAGGCAACTTCTTAGGTATCAAAGATCACAATCTTTCTTTCTCAGGTTTAAACACACCTGAAACCTGGCTTTTTCTGCACCACAGCCTATTGTTCTCATAATAAAGCAAAAGAAATATAATTACTTTAAAAAACATTTTTGCTCAAATCTTATTAGTGCAAACACAATCAAATAAAAATATATTAAAAACATTTTTGAAAGACTATATAGAGTCAAAATTTCAGTAGAACTTTGTTTGCATTTGTTCAGCAGAGTAGACCAAACAAAACCAAGGAGAGTGAAGAGAAGGCTCTGTGCAGGAAGAGCCTCAGATACTCAAAACATTACACTAGTAATGACATCGAAGAGCGTAGAACTTTCCAAATTGTGTGTCAAATTCTATCCTGCTTTCCAACAGAAAACAGAAGCTATCAGGATTTGGAATTTCCCAAGTAATTTTGACGAGAAAGATGGCATGCCCGCCCCCCCCCCCCCCCCCCAATGTTATTTCTGTATGCTTGACTCTTGGAACAAAGTGATTATAACACCTTGAAAAAAGTAATTAGTTACTTTACTACTCAGCTTAATGACTGCTAAATAAAAGCAAGTGGCAGAGTTTACAATCTTACTGTCAAGATACTTCCTATTTGTAAAGTGCAGCAGCTGGTATGACTTAATTGCTGAACTTCCAAGGCAAATCCTTTTTTTGTTGTCAGGATAATAATTCTGTATTTTTGTATTTGAGAGAGTCGATACTTCACATACTAAAATATACATTCCATAGTTCTGTAAAATAATCCATCTACATTATTTTTTCCTTCTTTCAGTCAATGATCATTATGCATGAGATCAGAAAGATCAACTAGGAGCAGCCTGCAAGTTTGGTTTCCCTGGTTCACAGCCCACGAACCCGAGTTCAAATTCCACTCCCATACTGAAATGCCCTGCGACTTTCAAGAAGTCACTTTATCCTCTATTGCCTCAGGCACCCACTTGGATTGTAAGATCTTCAAAGGTGGGGGACTTGCTAGACCTAAAAATGAATAACGCTGTAAGCTGCCTTGAGCCTTAATTGAAAAGGTGGGCGAAGAAGCCAAATTATTATAATTGCAATGCAGCTTGAAAATATTAAATTTTTAAAAATTAATAAATGTTAAAACTCAGAGGAGTAATTTGCAGAAATATTTCCTTACAGATAGAGTGGTAGATGTGTGGAGGTAGCAGAAATGAGGACTGTATCCAAATTAAAGAATGCATGGGATAAATACAAAGGATCTCTAAGGAGAAGAAAAAGACAGACTTGCAATCTTTCCTCAGAAAATCAATAGTATGGATGTTGTATTAGCCCACCTGAATGTGCAGAAATAAAGATCAAACAAAAATAAACGGAAGGCGGGACCTTTGTATTGGACTATATTTCTAGACTAACAATATATGTCTGGACTGTCATATTGTTTCCAAGTGGTAAAGGGAGGGCAGTTTTCATAAACTAGTACACAACTGTACTGAGTTAGTACAATTAAAAAGATATCACCTTTCCCTTTTGATCTATCAACTTATTTCTATTAAGGAAATAAAGGAGGTAGAACTAACAAATAGGGAAAGCAGGTGGAGCTTGGCTTATGGAATTCTTTCCAACCCATCTGTGCGTATACAGCTGCATTTTCTCTGTATGTGTCTTTCGCATGTGCGAAAAAGGGAGGAAGTGACTTGAATGATGCAGCACCCAAACATTCTGTTGGTTTGAAAACAATAAAAAATTAAACCAGGTGTGATAACGTAAGAAACCATCAGATGTCACTGATAAGAGATTCCAGAGATTTGCCGGCATCACTTTCAGACCACTGCTGATCTCACTATTTCTTACACCACTACTCTTGCTGCCGCAGTTTCCTCATTTCAGGTAAGTGTGTGTGTGTGTGGTTTGTGTGCGGTGTGTGGGGTGGGGGTGGGGGTGGGGGTGGGGGGGGGATATTATACTAAAGGAGTGGTGGAGGTCTGCAGTTTTTTTAGGTCATCCATGGGGGGGGAGGGAGTCATATGAATTGCTATCAATTAAAAATCAGATAATGCTGTAACAAAGTCCAAATGACTACAAAACAGAGAAAAAAATAAACTCTAATGAAACCTATTAATCATACGCCATGCAGATATTTGCATGTTGATATTTAACACAGTCCATTAGTATCTAAACTTTAAAAAATGCCTCACAAATCTACTCTGCTAAACTTTTGTTTCTTTGAAAAAACAAAAATGTATAGTGTATGAATCTAATTATTCTTCTTTGAGTACCCCAGGACTACACCTCATGTACTGTAATTATCATCAAGTTCGCTTCATGCTATTTGGTCTCCTGTAAAGCTCCTGCTACAACTTTGGAGAACAATTTTTTTGTGCGTTTTATTTGCCAGCCTGCCCAAATATCTTCACTTCTCTGGCTCCTTTCCCTCAGAGGAACAGATGAGTCCTCCTCAGTTTCTGGCAGCCGAGACAGAATCATGTATCTGGGATCTCTCTGTCAGGAGAAACTATAATAAATAAAATTGATCCGTCTGTATTTTTGCAACAAAGAAATCCCCCAATACATGCTATAGCATATCCGTTCTGAAAATGTTGAATCAAGGGTCTCCCCCCCCCCCCCAAAAAAAAAAAAAAAGAAGACATCCAATGCTTCCAATAGGAAATATTCAGAAGTACTATTTTAACAGATCGGTCTTCAGCTGCCTCTTTTTTCTTTGAATTATAAAATATTTTGGCATCTAGGAATAAATGGTCTTAGTACTAAGCATAACCTTTCAATTCTTGTATCCCTTCCAAATATGAACTACCAGAAGTAGACATCTCTCTCACAGCCTTTTAGAAAAGGTTAGCTTCATCCTTCAGCTCACTGGACTGTCAGTCCAGAGAAGTTCCTGTCCAACTAAATCTGTATTATTTTGTCCTCTGTCAGGAGCCAATGTAGCTATCAGTAAGTTAACTCCAGAACTACATTTTGTAATAGGAAGGAGAGTAGCTAGCAATTGATACCAATGCAATGTTCACCAACTTCTGATTAGTCTCTGTTCACACATCAGAAGACGCTCTTCACTTTCACCTCTCCGTTCCTCTGCAGTGCAGCCAGCAATTAGAGAAGAATAAATTTAGAAGCACCAGACAAGATATTAAAAGGCTGCAACTCTGTATTTTCCTCTGCTACAGAAAGGCAAGCTGTTGAGAGGGGTGGAAATAAAACCTGCAAATTAGGACTAGACCGACAGCTAACGCTCACAGTATTTGAAACTGAAAATATATCAGGCTGGAAAAGGCATAAGGTTAGAAAATGAATTAACCTGAACAAGCAAGTTCCTCTTTTAACTCAGTTTAATAAGTTCTGCTGTACTGTATATTAAAGGCACAGTAGTTTCAAGATATTAAAAAAACACAAGTATACATAGTCCATATTCCAAATGAAGATATTTGAGAGTATGGCATTAAGAAGCAAAAATAAACCCTGAATTATCAATTAAATCAACAGTA
This sequence comes from Ichthyophis bannanicus, assembly GCA_033557465.1. Lineage (NCBI taxonomy): Eukaryota > Metazoa > Chordata > Amphibia > Gymnophiona > Ichthyophiidae > Ichthyophis > Ichthyophis bannanicus. The sequence goes on along the minus strand of CM066036.1, from coordinate 545,952,931 downwards.
AAACAATGGTAAACTCAATTTTGTTAAACAGTATTTAGGGTAGGATAGAACAGCAATGATCTTGTCTGCTTATTTGTACAAAATACTGTTTTTTCCCTGGCTCAGCTTAGGTTCCTCTTGCAGGCCAACTTGAATTCCTGATTTGAGATGACTCACATCTAGCCCCTTTAGAAGTGGAAGTTGGTCAGCAAGTATGTATTAGGATTTATTAACTGCCTTTATGGACAGATTCACCCAAAGCAATGCAATATAGGTATCACTTGACACAGACAATAAGAATGGTGAGATAAACTTGGAAATAGGCAAATTAAATCCTAGCAATAGCATGATACATTGTTAGTAATGTATACCTTAGAAGAGGACAATATGTATCATATTTCTATTTATATGAATGTCAATGTCAGCACAGTACAAATGATGCACCATAATCGAAAGTATGGTAGAACATGCATAACGCACAGATAGAATACTTGTAATGTCAGTACTTATTCAACAAAATATCCTAATAAGGAGCAGATGGGACAAGGGCAGTTGGGGCATTTAGACAGATAAGATGACAAACGCATAGAAATAAATATAAATGTGTAGCTAGACTAAGGGTAAATTATACGTACAGATGAATAGGGTATGTGAAACTTGACTCCGTTAATGGGGTGTGTAGCAAGATACTGAAGTGGGGGCTCATTAAAAAAAGGGTATTCTGGAGGGAGGCAAGATGGTGCCGTTTGAAGGCTGAGGTGCAGAGCGCTGGGAGCTGGTTCAGGAGGACAACCTCTCTTTGCAGCTTCATGCCAAAGAGCAAGCAGCTGCTCTATCTGGTGGGCTGTGGGAGACAGTGGTCAGCTTACCCTTGATCAGCTTGGCGTTCAGCCAATGAAAAGAGGTGGCATCTGCCATGGACTGCTCCAGAGGAGTCCTTCTGAAGCGGAGCACAGAGGGGGTCATCACTGAGTCCCGAAGAACAGGCCCTTCCCTGGCAATCCAGAAGCACTCTCATGAGGAGGTTGGATCCTATGTTTACAGGCAGGATAGCTGTGTCCATGATGGAAAGTCTGCCGGGCCTCCCCCCTCACTCAGTCCTCCTCTGAAGGTACAGGCTTGGTATGTAAAGAAGGAGGTTTGCCTGCAGGTCATCTCGGGATAAGGTTTGGTGAGCTTGCCGGGGTGGGGGGGGGGGGGAGGACTCTGCAATTACCCTAGAAGTACTGTGGGACCCAATCAAGGCTCTGGATGGATCCCTTAATGTTAACTTAGCACAACTTTCTTCAAAGGTGGATTCTCTTACAGAGCTTGCCTTAGCTCAGAGGAATGAGGTGGTTCAGCACGAGGCCAGATTGGAAAAGCTGGAGAGTTGAATGGTGGAGATGGGTACATTTAAAGGATGCACATGTAAAGGAGAGTTTTGGGCTCTGGAGGAAACTGGAGTATATGGAGAATAAGTCTGCAATTCCTGGGGTTTCCTTGATCCCCTTTGCTCAAGCCTGTGGAGTTGGTAAGAACATAAGATATGTCATACTGTGTCAGACCAAGGTCCATCAAGCCCAGTATCCTGTTTCCAACAGTGGCCAATCTAGGTCATAAGTACCTGGAAGTCTCCCCAAAAGACACAGGCTCCTCAATGTTTTTATTGTGTCAAGCAGTGATATCCTGGGTCCCTTTTAATAATGGCTTATGGACTTTTCCTCTAGGAACTTGTCCAAACCTGAGGGAGGAGTAGCCTTGTGGTTAGAGCAAGGTACTTCAGGCCGGAAGGTCGGGGGTTCAAATCCCACTAAAGGACAGCAACCTTGGGCCGGAAGGACTGGGGTTTCTAGTCCCACAGATGCTCCTTGTGGTCTTGGGCAAGCCACTTAACCCTCCATAGCCCATGTTCCCTGTAAGTATTAGTGTATGTGTCTCATATCACCGCGTGTTAAATGTATCCCCCAATTGTGTTGTGACCACTTTGATTGAAGGATAAGGCGGTATACAAAAACTGTCTAAATAAATAAAATAAATAAAAATAAACCCAGCTACACTAACAGCTTTTACTACATCCTCTGGTAAAAATTCCAGAGTTTGATTACACGTTGAGTGAAAAAATATTTTCTCTTATTAGTCTTAAATAGGTTACCCTGTAGCTTTATTGCATGTCCCCTATTCTTTTTATATTCTGATGACGTATACAATCGATCTACATTTACCCGTTCCACCCCATTCATTAATTTATAGACCTCTATCATATCTCCCCTCAGCCGTCTCTTTTCCAGGTTGAAGAGCCCTAACCTTTTTAGCCTCTCTTCATAGGAGTATCCTTCCATCCCCTTTACCTTTCCTAATGCTATATCCTTTTTAAGATACGGCGACCAGAACTGCACACAATATTCAAGGTGCAGTCACACCATGGAACAATACAGAGGCATTATAATATCCTTTGTTTTATTTTCCATTCTGTTCCTTATGATACCTAGCATTCTATTTGCTCTCTTCGCCGCCGCTGCACACTGGGCAGAGGGTTTTAACAGGTTATCCACGATGACGCCTAAATCTTTTTTCCTGGTTAGTGGTTCCCAATGTGGAACCTTGCATCGTGTAACCATAGTTTGGGTTGTTCTTTCCTAGGTGCATAACTTTGCACTTGTCCACATTAAATTTCAGCTGCCATTTGGATGCCCAGTCTTCCAATTTATAAAGATCTTCTTGCAATTTTCCACAATCCTTTTGGGTTTTAACAACTTTAAATAGTTTTGTGTCATCTGTAAATTTGATAACCTCACTCGTTGTTCCCTTTTCCAGGTCATTTATGAATATGTCAAAAAGCAGCAGCCCCAGCACAGATCCCTGGGGTACTCCACTATTCACCTTTTTTCCATTGGGAAAATTGGCCATTTAGCTCTACCCTCTGCTTTCTATCTTTTAACCAGTTCCTGATCCACAATAGTACACTGCCTCCTATCCCATGACTTTTTAGTTTTGTCAAAAGTCTCTGATGAAGGACTTTGTCAAAGTCTTTCTGAAAGTCCAGATAGACAAAGGTGAGTCAGTTGATTATAGTGTATCTGTTTATTCACACCTTCAAAAAAACATAACAAATTAGTAAGACAAGATCTTCCTTGTCTAAAGCCATGTTGGCTGTCTCCCATTAAGCCATGACTATCTACATGAGTAAGTTTGTTCTTTATAACGATTTCTACCATTTTTTCCTATACTGATGTCAGGCTCACCAGTCTGTAGTTTCCTGGATCACCCCTGGAACCCTTTTTAAAAATTAGCGTTTGACGGAGATCTTGGGCTGGGCATTAGACAATCTTCTTCCTGTGGCTAGGGCGTTCTATGTGTCCTTGTCTAGTGGAGGTTCTGGGAACCTTGGTTGGCTTCAGGAACAGTTAAATCTGACTGGGTTCCTGGAGGGATCTATGGAACTAGTAACATCTCGTTGTACACTGCTAGTGACCTTTATCTTTGAGCAAGATAAGGTTTCTGCTTTGCATTTGTACTTTAGACATATGCAAGAGCAGTTTATGGGTTTGGTTGTACATATATTTTCTGATGTATCTAAGCAAACACAGGCCCGATGGAAGAAGTTCTTGGCTTTACAGCCTCAAGTCCTTTTGCTCAGGGGAAACTGGCTCTTGAAATTTCCTTCATTTTGTTATGTAAGTTTTGAGGGGCAGAACTATTATTTTGCTGAACCTAAGCAGCTCTTAGAGAAAATTGTTTCTAAGGAGGGAAGCCTGGGGGCCTGTGGGGGGAGAGGGTACCATAGTGCGCATTCTGCTGGCAACGCTGCCCTACCACTTTCTTTATTTAAATGTTTCTCCTATTTTCCTTGGGGTTGCCTCCCTCATTATATGATATCTATTGGAATGAAGGCATTATGTATTTTTTTTATTATTATTTGTTTTGTTTTCCTATTGCTTGTATTATTTGAAACTTTCAGAAATATAAAATTAAAAAATTAAAAAAAGATACTGAAGCAGTATGAGTAAACTGATAGTAAGACACCATAGCCATTAAAGGCTTGGAAGAGGAACCAGGCTTCACATGCTTCCTAAAAGTAGAGGGAGTCTTGAGTTAGGCACAGTCCTCTGGGAATGAACTCAAGAGTGAGGGCTACTCCTGAGCAGGGTCAACCCCAGGGCTTAAGCTTCATACCCCCACCCGCTTAGCTGTCAAAATCTATTATTTAGCTTTGAATTCCCTGCTTTTTGCTGCCCTTGGTGGCCACTTAATGGTTGGGCCGGCCCAGCATCACGTGATGTCCTTTGGTAAGGGTACAGTCGAGGATGCTCCTTGAGATGACATTCAAAAGACATGAAGATGGTTAATTTATTCTGTAAGTATTCTGACCCATTTCATCACAGGATCTTGAAAATCAGAGAAAGTTGTAAATATGGGCCTGTAAGGTAATGGTAGCCAGTGCAGTTTTTGGAGGAAGAGTGTGATGTAGCAATGCTGCTTGCAGCCCTCTATCAGTTGCGCTGTAGCATTTTGAATTAACTGGAGCTGGCGCAAACTCTGTGGTCTGACAAACATACAAGGCATTACATGATGCTATAATGGCATAGATTCCTTGTGCCTTCAATCTCTTTTGCCAATGGTCAAATGATTGCTAATGCAATCTCACAGCAGTTAGAAAAAGCAGGGAACACTTCTGTCAGGCATCCCTGTACAGGCTAGCAACCAGATCAAACCTGAGACTAAGTCACAGTTAGCTTAGATCTCCCAAACTGGGTCAAGAGCACTTAGGCTTAATCCAAGGTCCACTGGAAGTGAAATGCAACAATTCAGATCCCGTGAATCATCTCATTTTTGAGATGACGCAAATTAAATGAAAGCTAGGTCGCCCATCCTACAAAAAGGTATAACAAACATGAAACAAGCATTTTTCAGTGGCATGCAAGTTCTATAAAACCAAATGTCATATTAAGTGACTCAAGAGGGTAGAAAACTAGCCGAGATCCACACTCTCTCCTCCCCCCTTCCCCTCAGCTCAACCACAGTGCACTCTCCCCCCACCCAGTCTAATCCCAGTCCCTTTCTTCCCCTTCCCTGAGCCAAGCAGTATTCCCCTTTCATCCCATCCTACCTCTAAAGTTGCTGCCAAGTCCTTCCTGGGGCATGAAGGAGAAAAATTAATCCTCAACAGGAGCTTCTCCTTCTTTGGATCTGCATGGATGGTCTCTGCCACCACTATTTCCTTTCAGCTGAATAGCTGAGGTTTCTTCCAGTTTTGCAAATAGCGCATACTACAACCCAAAAGTGTGCACTAAAATGTTTTAGCATGCACTGCTGGTTTCAAATATGCAAACTTTTTTTTCAACGACAATGCTACCTACAAACCTTTTGACACATACTATTAGCAAAGCAAGTGATTATTAAAGCACGGAGTACACACTATGACCACAACCCCTGCCCCAGACCAGTGCCAGAAAAGCCTCAACAGAGGACACAGCCACAAATATTTAGATATTTTTTCACGAAAGGGTGGAAAATGCATGTAATAGTCCCCCGCTCATGGAGCATATAAGAACAGTCACAGAGCTGAAGAAAACTACATCTCTTCATGGCTTTGCTGACAGTAATTGAAGGTAAAGCCAGAACTCAAGAAAGCTCTGCAATATTACAGCAAATAAAATGAGTGGGCAGACTAGATGGGCCTCAAACACAGTAAGGACATACAATATCAGTTATGCTTAATCACATCCGATATCCTATCTAAAATTGACAGAAAAGTCAAATTGCCATGCACCATCATTGGTGTCCACGTGCAGTACCACAGCCACAGGACATCTGCATATTCTAACAGTGGCACTTAAGGGAGCGTGTCTTGGATGAAGACAACACAGAAGAACGTACCATAGGAAGCTGGAAAAGCTTCAATTCAGGTATCAAATCTCCAGAAAGAATCAAAAAGCTATGTTAAGATCCCTAGCTTTCCAGCACTACATAGAACATTTATTTATTGGATATTTAATTCAAGAGATCTAAAAGTTGTAAAGCCCTATTCAAAGGAAATCGACACTCATATCTAAATGTCCCCTCAGAAATAATCAAGGAGCCAGAGTAAAAAAAAAAAAAAAAAAAGTTGTATATTTTTACCAGCTTTGTTTGTCACAAGTAGAGTAGGATGCAAGTTTTATGATTTTTGATGATTACTAAACATGAAATGACAAAAGCCCAATTTTATATAGGTTGTCTAGGCCAGGAAGGAGGAGTATTCAGGTGGGAATTTGCCAATTTATGGCACATTTCACAAAAGGCACATTCCACATGGCAACAGTCCTTTTAGAAAACAAACTATTAAAAAAAAAGTGGGGAGCAGCATCACTAAGGGGCATGTTTACTAAACATTCCTAACGTGCGGGGCCGTGCTAGTGTGCCTGTGCCATATAAGGAGTGGGCGGTTCAGGCAGAAAATAGAAAAAAAAACGGTAGTAAGCAACCGGACGTGTGTGCGTCGCGCTAATGTGCGGGGGTCGACATTAGCGCGTGGAAAGGCAAAGTGGCGCGCTGCTGAGTATACAAAACAACAGAGCCGTGGTACAACGGTGAAGACACTGACCAATGGTGCAGGGGCCATGGGTTCAATCCCCCAGTGTGCGCAACGACAAAGGTCAGCTGAGGCAGTAACTGTAATGATTAACATTGTTTTAGGAGGCAAATTAATTTGGAACGGCATAAGGCGGCGCACAGTTATTTTTGGGCGGCAGAAAGCGGCGCACAGTGCTTTTTGGGCGGCATAAGGCGGCGCACAGTTATCTTTGGGCAGCAGAAGGCGGCGCACTGGTCCCCTTGGGCGGCAGAAGGCGGCGCGCTGATGCACAAGCACAGGAACAGAGCCACAGCACAATGGTTAAAACACTGACCAATGGTGCAGGGATCAGGGGTTCAACTCCTCACAATGCCCAGTGAAAAATGCCTGCTGAGGCAGTATGCATTATGTTGAGGAGTGCTGTAGGAGGCTGTATAATTATATTTTGTTATCACTACTAGCAAACGCACTCTCCCAGCATGTTAACATACGGCGGCCCATAAGGCACATGTTACAGTGCACTGTTCGCCAAGGCACCCTTGAATGACCCCTATAGGGCAGCATGTATGTTGCGACACAGGATAATGTATAGTGCACCCTATAGGGATGGCAACCATAAGGTGGCCTACAGGGCGCCCTATGAAGCACCCTCAGAGGCACCTAATGGGTATAGTAAGCTGAGGGTGGTCTTGCCGGCATAGACATATGTACAGTAAATAAAAATAAAGCTGTGGACAGCCCTACCAAAGGGCCCCACTGTGGGTTTGAACCCATGACCTCTGGCTGCACAGGCAGTGATGTAACCATTGCGCTACAGCTCCATAGCTGTAAGCAGGCCCCTGGCTGGCTGCAGATAGCCTACACGTCACCTCACAGACAGTCTGCTGGTGTCAACAGGATAGGGTTAGGCCACCCGTACCCATGATGCACTGCACATGCAAATTAGCTGTCCGCAGATGGACACAAGATGGGGAATGCACCCCCACAGCACCTCGGCCCTGTTGGGGGAAGTGACCGGGTGCACCCACACAGCACCTTGGCCTAGTAGGGGGCACTGACCGGGTGTTTTACTGGCACAGAGTAGCCACACACCGTTACATCGTGCGGGTACTGTGCTCACCCTGAGTGTGCAATGAGGTGACCAGGACCAGGTCAACAACACCTGCCATGGCTGATGGAGGCCAAGCGGGCGTTCCAAAGCAGTGTTAATGTGTAAGATAGCTAGTTTCTGCACAAACACCATGGATATCCCTGTCTGCCACCATCAGGCACCCCCCCCCCCCACCGTGGCAAACATGGTCCCCATCAAGGGATCCACACTCTACCTCCCTGCAAAGGTGGCAGTAGAGGGCAACATCAACCCCAGTCCTGCTGAGGAACACCACCACCACCCCCCCCCAGGCAGGCAGCTCCATACACAGCCATAACACAATAGCAGACAGACATAAGCCCAGGGTATGGTAAGCTGCACTCCACCACCAGATATTCACCTGCAGCAAGCCAACAGCCACTGCACCCTGCAAGCCATTATAACAAGACATTTACCAGCTACAAACAGTCTGCTGGTTAGTCCATAGTGCATGTTCCCAATGGAGATGCATGCACCCAGAACTGGGCTGTCTGCATACACAGCAAGCAGATAGATCAGTGACTGGGCCCCAAAGAGAAACCCATATCTATCACATGAGAGAACTACTATACAGCACTATGGGGGGGCCTAGCCATGCTGTGGTCACTGCACAGTCAGGGTGAGCGTGATCCCCCAGAAGGACATGCTTTGGCCACCCTGTCTGTGTAGGTGGTGGCCGGACACTACAATATCCCAGCCAATGTCCCTGCCAGGGCCCTATGCCCAGTGCAGATGCATCCTGGCCACGTCACCCTGCCCTGGCTATACCCATGGTACCTTGCACCTCATTATGCACATTGACTGGCCAATACTGGCAACACTGCTGGCAATGCGGGCTGTTGAAGGGGCTTGCAGCCAACACCCACTGTATAGACAGACACACACTTCCACACCTCTGCCATCATGGTGCTACGATTGAGGGGGTAAGTAGCCTTGCCCACCAAACCGGTCCTGAGCACGGCAAGGCATGGATATGGTACGCATTACAGCTGGTGGTCACTCCCCAGGGTGGTAAGCACCGTCAGAGGCCAGGCCTGGAGCATGCCCCGCAAACACCTAACAGATTGTTTGGATGGGGTCAACTAGCAGTATGTACGTAACGTATGGATAACTGCCTGCCTGTGCTCCTAGCAAACGTCTCCGAGCTGTGTACCGTATACCTCAGGTGTAGGGTGACATTGGTAAGTTATGCAAGTGCTCGTTTTGGGTGCTGCATGCACGGTCCAATGTTCTGCCTTTCCAGGAGACATTGGCCAATGGGGCCTGTGGGTGTGGGTGTGTCTGCCCTTGATGGCTGCTGCTTTACGGCACAGATTCCCAACTCCAGTCCAGGTTTGCATCACACTGTTCGGGTTTTCCTGCTATCCCTCATGAATATGCATGGCTACATCTACATGCCATGGGGGTGGTGCATAGATATACAGCACAGGCATTTGTATGAGTGTCAGCATGGAACCTGACTGGTGTGTGGCCCACCAGGACTGCATTTGGGTGATTCTGCTCTAGGTACTGCCCCTGTTCATGGTGTCTGTGCTCAGTGGGGTAAAAGATAGATGTCTTACCATTGCATATGTCCCCGCCATGAAAGGTGTGTCCTTACTATCACTGTTTAGTTGTGGGAAAAATATGTGGGCAGGATTGGCAGTAGCCCCAGCTGGGCTTTGAACCTGTGACCTTCTGTTCTTGTATGCAGTGTCTGTGTGCACTGCACCACTGTGTAGCCACAGATTGGTTGGATTCCCTGGACTGTCCATGACTGTGGATCCATCCAAAATTACCCCCACGAAAACGGTAATCAAAATGTCACCAGCCAAATATACCGTTAAAGATCCCCAAAATTGTGCTTGTTATATTTTTTGTCGGACATAAATCACATAGAGAAGGCACTTAGACCCGACTCCTACTGTGATACATCTCCCTTTTATTCAACCACATAGGTCAATTTATATCAAATTCAATAGACAGTGCACCTTAAATGATAAAAGCAGTACTCATCTCATGAGTAAACGCGACGTGCACGTTTCGGGGGAAAAAGCCCCCTGTATCAAGCGTTCCAAAACACAAACTGAACTCGTAGGACAGAAGTTTCTACGAGTTCAGTTTGTGTTTTGGAACGCTTGATACAGGGGGCTTTTTCCCCCGAAACGTGCACGTCGCGTTTACTCATGAGATAAGTACTGCTTTTATCATTTAAGGTGCACTGTCTATTGAATTTGATATAAATTGACCTATGTGGTTGAATAAAAGGGAGATGTATCACAGTAGGAGTCGGGTCTAAGTGCCTTCTCTATGTGATTTATGTCCGACAAAAAATATAACAAGCACAATTTTGGGGATCTTTAACGGTATATTTGGCTCATGACTGTGGATCCGGCAGGACCTGTCTGTTGCAGTGGACTGTGCCAGCCTGCACATGGCTAGGCCTCTGTCTTCTGTGGTTAGCAGCCACTGCCCCCTGCACCACATGTACTTGTCCGCCAACATGCTGGCATGAACTTCTCTCAGAAAAAGCAGTTGACCTGATTGCAATGTGGCAGTATGGGACTGCATTTGGGGGACTTGGCTGTAGGTAATGCCCATTGTTGTGGGGGGTGTGCGGTGTTGGGTAAAATATGGGTGTTTTCCCCATGCATACAGGGGTGTCTGCGCTATCTTTATTTAGTGGTGGGTAAAATATAGGGACTGGGCTGGCAGGTGCCCCAGCTGGGTTTTGAACCTCTGCCCTCTGGTCCTAGAGGTAATAACTCTGTCCGCTGTACCACACTTTGGCCACAGAGACAGTGCAGCCCCTGGAGGCAGTAAGCCTGGCAGGATGGAGTCACAAACCCTGCTCTACGCAATTCTACTGTGGGCATATGCACCCTGTCTGGTGACAAACGTGCACATAAACCCCGGAAATGACCACGGGAAATGTGGGACAAAATATCACCACGTTGGGCAACAGTGATATTAATGGGCAACCATAGCAAACACTCCCAGGAAAGCTCCAAAACGTGGAAATGTTTTTTGGAAGAGTCTCCTCTCAGTAGACCCTTCCAAACGTCATTTCTTTTTTCTGGAGCTTTGCTGGGTGTGATTTCTGTATTTGCCCATCACTATAACTGTTCCCCAGCTGAATTACTATTTTTAATAGTTCTGTTGTGGTCATTTTCTATTTTTATTTTCACTTTTGTGCTGTGCACATGTATCACACTGCTCACGTTTTGCTGGTTTCCCCGGTTTTCCTGTACATTGCTGACGGAAATGGTTTCTCTTCCCTTTAAATGCTTTCTACCGCGAGTGTTTCACTCGCGGTAGTTTTTACATGCAAATTCGGGCCCGATACTGTGCGGGGAGCCTCTCCCCTCCCACTCTCCACCCATTGACCCCGTCCCTCCGCCCCTCCGGAGCCTTCCTCCGCCCTCCTTTCGCCGTTCCACGCCTCTATCGGACATTTGCGGGCCCGCACTTGTACGGGGCCCGTTAGTGAGCCGCGTACCTGTGCGGGGGTGACACGCACGTGTGCGGGGCGTTTAAACGCGTTTCTGCGCGTTTCAGTGCCGCGTTGCCGTGCGCTATTTTGCGGCGCGCTATTTTGCGGATTTTAGTAAACATGCCCCTAAGAGTTTTGTAGAAGTGAGTGTCAGTAATTACATGTGCAATAACCAGACTTTGCAGGAACCAACTAAGGAACAGAGCTTCAAAGGAGAAATTTTGCACGGCTGACCATTTTTTTTCCTTGAATCCTGCTAGGCCAGTCCAAAATGAGAGAGTTATGCTCCCCAGCCAGCAAGTGGAAGCAAACTTGAACAACTTTCTGTGATGGTGGCACACTGAGAGAAGCCAGTATGACACTTCCCAAGTGGTAAGCATGACTGAAAAACTCAAAACATTCCGAAACTTTGATCAACAATAACCAATCATACATTGCAACAAACATTTGAAAAAAGTATTTTTTCTCTCTCTTATCATAATTAAAAAGTGGAGAAGCCTAATGATGAGAGCAGCAGGCTAGAAGCAAGGAAGCCATGGTTCAAATCCCACTGTTGCTGCTGGTTATCTTGGGCAAGTCACTCCTCCATTACCTCAGGTACAAGCTTGTAAGTCCCTCCAGGGACAGGAAAATACCTATTGTACCTAAATGTAACTTTTCTGAACCTCTGAGAAAAAGCATAAATCAAATAACTAAACTCTGTGTCAGACACAGAGTGACAAAGCAATCGAGCAGCAGCAGGGCTCCCAAACCTGTAGGAGATATCTTCCAGGGCAGGTTCTGGACTGGTCTAGCAGGATTAAAGAAGAGAAAATCATCAAGTATGTAAAACTTTCTCCTTATTGTCATGCTATAACAGTCCAGATGACTGGGATATCCAAGCAGTCAGGACCCAGGATGGGAAGACAATGTTCTGGAGAGAACAGTCCTAAAAAAGCACCCTCCACTCCAGCTAACAACTGCAACCTGTGGTGCTTCACAAAGGTGCTTAGAGAATGACTAGGTAGGTCTACCTTACAGATATTCTCCGGGGGACACTGAGGTGGAATCCACCCATGAGGAGGCCTGTGCCTTAGTGGAGTGAGCAAAAACAGCCAAATATAACCTATAGAAGGACTAGGTTGAAATGAGAAAAAAAACAAAAAAAAAAACAAAGCAAGCAGATAAAGACAGCAAGAGGGAAGGTTGGGAAATGGGTCCAATTTACCAATCGCCTCAGGAGCCCCATTGAAGTCCTCCTGACTGCTCTTTGGCCCACTAAGCGCTAGAAGCCCATGGGTAGCAGCGCTGGACAAGAGCAAGTTCTCCACTGCCAACTCCAGATTTTTTATCTTTCTACCTTGCTGCTCCTTATGCCTGGAACAAACTACCTTAGTTGGTACTTCAGGCTCCATCTGTGGAAGTGTTCAAATCCAGGCTAAAACCTCACTTCTTTGAGACTAAGAGGATCAGGATCCAAAAGCACTCTCCTGGGCAGCTCCTATGTGTTTCCTTCCTCCTTCCCCTAGATATATCCTTGTCCCCATTGTTGTGTTGTCTGTCTTGACTAAACTGTAAGCTCTTTATGAGCAGGCACGGTCTCTTAAATCTCTCTGTTCAGCGCTGCATACACCTTGTAGTGCTATACAAATAAGTAGTAGTAAAAAGGATGTACCCAAGCTCTGAGGTCTTAGCCACACAAGCCACTGGTCTCGAGTATGGGCTAGGAGAGACAGGCTATCTGCACTGCTGCACCAATCCAAACACCTTTCCACCTGCTGGAGGCAGACAAATACTTACTTCTCTCAGTGCTGCACCGATACTTATACAAAGCAATGACATTGGTGAAATATGTTCAAGTTTGTCTCTACCTGCTGCCAAGGGAGCATAACGCACTTATCTGGAATGGTCTAGCAGGACGATAAGGAATTCAAAACCATCTGTAATAAAAAAAAATGTAAACACCCGAAAGATATGCACAATTCTGCCTCTATCACTCCTCTAAATTCCAAGGACAAACATCAATTAACTGACATTTATAAGTGTATGTCAAATATAAATGGTATTTTTCATACATGTAAACCTTCTAAAATCACCTCCCAAATATGCTCAAGTATAATGGTAATAACACAACACAACTTGATGGCACAGTAGCCTGTGCCCCCCTCCCCCCCCCCGGCCCCTGACACAAAAAAGGTCACTGCAATGGTTGGGCCACATATAGGGGTAAAGGTGAGGATTGCTAACTACTCTGTTGTCAATCAGCCAGTTTATGTATGGGAAAAACAATGTATTTTTGGTTGCAGAAGGGCGTGACAGATCACAGGCTAGAGTTGACTTAAAGAACATGGCATTTAATTGCTGCAATACTCCTCTTCAAGGACCCTAGGTGCCACGCACATCAAGTTGTTGCACAGATCCATGGGGTCAACCAGGGTGTATGTACACAATGCACAGCATGCATATGGCGTCATTCTTCCAGGTGCTGTCTGCAGACATGACAGGCAGAGCTTCAGCAGGAGGACTTGTCTCAGGAGTACAGTTACAAACAGCCCCGAACCCGGGAAGCTGGCCCGAGATCATCGTCGACAATCTGATTCACAGCAAGCCTCATCCTCATTGAGAGTCCAACGCTGTGCTGCCGCATGATCTGCATCAAGTGCTGCTGTGCTGTGCATGAGTTGAGGCAAGTGGAGGGGAGTCCTGGCAGCAGCTGCCAGCAACAGTGAGTTGAGCCAGCCTGAGTGGGGATAAGAAGGAATGTTGCAACACAAGTGATCTCCAACTTAAGCTGCAGAGTGCCGAATGCAACTAGTACCTGTGGGTGCCAGCATCAAGTATCACATGCTGACGAGAGGTGACCCATTAGATACCACTGGAGTATGAAATGAGATGGAAGAAGTTGAAGTGCCTGCTTTATTTAAAATCTTAAATACTGCAAACAATAACATATGGTCAATTTGGTGCTTGCTACTCTGTAATGAAAAGAAGAATATATTTTTAAATGATAATGTTTGCCTTAGAGAGACGGGGTTGTATGGTTTAATAAAAAGGCTGAATGAGATTAAGGGGAAAAAAAACTTCTAGACAAACATAGTAAGATTTAAGTCACTGTATAACTAAAGAGACAGAGGAGAAATGACATGGAGAGGGAATTGGATGACAGAGGGGAGATGCTGGACATGAGGAGGGGGTACTAAGGAGATGTGCAGAGGAGATGCTGGACAAGGGGTACTAAGGAGAAAGAGAGGGGCTTGATGGAAATTACAGGACTAGGGAGACAGAGTCAAATGGTTCTGATGGGACATCATCTCGCATCCAGTGATCATCAGATGGTGAGATTCAGTTTTAGGACTAGGGCTGATAAAATCCATTCAAAAGTGAGGGTCTCAGACTTTAGGAAAACTAACTTTGCCAAGAAGGGACAATATTCAAGGAGTTGTTAGCTCGATGGGAACAGCTGGGGGATGTAGAAAAGCAATGGGCAAAACTGAAAAGGGATATTAAGGGCAACAAACCTTTGTGTTAGGAAAAAGGAGGCCACTATGGTTCCTATGACACTCCGTCCATATGAGGATGACATTTCTCCTCTGGGCAATCAGTTAAGAATCCATATTCCAAGGTGCTGGTCTGAATTAAACACAATCTTGGGGGTGGGACAGGAACTGTTAAGAGAAAGGTAAAGGTTTTTAACCCCTCCCCTAAAATAAAACTCACTGGTTTTAGTATAATCCCACTCAAGTGTACTTTTCTTCTTCCAAAACTAGAAACATTTGACTCATTCATTAGTCCATTCATATTTTTCGCTTCCCCCTTCATAAAAATAAACATCTTGATTTCTTCCGTCATCACGAGTTCATGCAGGTTAAAGCTCCTTTTCATCATCATACATTTTTTTCAAGTTGTTTTATATTTTTTTGCTATTTTTTCCCCTTTTAGGTTTTTGTTGTCTTCAGCATTATCCTCCTCTTGAAATTCTTATTCAGTGTTGAGTTGTTTTCCTCTCTGTTGTTCCCTCCCCCCTCCTGGCAATGGTCCTTCAATCGTCGTCCACATCCTCCATCTCAGACTCGTCACCGCCTCTCAAAAGTAGTATCTTAAAAAGGTGAAGAAAAAGAGAGAGTAGCCTTCATAAAGTACAAGAGATCACAGAGAGGAAGACAAGCATCAGAATTTGGAAAAGCTTAGAGAAGCTAGGAAAATAGTCAGGAAAGCAAATATACAAAAAAAGAAGAGGAAATAGCCAATGCAATAAAATGGAACGAAAAGACCTTTTTGGTTATGTTAGCGAGAGGAGGGAGATACAAAAGTGGTATTGGCAGACTCAAGGGTGAAGGGGAGAATTATGTAGAAGCTGATGAGAATAAAGCGGAATTGCGTAACAAATATTTTTGTTCTGTGTTCACAGATGAAAGGCCAGGAGAAGGACCTCAGAAAACACTCACAAATAGGAACAGAAGTGAAAGGGATCTTAAACAATTTTCAAAAGACCGTGAGGAATTAGCTAACGAAAAGTAGACAAAGCGATAGGACCGGATGGGATACATCTGTGAATACTGAAGGAACTTGGGGACGTTCTAGCGGCTCCACTCACTGACCTTTACAATGCTTCTTTAGAACTGGAGTTCTCCCAGAGGATTGGAGTAAGGCACATGTGGTCCCTTTACACAAAAGCAGAAGTAAGGATGAGGTTGGGAACTACAGACCAGTTTGTCTGACCTCTGTGATGAGTAAATTAATGGAAATGCTGCTAAAACAGAGGATAGTGAGGTTTCTGGAGTTCCTCGGATTGCAGGATCTAAGGCAGCATGGGTTTACTAGAGGCAAGTCTTGTCAGACAAATCTGATTCATTTCTTTAACTGGATGACCAGAGAGTTAGACCAAGGGAGAGCCCAGGCAACTTATAAATAATTTGAGCATCCTAGGGATGGACCCTAAAGTGACAGACTGGGTTAGAAATTGGTTGAGTGGGAGGCAACAAAGTATACAGGCAAATGGAGCTCATTCTGAGGAGAAAGATGTTACCAGTGGTGTGCTGCAGGGCTCTGTCCTTGGTCAGATTCTTTTTAACATCTTTGTTAGTGATGTTGCGGAAGAACTGTCGGGTAAGGTTTGCCTCTTTGAAGACGATACCAAAATAAGTAATAGAGTAGACACCCAGGAAGGAGTAGATAACATGAGGAGGTATCTAGCTAAGCTTGAAGAATGGTCAAGAATTTGGCAGCTGAGATTTAATGCTAAAAAAATGCAGGGTCATGTATTTGGGCTGCAAAACTCCAAGGGAGCAGCACAGTGTAGGGGGGCAAAGTCCAACTGAGTGCTAGTTCAAATTAAACTGGAGGAGGATTGCTGGCAGACAAATAAAAAATATTTGAAAGCATCAGTTTGGTTCACTGTGTGGTAATCCTACTAATTACAGTTAAGAATTAAAGAAAAGTCTGATAGCTGAGCAGTGTTTAGAGATAGACACAATCATGGGTGCAGTATTATGAACTGATAGGATTTGATTGTAATTAGAAAACTACTATTCAGTTACACTAGTAGGGCGTTACTACTACTACTACTACTACTGCTGCTAGTAATCATTTGTACAGCGTTGTACTTATAGATGTCCCTGCTCATTAGAGCTTACAATCTAATCAAGGGTTCAGTATATTACATTTATTACAATGTGATCTAATGACCTGGATAGTGGTTTACAGCACCTCTCCCACATAGCTAAACATAAATGAACAGTAAGACACTGTGATAGAAAAACTGTTCCTCAAAGCAAAATTACTTTTCAGTCAGCTGGAGGTCACAAGGTAGATGCTTTTCAGCATATCCACTAAAGCACAACATATACCGTAGGATTCTTCAAGCCATTGCTCATTTTTGTTCTTCAACTCTTCATGCACCCTCATCGAGTCCTATATGTAAAGCATTCCTACTTTTATATCCTGATCATTGGGCATGTGTATTAAGCCCTGTGCCAGTAACACGTGTATGAACTACACAAACAGTGCAGGGAGTCCGTGATTATTGTAGGGATTGTGAGCTTCCATGCATTAAGGCACACATCATGTAGACACAACTAATGACACCAGTAGAGAGGGTGCAATTAATGCCACCTCAGTGGGTGTCAAGAATGGTTAGTGCAGAGGACTTAATGACCGCGAACTGCCCAGTCTCCATCCCCGCATTAATTGGAAATTAATCTGTAATATGTTGAGGTACTTTTCAACATGGTAAATTGGGGAGGGGGGGGGGATGCTGGGCACACCCTCACACTTAGCGTTGGGTATTGCACTTATTGTGTGTTATTTTTCACTTCAAAATGTACATTAAGTGCAAACTCTTAGCATGCTTTAGTAAAACATGTTTCCATATTTCTTATATATTATTCTACATTTTTTGTAACAAAATCCTGTATTTTAAATTTATACCCCTAGAAGTCAAACCATGCCGGAATAATCTTATTCAAAGCAAAGCCACTGCCAACAACACTGTCTCAGACAAATCAAGAAAAAGTTATAGACCAGATCTTACCAAAACAAGGCATAAAAATACTTTCTAAATTTGAAAGACTTAAGAAAAGGAATAAACTGGAAAAAAAGAGCCTCGTATGAAAATAATTCAACAAAATTCCTGTTTCCCCTTCGCCCCAGTTTAAACCCATTCTAACTGCGCAGTTCCTTTACTTACTGACGAAGGGTCCACAGCTCTTGAAAGCTGGTCACAGATGTATTGAATTAGTCCAGTCACTTACAGCTCGTTTACTAAGCCTCATTTCTACATATTCGGTTGGGCTAACCTGGCAGCTAGAATACTTTGCCCCAAATGGAAGCAGGCACTTTAGGTCTTAGCTTGTACGGTAAAAAAACAATTAAGATCTAGTCTACAAATGGTGTTAGATTTTAGGCTTTACGGAGTGCTCAGTAAAGGCCGTGTGAGAAAAGCACGCATGCCATTTACCGGGCAAAAGCTAAAACCTCATTTGCATTTCAACTTCCTTCATTTACACATATAAAAACACTGAAAGACGGTATATATTATGTAAAATAAACCATAAACCAATGCCAGTGCCTACCATTAGGCAAACCAGGCCATTGCTTGAGGTAGCAGCTGCTGAGAGGCAAAAAGAGCAGGGCATTCAGAGCTAAACAATAGATTCTGACAGCTGGGGAGGAAGTGGGGGAGGGGGGGGGGAGGTCAGAAGCCTTAAGGCTTGCCTAGGGCGGCAACACCTTAAACTAAATCTGGGGCCGGCCCTGGCCCCTTTAAGACCTAACTGCATAAGACGGTGCATTTAAATCTGCGCAAAACATCCGAATATGAATGATAAAATGTTGAACTTGTGCACTTTTATTAAAAATCAAAAGCAGTAAGAGAAGCAAATGCTACGTCAAATAAGAGGCAAGAGAATAAACTACCTAAAAATAAAAGTTCTCAGATTTATGGTCGCCACAAGACATAAAAGTAATACAAAAATTGCCATTACAGGAATATTAATTTCCTCTTCTATGCAATCTTAGTCCGAGTTTGCTATCACAGAGGATATAGAAGATATGCACTCATTTAAGCCCCATATCAAAACCAAGATCAGATGTTTGATGTGTTTTTCCTGTTCTGTTAGACTTTACAAAAGGTCATTGCACAGTATTAAAGATTTCCGCTACTATTATCTAGTCATTTCTATATGGCTCTGAAAAGAAGATGAGAAATAACAAGAGAGAGAATTACATTAAAGGTTTTAGGGTTCATAACCTCACATGAATCTATTAAACTAGAGACTAGACATTCTTTTTACAACCTCATGATTCATACTTGCACATTGATTTTCACTGGGTTCCAGCAAAGGAAAGCAGAAAACTGATAACTACGAACATCGGTCCTATCACATGGTTGTATCCCACTCCAGTGCAGATAATAATCAATAACTTGCAAGTGACAAAGGTAATACTACAATTGTGTACGATATAGAAAACAGGGAAGTATTTAGGACCCGATATTCAAAAACACCAATCCGATTATAAGTACCAGCACCAACCAACAAGATATTCAGTGGTGTTTATTTAGTTTTACCTTTAGACCTGTTGAGATCGTTACAACTAATTCAAAATGCAGCAGCATGGGTGATTTTTAATTTAAGGAAACTGATCATATTTCCTTGTTCTATGCAGATCTTCAATGTCTACATGATAAAGAACAGATAACTTTTAAAAGCCTTTGTTTAATTCACAGAATTTTATACGTAGATTATGAAACTGAATCGACCTGTTTGTTGGCAATATACACACAGGCAAGACTGCTTCGCTTGAGCCAGCGAGCGTTGTTATAAATTCCTTCCGTGACTCGGGTTCGTAAAACCCGGCTTAGAGTGCGAGCTTTTTTGTGGGCCGGTCCTAATTTATGGAATTCTATTCCAGTAATTATTCATCAAATATGCTATTAGAAAGCATTTAAAAGCACATTTCTTCTTTCCAAGTTGATATATTAATTTTATATTATCTGGATTTGAAAATGGATGTTGTACATCATGTGTGAAAATTGTTTTATTTGTTATATTTATTGTGAATGTTATCTATTCACAATAAACTTGCTCAGTAATTGTATGATGGGCATGTAATAATAAACATAGTGCCGCTGAATATTTCTTCTGATTGCCTCAGCAGTATCTGGAAAGGAGGGAGGTAGTTTGAGAGTGCAGCTGGGACGGAGTTCACAATTATCCAGTGAGTGGAAATATTCAGCAGGTTAGCTGGATAACTAACCGCATAAAGTTAGGCCAGCAAAAGAGACTGACCTAGCTTTATCCAGTTAGCTATTCTGCTGCTTAAACTGGACATTCAATGCAGCCACTCTCCAGATACCGGCACTGAATATCTGGGTTTTATTGAACTGGCGTTAAAAAAAAAAAAAAGACTGGCTGTCCAAGCTAATAGTGATGCCTTCATCTAAATGAGAACAGTGCAGTCTCTCAAACAGCAGTCCAAGATGCCTTTTTGAGAGGACATCAGTTTCTTGTTCTGCAAGAAAAAAAGTGTTTTGTGCAAAAGTGTCAGATCTATCACAGCAAACAAGATAACGACAAATATATAAATACCTAAAAAAAAAAACACCAAGAAAAGCCAAGGGAAATCACAGAATTTATAAATGGATAAAAGTTTGGATGTGTTAATTCTACTTAAAACAAGCCTTTGCTTGTTTTATGAACCGGCTAATTTTGTAAATATTCTGATATGTATTACTGTATGTGCAGTGGCTAATTTATGTTTTTTTAATGTCTCACTTATTTCAAAAATGTCAAACTGTGATACACCCAGGATGTTAGTTGTGGTAGCAGAGAAAATCTCTAAATAAATTCATAAATATAATTAATTATTTAGACATACAGAGAGCACTAAGTTGTATGGGTTTCTTTTAAACAATCCACAGGGTGAATATTTTGACGGTAAAAGATGAGAGGTGGATTGGTGTATACTAGTAAGGAAATTTAAAAAACAATTTTTTACTTCTAAGACTGTATATTCTTGATGGCAAATAGCCTACGGGGTGCCTGGTTTTCATACATCCTGCAGCTGTGAGTCTTGTCTGGCTCACTGCAGCTACAACATGCGACTTCCATCATGATGGTGTAATTTATTGTCAAAAGTGAGACACCCCTGGCTCATTCCACCTGGAGAAGGACTCCACCAGACATCTGAGCTACTCCCCTGCCTCTCAACCCATTCAAACTAGGCTCACAATGAAGCCCTTGAGTTGAAACGTTTGCATACTCTTGCCAGAAAAGATGATGGAGAGCGGCCAGAAAAGAGATGATATTTCTAAAGTCAGATTTTTCTTCCTTGATCAAATTGTATGACGTAGTAAATGCTACCTAAATCCTCAACATTAACAAATCCCTAAGGTTACTGTAGATAGCTTTTCAGTATATTAAATTTAGTTGGAAGTCTATTTACTATGCTGTTAGCTGTTAATATGGCAGTGTAGCATTTAGTATGTGCTAAATGACAATTTAACTTCCAGATGTGGAAGGGGGTGGAGAATGGGCAGGGGATGCAATTAACATGAAGATAGTTAGCACAAGCAAACTTGACATGAAGGACAATGTGGCAGACATAGCTATTCTCATTCAGATGGCATTAACAGCACTACATTATTTCCCATTCAATTAATGCATGATAAAGACAGATACCAAGTTATTTCCCATTATGTTGGATACCACAGACTTGATTAAGAGGAATTTCCAAGCACACTGATAAATTACCCATACACATTACATCTTACAAATTCCAGGAGGCGGCTCTCTTTGGCATGATGCAAGTACCAGGCCAAACATTAGCAGTAAATTTGAGAGACTTGGAATGTGAGAAACTAACTTATTTTGAGAAATTGCTCCCAAAAATATATTTGGATCGTTATTGATGCACTGATCCATACAGAAGACTTAATATATGTATGATCCCTGAGGAAGGTGGGCATTCTCTAGCCAAAACATGGCCATGTAGGCTCTAGATTTGTACTCCTGATTGTAGTTCAATAAACCTCTCTTTGGATTTTTGGTCATGTTGCTTCTTTGTTGCTGGCAGTAAGGTGCCTTTGGGGCTTGTTTACAAAGCCGCGGTAGTGGTTTCTAATCTTTATCGGAGCCGCAGCACCATTGAAATCAATGGAGTCGTGGCTCCGATAATGATCGGAAACCGCTACCGCGGCTTTGTAAACAAGCCCCTTTGTGTGTGACCCACTGTATGTATCACCAAATTATGTGTTGCCAGCGCCCTAGTGTCTATTAAATCCTGAAAGAATTGAGAATGCTCCCAACCTGAATGTAACAAACATTCTGTTTTGCTTGAGAGAAAATGATCAGACAGAATTTGGGACAATAGAAAAAAAACCATAAAAATTTAAAAAAAAAAAACCCCTTCAAACACAATTCATGTCAATATTCAAAAGCACTTATCTATATAGTAGCAACCACCCAACTATATGGATAGTGGTAATATTCAATCAATCAGTTATCCACAGAGCTATGCAGATAAATTTAAGCTTTTGAATAATGGTCCCTAAATATTCCCCCATTTTCTATATCTTATGCAACCATAGTTTAACCCTTTGCAAGTCATTATCATCCATATTAGAGCATTGATAGTCCTCTGCAGTTATCAGTTTTCTGCCTTCTTTTCCCAGAATTCAGTCAAGATCAACGCGTAAGTATGACTCATGTGGATGCAAATATCTAGTCTAAATTTATAGAGATAGTACGCTGAATATTGCCACCATCTGTACAGAGGTGGCACTTTCCACTCAATGGGGATCATTTTAGAAGCCCTATTCATGCTTTGGTCATCTGAAGATGGGTGCACGGATATGTAAATCTTGGAGCGCCCCTGGAGTCATTTTGCAAAATGCTCCAAAAACATCCCCGGCATGAAGACATCCATATAGGACAGAGACATGATGAGAGGCATGTCCGGGGTGTTCCTCTGAACTTAAGGCGTGCATGTCTGATTTCAGAAATGCCAGACCTGTCTCCACCCTTGTCCGAGTCTTTTCGTGCTCCAGGGTATGAACAGGCATCAGCAAAATACTCATCCTGCCAGCAAAACATCCAGTGGGTGTACAGAAAGAAGTACTCTAACATCCCCAGTACTGTCAACAAACGTAAGGAGAACTGCTAGGAAATATGGAAGTTTGTTTTATCATTTTTGCACTGCTGAACATTTCTGCCTGCAGAATGGCAGGCTGAGATGCATCCCCTGTTTAAAATGCCATTGTGGGGATGTCTATGTAGATGTCCAACGGGCAAATTGGAGACATACACGTTTCTGAAACTGTGCCAAACTTACACGTGCTGGCCTTTTTCTTGGGACATTTTGACCTGGATATCCCAGAGTATACCTAGACATCATTTCTAAAATGTGCCTACACCTGTCTATTCCATCCAGATAATGATGCTAAATATACGTTTCAATATTGACCCAAATGAATAATACACAAGTCTCATACAATTACAGAGAGGAAAAGATAGTAATAAAGTGCGAAAAACAAGAGTGACTATATTAGTTTATTGTACATTTTATTAATTGTGTATGGGATTGCAAAGCACTATGCCTGACTTCATCTATTAAATTGCATTGATTGTAAACCACAATGATGCCCTGCGAAGAAGTGGTGCTACTCTGTACCCAAAGTATTGATCACATTACCCCACTACTAAGATCACAATAATGACTACTGCCTGATTCAAATTTGAAGTCCAAATCTTGGTCTATCATGCACTTTACACTAATACCCCAGCCTACTGGCCCACTTACATTGAGCCTACAGTCCTTCCCCCTTTCCTCCACTCATCTCAGACAGTCTTACTCTCGCTACCTCCCCCATCTCATATCTGGCTCGAGCTCTCTCGTGATGCAGCATTTTCCTACTTAGGTCCTCTTCCTGTGGAACTCCTTACCCCTTTCAATCCAACAAAAAAAACGTCTTTTACATGATTTAACAACGCTATCAAACCTGGCTTTTTTGAGCTGGCATTGTGCAAGGGCTCTGGTGGCCAAAGGACAATGTATCCTGTACTGACCCCTCTCCTTCCTGCTGTCCCCTTCGACCCTTCTTCTGTTCTACTCTTCTGACTCACTGACATTTTGCAGTTTGTAGTCTACTTTAGGTTTGTAGGGAATAAGAGATGGCTGTGGCACAAAGTAGAATACATGCTGTGCGAATAGCAGTATATTAACTGCTTCAAAATACAGATAGAAACATAAGTAAAAAGTTACATTAAAAAAATACAGTAGAACATTAATGGACTAAGTAAAATTAGTTTCTTAGCTAAGCTTGCAATAGCTAGTCAAAAGGGATAATAAGGTGCTTAATCTTGGATCCAATTTTAGAAATGGATTACATCCAGGGATGTCAAACTTTGGTCCTTGGTTTTTAGGATATGCCTAATAAATATACAGGAGATGTATGTGGACACAATTAAGAAGGATTGAAGAAAGGCCCCTCCTCCAATGGTTGTGTTTCTCTACATTAATGGTTTTGATCTATTGCCCATCTAATAAAAGATACTATTGTAGAGAATATTGCAACCTGGTCATTGGTTACCAGGTGAAAGGGAAGGAGACAGGAAAGGTTGGACCATCATCATGATTACACTTCACTGAGCAGAGACCATCTCTTGGGTTTGTAAACAACTGCGTACACTTGAAGCACTATATACATGTTTAATAGTAGTAGTAGCAGCAGCCTGCATGCAAGCCTCTCTCATGCATAATCATTGCCGGTATCCTGAAAGCAAATGAAGTTT
Source organism: Ichthyophis bannanicus (assembly GCA_033557465.1). Lineage (NCBI taxonomy): Eukaryota > Metazoa > Chordata > Amphibia > Gymnophiona > Ichthyophiidae > Ichthyophis > Ichthyophis bannanicus. The sequence goes on along the minus strand of CM066036.1, from coordinate 545,928,548 downwards.
ACAGCTCTCAAGAACTTTCACTCTATGCCCGGATAAGACAGTTATATCAAAGCAACCAAAGCGAGCTGTAACGTAAGTTAAGGCTATTTTATATCTATAGAAATACATCTGGCCCTCATACCGAAAGCACTTAATCAAACAGCATCACCTGCTGTCTGGATAAGTGCCAGTCCATGTGGTACATAAACAATAAATTGAATGAAAAATTGCATAACACCCCGACTGAAAAACAGGCGCACCCCTCCCCTCTTCCTTTAAAACACATCAGCCATTCCTTTCTTAACAAGACGCTAATACATAGTCACCCCCCCTCCTATCCCCAAAACTAAAACTAATTTTAATTCCACACACATACCCTAACAGAGGAACTCTTCTTGCCCACCTAACTCTTCAAAAGCTTAACATCAATTCCTCACTCAACACTGCAGAGTTAGTATGCCATCAAGCTCAACCCCATCCCCCACCCTTCCATAAGCACACCAAAACAAAATTAGTTTTTAACAGCTTTTTAAAGCTCTCCAAATCCCGCTCCCAATGAAGCTCAGTGGGAAGAGGCCTCTGCCTCTACGAAAACTCCTTCCACATCATCTTTATGGTTGGTGCAATCCATAATTCAACTCCTTGGGATGACAGAAAGCAAAAACGCTGCCCTAAAGTTATCCGGATAGCCGAATGAACATCAACCATTCAATATAAAGTAATAAAGCTTTAATTAAATAAACTAATGAGCAGGTCAAGAGTTACATATTAAGGAAAAATTGAAGGAAATATCGATACATTGGGAAGATGTGTTACAACTATTTGATAAACTGAAAAGTAGCAAATCACCTGGACTGGATGGTATACATCCAAGGGTGTTGAAAGAACTGAAATATGAGATTGCAGACCTGCTATTAGTAATCTATGAACTATCATTAAAATCATCTGTAATACCGGAAGATTGGTGGATGGCCAACGTAACACCAATTTTCAAAAAGGGTTCCAGGGGTGATCCGGGAAACTACAGACTGGTGAGCCTGACATCAGTACTGGGAAAAATGGTAGAAACCATCATAAATAAAATTGCTGAACATGTAGATAGTCATGGCTTAATAGGAAACAGCCAACATGGCTTTAGTCAAGGAAGGCCAGGGGTGATCCGGGAAACTACAGACTGGTGAGCCTGACATCAGTACTGGGAAAAATGGTAGAAACCATCATAAATAAAATTGCTGAACACGTAGATAGTCATGGCTTAATAGGAAACAGCCAACATGGCTTTAGTCAAGGAAGGTCTTGTCTTACTAATCTGTTATGTTTTTTGAAGGTGTGAATAAACAGGTAGACAAAGGTGAGTCAGTTGATATAGTGTATCCGGACATTCAGAAAGCCTTTGACAAAGTATCTCATGAGAGATTTTTGGCAAAATTAAAAAGTCATGGGATAGAAGGCAGTGTACTATTGTGGATCAGGAACTGGTTAAAAAAGATAGAAAGCACAGGGTAGGGCTCAATGGCCAATTTTCCCAATGGAGAAAGGTGAACAGTGGTGTACTCCAGGGATCTGTGCTGGGTCCGCTGCTTTTTGACATATTCATAAATGACCTGGAAAAGGGAATAACGAGTGAGGCTATCAAATTTGCAGATGACACAAAACTATTTAAAGTTGTTAAAAACCCATGGAGATTGTGGGAAATTGCAAGAGGATCTTGATAAATTGGAAGATTGGGCATCAAAATGGCAGATGAAATTTAATGTGGACAAGTGCAACGTTATGCACCTAGGAAAGAACGACGCAAACTATGGTTAAACGATGCAAGGTTCCACATTAGGAACCACCACCCAGGAAAAAGATTTAGGCTTCATTGTGGACAACATGTTAAAACCCTCCGCCCAGTGTGCAGCGGCAACCAAGAGAGCAAATAGAATGCTAGGTATCATAAGGAAAGGAATGGAAAATAAAACAAAGGATATTATAATGCCTCTGTATCATTCCATGGTGCGACCGCACCTTGAATATTGTGTGCAATTCTGGTCGCCGTATCTTAAAAAGGATATAGCGTTATTAGAAAAGGTTCAGAAAAGAGCCACCAAAATGGTAAAGGGAATGGAAGTATGCCCCTATGAAGAAAGGCTAGAAAGGTTAGGGTTCTTCAACCTGGAAAAGAGACGGCTGAGGGGAGATATGATAGAGGTCTATAAATTAATGAATGGAATGGAACGGGTAAACGTAGATCAATTGTTTACATTATCAGAATATAGAACGACTAGGGGACATGCAATGAAGCTAGAGGGTCAACTATTTAAGAGAAATAAGAAAAAAAATTGTTTTCACTCAACGTGTAATCAAACTCTGGAATTTGTTACCGGAGGATGTAGTAAAGGCTGTTAGTGTAGCTGGGTTTAAAAAAAGGTTTGGACAAGTTCCTGGAGGAAAGGTCCATAAACCATTATTAAAAAGGGACCCAGAATATCAATGCTTGACCCAATACAAGCATTGTGGAACCTGTGTCTTTTGGGGAAACTGCTAGGTATGTATGACCTAGATTGGCGACTGTTGGAAACAGGATACTGGGCTTGATGGGCTTTGATCTGACCCAGTATGGCATATCTTATGTTCTTATGAAGATGCTAATTAAATGGCACTATTTTCCAAAAGGGGAGGAGGAGATATTTGAAGGGCATTAAAGAACTGAACATAGGCACCTTGCTGACTCTGACCACTGTCCATCAAGACCAGCATCCTGGTTTCAGTAGTCACCAGTCTGGGTCAAAAGTACACAGGACTCTCTAGAATCTGTGCAGAACTGTGCTGCACCTGTTTTTTTGATTTCTATTTATTGTAAACCACTTTCATATATGAAATGAAAGGCAGTATTTAGAGTTAATAAACATGAAGTTCAATTTTGCATACAGTATGACATCTAGGTAAGAGTGAGCATTTTCACAGTTCCCAACCTATTTACAAAAGCCTCTGCTCAACGTGGAGCCTTCTGTAAAATACCTATGCGGGCACCATCAAATTCACATACATTTACTAGCATATACAGTAAGAGCTTCCATTTCCCATAAACAAGCATGTTCAAAATAAGAGTGGCATCACTCAGTTGTATGTGCCAATCTGTTAACATGCACAAGTATTCCCTGACACTTACATGTATAAGGGCCGGAGTTCACAAGAATGCACATTCAAGAGGAGCCAACTAAGGAACTAAATGATTTTTTTTCTTTTAATTTTTAAAGAAGAACTTCATACCACTGAGGCATGCACAATTGCTCCATCAATCACTGATGGAGACCTTAGGTTCAAACATGGAGGCAGCTGACACTTTTGCTTCTCAGTAGGCAAACTGTTTAAAATATTTGCATATTGCCATTGTCAAATGGGAAATACAGTTTTTTTAAGACTGCCCATACTATGCCTGAAACCAGTTCCCTTAATATTTGCACACCCCACGACTTCTAAACAGCAGCAATGTTAAAAAAAAAATTTTTACACTCGGGGGGGGGGGGGGGGGTAGTTTCTCCAAATGAGTTAGTTTTGCACATACTGCGGCAGTCATGAACCTCAATTCTAAGCCAGGTTGTGTATGCCACTTACACGTGTAAATGTCGTGCAACCATTCTAAACTGATGTCTTAACACTTCAGAATATATAGTGCATCTTTTTCTATCTGTATTTTGCAATGTATTTTCCTGCACAATTCCCACATTTTCCTAAAAATTACATGCAATCAGCTTACATCCATGAATACTCTCCGGAGGCTCCATAGGTCCCCCTCCTCCAAGTGAGGGCTGAATAAGTAAATGAAAATATAGGCTGCATATGTGGGCTGCAGGGAGGAGTGGCCTAGTGGCCGGGACAAGGTGGTTTTGATTCCCACCTGGGGACAGCAATCTCAGGCCGGAGGGACTGGGGTTTCTAGTCCTATAGGCACTCCTTGTGACCTCGGGCAAGCCACTTAACCCTCAGTTGCCTCAGGTACACATAGATTGTGAGCCCTTTGGGGACGAGGGATTGTATCCAGTACCTGCTTGTAGTGATTGTAAACCACTCTGATGCCCTTCAGCCTGGGCGGTATATCAAGAAATTGCATAAACATGTAGATGGGGCAGTGTGAGCCAGGTTCGGATAGGTAGAAAACCACTATTCTATGCCCAAAAGATGACTGCATAGACAGGAACAGACACCATGGCTTCTGCCAGAGGTCGTTTTTCTTCTGTGCCACTATGATCACTCTTTTGGGAAAAGCAACGAGCTGGTGTTTATTGAACAGAATCCCTGTACTTCCACTTCTGCCATAAAGAAAAATACACACTTATTTAAACCCCATCTATGCTAGCGCACATGACATGTACACTTTTAGAAACCTTTGGGGGAAGGCCTTCCCAAGGCATCAGGCAGGACTGAAAAACATGCATAGATTGCACTTTCAAGCCTACATACGATATGCTCCATAAAAAATCTACTTGCACAAAAACCAAGGTGCAAAACTGAATTGGTACTCTGAATCCACTGTTAGCTTCAAAGGACTAGGACAGGGGTAGGGAAGCCTGGTCCTGGAGAGCCGCAGACCAGTCAGGTTTTCGGGATATCCCTAATGAATATGCATGAGATATATATGCATTAGAGATATCCTGCCAACCTGACTGGTTTGTGGCCCTCCAGGGCTGGATTTGGAGACCCCTGCCTTACACCTCTGTCATTTAAGATTGTGAGTGGGCAAGGTGCAGATGTCCAAGACATCAAAAAGGTTAGATAGAATGTGTCGCATTCCTCCTCACTTCTCACCACCACCAAATATTAACTTTCTGGTGGTGGTGAGAATCGAGGAGGAATGTGACACATTCTATATACCCTTTCGATGTCTAGGACATCTGCACCTTGCCCACTCACAATCTTAAATGACAGAGGTGTAAGGCAGGGGTCTCCAAATCCAGCCCTGGAGGGCCACAAACCAGTCAGGTTGGCAGGATCTCTCTAATGCATATATATCTCATGCATATTCATTAGGGATATCCCGAAAACCTGACTGGTCTGCGGCTCTCCAGGACTAGGGTTCCCTACCCCTGGACTAGTACATGGAAGTTCACAGGTAACACACGCTCACAGAATCTGCAGCAGAGAATATGAAAATCGTCCCCTTCAGGAGTATTTCCATTTGCAAAAATAGCCAAATTGAAATACACTTTTGGACATACAATACGACACAGAGTTTTTACACTCAATTCCTAGACCTACTTTACGAGCACACCGATCCTGATTGTCTGCCAATCTTCTGCAGAAAGTCACTGCAGTGCCATGTTATTGCATGACTGACTCGGCAGGAACTTGGGTGTGCCACCGAGAAATAGACAGCAGTTAAAAAGAGCCAGCAGGATAGCTCAGTAGCAAACATCATGCATTCCCATGCCAGGACTATGGTTCTCTAACTCAGCGTTTTTCAACCACTGTGCAGCGGCACACTAGTGTGCCGTGAGATATTGTCTGGTGTGCCGTGGGAAAAATTCCAATTTCATCCGTAACATGTGGCCTCGGCTCACAAATTAAGGTTGCCAACCGGCCGGTTTTCAGCCGGCCTGGCCGGTTTTCCCATGGCCAGGCCGGCTGCCGGCACAGTTGTAAAACCGGCCATTGAAAAGCCGGTTTTTTGCTCTGGCCGCAAGATCGGGAGCGGCCAGAGCAAAAAAACCGGCTTTTGTGCTGAAGTCCGCGGCGCAAACGCGATCGCGATTCCCTATAGCAGTGCAGCCGCTGGTTCTGCTTTGTACAGAGCAGCGGCTGCACTACACTTACATTGAAAAGTAAAGAGAAACTGTGTCAGGAGCCCTCCGATCATGCAGAGCCCGAGGAAGTGATGTCATGGGGCGGGCTCCTCACAGGCTGTCTTTCCTTTTCAAATTAACTTTAGCTGCAATAAAGTTAATTTGAAAAGGAAAGACAGCCTGTGAGGAGCCCACCCCCATGACATCACTTCCTCGGGCTCTGCGATGACCGGAGGGCTCCTGACACAGTTTCTCTTTACTTTTCAATGTCAGTGTAGTGCAACCGCTGCTCTGTACAAAGCAGAAGCAGCGGCTTGGGCAGCGGGGTGTGTGTGTGTGTGTGAGTGAACCAGCAAGGGGGGGGGGGGAGTGTGAGTGAACCAGCAAGGGGGGGGGGGGGGAGTGTGAGTGAACCAGCAGTGGAGGGGGGGGGGGTGGTGTGAGTGAACCAGCAGGGGAGGGGGGGTAAGTGAGTGAGTGACCCAGCAGGAGGGGTGAGTAAGTGACAGGGGGGTGGGTGAGTGAAACAGCAGTGGAGGGGGGGGTGGTGTGAGTGAACCAGCAGGGGAGGGGGGTTGGTGTGAACCAGCAGGGGAGGGGGGTTGGTGTGAGTGTTTGATTCCTATTCAAGAGAATTACTTTATATATAGTCAATATAGGCACAGAGGTAAATTTTTTTAACATTTTCTAATGGTGGTGTGCCTCGTGATTTTTTTCATGAAAAAAGTGTGCCTTTGCAAAAAAAAGGTTGAAAAACACTGCTCTAACTGACCAAAGGCTCACCCCTTCAAAGGAAAATCCTTAGCTGTTTCTTATTGGTAATACTTGGTGGCCTGCCTCAAAGTGCATGTTAGCCAGGCGCCAGGAGGTGGCTTGTTCTCTTTATCCAAGGACTGATGCTGCAATGGCTGACCAGATACCTACAAATGAAGGTTCATAGCACTGTAACCTAATTGATCCGGTTCCAATTGTCTAGAAGACCAAAGAGAAAAGAGAAAAAATATTCCAAGTCAAATAAACACCTAAAAACGTGTGTTTTATATAGTAGACTATATATACTTTTTCTTTTTTCTAAGCAAAATCCTGTAGTTTTACCACCATAGCACAGATACATCTTATAGGCAAGGTAAAAAGAAGATATATAGCTGGTTTAAGAGCCAATGTTTGTTGTTCAAAAAATATGCACATAGCGTGAGCATTTTTCCTGGAATGACAGGCGCTGTTTTAGGTTTGCAGGGAATAAGTGGTGGATGTGGCACGAAGTAGCACGTGTGGAAGGAGGAAGAAAACAGGGCATGAAAGAAGAAAGAGGTGGGTTTGGCTTAGGAAGGGTACAGAATGGTAGAGATAGGTTAAAGTGGGAGAGTGTGATGAGGTTAGAGTAGAAGTGAGTGGAGGAGAGTGTTAGCATCGGGGTGTGCAGCAGCAGCAACCACCATGCTAGTGCTGCTGAATTTGTCGGGCCCTATACAAAGTGTGATCAAAAAGTATCAAGACTTCTTGTCTAGCTATATAAGTGTCGCACCGTGATGCTATTAAACGTGCAGTGACCTAGTTATATGCTCTGCATGTGCAGAGTGTAGTGTGGCTACAACACACCTGTACTTTTTTTAATCACGTGATGTTTGGTATCATGTAAAAGCATTTCATCAGATTTACGATGAGTGAAAAAATTGAACAGTGAATTTGCATTAAATTCTGACAGAAACTTGGAGATTCGTGCAAACAGACTTATGACAAGTTATAGCAAGCATATGGTAATGAATGCACGAGTAGTGCTCGAAGTTATAACTGGTACAAACGATTCCAAGAGGGCCGACAAGGTGTTGACAATGACGAACATTCTGGAAGGCTATCCATCAGCAGGAATAAAGACAAAGTTGAAGCAGTTCATGCCACAATATGCTCAAATTGTCAATTGACTATCAGGGAGCTTGCTGAGGACATGGATATCAGGTTCGGTCGGTATAGTCTATTCTTACTGTCAATTTGGGGATGAGAAGTGTGTCTGCAAACTTCATGCCGAAACTCCTGTCCCCTAACCAATGTTCACGCTAACCTGTGCTGGGTCTGCCGCCAACATTCCTGCCGGTGGGGGGAGGTGCAGAGCAATCGATGCTCTGCCCCGGCGGAGGACCCGGCGCAGACTAGAGAGAACATTGCAAGAACACACGCCACAGCACCCTTGCAATGTTCTCTTTAATCTGCGCAGGGTCCTCCGCCGGCATTCCTGACGATGGGGGGGGGGGGAGGGGGGGAGCATCGATCGCTCTGCACCTCCCCCTGCCGGCAGGAATGTTGGCAGTGGACCCAGCACAGGTTAGCGGGACATTGCCCCTGACCAAAAAGAACATATACTTTCTGCAGCCACAGAGTTGTTGGAATGCGTTGAAAAATGACTCAGATTTCATCAAAAAGATTATTACTGGTGATGAATCATGGGTTTATGGTTATAACCCAGAAACTAATGCTCAAACCTCATAATGGAAGACTCCAACTCTCCCACAACCAAGAAAGTCCATTAGGTGAGGAGCAATGTCAAGGTCAAGATCACAGTTTTCTTTGATTACCAGGGTATTGTTCATCATGACTATGCTCCAGAAGGCCAATCCATCAATAAGGAGTACTATGTCCAAAATCTGACTCATTTGAGAGATGCAGTTTATCCTAAGAGGCCAGAGTTGCAGAGGAATGGTGAATGGTCTCTTCATCACGATAACGCTTCAGCTCAGGCATCACATCTTGTCCAGCAGTTCTTGGCCAAACTTCAAACCGAGCAAATCCATCAGCCTCCATACTCACCAAACACCGCACCCTGCGACTTTTTCTCGTTTCCAAAACTGAAATTACCACTGAAAGGAAGGAGATTCGACAACTTGGAAACCATTAAGCAAAATCCAACACAGCAGCTGCACAGCACAACAAAAGAGGCATTTCAAAATTGTTTCCAGCAGTGGCAGTAATGCTGGAGGAAGTGTGTTTTATCAGAAGGGGACTACTTTTGAAGGAGACTGAGTGCAATATCTATCAGTGTTATACTTCTTGTGTTATTGTACATCTCAATACTTTTTGATCGCAACTCGTAAGGGCCATGCAACCATAGGCGAGAGACAGAAAGAGAAAGAAAAACTCCATACTTCCGAAATAAAGAATTCTCTGTTCAAATGGTATACAACAGCTTTACTAAGCTTTTCAACGAGCATCTCTGGGAGCCTACATCCTGTTGAAAAGCTCAGCAGAGGGTACTCAGAAACCCATCCCATGTTGGCATTGTGCCTACTACAGATGTATGATACTGGGACATAGAAATCCATTTTGTAGTATTTAAAAGGATTACAGAGTGGGGTTATTTAATTTTTTAGTTACTACGTGGGTAGTAACTTCTACCATGCCATGGGTATAAGTCTCAGCAAAGTGATGGTCTTGTAATTTTGTTATGACTCAGCAGAAACAGAACAACCTTTAATCAGAGTATCACTTTTGCGATTTGTGGCAGCAAACAGAATGCATTATTGCATAGTGACCTATCACATCAAATTCTGAATCTTTTAGGATAAAGAGGCGCTCTTTTAATGGGCAAGAGAGAAAACAAAAAGATGAATGTTGGCCAATGTGTATGTTGTCTAAAGCGTACGTGTGTGCGCGCTCTGTTAAATTGATGACCTATGGATCAAAGATCATATTACTATTGGCAGTTTGGAAAGCTAATTTTCTTAGTTAACTAAGAAGAGCCAGTAAACATGGCAGTTACAAAGCACAATTAATCTGAAAAGAAACGAAATCATGAAACTCGGAAACAAGTGAAAGAGAAACTTTCTAGTATTTCCTAATGAGCAAGAGTCACTACCACCTAGAAAACAAAAGTTATCCACTTCTGTTCAAGACCTCAGAGATGACTAGTAAAAGCTTACTGGCAGGATTTGAACATTTATGACATAGATAATCAGCAAAATGGGTTCCATGCAACTCTACAATAGTTGAAAGCATGTTTAAAGTTATGTGGATTTCAGGCAATCTTGCACATATAAACAAGGGCTGCCAAAATCTTTGAACAGCTAGGTTAACACTAAACAGTTAAACTAGCTGTTCAAAGATTGAGTTATACCAGCTCTTTGTGTGTTCCAAGCCAAGTTATCTGGAAAGTGGCTAATTTTGTCACCTGACTTATAACCTTGCCCTGGCCCACCCCAAATCCCACCCAGATCGTTGGCAAAGCAGCCAAAGTGATGTGTTTAAATGCCGGAATTTATTTTCAAAGCACCATTGCAACTAGAATCACTGCCAATCACACAAGTGTTTTTGAATTAGATGATAGCAGAGAAAAGATTGAGTGGCCTATGTAGTCTGCCCATTTATTTCTGTTCGCATATCCTGGCAGTCAGTTCTAGAAGCTTATTATCTTGAATGACACTACCACCTTAATGTCCATTTTCAGTGGCGTAAGCTCAAATGAGGAACCCTCATGCAAAATTTGCTGAGGGCATCTCATTATGGTGATGGCGGCAGCTGCCAGAGAACCTTCTCCCTCCCCCCCCCCCCGAAAACCTTTTTTTAAAACGTCATAGCATGGCAAACATCTTACCTACAATAAAGTTGCTTTCCGTGCCGTCTCCCACTGCCTCTCTATTAGAATAGTACTTTATGTGGCAGCCCGAGACTGGAACAGCATCACCTCACTGTGTGGCTGAAGTCTCAGGTATCACGAGACTTCGGGCGTATAGTGAGGTGCTAGATGTTCCAGGCTCAACTGCAACATAAAAGTACTATTCTAACAGAGAAACAGCGGGAGACGGCACAGCAACCATCTTTATTGTAGGTAACATGTTTGCTAAGCTCTTCCACTGCCATTACAGGCTAGGGTCTACTGGGCCAAGGGTCCCCCCCCTCCCCAATATATACGACACTGTCCATTTTTGTTTGCATCCTCATAGGTTCATTACCATGGTAGATAGATGACCATACAAGATTCAAATTTAATCCAACTCCCAGAACTGCACATGCCACTCCTCCCCACCCCCACCCCCACCCCCCAAATGACCATTTTCTCATCACTAAGCTTGTAATCCATACAGCACGGTTATTGCCCAAACATATGGCCTCCTATATCCATTTGGCCACCATGAACTTGCCAGGACCAATCCATTTGGTTTCTGGGGAGTTGCAGCCTACTGGTACAAATCTGGCTACCCCATGACCTGCAGGTCATGCTTCCCATCTTCGTCCTCTGTGTTTTCTCTCCGAGAGAGAGAAAAGATTTGTAGATATTAGTCATTGGTGTAGATGGACATACTTGATAGGCCATATGGTCTTTATTCGTTGTTAGTTTTTTTGGTTTCTCATTAAATTTTCCCTTGTCTCTTCTCCAGAGGGACTGAAGAGTATGCTTCTGCAATCCTGCCAGCTCCCAGCCCTGTTCCTACCCAGTGTCATAGAATATGGCAATAGATAAGAACAACTAGAGTCATCTAGTCTCCCAAGGTTCACGCCTAGTGAAATGCCACAGACCCCAACTGACGCTGTCTCCCTTCTCATGATTTTTACTTTTGAAAGTTTTAAATCAATTAACAAATGGCTAGTTCTATGAAAGCTATTATAAAATGCATGTGGTTGATAAGAATAGATTATTGTAGTACTATATTCTACATGATTTTAGATATTTTAAGATTTCATTATCATAGCCAAATTGATTTTGTCATGTAGTTCAGACATAGATTTCTACCTACAGTACATACTAAATGACATTTACCTAGCTGTGACTTTAAACATATACGCTTCTAAAAAACTTTTTCAAGGAGATATTTTTGTAATACAGCAATGCTTAATCCAGTAATTCAGTTGGGTTTTCAGCATATCCACTATGAATATGCATGAGATAATTTGCATGTAATAGAGAGAGTGCAAGCAAATCTCATGCATATGTATTGCAGCTTGTGATCTTAAGAGTACAATAAGAAAAGATTTAAATATATATCCTATTTTTTTTTGCACCTACAATAAAAAATGTTATGTCTTATTACAGAAAGTTCATCCCACGTCTCCTCTCCCAGCTATGTTTGCTCTATACATATCCCCCATGTAGAAGACTTGCAACACAAAACAGCAGGAGAAGAAGGTATCCGCAAAAAGGCAAAAAAGACAAGAGCGTAACACCAGAAACCAGGCCTAACACAGGAAAATAGGTATATACCAATAAAGCTTCTCAGCATATACCTATTTTCCTGTGTTAGGCATGGTTTCCGGTGTTCCGCTCTTGTCTTTGAAGACTTGCAACACGCCAACATAGCTCCTGACAATAGCACTCTCCTCTCCCCTATGCTCCACCACTCCAGCGAGGACCATGGTGCACTTTACAACAAAAATGACATTAGTATAACTGATTTTATTTTTGTATTACAAACCAAGTCATAACTCTCACTTTTTCTTTTTGAACATATATCCTGCATCCAAAGACGCCCCTCTTCCAGCAATGGATGCAAGGCAGAACTAAGACATTTCCCCATAGAGCACAACATATCAAAAATAATTTCAGATTTTAGTGTCATCTCAGTAACAATATAAACCCTCGCCAGTACTAGGCATATTGTGAAGTAATATATATATTTTTTGTTTGTTTGTTTTTAGCATTTGGCTATTTCAGAACCTCTAAAAAACTCTAACATAAAATAACAGCATAAGATTTCAAAGCATTCACAAGGAGCCTACCAAGAAAAAGGGAGTCAGGGCCAGCCCAACTATCAGGAAAACTAGGTGGTTGCCTAGGGCAGCAACTTCTGGGGAGCAGCAAAGAGCAGGGCATTCAAAGCTAAGCAATAGATTTTGATAGCTAGGAAAGTGGTGCCAACACTTAACCAACTCTGGGGCCGATCCCGAGGGCAGTGGACCATACCCCCCATTCAGAGAAATGAACAAGCAGGATGACTTTCGTTAGCTTGGAGTTTCTGTATAGTAGTATTTGAACACCTGGTCATGGTCACCCAGAATGTAAATGTATCAAAAATTAAAATGAAACCCCAAGAAGTTATAGTCTGCAATACAATACCAAAGAAGATGCAGATACCTTTGCACTGTGTAAAATATAAAAAGATTAGAACATGTAAACTGCAAGGACGGACATATTCCAATTACTAAATTGAAAATAAAATTATTTGTATACCTTTGTTGTCTGCCTATTTTATTCTCTAATCGTATTGACCTCAGTCTCTGGTTTCTGCTCTCTTCTGTCTTTTCAACTCACTTTCTAGGGTCGCCAGTCTACCTGCCACCTCTCTCTATTCATGTTATCTTCACTTTATTCCATCTCTGACATTGATCTTTTACTTTCAGCTTTCTTCTATTTATGTTTCTCTCTCTCTAGCAACTCTAAATTTCACTCCTCCTTCTTACTTTCCAGTTCTCAGTCTCATTATTTTCACTGCATTTCTCATTCCCCAATGCTTCACCTCCCCAACCTCCTATTTCCCAGTCTTAACTCAACTCTCTATTCCATCCGCAGTATACAGCAGCTTTCCCCTTCTCTCACCCTTTGTCCAGTGCCTCCCCTTTTTCCTCATTTCATCCATCTGTGGCCGCTGCTGCACACTGGGCATAGGGTTTCAACATATTATCCATAACGATGCCTAGATCCTTTTCCTGGTTGGTGATTCCTAATGTGGAACCTTGTATCGTGTAATTATAATTTGGGTTATTCATCCCTAACTGTAATTCTCCACATTAAATTTCATCTGCCATTTGGACGCTCAGTCTCCCAATTTCTCAAGGTCCTCTTGCAGTTTTTCCACAATCCTCTTGTGATTGAAGAACTTTGAATAATTTTGTCTCAACTGCAAATGTGATCACCTCACTCATTCCCCACATTTCCAGGTCATTTATGAATATCTTAAAAAGCAGTGGGCCCAGCACAGATCCCTGAGATATTCCACTATTTATCTATCTTTCTCCAATGAGAAAACTGGCCATTCAGCCCTACTCACTTTACCATGACTCTTTAAAATTTACTCAAGAGTCTCTCATGGTCTTTCAGACCCCTGTGGCTTCAAAGGCCAGGCCATCCTGTCTCTCTCAGACGTATGCATCACAGGGAGGCAGGAGGATGGGCCTTCGTAGCTGCAGAGGTCTGAAACACCCCATGTTTATTTTACTGCTGCTGCAGCCGCCAACCTCGGGGGACATAGTGGCAGGAACTGGGGCATCTTTTTTTGGGGGGGGTGTAAATGCATGGCAGCTGGGACTAGCAGGAGTAGCTCATTTGGGGGGGCAATGCCCCCTCACCCCCAATCTATGCCATTGTGTAAGGGGCATTGTACATATAATGCCTGCACTTATAATTGTAAACAGTAGATTTTGCCACCTACATGTTTATTCACCTCTAAATTAGTTCTACAATCTCCAAGTCCAAATTAGCAATTAGCAAATTTGTTTGCCTTGGAAATGGTATAAATGCAGGAGGAGACATTTTTACAAGTATAGGTGTATTTCTACTGTAAATTTAATGTGCATTTCTTGCTTTATGTGCCCAAAAAAAAGCTCCTTCCAATCTGTGTGTACCAGATGCATAGAGATAGCATCTCTTCTAAAATCGCCAGCTACACAAGACAACCTTCTAAAATTGCCTCTTAAAAGACATCATAGATTCAAGTCCATCAAAATAGTGTATTCAGTGCACTCAATATTAATACTACTGATGCTTTAACATAGCAGTATACCAGTAGATCCTCTTGTACTTTCACCATATGTAGGATAAGCGCCTCTACAGCTATTGCACTGTGATACAGAATGATGGAACAGTTTTATACATTTACTAGTGGCAAGCCATTGAAAACCTAGTGGAGATGAGTTTACCTTCTTCCCCAAGGACGCAACCCAACTTCCCTCCACCCTTCTCTAGCTCGAAGCCAGCTCTCATTCCACCCCCTCTTAATTCTCCAACTGTGTCCTGTCTGTCATTTGTATTCCTTGGGTCATAAAGGTCTTGCATACTGGAAAGCAATCCCTCATGGGCACCAAAACCAGATAGAGGCCAACAGTCCTCAAGGGCACTAGCCACACTACCATCTAGAATAACCATGCTATCTTTTTGTGAATCTGGAATATGAAATTGCTGTAGAAAATGACATGAGAAAACAGTCAAACAGACTGAGTGGCAGATGGCATTCTCAGAATGCTTCGGGATAATCAGCTTATTTAACCTCTCTAATGTGTACATGAAAATACCATTCAACAACATGACATGGAGAGGTAAAGGGACTTCATAAAAAGGATGCGTTCGGAAAACTACTCTACGTAAAAGCAAACTAAATTGACATATTGTAATGGCAAGACTGCATAACTATGGAATTCTATTCCTGATGAATTAAGAACTCAATTTGATATCAAAGATTTTCGAAAGTCCCTTAAAACATACCTATTTATTGAGGCATATGGCAACTAACCTAACTCTAATAGACCAAAATGTCTTTCTAACCATTTGAATTTTCTTACAATGTTTAGACTTATTTTAACATTTTATAGGATTGCAGTTATTTGTTTAATGTAATTGCAATGAATTATTATGAAATGTAACTTGTTGTAATTTATGTAATATACTGTAATGTACTGTAATGCATTATCTTATTGTCTTCCCTTCCCTCAATGTAGACCCTTTGTTGTCTTGTTGACCACTTTAATTGAAGGATACGGTGGTATATAAAACTGATTAAATAAATAAATAAAAGTGAATTATAAAAGTACACCACATTAGAGAGAATGGTAGGAAAATCCATAAAATGACCATGAACTTTCTTATACCATCTCTAGCTACAGTAAACATCCAGAAAAGGTATAAAACAAAAAGCAGCAGGATGAGTGGAGCTCTTTTTTTTTGTCTGTATGATGCATAGCTCTTGTACCACATTAAAGAAGGCCCACGGTGGCTCCCCAGAAAAACACTGATACTATATTTATTTATTTTGTTCCTTCTATATACCGCTTTATCTGAAAGTCAAAACGGTTTACAGATTAACTGAAACTGTATACTTTTCCACAGAGCACAAAATACAGTAAACGTTGGCATCAGGAACAGCAGGAGTAAAGTTGAGGAAACAGTTCACACAGCAGTTTCTCACAGCTGTTGATCATTATATATATGGATAGTGGGAGTAGGATGTTTTAAATCTCACTACTGAAGTGCTCAAGAGAACCAAAAAGGTTCTTTAAAAAGGTGGATGGCTTATGGTATAAAACCAATATAAAACAAAATATCCAAAGTTTAATATTAACTCGTATACCTGAGAGCCTCCTTCAGGTGCCTGGTAATGTATGTGTGCTCTATAAGGGGTTCATAAAATTGTCCATCAAGTTACAAAAGGTCACTCTTAAAATGTGTTCCATATCATATACCCACCCTTATGCTGCACTAAACAAAGGTGACATTTTACTTTCCAGTTAATGTCCTTTCCTCGAGTCCTGCTAGACCTGTCCAGACAAGTGGGTTGTATTCCCTCATCAACAGATTGGTGGAGACAAAGAACCAATGAAAATCCCAGGTTTCAATGACATCACCCCTAAGCTTCTATTCACCTCAGCCACCAGAGGTCCCTTCAGTATTCATCCCAAAGCATATGGGAGATACATAGCAGGCTCCCGCAACCTCAAAATTGTGGGCAACAAAGAGCAAGCAACAGAACAGAACTATGTACAAGAAATCAGCAACAAAAGGCTGTCAACAGAAGATGAACCTGCAGAGCCAAAATATAAAAATCATACTGGACCCACCCCGAATTGCATCCCTCAGAGATGGAACCGGGAGCCCCCAATAAGGACAATGAAGAGGTCAAGCTTTGGTACTCACTCCCTTAGAGCCCCAATTGGAGGATCCATGCTGGGCTCATCTCTACTCCCCTGGAACTGCTTCACTGGCTGGCTTTGCAGCATTTTGTGTAAGGTAGCTGGCAGGCAAATCCCTCTGAGAGCCTTCTGCAATCTTTGGGAGAGAGCATGGGGAGGGGGGGGGGGGGGCAAAGGAGGAGGTGCCGAGGTTGTGTGAGGCTGTTGTACTCTATCAGATACTTCCAATTTGTTGCCATTCAACAAGCCCTTATGATAAGGGCATGGAGCTGAACCAATTTTGCCTCCTCCTATGGCTACTAAAAAGACCACAGTCTAGTGGAGCCTCCCATGTTGCGCTCAAGTGAAAGAGTCACCTTTCTGTAATCAAAGTGGTCATTCATGAGCATTTAATCAATCTATCTCTTTTCCTCTCAATGCTCAGATTTTCTACAGAGAGGAGAAAATCCATCCACCATCTGCTGGAATCAAAGAAATACTGAAGGGACCTCTAGTGGCTGAGACGAGTAGAGGCATAGGAGTGATGTCATTGAAACCTGGGCTTTTCATTGGTTCTATGTCTCTACCAATATGCTGGTAGAGAAACACAACCCACTTGTCTGGACTGGTCTAGCAGGACGATATGAAAGTACATTTTCCTAAGCTAAAAGAGATGAAACTGTTCTCTTTTCACATGTCACCAGGAAAGACTAGTCAAGTTGCATCAGAAAAAGAAGGGTCCTTTGTGACACCTCAAAAACTCATGTACCATAGTATATTTTTCCTGACCCTGTAAAAAGGTACCACAGACTACAAAATGCATGCAAATCTGAACTGGGATGTTGTTTTGTACCATTTGATGTTGAAACAGAAGAAAACAGAGTTATTTTCTTTATAATAGAAACTGTCTCTCACAGATGCCAAAGCACCAAAAAAACCTTAATCTGAGGAATAAGCCAGATAGAAAACAAGATATTATTTTTTCCCATAAGGGTCACAGTTTCTGTAGAAAAGGGCTACTGCCACCTAACTTCAGCATCCTGGGAAGTTTAAACAAACATTTCACTCCTGAGAGCAGACACCAGATGGCCACTTAAAAACTGCACACATCAGTAAGCCTAGGAAGACACAGCAAAGACCAAGTGAAAACATTTAGATGATTAATTCATTTTTGCAATATCCATTTTAACAATTGTTAGAGAGAGCTCCAGAATGTTGTACATGGAGCACAAATTAATTCGTCAAAAATCGAGAGGCTTAGCCAGGTAAAAGATGTTCCAATATTCAATTTGATAAACATATCAAAGTCATTAAAACACATTCTTTAAAGATTGGATTTCTAAAACTATTGTTAAGAAAAGCTTTCAATCAAAGGCAACATTGTGACCTCATGCCACACCACTCACCCAGCAAATGATGCCCAAGTTTGACTTCCTCTTTAAATAATACATGGAATCACCCACAGAGCAAGGTCACCTAGTGGGGGAAAGCATTTTTTATTTTCTACTGTGTTTCGAAATGCTGATTCTCTGAACAAGCAGCCTTACCCTATTATTACTAATATGCAAATGTCCCTGCCATTATCAAACTTCAGGTTATTCATTTCAACATCTATTCCTCCTCCTCATTTATATAACACAAGGCATACATAGCGCTGTACAGATATATATAAGAGACGATTCCTGCTTACAATCTAATCAAGACAGACAATACAACAGATGAGAATAAGGGTAAAAAGAGGGAAAGGTAAGGAGATGCAAGGAAAACAGGGGATCAGGATCCAAATGCAGCCTCAAAGAGGTGAGCCCTTAGCATAGATTTGAAGAGGGGGAAAGAGGAAGCCTGACGTACAGACTCAAGTAGTTTGTTCTGGGCATAAGGAGTAGTAAGATGAAAGGCCAGAGTCTGGAGTTAGCAGGGGAAGGAAAGGGCATTGAGAGAAACAGTGGAAGAGCAGAGTTCAAGAGGAGGGGTATAGGGAGAGAGGAGAGAGAAAAAAGGTAGTGAGGAGCAAGAGAAGGAATGCATTTATATGTCAGAAGAAGAAGTTTGAATTGGATACGGAAACAGAAGGGAAGCCAATGAAGTGATTTGAGAAAAGGGGTTATATATGAGTATAAATCGGGGCTAGCGGAAGATTCTGAACAGATTGAAGGGGAGAGAGATGGCCCAGAGGGAGACCAGCAAGGAGGAGGTTGCAATAGTTGAGACAGAGGTGACTGAAGAGTGGATAAATATGTTTTAGTAATGCATTCAGAAAGGAAGGGACAAATTTTGTTAATGTTATAAAGTTAAAACCTGTTGTTTCTATCTGTTGGATATGTGTGAAGGAGAGGGAGGAGTCAAAGATGACCCCAAGGTTGCAGGCTGAGGAAACAGGAAGTAGAAAGAGATGGAGGAAAAGGGGAGGAGGGTTTAGGGGGAAAAATAAGAAGTTCAGTTTTGGCCATGTTCAGTTTCAAATGGTGGCGAGACATCAGACAGGCAGGCAGAGATGCAGGTCTGGAGTGTCAGAGAAATATCAGGTGTAGATAGATAGATTTGAGAGTCATCAGCATAAAAATGATACTGAAAGCCATGGGAGGAGATGAAAGCACCAAGAGACTGGATATAAAGAGAGAACTCAGTCCCTTGGTGGGGCTAGATATAGAGAGAGGGCCCAGAACAAACCCCTGGGATACACCAATCGAGATTGGGATAGCAACAACTATGATTAGCATTTTTAAAGAAACAAAAAAAGGTTCTCTAAAAAGGTGGATTAAGGTATAAAAGCAATGCAAAACAAAAAATATTCAAAAAAAATTAAAATTGATTTTGTGCTGATGCTGTTATTCTGCCTTCAACTGTGCAATGGGAGAATCTTGTAGAGCAGGGGTAGGGAACCCTGGTCCTGGAGAGCCGCAGACCAGTCAGGTTTTCGGGATATCCCTAATGAATATGCATGAGATATATATGCATTAGAGATATCCTGCCAACCTGACTGGTTTGTGGCCCTCAAGGCCTGGATTTGGAGACCCCTGCCTTACACCTCTGTCATTTAAGATTGTGAGTGGGCAAGGTGCAGATGTCCTAGACATCGAAAGGGTATATAGAATGTGTCACATTCCTCCTCGATTCTCACCACCACCAAAAAGTTGTCTAATAGACAATATTTTGGTGGTGGTGAGAAGTGAGGAGGAATGCGACACATTCTATCTAACCTTTTTGATGTCTTGGACATCTGCACCTTGCCCACTCACAATCTTAAATGACAGAGGTGTAAGGCAGGGGTCTCCAAATCCAGCCCTGGAGGGCCACAAACCAGTCAGGTTGGCAGGATCTCTCTAATGCATATATATCTCATGCATATTCATTAGGGATATCCCGAAAACCTGACTGGTCTGCGGCTCTCCAGGACCAGGGTTCCCTACCCCTGTTGTAGAGGATAGTTTTATAACAGAGTGTGCAGGTTAAGGCAATCAAAATACACCTCTCTTTTCCCTTTTTACATTAAAACATGTAGGCACTAGCTTGTCTTTATGAAATACTAGTGTAAGTAGCAAAGTTAAGACAAGGACATTTGCTAAGGCAGGTGAAAATGAAACCACAAAAGTTCACAAGTGCACATGTAAATTAGGATATTTTATCAATACATGTACTTGCAAAATCTGCCCATCCTCTACCCATACCACACCCCCTACTGGCAAAGTGCACACTTCATGTCAAAGCACTTACTTTCATACCACTAGGGATTTTACGAGAAGCCATTAAACACGCATAAACTTCCACATCCATGCACTAATGCCTTTCTAAATTACCATCCTAGAGTGTGCTATAGGAGAGAAAATGGAAGCCTGGGGCCAGAAGGGCCAAAACTCACATTTTGTCTTTTCATGACTTTGACCTTTAATTTCAATTCCCAACATAGTTTTAAAATATAGAGCACTTGCTTTTCTTATATAGATTAATTTGGTACCAACAGCAAAAAATGTACGTTTAGCCAAAAACAAAATGATCCTCATCTTGAATTTAGCTCCCAATTAATCTATCCTGGTATATCAGTGACTCTCATGATTCTTTTCACACAAACCCAGGGCCGGCCCCAGAGTTAGTTCAATCTATAGGCACCCTAGGCAAACTGTAAACTCTACACACACCTCCCCCAGCTGTCAGAATCTTGTTAGCTTTAAATGTCCTGCTTTTTGCTCCCCCCCCCCCCCCAAAAAAAAGGTGGCCACCTTAGGTAGCTGTCTGGTTTGCCTGATGGTTGGTCAGCCCTGCAGACACCCCAGTGGTAAGAAAAATGTGTACTAGGAAAGCCAACTAAGGGCTTGAAGCTGCTCTCTGGGTGCAAATCGTTCTCAGTATAAAAGAAATAAAGTCCCTCACCCACTCCACTGGTTTGCTTTATTATACCTACTCCAAAAATGCCTCAATCATTATAGCTTTACTTAACAAAAAGTCTTCCACCTGCCCCTCTTAGCCCCACCCCAATTAATCACTAACAGATTGGATCTGTTAGTTTAACTCAAAGCCAACTATTTATTTTGCTCTGTATTGTGTGTCTGTCTTGATTAGTCTATAAACTCCAAGGAAAAGGACTCTCTTGTATATTTCTGTGTACACCGTGTAGCACTTTACAGACGAGACAAGAAGAATGCATTTTTTTTTAAAATTTATTTTATTTATGTAGCTCAAGCTTTTCCAGCAGTAGATCAAGGTGAGTTACAATCAGGTACAGTATTTTTCCTGTTCACAAGGGCTTACAATCTAAGAAGCCCTTTTACCAAAGTAGGTTAGACTTTTGTGCTTAGCATGCATTTAGCATGAAAATTAAGTGCAAAGCCTCTGCAGGAACCATCAGGGGTGTGGCCAGAATGTTACCAGCAGATAAGTGGAGGATGTGCACCCTTACGCACAGCTCAGTTACCACAGGTGCACTTCACAACACCTACTGAGGTGGCGTTAGGTACACCCGCACTAAATGCAACATTGCCATCAGTGAGGGGGACATATCATGTGCTGTCAATGTGCTATCCATGCCCACTCTCTTTCCCAACCCACCCATTCATCGCCCCAATGAATGACCGGCAGTTAGAATGCAAATCAGTGCACGGTAACTGTCATGGCCTCACAGTAACAGCACGGGCCCAAGCATAAGGTTATGCAAGACAATTCACAGTAACTGCTTAGCACACTTTAGTAAAAGGGCCCCCAAGTTTGTACTTGAAGCAATGAAGAGTTATGTGACTTCCCCAAAGCCAAAAAAGAGTTCCAGCGGGTTTTGAAACCTAGTCTCTCTGATCACCAGGTTGCTGCTGCTGCACGCCCCCCCCCCCCCCTCCCCGGTTACTTCTCCACTTTGTTATACATTTGGGGCAAAGTTATACATATGTGGAAAAAGTGGATTTCTATGCTTAAAAATAGTACAGAAATTATTTTTTTCACTATACTGTTTCTTCCCAGTTGGTTAAGGTCTGCAGTAAAATAGATTCCCATGAGTTCATAAGACTGGTATTTGCCTATGCCACTGGGCCACTGAGATATTTGTGACAAAACTATAGCCAACATATTTTGCTGTACAGCAGTAAATTGTTCAATAGTCATTTTATAACAAAGCTAGGCAATTTCAGTCCTTAAAATAGTCAGGTTTTCAAGGTATCTGCATTGAAAATACGTACAAGTTGTATCTTAAGGCACTCCCCCATTGCAGGCAAATGCAACATACATATTTAATCATGGATATCTTGGAAAAAAAAAACCAATTGGCTTGTGAAAAGATTGGAGTTGCCTAGTGGTTAGGGGATCTGGGTTCCATTCCCACTGGCACTCCTTGTGGCCTTGGGCAAGTCACTTTGCCAGGCCCTTTCTTCCATGAAAACAGAGGGTAATCTACAACCAGTCATACCTTGCCACGAAAACCCAGGGGCTGCTGGGCCACCAGGAGTCAGTGTTGACTTGAAGGCACTTAAAAAATAATTCTTTTAGACAAACATGAAGTAGGGAGAGGCTCACTTCTCAGTACAAGAGCTAAAAAGTCCTGTCTTGTAATGAAGCACAAACTGACCACCAGAGGCATTTACAATCTGGTGCCAAAATAAGGAATTGTAGCATAATCCTTGTTCCAATTAAGAGTCAAGGCAAAAGCCATGTGCTACTGGGGGCATGCCCAGCAGATAGAACTTTGATAAAGCACAGTTACTTACCTGTAACAGGTGATCTTTGGGTACAGCAGGAATAAGTCTTCACATATGGGTACGTCGGTACCGACGGAGTCTGCGCGGGAACACTCCCCAGCAGGGCCGGATTTACCTTGAGTGAGGCCCTACGCCAACAAAAATTGTGGGCCCCCAGCAGGGGCGGCTCAAGGGGAGTGCGGGGCCTCATTTGTATAAGGGGCCTCATTTGCATAAATATTTGCATAATGTTACCATATACTAACTTTTAGTAAACGTGCCTCTTAATGAGTGTATGGATAAAGAAAGACTAAAAGATTTCTACATTACTATAATCCAGTGCCAACTGCCAGACACATTAGGAACTACTACAAACACTGCCCATTTAGAACCCATAGCAAACCCGCCGTATCCTAACAGCACTACCAGGACTCACAAAGCACCATACTCTACCAATCAAAAGGCAACACTGCAAATATTAAACTAATACATTTCAGAGAACAACAATACATGACCTACTGGGGAAAGAGAACAAGTGGCAATGTCAAATAGGAATTATATAAACAGAACACCTCAGCTCAGTTACACATGCAGAACATAGACCATCACCAAACAAGTAATCACAATTTAGAAACAGGAAGACAATAATTAAACTGGGAATCCCAAAAGCCAAACTTGGAATGTACAACACTGTAGAAATAAAACTATACATTAATTTGCTCTTGTACTAAACAAAGCGCAGACGTTAATGATGCACATTTACCAGAGCTGACATATTCCAATTAATAAATTCAAAATAAAGAGATATTTTTCTACCTTTTGTGCATTTTTTTCAGCTGCAATTGCTCCAGCCACTTTCTTCTGGTTTCTTCATGTCTTCTGCTAACTCTCCATCGTCTGCTGTCCATTTGTCCTTTCTTTTCTCTTCTAGTTTTTTTCCATTCTCTCTCTACATCTGCTTTAACATACTAATCTTTCTCCTTTTGCTCTTTCCTCATTCCTATTTCATCCACTCAAATTTTACCCCTCCATCCTCAATCCCCACTTACTCTCCCAATACCCGGCCAATTGTAGATTTTTTATCCCTCCCACACAAAATATTTTTCCCTTCTCCATTTTACTCTTCCAGCCCCATCCCATTCTAATCCTCCCCCAACATCAGCTCCCTTCTAGTTCCAGCCTCACCCAGCATCCATTCCCTTCTAGTCCCTGCATCAGCCCATTTCCAGTCCTAGCAACCCCCCAACCCAATACCAGTCCTAGCCCCCCATCAGCCCACAGCCAATTACCAGTCTTAACCCCCCCATAGCCCATTACCAGTCTTAACCCCCCCATAGCCCATTACCAGTTCTAAACCCCCCCAACAGCCCACAGCCCATTACCAGTCCTAACCCCATCAGCCCACCTCCAGCCTTAAACCCCGAGCCCATTTCCAGTCCCAGTCCCAGCCACAGCCCCCCCAATAGCCCATTACCAGTCCTACCCCCCCCCCCCCCATCGGCCTAAAGTAAAATTTAATTTTAAAAAAAAACTGCTGGCTGCCGCCGCGGGGCCCCCTCTGCTGCCGCGGCAGCATGGACTGACCAGCGGGGCCCCCTCTGCAAGCTGAATCAATCGGTCCGTCCGTCCCTCCCTCCCTCCGTGCAGGCTTTGAGAGGCACGAAGGGAGAGTGTCTCCCTCGCGTCTGTTAAGCCCGCAGGGGCTGATGGGAAATTTCCCATCAGCCCCTGCGGGCTTAACAGAGACGCGAGGGAGACACTCTCCCTTCGCGCTTCTCAAAGCCTGCACGGAGGGAGGGAGGGACGGACGGACCGATTGATTCAGCTTGCAGAGGGGGCCCCGCTGGTCAGTCCATGCTGCCGCGGCAGCAGAGGGGGCCCCGCAGCAGCAGCCAGCAGTTTTGTTTTTAATTTTATTTTTAAAAAAAAGCTAATTTGTTCGATTTTTGTGGGCCCTTGCCAGCTGTGGGCCCTACGCCATGGCGTACATGGCGTATAGGTAAATCCGGCCCTGCTCCCCAGCGTCCAATTAGAACACTTTTGGGAGCATCCCACCATGCCTGCGTGCTGCCTTCCCGCCTTTCCCAACTGCCTCTCCTCAGTTAAGTTTTAAAGCTGAGACAAAGAGAGAGAGAGAGAGAGGGGGGGGAAAGATAGAGATAGAGAGATACAACTCCTAGGGGAGGTGGGTGGGTTGTGAAGACTTATTCCTGCTGTTCCCAGAGGTCACCTGTTACAGGTAAGTAACTGTGCTATCTCCAGGAACAAGCAGGAATAAGTCTTCACATATGGGGACTCCCAAGCTAAGATGCCTGGAGGAGTCCCAGCATGTTGCGAATCTGAGAAGGCCATGCTATTCGACAGAACCTCAGGCATCCTGGGGATGGAGGGTAGGAGTTGAACTAAAAAGATGTGCTATGGAACAGCTGGACCAAACAGGACACCTAGATAGGAGACCTTGTGTAGATAATATCTAGTAGTAAATATTGAACTGCAATATACCAATATGGACCTCACCTGGAGGTATTGTAAAAGGCTTATGGAGGTTCATATGGATCTGCTAATATGAACCAGAAGAATATCCTCAAGGAGTACCTCAATGTAGAGCAGAGGTAAATAAACTGTGCAAAAGACAGGTTAAGGTCAGAACCTTTAGGGCGAGAAACGTCCCACCGGAAAATGGGGTAGTTCAATGAGGCAGGACTTTTGCAGGAAACGCGGAAGTCCTTATTAGATAAGCCTGAAGCTCTTTTGACCTTAAAGAGACATAGTTCTTATAGGAGAAGAGGGGTATTGAAGACCCCTATATCCAATGACAAAGAAGGACAGAAGTATGAGGCATTGTAGCCTCCTATTTTCTGAAGATTCAGAATGTCCTTCCTAATTGAAGTCACTTAGGAAAAAAGATGGTACATGGAGGACTTCATATGTACCTAACCTGAAGGTTAAGGTGAAAAAACCTTCTAACTACCACAGAGAAGTGGTTGTTTATGTAGAACCCTAAGTATGCTGGAGCAGCATTGATAGGGATAGTGACTATCTGTCAGAGCCCTATAGGAAATATATATATATATATATATATGAACCTAGGCAGACAGATAGACAAAGTATATAGATACATATCCACCTACTATTATATATATATATATGGATATGTGCAGAGAGAAAGATTCAGCTATTAACAAGAAGGGAAATACCTGCTTGAGGAGATGTTTAGAGAATCCATTCTCTCTGGTTATGAGTGGGAGAGCTAAGGGAGTGCTCTCACTGACAAGGAGAAGTCTAGAGTCCTCTAAGAATTCTAGCCCTTGAATAACCAGGAATGGAGGCCTACGTGAAAAAATGCAGAGGATATTTTTAATCCGCAGGCAGTAAGTCTGGATCCTTCCATAACTCCAGTATGGCAGCTGGAGAAGAAGACGCAATGAAATGAGATACCATATTTACCCTTCTATGAGGGCAAAATGAGTATGATGCATTCTTGCGCTCAATATGAATTACCCCATGAAGAATTGAGGGTGGAAGGAAAATACAAGACAAGGACTGGCTGTTACTAAAAGAAAGCCATCCCTGGTGAAGGGGTCCACTGGAGATGTGAACCAACCCAGGGGATTGGATAATTCTTTAGGTCTTCACTTAATTAAAGGTCTGTGTCCTTTATTGAAGAAGGAGACTTTAATGGAAATGGTAAGGGTAGGGAGAACCCAGTAGTCATGACTAGGTAAAGCCCTTCCTAACCATCTGGAATTATTTGCTCTCTAGCAAGGGCCCATAGTGCAGAGCTGCTCTGTACAGATGCAGAGAGCATGTTGCAGGTTGGTTAGAAGAAAAAACTGTCTGTTTGTTTAAGAGCCAGTATGTAACCTGAACTACTCCGCCAAAGCCCAAGGATTGGGGAAGGCTAAGGATAGAAGGTATGCTGATGTGTCTGCAACAATAAAGCCAGAAAAGGTTCTTAGCCTGTCTGGGACTTAGTACTAGGGCCAGAAAGGATTGATATTGGAGATCAGCCCCCAGTTGCTTGGTCAGCAAGTCAGTGGTCTAACCACTAAGAGCCCCTGCACTTCTAACTATTGTTAGGGCAGAACAAATCTTAGGTCCCAAGATTGGAAAAAAAAAAGAAAGACCTACAGACATAAGTAGGAGTGGTAAGACTCCGTCATTGTCTGAGAAGCTGCCACAAAACAAGATTGCAAGGGGGAGACAACTCTGAAAAGAAAACTCAGGGGCTTAGGGATAAGCCCTTCAGTTAAGTGGTATCACTCTTGCAGACCAAACGTCTTAGTAAGAGGGACAGAGTTGAAAAAAAGACTTACGATGGAGTAAATCTTTGAAAAAGTAATATGAGACATGCTGATACAGGAGAAAATGTCAAAGGTAAAGGCATAGCAACCTTATTGACAGCTGTTACTCCTCTGTCTACTTAGGAGGAAGAGGAGTAACTTTACTACCTGTAAAGCATAATCATCTTAAGAAGCTCTATGAGCTAAAAGTAAGGATGTCTCTTTAAAGAGAGACGTGCAAAATTTAGGATGGAACCGATGTAGATGCTTGTAATGAGAAGAAGCAAACTACAGGTTCTAAACCTCAAAACAGGAAAGAAGGATTCAGTGAAAAGTCTATCAGCAACCCTGCGGCTGCTGGGTTTGCTGAAGCGGTTGAGTTTGTGGTTTCTTTAGCCTGGTTTGATGTTTCCCTTGTTTGGAAACAGCTGTATGATGGGTAGAGAATGAATAAAACTTTTTCCCCTTAGGGGAATAAAGTTTGGTAGAAGATTTCCTACCACCTGGGATAGAGGAAGGTGTTGACAATCCTTTGAAAGCAATAGTGTCAGTGGTTAACTGAGCAGCTTGGCGTAAAGTCTCTTTGTTAAAGAGATTCTCCCCAGTACAAGGAGTATTTCCCAGCCTTTCTTATACCCATTTATCCAAGTCGGAAGCTTGGAGCCAGGCCATGCGTCGTGCCCCGATGGCTATAGCAGACGTTTTGCTAACAGACTCAAAACAGTCCAGGGTAGCACGAGTTAAGAAACCTAGAGATATTTTGAACATGACTAACCAGTAAAGAGTAGTCTGCTCTTTTGTGATCTTGAAGAAAAGGAGTCAAAAACAGTAAACTGTTGGTGACCTCTTCAAGAGATTGTCCCATATAGAAAATATATGAGAGAATTCTTGTTGAAAATATGGATGCCTGGAAGCTTTTACGTCCAAAGGCATCTAAAGTTCTAGACTCACGATCTGGCGGATAAGAAGAGTGCCTTTTAGCACTTTCAACACGCCTCATTGCTGATTCCACAACAATAGAATGATGTGGAAGTTGAGTCTTTTGAAAACCTGGAGAAGGGGGCACCTTGTACAGAGAGTCAGTGGCCCTTGAAGGTGGGGATACCTTTAAAGGAGTTTCCCACATTCTAAGTAAAAGATCCTGTAAGGTTTGATGCAAAGGAAGCATGATGACCTTCTTTGGATTCTCAGGGATATGCAGAAGCTCTGAATCCCCTGGTGCAGGATCTTGATCAGGTATAGAAATGGTAAGTAACCTTGCCATATCAAGCAGGAATGCTTGAAAAGAAATTTCCCCAGAAGGGGATCCTCTATCATGAGGAGTAAAAGTTAGATCTGTTGAAGATCTAGTCTTGGCACTAATGGATTGATCCATTGGAGTACAAGACCGGAAAGGGTGGAGCATCGGATTGTCCTGAAAGGATAGTTGTCGGTACCACTCGAGGCCGGTGCCGCAACAAATCGGTGGAAAACTATCCATGCCAGGGATGGATTCCAAACTCGGTACCGAAGGAAGCGAGCTTGTGGAAGTAAGCATGGAAGGCACCGGTACCGATGCAAACGTAGAAAGCGGTACCGGCAGTGGTATCACAGCCGGTACCGATATCAGAAGATCAGTCTGAGGTGACTAACGGTACCAAAGGTACCGAGAGCAGCAGACTTTGATCTCTGGGACAATGTCTTTGGCACCGTCTGAGGTCGGTACCGAGACGAGTCCGTACCCAATCGTCCAGGCTAGAGATCGATTCTAGACTCGGCATCGAAAGCAGCGAGTCTATCGAAACAGACCTGGAGGGTAGCGACGTGGATACCAGAATCGATACCGATGCTGGAAGATCGGTCTGTAGCAACTCTAACGGCACCGAAGATACCGAGAGCTCTAGACTGCGATCATCGGTGTGGAATGTTTCATCCAACACCATTGCCGATGCTGGGGTACCGGCACCGCTCAAAGCGGATACCACCACCGAGCATGGCTCAGGTATGTTCGCAGAGGTAAAAACCCCGGGAACCACCTGAAACCCCGTTAATGCTTTGGAGGCCGAAGACTCCCGCCGGGGTTTTAAAGCCAATTTGTCCTCGAGGGCAAGGCCAGAGGCATCTCGATGGTGAACATGAGATCTACCACCCGAGGACTGGCTAGTCTTTACAGACTTTTGTTTGGTTACCTGATCCTGTGAAAAAGAAATTGTAGCTGGTACCCTCAGGACTGATGGGAACCGCGTATCGAGTTGAGCTCGATGCTGAAGACTTCTTCTGGAAATACTACTGCAGGAGGGACACTCCAGCGGATAGTGGTCAGGACCCAAACATGCGAGGCACCAGTTATGGGTGTCTAAAACTAATTTGGTACCGCCACAGTTGAAACATGTCTTAGGGATAGTGGCTGGCGTTTCCATGAAGGAAAGTGGAGAGGCCTAGCAGGCCAAAAAAAACATCAGGCACTAAACAGGGAAAAAAATTCCCTACAAAAGAAAAAATTTGTAGGAGAAAGAAAGAAGAAAACACCGGCGGTACCGGTGCGTCGAGGGAAGGCAGACGCGACCACAAGAAAAAACAAAAATAAAGGAAGAATTTTCTGCAGTGACAGGAGTACGTTCTGCCGGCTCTGCGGAAAAACGAAAACTGAGGAGAGGCAGTTGGGAAAGGCGGGAAGGCAGCACGCAGGCGTGGTGGGATGCTCCCATAAGCATTCTAATTGAATGCTGGGGAGCGTTCCCGCGCAGACTCCGTCGGTACCGACGTACCCATATGTGAAGACTCATTCCTGCTTGTTCCTGGAGATTGTAGACAACACAGCCCGACAGCACCATGAATCCACCTAATGCTGCCCATTGAGGTGGTGTTATCTGCACTCACGCCATCTGCAACTTTGACAGTTATCACATGCTCTTGATGGTCGCAGTCACCACACACTGCAGATAGGCCCACCCTCTGCCCATATCCCATCCACTCTGGCAGTTACTGCAGTTTCTGCAAATAGTGCATGCTATTGGAGCATGTTAACAATACAGTGCTTTTCTGGTCTATCTTTGCATAAGAGGTAGCACAGCTTAGTAAATATGCCCCTAAGCCACAAGATTTTATCTAGATAAGGAGGAGCCAGGACTGAAAAGGGCAGGGTGTGGAGCAATAACTAGCCATTTAGTGGTGATATTCAGCCACTAAATAGATAGTTATCCATTTAATTTAGGACAAAAAGTAGGCCTAAACTAATTTAATAGTCACCACGGCAGACACTGCCTATACATAAAGTTAAGGGAACTGGATTTATCCTATGCCTCTCTCAGAAGTTTAAAGGTGAGAAGCCGGTGCTCATTGCCCCAGCTCAAAATCAGGCCCATAGAAAATGCATGCAGAGATTTCCCTCTCATCACAATCCATCATCAAGCTTTTAGAATAATAGGACTAGGATGCTAATGCTGTTAACAGACATTGGGGCATGTTTACAAAAGAGTACGCTGGTAGTGCACATCAGGGCTATGAAACAGCACAGAAACCTTGCTAGCTGGCATGAAGGTACATTTACCACCACCTACTGAGGTGGCATTAAATGCACCTGTGCGAATAGCAACATTTATGGTTAGCGCATGCCCAAAATGCCCATGCTAACCATGATGCACTGTCAATGCCCATGTTGCGCCCTTAACCTGCCCAGTCCCCACCCAATTTCACATTATCCAGTTAGTGTGAGATTTTCATTGTGGGGCCCCATGCTAACTTTTAGCTTAGCATACTTGCTGCATGCTAAACAGTTGGGGCAGTTTAGTAAACATGCCTCATTATTAGAAATTAGCTCTCACTTCATAAATGGTACCGGAGGTAAATGGCATCAACATATGGCATGTTAACATGTGCTTTTTAGTAAATCTAGGCATGTGTCTTCCTCATAAAATGGAAATAATTAGAGGCTAAAACAGCATTAGTAGCCTCTACTTAGAGAAAACACCATTTATTTATTTTTTTTTACATTTTTAATTTTAATATTTTTAATAGAATGCAGACTGTAACAACATCTGTCAATCCAAAGAAGCAAAAATACAGCGAACAGAATACTCTTGAAGGGAAAGAAGAAAATTATATATAAAAATCAGCAAATGCCTACTTTAAGGAGTCTACAAAATGAAGATCCATGATCCAGAATAAGAAAACCTCAGTATTTGAAGATAGACCGCGAGGCAAAAAAGAAAAATTATAAACCTACATACATTATTTCTATTGCAACACTGAAATAGATTGTTGATAATATTGAATGAATCTTCCAAACAGAAGACAGAAAAATCATTACAGACAGCTTCCTGAAACTCCTGTCATCTATGCAGCAAGAAAACATTTAACAGATCAGGATCGCAGATGAATGATGCTCATCTATAAAGTCTGAACTTGGCAGAAAGCATTCATGAAAACTGTGTTCCTAAGTCTGGAACTTCCAGTCATGCTTCCAGGAAGTTACTTTCCCTGAGTGCCCAGTACCACTATATCTGAAAATATTTCAGCCGACACCTCCCCCTAAAAAAAGACAGTATCTTTAGAATAAAAAGTATTGCTTTAGAACAGGATCTTGATTTAATGATGCATCTCTAATTAAAATAATTCTTCTGCAATACAAGTGGTGAACCAAAACTTTATCACATAGAGGGGATGAGATAAAAAGGATTCCCTAAATCTTAACTTTTCCCCTTTGTTTATTTCTTCCTGATCTGAATAAAACAAACATAATATACTATAGTAACTGGAGGTAACAGTTAAAGCTTCAGAGAGTACAGTATGTGTACCGAGGTGTGACATGCATTGCAGAGAGGCCTCAAGTCTTTGCTGGTGGGAAGGGGGAGGAACCCCCCCCCCCCCAGACTGTTCTGCTTTATGTTAGGGGCCAACCCCCCTCCCCCCTTTAAGAATACACCTGGGAGCCAAAGGTGCTAACATGCTCTCAGGTAGAAACATAACGCCAGCTTTAAGCTGATCTTATTTTTACAGGAATACTGTGTTATTTTATTTGCATAATAATGAGGTGTTTTGCATGCATTTGCATCTCACTCTTAATCAGTGCATGTTGGGGTAAAATAATGCACAATTTTGTCCTTTAAAGCATGTTTCCTTCTCACACTTAACCTCTAAAGGGGCATGTTTACTAAAGGATTTAATGCGCGTTAATTTCATTAACAGGTGTTAAACTTTAGTAAAGCTGCCCTAAAGGCAGTACTCTTTTCAGCACTTAAGGCTAAAGAGCTACTTCCTCTGTAGGGCATTGTGCAAATGCTAGTGCTAAGCTCCTTGTTTGGGTCTTAGCACTTTGTCAATAAGCTCTGAAGAATACACGGAAAAGTTGTGACAAGCGTCAGCTGTCACAGCTCCGACCGACAAGAAGTCAGAGTCTTCCTAGGTCAACTGGACACAGGTTAAAGTGGATTGTAAGAGTGCTTTAAAGCAAAGATACGTTTCATCTTTCGGCATGGAAAGTTGTTAAAACTACTAAATCCTCAACAAATTAATATAGAAGGTACAGTAAAGACTAAAGCAATGCAACCTTGAAACGCTCACACGTACTCTCTTGAAAGCTCGGAATGCCAATGTATTCTGTTAAACAAAGTAACTTTGGTAGTGTATCTGAAAACACTGAAAAGAATCAAGTAAAAAGATCCACTTACAATATTTCAACATAGCTAACACTAAGTGTAATAATTCTGTATTTTCTTGTATGAAGTCCCATTTTCACAAAACCTTTTATAGCTTAAAACATTTCATTGCAAAACATTCTATATGTTTTTGTATAATGTCAAGCACTTTTGATAGCATTCAATGGAGACGAAGCATACAAATGCATTTTCTTATGTTATTCTTTTCCTA
Organism: Ichthyophis bannanicus; assembly: GCA_033557465.1. Taxonomy (NCBI): domain Eukaryota; kingdom Metazoa; phylum Chordata; class Amphibia; order Gymnophiona; family Ichthyophiidae; genus Ichthyophis; species Ichthyophis bannanicus. The sequence continues at coordinate 545,895,719 of CM066036.1, read as the reverse complement.
TGGCCACATTTTATTTTAAGTTGCAAAACTCCCTTTACCTGGCTGCAATCTGTTATGACGTGTGCAACCGAGTTTAAAACCTTCTCTGAACATTATCATACATAGCTGAACAAGAAATCGTCTTAAGATCAACACCACAGCAAATGTCACCTGCTGGTTTGGCCATAGGAAAGAAAATCTATAAAGAAATGCTGATAAGCAGTTAGAAGTACTGCTTCTAAACTTTCCAGGGCTTGGCCACAAACTTTAAGCCACTTGAATTGCCTGAAATAAGCTTGAATGCAGCCGTTTTCAGCAACATTTTCAATAGAGCTACACTTAATGCAGCCTTGAACATTATTCTTGTAGTTTGGTAAAGCACAACAGACAAAGCATATTTCACTTTTGATTACTAAATGAAACTTAGGGCCAAGAATCATACATACTACAAGAATCAAACAATAGTGTGCTGAAATAGCAAAACTAGAGGCCTGATGTACTAAAGAATTTTCCCAATTATGCCTGTGGGGAAAAGGTTTAGTGCATTGTTGCTACATGGGTAGAAGCAATCTTAAGGAACCTACAAGCAATGGGATAACTACAGCACAGAATACCCATCCTTGCTTTTTACAAAACTTAATTGCCAGTTAAGGCATTTTCAGACAAGCCTGCGATCAAAGTCTGCGGCACGCTTCAGCCTGATGAAGCCCCCATGGAAACACTGAAAGTAATTCATACATCAAATCTTGTAGCCCAGTCCCCAGAACTTCAGATTCACACATGATGAATCTTTATTTTGGTTTCCAAGGGACTGCACGAAAAGGAGAACCAGTAATATTTTGATGAAAAGCGTGAAGGGGCTAATATGTGCTGGATCCGAAATCGCTGTAATTCCATTCGCATAATTGCTCATTTATTAAAGTTTTGTGGCAATTTTGCACTGGTGCCTCCCCACCCCCCATTCAAAATAAGGGGATGCTTTCCTTCTTAAACCCGGTACGATTTTTGCAATAAAGCAAAATGTAGAAAAAGAAAAAGCCACAACTTTAATAGACGAGCTTTGTTTTTATCAGGTGAGATGGAGGGAAAGCTCTGAGCTTGTCTGTTCCAAGCACATCTTAAAACACCAGGGAACCCCTAGGAGGTTACTGGATTAGTCACAGTGATTTGCTACCAATTTCTCATCACAGGGCTCTTTCCAATTCTACTCCACTCAGTACGACAGTCTTTACTTTCATAAAATAAATTTTACAAGACCCCCGGGAGCTCTCTCCAGTATAGCACTGATTAGTCTGAGCGAAACGGCAAGTGTGCCCCACATCTTGGAGGTCACAATGAAAAGTGTCAGATGCACTGATTTTTTTTCAAAGCAGAAACCAAAATGCAGAGATTAAGCCCATAATGAGGAGGAAGCCCTTTCCTTCCCCAAACCCAAAAGGAAATGCATAATCCACGAAACAGCCCTAGAAACATCTGTCGGCACTGTAAAGTAGTTCATGCAATCATGAAAAATAATACTAAAGAAAGTCGGCAAATACCAGGGTTTTGTTGCCATTCTTGCTGAGGGGACCTCGGAAAACTCCCTTGATGTTGCGAAAGTGCCCATTGCTGAGGTGCGTGGAGCTAATAACGATGTAGTAACACTCCATAGGACGGCCGTGGCTCCCGTGCATGCAGTCCTGACAAGCAGCAAAGCGCTAAAATCAATTCAGAAATAACGCGATCTCTAGAACTAACGGGAGCAACTCTCTCCTTTCCGCCCAAACTCCCGGCAAACACAGGCGTCGCCACAGGAGGGGAGGGAGGGGGGCAACGAGCGCTGCAAAGCGCCGGACCCACTCCGTCCTCGCGTGGCTTCAGCACTCGCTCCCCCTCCGCCGGCCGCGCATAAGAGAACAGCCGGCGTTGGAGTGACAGCAGGACCTGGAGCGCCCGCGGGTGCCACAATCGGGGCCTCGGAGCTCGCTCTGCCTTCTGCCGCCTCCCGCAGCTCATTGGTTCTCCGGAGCAGAGCGAGCCAATGAGGGACCAGGGGGCGGGAGATGCCGCGGGTTGCTCAAGAGCTCTCTCCTCGCTAGTGTGGCCGCTCCGGTACTGCAGTCCACCCAGCGCTTAATGTCGAGAGCGGCGCGGCGAGGTCGAAGCTGTGTTTAAACGTGTATGCATTGCTTCTACTTTTGACTTTGTTTAATGCTGAAATTTTCTGCATATATTTTGTCTGTGGTTGTGCCCTTGGTCTCTAAATCACAATATTTCATATACTAAGCAGCAATTACTTACGCATGCATCCACTCCTAGAAGTGCTTCACTCATAAAGGCAAGACTGCCTAAGTATTTAGTGGTATCAACAGATTTAGAGATTCTTCTGAATAAGGGATATCGAATTTATTTCCTTGCCAAGAAAACCCAGGGGCTGCTGGGTCGCTAGGAGTCAGCATTGAATTGATGGCACACAAAAAAAACTATTTCCAATATACATCCTGCCTTTGCCCAAAAGCTGTCCGAGATTCATTTAAGACCAATATAAAAGAAATATAAACGACAGGAAATAACATTTGAAATAGGTATAATAATATGATCTGAAAATATCAACCTATAAAACTGTGTCAAATAAAACATGAAAAAGCACAGGCAAAGACCAATAAATCAGCAAGGCCATTTTTAAAAATGTCTGTTCAGGAAGAGAGTTCTGGTCAAAATGAAAGCCTCCACTGTGTACTTTTATCCAGGTCAGGATGTGCGCGGTTACCCCTGTAGTTTTATAAAAATAAGTAGGTGTGATTGTGTCCTATCTGGCACACAGCGGGGCAGCCATTTCACACGTTTACACATGCACACAAAGAGTGGCTTCAACTTGGCAACTTCCACATATAAGTACCTGCACCTACACGTGGAAGCGCTAATTATGCAACTTCCTTCTGTAATTATGGGCACAAATTATGAGTGGAGGAGTGGCCTAGTGGTTGGGGCAAGGTACTTCAGGCCAGAAGGTCGGGGGTTCAAATCCCACTAGAGGACAGCAACCTTGGGCCGGAAGCACTGGGGTTTCTAGTCCCACAGGTGCTCCTTGTGGTCTTGGGCAAGCCACTTAACCCTCCATAGCCCATGTTCCCTGTAAAATAGTTATCTCCAAGTTATAATGCCCTGTTCAATGTAATTTCAGTTTGTTCAATGTAAACCGCACTGATGCAGAATAGCGCGGTATATAAGAGAATGTAAATAAAAATAAAAAAATGAATACGGAGGGTAATTTTATAACAGTGCTTAGGCTAAGGCAGCCAAAATGTGCCTATTTTAATGTAAATGGTAGAGGTCGCACTTTCAGCTCAAGCATGCACGTTTACACCTACTCTATAGTGGATGTAAGTGAACGCATGTTAAATATGCAAGTGTGCATGGAAATTATTTTATAATCAACTTGCATACTTGTGAACGCCCATGTGCTGCCCAGATCACTCTACCAGCAAAGTCCGTGCATTCATGCCACTGCGTGTACTTTTACACTGGTCAGTATTTTATAAGAGGCAATTAATGCACATAAACTGCCACAATACATGCCATAGTGGAGCCATTTCATAAACTTAGATGTGCAAGTGTTACAACTAACTAGCAAAGCCCCCAAATGTTTTCTAAACTTTTGAGAGGAAATTAAAAATAAGGTTTTAAAAAAATCAAATCTGTGTTTGCTTCTGAACTGGTGCAAAAGCCCAGGGGAACATCTTTTTGCCAATGAAGTGCATTCCCTCTGCAAGATGGGGAATACACATGCAGAGTGTTGGCCCTTGAAATCTCTGTCTGGTGTGGATCTCCATATATAAATAATGACATTCTGAAATCACCATATGCATGTGTAAACGATTTGCATGTTCATTGTTAAGTCCAGTGTCGGTCCTGCCTGCACTGCACAAATTTGTTTTCTGTAAACGGCGCTGATTTTAAAGAGCGAGGTATAAAAAAGGCGTTAAATAACATAAATAAATAAATAAAATACCACTATTTACATATGGGGGATGCTTTCAAAATGACCTCCATGTTTCTGCAGCGACATAGGTGGCGGAAAGGGGTGGTCCATTGTAACCATGGCCCGACCAGTACTTTATTTGGCCTCTCTGACCAACAGATGTGTCCTGCCCAAGTGAGATACTGCTACAAATGTTTTTTTGGCAGATTTCTAACAGAAACAATGAAGGGTCTGTCTACTAAGCTGTGATAGGCTTTTACAGCTAACACAGAGTGTTAGTGCAAATAGCACCACGTTAGCTGCAGAAGTCATGCATTATCTGTTGGGTGCGTGCACTTCATGTCCCCAGTAGACAACACAGTGAAGATGCAGAGATCATGGTACAGTTACTGAGGTGGCATTAGTGGCACCCACAATGTCTGCACAACCAGTGGTTACCATGGACTGCCAACATTCGTGGTAACCTCTTGTTGCAGATGCACCAACTTTCTACCCACACTCCTCCCACTCAAGCAACTTACACACAGTCTGCATGTAGCACAGGAAACCACTGCGCTATCTGCAGTTACCCAGCATTACCTGTTAACATGACACGCTTTTTCTGTGCTATTGGCACATTGACAGCTAGTGCACCTTAATAGACAGACCCCTCAGTGCTCTTCCAAGATAAGTGTAAAATATTTCTAGAAAAATGTATTTGGATATTAAAGTCTATTATTTGCCAGTATGCATTAGGGAGGGGTTTTTTTTTTTTGGGGGGGGGGGTTTGAACACTATGAAGGTTACTTTAGACACCTTATTCTGGCATTTACATGTGAAAATATGGAGTGGAGGAGTGGCCTAGTGGTTGGGGCAAGGTACTTCAGGCCAGAAGGTCAGGGGTTCAAATCCCACTAGAGGACAGCAACCTTGGGCCAGAAGGACTGGGGTTTCTAGTCCCACAGGTGCTCCTTGTGGTCTTGGGCAAGCCACGTAACCCTCCATAGCCCATGTTCCCTGTAAAATAGTTATCTCCAAGTTATAATGCCCTGTTCAATGTAATTTCAGTTTGTTCAATGTAAACCACACTGATGCAGAATAGCATGGTATATAAGAGAATATAAATAAATGGCATGCATATGCAAATGGTGATTTTAGAACAGGCTTAATTTACGTGCAAATTTCCAAATAGCCTATTGCAAAGGGGCATGTCTGGGGTGCAGTTTGGCATTCTAACTACATTTGTTTGTTTGCAGCTTTTCAGAGACCTCCTGCATTTCTTGAAATTTGGAACACTACACTATTTGATAGTGCCAACTCTTGATGCAGTATTAGGAAACTTGATATTGGGTCGGGTTGGATGGAAGTTTATTTGTTTGTTTTAGACTACGTGTGCAGCGGATGGTGTTTCAGATAAGTGCTTTGTTATAATGGAATTCTCATAATGGAAGTTCTGCCGGCTGCTTTTTGAAGATTGATACAGCAGTGTTTAGCTGTGCTGCTAAACTTTCTAGTGCAGTTTTTGATGTGTTTGAAACTTTTGCACTTTGACACTGGACACAAACTAATATAAATTATATGAGACTGATGATGGATATATGTCTTCCTCTTTAATTTGTTTAGAAGGGGCAGTTTGCCAATATCTGATGATGCCTTTCAATTATTTTCTGACACTAGGTCTTATTTTTTCTGATTATTTATATTTCCTTTGTCGTTTTGGTTATTTTCTGCTGGTACATACAGGTTGTTAAAAAGTGCTCATCTCAGCCAGCCCTTTACTGGAGGGATTGAGGGTTATCTTCCTTAATATCCTATTGTTTATTCACCCTCCCCCCCCTCAAAAAAATCCTTCTAATTAAATAAAGACAGAGACCTCTGTAGTTAATTAATGGCATTTATTTATATTTACTTGTATTAAGCTCACACCTTTCCAGTAATAGTTCAAGGTGAGTTGCATTCAGGAACAGTATATATTTCTGTACCCCGAGAGGGCTTCCAATCTAAGTTTGTACCTCAGGCAATGAAGGGCTACGAGTAAGTGACTTGCCCAAGGACACATAAGTATAGGTTTGCAACGGCCCATATATACATGTAAGTGTCGGTACTTACACATGTAAGTTGTAAAATAGCAAAAAATAACAATTTATACGTGTCAGCACTTACACATGTAAATCGCCACTATTTACACTTGCACCCCTCGGTACCTCGCCGACTGCATTTCACGGTATACTCCTCACCGGCTGCTCCATTCCACTCAAACAAACCGTTTAACTCTTCCTTCTCCCTCACAAGCCCGTCTGGAACAGACGCGGCATTCAGCTTGGTTTTTCCTTGGCCCTTCACTCTGGAATACACTTCCCACTCCGTTACGCCTAGAATCATCCTACCCTCAGTTTAAATCCCTACTAAAAACCTACCTATTCCAGAAAGCTTTTGACCTCCCCCCTGAAGACCCACCCTGACTGCCTTCGTCTGCGTGTCTAACCAAGTACTGTCTATGTCTGTTTTACATGTATCTGTATACCCTGGTTTGATTATTGTTAATTTCTTTTTGATTTGTTATGATTTGTTGTATATTGTTAACATCAGTTGTGTCAAACTTATTATGAGATATTGTTTGGTGTTCTAATTTGTTCACTTTTCTTTAAACCCTCTTTCCTGTCTTAAACTTGGCGTTCTTTTTCCTGGATTGTAGTGTTGATCAAATTTTATTGTACACCGCTCAATGCGCTGCCGTAGCGGTATATCAAATTTTAATAAAGATAAAGATAAAGATTCCTCTGCTGATTTTTCCCACATGTAGATATAAAATGGCTCCTCATATCGACAGATACACATGCACTCCTGCAGCTTCCTATTCATATTTTAGAAAAGGCTCATTTGTTAGAGCATTTTCTAAAATACCATCAGAATCCTGAACATCCCAACCTTGACTGCTCAATTCAGATCTCCACCTACTATTTAAAATTTGCTTTTTGGTGTTCCCATAAACAAACCTGACTCTGGAGATTTTTGACATGCTGAGTGTTTTTTTTTACAGACAAGTTCATATTGGTTTTAAATATAGAGACTATGTGGATGTCACTGCTTTGAGCAGCAGCACCATCCAGTGTTCCTACTAAAGTACTGCATTATAATCTGGACAGTATCTAGGTTTTCCAGAAGAGGGTAGGTTACATTCTATTCAATTACATGATGCTGGGAGGAGACTCCTCTGGGAGGAAAAGATACAGGACCTATTTAAACCACTCCCAAAGGCAGAACCCTTGCACACAACTACTGCACCATGCACCATATGAGGTAATTGCCCCCTGGGGGGGGGGGGGAGACTGAAAATGACTAACTCTGAATTCCTCTTTTATTTTATTAACAGTTTTTTTAATACTGTTTTATCATTTCAAAGCGGTTTATACTTTAACTTAAACATGTACATTAAACAGGGACATTGATAATTTGGATTTTTTTCTGTGGCAAGGGAGGGTTAAGTGACTTGCCGAAGGAGTGCTAGTGGGAATCAAGCCCTGGTCTCTTGGTTCCCAAGCCAGAGCTTTAACCATTCGGTGACTACTCCATTCACTTTAAGAAGATCAATAGGCATAGGAGCAGAGAAATAGAAAGCAAGGAAAAAGGGACTGACTGTACAAAATCTGCCAGCACCTTCTGGCTTAATTAGAGTGGAGCCCTGCCTGTGTAATTGACCTAGAAACCATCCACTCAAAAAAGACACAGTGAAGAAACTCCAAGACATCTCGATGATAAAGAAAGATATGAACTGGGAACATCTGTAAAACAGTTCCAGGGACCTACATTTTCAGAGGCTACTAGCTATAAAAAAGGAAGAATCAAGGAACTCTTCAGTGAACAATGACACCACAGCCAGGAGTGTCCCCAGAACAATTTCAGGGACCTGTGCCTGCATCACCATCAGCTTTAATAAACATAATAAACATTAGAAGTCCAGAAGTGGAGAAACTTGAATTTAAGTTCCAGCATTAGAGAGAGTTTTTCAGGGACACTTATTCTATATTTGCTGAGGGCCTGTCTGTGTTCTAGTGTGACCAAGGACAGGCATTCTGTTCAAGATTGTTCACTTTTCACAATTGCTGTTATGATGCTGCCTTTCCTACATAGGGCCCTTGTGTGAGTTTTGAATGTTAATGCTGGCCTGGTAGATTTGCTCTAAGTCTCAAGTGATGTTTTCATAGTTTAATTCACAATATTCCTGGTACTGAGGTTTGTGTTGCTGTTACTGAGATGTCACTATTTTCAGAAATTTCTTTTTTGTATGATAAGATTTATAGAGAAATGCCCTAGCCCTGCTCTGTAACTAGTGTTGGCAAAGTGGCCAGGGGGTTCTTTGGCTGCCAGCATGTAATTTCTGGGGGAATGGCCTGAAATGCAGTTATACCACTTTTTTTCAGATTCCAGAGTAGTAGGGTTGTTCACTTTAGTCCTTCTTCCCAGACAGCCTACAGGAAAGAGGAAGGGATGGGTTGAACCTGGAGCAGAGCAGTCGTCCTGATCCAGCCCTTCGCCTCCTGTTACTCCTGCCTCTGGCCTGTCCCCTTCCCCAGTTCCAATTCCATTTTATCTACAACATTAAGCCCTGATGTATGCAGAATATGTATTTGAATTTAATACCGTATGGGGGATCATATATGTGTTGGAGAATTGAGAAGACTGCAGAGGGATTTTGGATTTAGCTCATGCTTTATTCACGAGCAGCTCAAGGTAAGTTACATTCCAGTACAGTCCTCTCCTGTCCTTTGGAAGGCTTAGAGAGGGGGGCCTGAAGAGATAAACCTCTTATATTCCTGTCCTCCTTGATATAGCTTGTAGTTGCTATAGCCTGTCCTGCTGCCTTCACTGCAGCTATTGGAGTAGGGAAGGAGCATTAGTCAGGATAGGGCAGAGCCTGGGGAGTGGCAGGTGATGGATTTTTCTCTTTCAAAAAGCTGGCACCTTAATTCCTTATGTTTCTATTATCATGGAACCCAGTGCAAGAATCAGGATCACTGCAGGATCTGTGACAGGCTAGCTTTCTTCTTATTTCAGCCATTACTTGAAAATCTCCTCCAGACCTAGGGCTAGTCAAATGGACCAATTTGTAGATAAATTCACTCTTGTAAAGTTTCTGTGGGCCCGATATTGAACTGCCCTGATCTTCGAAGGGCTATGCGCCAACGGGCACATAGCCCTCCCCACCGACCTCCAAGCCAGATATTCAATGCCAAGGCACCAGCATTGAATATCCAGTGATCGCTGCCAAAGGCAGCAGCGATATTGACTGCTGCCTGGTTAGTGATCGGCACCTTAAAGATAGGCGAGGGTTTTCCTCACCTATATTTAGAGCTCCGATTGCTAACCAAGCAGCAGCCAGTATTGGTGCTGCACTGTTTTCGCCAGTCTCCACCTCTGCTCCACCCCAAACCACCCCCAACACGCCTTGATGTTAACCGGATAGCATAAGGGTGCTTAGGGACTTAGCTGGGGATATTCAGTGGCATTAACCATGTACCGTAGGTGCCATTGAATATGCCCAGCTAAGGCATTTACATGGTTTAATGGGCTTTAAACTGTGTGAATGATTCATTTTTAAAAAGGTATTCTTGAGGTTGATGTTTGGGTTTGCATTTATATACACACTTGAAAATTCTTGCATATGTGTGTAATTTAATTCAGAAAGTTTGTGTGTTCCAAAGAGCATATTGTAAATATAATCTCATAGTATTCCTGGGGTAATTCTGTAAAGCAAACTTTTGCTTCAAAAATCCATGAAAGTCCATACAGAGGAAAACATGTATATACGTACTTCTTATCTGTGTGCACAGTTGCAAAAGTGCCTCCTAAATGTGTCATAAAAGTTGGAGATGATAAATTATTCTGTATGTGTATATAACTAAATAAGATGGGGGTGATATGCAAAAGCACATTTACGGTCAGCATTAGCAGAGATGATGGCAGATTATGGGGGAAAAGAAAAGAGAAGAGGGGAAGAGGAAAAACCAGGAAAGACCAGCAGAGGGGAGGGAAGGGGATACAGCAGAGTGAAGAGAACAAGAAGAGGGTAGAGTGGATGGAATGAGAAGTAATAAATGGAAGAAAAGAGGACGAGAAGAAGGGGGTAAAAAAGGAAGAATGATGCAGCCTCTCATTTCATTATCACATCAGTTATGTTTATATAAAGTTTTCAGAGTTTATTACTGCTCTTCCTTCTTCCTCATTCTGTTCCTACTCCTTCTCCATCCTTGTTTTCCTCTCTTTTGTTCTCACCTCCATACTTTCCACTCTCTTCCATTAGCATGAGCAGGAGAGCATGCTTCTCCTACAATGACCCAATCAGTAGCAAGAGACAAGGAAGTGGTTGCAGGTAGGAAAGTGTTAGCCACAACAATCCTGCTGCTGCCCACTCAACATCTCGTTTTTCAAAGATATAGTCAGTACTAAGGACTAGAAATTTATTTAATTACTTTATCACATTATTTTATATACATCACCTTTCACAACTGGTGACATCAAAGTGGTTTATAAAACCTTGTTAGAAAACACTAGATGCAGTGGTGGGGCATGGAGAACATATCCCATGCATCCTCTTCCCACTCAAAGCCATTCAAGAAGTTAGTTTTGTCCTTTTGTCCCTACGGATAGCCCCAAATAGGAGCTAGCTTGGTCCTTCCTCCTCTTTTCTTCCATAGCCCCATGCAGATTGTCCCATCTTTATTCATTAGGTCTTTGAAAGGGTGAGGGGTAGGTGAGCATAAAAGGGAAAGGGAACAGATGAAACAGAGTGTAGAGAATGGAGTAACCAGAGGTCAGCCCATGCACGAAAACATCAAGTAACCCCATCTGCTCTATGCAGAAGAAGATTTCAAATCACCAAAGAAAACCCAGCACAAGGTAAAAAATCAAACCAAACACATAACCCTGGCACAAACCTCCGTATGATATAGCAAAATTGTAATGAATATAAGATTGCTTATAAGAAATTTTATCTTTTTGTTGGAGTGACCATACAAAAGGGGAAGGAACTAAAACCCGCCCCTCGCCGTGGTCATTCCGTTTTAATCATTTATTCACTTGAAAAAAATCAAAAGCTTAGCTTCATCCTGAGCCACAACCACTGCAGAATTCATGGAACGAACACAACGTGCCACGTTTCGGGCCAGTCAAAGTCCAATGGCCCTGCATCAGGTGGAAAGAATGAATTCCAAAGTAATGGCTTCTTTTTGTGAAGAACTAAACGGTCAGGCTTAAAAAGGCAGCGTGTGACGTAAATTGCAGAGTCAAAAGATCATCAGCCAATCAGCAGTCAGATCGTTGCAAACAATGACAATTGGGGAAACCCCACAATCAAAGGAACCCCCAGCGTCATTGAGCAAACCAATGTGTGAAGGTACGGCTTAGAGAACATGCTTCCCGATTATGGACTAAAACCCTGACGGCACCTATGGTTGAACACTGTCTGCAAGAAGGGCATTTATTTCATCAATTGCAATGGCGGGTTTTGGATTTTGTTCCTTTGGACCCCAGAGGAGGAGATCGGGTTGTTAAATTACAGCGATTAGAACAGTGCTGGATATTCCGTTTAAGGACTGTTTCCCCTCGGGGATTGAATGCCTCTGTTGAATGGCACACTTTGCTCTGATGTAGGATTGCCTTTTATGGTTTGCTCAATGACGCTGGGGGTTCCCTTGATTGTGGGGTTTCTCCAATTGTCATTGTTTGCAACGATCTGACTGCTGATTGGCTGATGATCTTTTGTCTCTGCAATTTACGTCACACGCTATCTTTTTAAGCCTGACCGTTTAGTTCCACCTGATGCAGGGCCATTGGACTTTGGCTGGCCCGAAACATGGCACGTTGTGTTCGTTCCATGAATTCTGCAGTGGCTGTGGCTCAGGATGAAGCTAAGTTTTTGATTTTTTCAAGTGAATAAATGATTACAACGGAATGACCACGGCGAGGGGCGGGTTTTAGTTCCTTCCCCTTTTGTATGGTCACTCCAACAAAAAGATAAAATTTCTTAAAATTTCTTATAAGCAATCTTATATTCATTACAATGTTGCTATATCATACGGAGGTTTGTGCCAGGGTTATGTGTTTGCTATGCAGAAGAAGAACAAGAAAACCAGCCTGCTGCAGCCTTGTAGCCACGGTAGATGGCAAAGATGGAAGATGCAAATGTCTTTGAAGAAGGAAGAGAGAGTTGCAAAGAAGGAGTTTGAAAGATACTGTACTATGCTTCAAAACTGCATGCAAATGACACAAAAAGCATACAACATTACCAAATGCAGAAAAGGCAAGTAGCCGTAACATGGGTGTGGCCATAACAAATGGAACTCTTTTTTTCAACTTGTCCCCTCAATCTATCCAGAGACACCACTGATAGCAGCTAAGAGACCAAAGAATGGAAGAAAGGAGGAATATAATTGAGAGCGATGGCTTATGATGGTGTTATGCATGTAGGCACATGCTGGACCAGCATCTACTGCCATGGCACTGTCATTACAGTGCTTGGTTGTGCCACTTCGTGCTTTGAAGCAAATGTTTGGAAGCAGTGGGATGCATGTGTGAGCTACCGATACTATCTCCAGAGGCACTGCCAGTATCGGTATCGCTTTTACTTGTGGGTAGAAGGCATAGCTGCCTATACAAGGCCCTTAACACCTCATTTGTCTCCTGCTGACCAGATGGAGGAGTACGTTGCCAGGCATGCTAAGTTAACACATGAGACTCATGTTATGAGCTCCTGCTCTCACGCATCACAGAAATATGGAATGAGAAGCAATGTGAGTGCCATGATCCCAGACTCCACTGCCTGAAGCACAGGAGATACTGTGGGAGCAGCCTGTGCATCTTACATATAGCAATTAAGATGTAGGTAACCTTAACTGAAAGGGGGCAGCACAGCCCAACAGAAGCCTAATGGGCTCTCTCCAGAAGTAAAACAGACCTGATTAGAGAGCCTTGCCAACCGGGCAACCCATGGTGGGTAAGCAGGACACAAGGAGGGTGAGTTGATAACATCAGTGCTGCTGGAAAGTCTTCCAAGTTGTCTTGTCCACACTTGATGGACTTCCTCCTTGTTTCCCAAATCTCCCCACCCTATTTCACTCATCAGCAGGAGAAGGAAGCTGGAAGGCTGGCACAGTGCTTTTTAGCTTGGTTCCCTCTGCTCTGCAGGTAGCAACATCCTCTCCCATGCTGCTCATTAAATTACTGAATATGAACTGCAGGAGAGGAGAGCCCTTGCTGCATGGTTGACATTTGATATGCATTTTGAATGAAAAACTATATGCATTGTTGACTTAACCATTAGGCAGACTGGGTGATTGCCTAGGGTGGCAGCTTCTAGAGAGTGGCAAAGCAGCTACAATCAAAACAAAATGGTTCCAATAGTCACACATCTGTGCATTCGTTTCCCACAGGGAAGCTGGGTAATATTCAGATAACCCAAATACCTGAATATAAGCTTTTTTGGATGTTGCCCTCATTATATTTGAAGCAAGGTTCGATATTTAAAGGTATGATGTCCATTTATGCATTTTTACCGGACTGGTCTGGGAGGGGTGGTATTGGGGTGATCATGATTTGTGAGTTTTATTATCATAACCTCAGGGATGGCATAGGGAACCTAAAAGTTAGTTAGGGGTGGGAAGTTCAAGGCTGAAGGATCATCTAGGATGCGTAATACCCTTGCACCAGCTTAGATTGTCTGGAGTTAAATGAAATTGTGTTGGATGCAATGCAGGAGCAACTAGGTTAAAAAGCACAAGATCAGCCCGCAGGCTCTGATCTCCTGCCAGCTCAGGCTTAGGATGGAGTTAACAGAGGCAAGGGGGGGGGGGGGTGATGAGAGTGAAAAAAAATGCTAGCACATTGTGACAGGGGGATCCCTCAGCCCTGTGAACATGGGATTCACTAAAGGACCCATTGAAAAAAAAAATGCCCAGGATCCCTTCAGTGGTTAAAGCAGCCATGGCCGCTATCTTTTCATATTTATTTTATTTATTTATTTAGCTCATGCCTTTCCAATAGTTGTTCTAGGTGAGCCACATTCAGATACCGTAGGCATTTCCTTGTGCCTGGAGGGCTTGCAATCTAACTTTGTGCCTGAGGCAATGGAGGATTAAGTGACTTGCACTAGGCCACAGGGAGTATCAATGGAATCTAACTACTTCTGCTTTCCTTGCCCATAGTCTAGGATCTAACTACTAGGCCCCAGCTATCATATGCTGTCTGCCCCTAGATCGCTTCTCCCTCCTCACTAATCTTATGATCCTAGTTCACCAGCAAAAGCAAAGGCGCATAGGAACTGGTACAGCTGATTGGCGGAATAGAAACGGGATGTTGCTTCTCACTCGCTTACAACATCAATCCTTCATGAACTAGTCAAGATGTAAAATAAGGGGTTAGGGATGGCAGAGACCCGTAGTCCTTTCTACTTCCAGCAATCCCTAGATGTGCCAGCGCTTCTGTGAATACCATTTCTGCTGCTAGAGTTCTTTATTCCAGATCTCCAGCACTCTTATCTGTAGCCCCTCCAAAGATGCAGCTCTCTAGCCATGATTAAAGTCCAAGTCCTGTACAGTAGGTCAGGAGCGCTTTCTGTTGTCCACCTCCCTGCCCTGTCTTTCTCTTTACCTTCTGCAAGAGATATCTACCCAATAAAATCAGTTACACCAGGGAGCAAGTTGTGTGGCTTGCAGAATGATTAGTAAATCAATATCCTTTTTGCCAACTATCCAGCTTGACTCCTTCTGCAATTTTATCTGTCTGCTGATGCTTTACTGGAAGACTATTGGTTTAACCCCTTGGATGCTGCAGCCAGACTTCCAAAGGGAGGCTGACTTCATTTCCATTTGTCTTCAGCTCTTATCAAATTAGCTCATTAGAATTTGGATTAGTGAGCACAGGTATGGGATGCAAGGATTATTAACAGGCACTTTAAAAATCAATACCGGGAGACAAAAGCCTTGGATGATTTTTTTGAATCTGTTTTCTAGACCAATTATTTTTTTTCTTGTCTAAAGAAAATGGAACTGGTTCATACAAAATAAACCATACTGCTAGTTCAGGATAAACTTATAAATTAATACAGTTTGTGGCTGTTTGGATGATTTAATAATATTTTTAGTGGTTAGAGGTTTCTGATTATATTCTGTAATGCAAACAGTTTTATTGAGTGGGGGATTATTTACTGCAAAATGGTTTTTTAAGCAGGCTATTGTAAGAAAAAGAATTAAGCCACAAAGCATTTTCTGTGTCATTTATCAAGTATTCAGTTTGGAAAACAAAAATATTAGCATATTGAAAAAAATGTAGTAAAATTTTACAAAATGTCTTCAGTTTTGGCTTTGTTTTGTGCTGAATTTATAATCTTTGGTTTCTAGATTACATTATAGAGTCAGTAATGTACTGTGGGCCAGTTGAACTATCCCATTCCTAGAGGTAAGATTGCTTAAGTACACTTAAAAGTGTTTGAATGTATCCACTTGGGGGAGTTAGAAATTCTTCTCACTAAGGGATAGGTCTGAAATCTTTCCATTCACTAACTACTCACGGCTTTATAGTACACAAGAGTCTGAATCGGCACACAAAAGCATTTTTATAGGGGGTAGGAAGTTAGTAAAGCAAAAGGTGCCCCCCCCCCCCACACACCTTTGCAATAACATACAAAAGTGCACACCAGCTCCACATTCAAGAAAGTCAGGAGTCCATCGGATAGGCACGCTGTAGAAACATCAGTTTGACTCCCCCCCCCCCCCCCATATTTAATTTGTTCTCCTTCTGACCCTTTAATACTTCTGTCTAGGCTCTTCATTCTCTGTACCTTTGGAATGCTTAAAATGGAAATGGTCAAGGCAACTTTGGCTCAACTGATAATTATGTGTGAACATGGGCAAATCACTCTCCCTCTTTCTCTGCAATTCAGTTGAAAACAGGCATCTGACTTTATGGCTTTCCCAGGGTGAGAAAGCCAACATGTATTTAATTTAATATATATATCATGCCTACACCAAAATAGTGCTAAGAGGGTCACAGAACCATATAAACATCATAAATATACACAATCCATCTCATGTACTATAAAATAAGCACTGATAATTATGTAAATAGGCAAATATTTTCTAAACAAAGTAGTTTTCAACAAACTTTGGAAAAACATATAGTTCATGGACTCCCTGAGTTCTGCTTGTTGAATGTTTCATTCTAAGGAAACTCTATGATCTAACCATTTATCAACATTACGCTTATATAAAACATTTTTACATGAAGGAATAATTAGCAAAATTTTCTCAGCCAAACATCATGACCTTTGAGGGACATAAGGTTGCATGAAAACAGTCATGTGACGTGCCATTTTAGAAAGGACGTCCAAGTGCAATCTGGGATGTCCAGGGCAAAATGTGCAAAGAAACGCCGGGGACATCTATGTTTCAGCCTGATTTTAGAAACGTAGATGCTCTCAATGTGGATGCCTGTGCTAGCATCTGCATACATGTCCCTGCTACAAAAACCTATGGTGTGAGCATCTGTCTCATGCTATTTTGCATACAGGAATGTCCATTGGTATGGCAAGATGAAAACAAGAGCCCTCATTCCCTGTCAGAGTTCATTGTTAATATGGAGAAAATATAGGGGATATGTAGTATACCTCCTTCTCCATCCCCTCTGGATGTTTGGCTGGCAGAATTAGCACTTTTCTGATGCCTACTTATTCCTGGAAAAATCTAAAAAAATCAAATCCAGTGAACGAAAATCACATCAATCAACAAAAAAGTCCACCAAAATTGTAAGAACCTATACTTTATAACTGCAAATTATTTTTGTCGAAGCAAGCCGTAGGAGGGTTGAGAATGGAGCTCGACCCACACCAGACAGCTGGCTGCTTTTTATAAGTGAAGGTTCTCCACCCCGAAGAAAGTGAAAAACTGAAAAATTCACACTTATCTTCTCAAAAGTCTTCCACACGTATGTTGCTCATAAACTATCTGCTTCGCACGATGTGCACGTTTCGGGCAACAGCCCTGTATCAAGTGCATAACTCGTTATCCCAACAATACGGCAACAAGAGTAATGAACGCCATCATCGCGGCTCAGGTCAAACCTGGAGCAGTTATAAACTTTGATACAGCTTGGGACATGCAGGGCATTTATGAGATCGGGTGAGGATGTCCAAGTTCTTGGGAATGCCCCGGACACACTGCACCACACCCCTGTTCTGAGTTGGACATCTTCGTGCTGGGGACGTCTTTGAAACGTTTTTCTAAAATTGCTCTGGGAATGTCTCTATGCTTTTAATGTCTGTATACCATTTTCAGACATTCAAATCATGAATAGGGCTTCCAAAATAACCCCCATAATGTGGGATTGAGCCATAGCAAATTAAAAAAAAACAACAAATTCTCACCTGAATTAGGAGCCCATGTAGTACCATCAAGCTCTGTCTTATTTCTTTACTTTCAGAATAATTATGGCCACTGTATTTCGCAAGACCTGTATATGGGTGGGAACATTAACTGGCAAACTTAAATATAAAATGTTACAATAGTCAAACTGAATTAAAATTAAAGCTTGGACCAATATCCAAAAGTTTGCCATTGAAAAATAAGAAAACACCTGTCTAATAAATTTATTTGAAAAAAGGCTTTCTTTGTCTTTCTAATGATAGTTCAGAACCAGTAATCATGCCTTGAAAAAGGAGAAAGCAATGGCAGTACCTAATTATTAAAATAAGTGTCTTGATTTTTTATACACTGTCATTATGATATGCAGTGATGTAAGTGAATAGTGATGAAGGATTGTCTATCGTGGACACTGTAGTGAAAGCATATTTTGTTTTATGTGGATTGGACTTTGGAGGATTAAAAAAATAAAAAATAAAAAAGGATGCAAAAGTAGATGATTAAAAAAAGGTTAGAATAAATAGAAAGACTATGAACTTTATAAGGGACTGACGAATACTGGGAGTAAACATTTTAGCAAACGTGATTTTACATACTCACAGAGCTGCTCTCCCTTGTGATGGCCTTGCTATGGCATCTTAACATTGCCATAGTGGTAAATGTCTTATATTAGCCTAGAAGCTGGCTTCTCCTAAACTCGACACAGAGAATGAGATTTCTTACCTTGAAGCACTGTTGAAGCTAGTAAATAGTGACTAGAAAAATAGCAGGATTATACTTTTCATTTAAAAGAAAATAGGAACTCTTACCTAAATTTCCTATTTAGTTTCATTTCATTATGAAAACAAAACAAAAATAACATTACATTTTATTTCTGTTTCATTTAATTTCCAAATGGAGCAACTAGCCCTAGTACTAGGTGAAAGGGGAGAAACACAGGACTAATGTGTATAAATATTTCTTTATGGAAAGAGTGGGAGATGCGTGTAATAGTCTCCCAGTGGAGGTAGTAGAGACCAGAACAGTATCTGAATTCAAGCATGGGACAAATACAGAAGATCTCTAAAGGAAAAAAAGGGACAATAGTTGATATGGAAGGGCAGACTCGATGGCCCATGTGGTCTTTTTTGCCATCATGTTTCTATGTTGCAACTCTTTTCCCTGCTGAAAAAAAAAACATGCACCATCAATGTTAAAGAGAAACCTCCTGGGTTTGCATTCAGTACCCTCAACTATTCCCTCCATAATTTTTACCCCATCTACACATTGAAAGGGAGCAGGAGCAATCCACTGAGTCTGTTTTTCAATATTTGGGTTGCCAGTGCTATTTCTACGTTTGAGCCTGGCTGTGCAGGAGCTACTGTGGATGGGGTGAAAGTATGAGAGGTGCCTGGAAGAGTTGTGTGCAAGCCTGGGGCTA
The DNA here is from genome assembly GCA_033557465.1 of Ichthyophis bannanicus. NCBI lineage: Eukaryota > Metazoa > Chordata > Amphibia > Gymnophiona > Ichthyophiidae > Ichthyophis > Ichthyophis bannanicus. The sequence goes on along the minus strand of CM066036.1, from coordinate 545,876,971 downwards.
GACCAGACATTTTTATTTTATTGTTCAGTTTTATAATTTAATATTATCATTTTTAATAAATGAAACAAAACAAAATAAATAAGATGGGAATAAACCCTACTAAAGAAAAGAAAAATTGTTCTATGCATATCCCTTGATAGGGATATGCATAGGGAAAATGTTTCATTTTGTTTTCAATTTGTTAGGCCTTTTTCTCAAAATTGGGGGATTTGTTTTTAGTTCTGTTTACCTATTCATATTAATAAAAATATTTTAATGTGTAATAGAAATTTTGAAGAACAAAAATTGACTTAAGGGGGGCTTATTTATTAAAATATGCACCAGTTGAATTTGATCAGTTCTGAAAATGAGTGTTGGGGTGGGGTGTGACATGCTTGCAAATGGAGACATGCCCAGCATGTCGCTATGTTGCTAGCGCATGAATCAGGCCATCCCTGCACTTGTTATCTTTAGCACAATGAGATGGTGGTAAGTGAATCCACGCTAAGTGCTACATCGATAGGGTGTGTGTACCAAAAATGTCTGTGGACACTGTCCCAGAACCACTCAGTCTCCAACCCAACCCACATTTTCAGTGCAGGGTACATTTTACTCTACACTACCTAGTGGAGCGCTTTATTAAACAGGCCCTTAAATGTAGTAATCTATGAATTAACAAGCATTCAATTGATTTTGTACTATTAAGTGGCCTGCTTACTAAAGTCAGTTCAGTAATTAGCATGAGATTTAGCATATACTTTTATCATAGGCTCACATTGATGGCTATCACATGCTAAAAACAGCCATCACAGCGTGCTGAGGGGTGGGAATTGGGCTGATTACACAGGTACACTAAAAAAAAATTTTTTTAAACTGCCTCTAATGTTTCGATTGATTTTTACGTTTTTTGGTGCGCTGAATCGAAATCTGGTAACCAATTTGCTCCATCACGTACAGATTTTTTGCTACATTGGGTTAGCAGTTTGAGGTGAACGTTTCAGATTGAGTGCGATCGAGATAAAAGTTTCTTGGATGAATTCTTTATACTAATTGTTTAGTAGTTATTCAAATAAGAATAAAGAAAATTGTAACAAGGCAGCACATAAGAATAGAGTAATGTCAACAAAACACACTGTGATGGTAGCAAAATTGTCTGCACTTAAAACAGCCACATACATGTGCACAAACATTGAGCATATAAGAGCGAGGTTAGACACAAAGCAAAGCAAAGAAATGTGCAAAAAATGTTGTACAGGTATGTATGTAAGAATAGAAAACGCAAACCGCACCATTACAATACATGAAGACAAACACCCGATGGTGTGAAAATAAAATTCTAATAAATGAGATCCGACACTGTGGTAATAACTAGCAAACTTTTATTTCAAAGTTTAGTAAAAACACAATATTTGTCAACACAGTTTAGATTTTAAAGTCATTCTTGGGTCAATCAATCTCCTGGTGGGCCCGTTTCTTCTTCCCCCGAATGCTTCTCTTGGTGCGCTGCTTGGCGTATTTTTCATCTGGGGTTTCCCGCAGCAGCAACCAGCAGAAATCAGCCATCATAGTGGTGTTCCATCTTCCTTGGTACCTTCTCTCTGCGTCCTTGATGTCCTGGTGAAACCTTTCACCTTGTTCTTCACTGTACGCCCCCAAGTTTTCGGGAAAGTAGTTCACATGGGAGTGCAAGAAATGGACTTTCAGGCTCATGTTACAGCCTTGTTCTTTGAAGGCATTGAGCATCCTGGCAACAATATCCTTATAGTTCTCATCCCGCCTGTTCCCCAAGAATTTGAGAACAACATCCTTGAAGGAATCCCAGGCTTCTTTTTCCTTCTCAGACATCGTTTCAGTGAATGCTCCATCTGAAATGAGTTTCCTTATATCAGGGCCAACAAACACTCCTTCCTTTAGCTTTGCTTCAGAAAGTCGGGGGAACTTTGAGCAAAGGTACCGAAAGCACTCACCATCTTTTGGAAGGGACTTGATGAATTGCTTAATGAGACCCAACTTAATGTGGAGAGGTGGTAATAGAATTTTATCACGAGGTACCAAGCTCTCATGAAGAACATTTTTCTCACCGGGTCTCAAATACTCCCGAATTGGCCAGTCTTTTTTCCCCCTGTGTAGGTCGCGGGCCCGGCTATCCCACAAGCAAAGGAAGCAGGGATATTTGGTGAAACCGGATTGCTGCCCTAATAGCATGGATAGAATTTTAAAGTCTCCACAAATCATCCACTTATGCTCATCATAACGAATCTTCTGAAGAATCAGGGCCAAATTCTCGTATTTTTCTTGGAGAATAACAGAGTGAGCAATAGGAACTGAAGCGAATGTGTTGCCATTATGAAGAAGAACACCTTTTATGCTGTCTTTTGACGAATCAATGAACAGCCGCCATTCAGCAGGATCATACTTGAGTTTAAACTTTTCCATCACTCCGTATATATCGTTGCAAAATACCAAATCTTCCTCTTTGCTGAAATACTTCAAAAATTGTGTCTCGCGGTTGCGGTACCAATAAAAAGTTGTTCCTGGTGACAATAGATTTTTCTGTTTAAGCCGAGAACCTAGCAGTTGGGCAGCATCTTTTGGGAGTCCTAAATCCCGGACTAAATCATTCAATTCAGCTTGAGAGAAAAGTTCAGGTTTCGGATCTGGTTCAGTTTCAAACTCGGAAGTACTGGACTCATCGGGAAAAGCCATCTGATGAGTCTCATTATGATCAGAACCGTCCACACAAATATGATCCAAAGATTTTGGTGGTTCAGGCACAGGTACTTCGTTGCTATGAGGCATAGGCCTAATTGCTGAGGGAAGGTTGGGGTAACTTATTACGTTCTTATTTTTTAAGTTGTATCCCTTCACAATGCAAGAGCAAAAATAGCAGTCACTGCTGTGGTCTCTTTGTTCACGCCACATCATAGGTATTCCGAAACGAAATGCTTGTTTTTTACCTTTCATCCATAAGCGTAGATCTTCCTCACATGTCTTGCACACTTTGTGAGGAGCCCACGGTTTGTCTTGATCGCCTAACTTCAAACCGAAATAGGCGAAATATACTTTTTTAATAAATGCAGAAATGTTCCTCTGCCGCTTTTTCACGGTATATTCCCCACAAATAAAACAAAAACTGTCCGGAGAGTTGACGCAACCTCTGGCTCTGTGAGCCATCACAAATACACAGCACTGCAAACTACAACTGTAGTGAACCACTTCGGAATAAAGCTGGATTACGACTGAGCAAACAAAAGGTAATAATGAACTTGCAAGAAACTGAAATTTGACAGGAACGTTCATGTCGCAACCACCGTGTTTGAGCGAGCCAACGAGGCGAGGTGAACAGGAAAGAACATGCGCCAGCGCGAGTACTGGATTTAGCCCCCCGCCTCCCAATTGTCCTGTTAATGTATAAAATGAATACAAAACACTCTAAATATCATGAGGGAGTGTTTCTAGTTAGTTAACCATTACAACCTCTATTTTGGGCCAAGAAAATAAACTGCAGTCGGCTAAAAAGAAATTATGTGAACATTCCTTATATGGGTAAGAAATCTAATTTTGCAAGAAAACGTGACGTGATGGAACATTTTAGCTATTTTTCCTGGATTCAGCACCCCAAAATCTATAGGAATCAGTTGCAAAACTGGAGGCAGTTTTTTGGTAGTGTACCTGTGTTATTGGTGGAGAATGGGCATGAATTGCACATACAGTTAGTGCACAGTACTTTACTGCATGCTGTCATGGTTGTCAATAGTATCGGGGTATTAATGCATCCTTATTTGGCAGTTTGACCCCTAGCGGTAGTACAAGGGGTGAGGGTTGCCATTTTGAATCCAGGCAGCAACGGGACAGAAGCATTGTGAACTGCTCCTGCCTCACTACTGCCTCACTGGGGAAATCCTCTATTAAGTGCTGGGGGTATTGGGGAGTGACGCAATGCTTAGGCTAATGCTAGTGACAGGGAGGAGATCAGGAGGCTGAAGTAGTTATGAGTAGTCAGATGGCATTGGGGGATCATGGGAGGAGTTTGATGGATTCTTATCATATGCAAATTTATCTCATGCAGTTACGATGTGCTAGTTGTAAAAATAAATGCATTGGAACTGCAAATCTGGGCAATAGTTTGGGGGCATGTCCAACATTTGCCCTTGCAGTTACCACATAGGACATACATTTACCACATGGTAAGTGTTTTGCCAATAACACAGATGCATTTGTCTTATTTGCAATGTACTTACTGCAGCCCCTGCAGCAAATAAAGAATCCCCCACTCCCCCAAATAATCCAAGTCCTCTCATGTCCTGACACCCCCCTCTCCTCCTGACATGTTTCAAAAGGAAATTGATATGGTTCTCCATAAAAATGACTGAAAAAACAAAGGCAAAAAAAGATAGAGTTCATAGCATACAGATCAGAAAAAAAAGAGTAGCAGATAAAGCTGAGAGAGACAAAGAGAGAAATCAGGATAGCAAAAGTACATGCAGAAGAAAAAATGGCTTAAGATATGGTCCAGTGACAAGACGTTTTGTGTACTAGGGAGAGGAGGAAGTCCAGAGGTGGAATTACGAGTCTCAGAAGTGCTGAGGAAAAGTGTGTGAGTAGTGACAAGGAAAAAATGGAAATGCTAAATAAATACTTCTGTTCCGTGTTCACTAAAGAAAATTATGGTGAAGACCATACTTGATTGACAAAGGTACTAATGGGAATGGACTAGATACCACAGCTTGCAAAACTAAAGGACAAAGTCATGGGGCCAGATGAGATACATCCAAGGATATTGAGAGAACTCAGAGAAGTTCTGGTGGAACCTTTAAAGGATGTGTTTAATAGAGAGATGGGGGGAGGGGGTTTCTGCAGTACTGGAGAAGGGCTGAAGTGGTCTCTCTTCACAAACGTGGTAACAGAGCTGAGCAACTACGGGTCAGTAAACCTGCAACAAACTACCTGAGTCTGTACATCAGGCTTCATCTCCGCCCATTTTCAAATCCATGCTGCTGCTACTACTACTATTATTATTATTATTAAACATTTATAAAGCACCATAAGGCATACACAGTGCTGTACAAACACAGACAGAGACAGTCTTTACTCATCAGAACTTACAATCTAATCAAGACAGACAAGACAAAACATAGGAATAAGGATAGAATAGGGAAGGGTAAGGAGAAGCAGCCTCAAAGAAGTGAGCTTTTACATATTTTATTGTATTTATTTATTTATATTTTCTTATATACCGCACTATTCAGCATCAGCGCGGTTCACATAGAACAAAAATCTCAGTACATTCAACAAGCATGAGTTTACAGATAACAAGGGAAGGAACTTGGATTTGAAAGGGGCAGAGAGGAAGCCTGATGTACCGACTCAGGAAGTTTGTTCCAGGCATAAGGAGCAGCAAGGTGAAAGGACCAAAATCTGGAGTTAGCAGTGGAAGAAAAGGGCAAAGAGATGAGCAAGCCAGTAGAAAAGCAGAGTTCACGAGGAGGGGTGTAAGGGGAGAGGAGAGATAGTGAGTAACAGAAGAACAAATATACTTAAAGGTCAGAAGGAGAAGTCTGAATTGGATACCAAAATGGAAGGGAAGCCAATGAAGGGACTTGGGAAGAGGGGTTTATATGAGTATATCTAGTTTGGTGAAAGATTAGTCGCGCAGCAGAGTTCTGAATAAATTGAAGGGGAAAGAAATGACTCAGAGGGAGACCAGCAAGAAGAAGGTTGCACTAGTCAAAACTGGAAGTAATTATAGAATGGACAAGTGTTTTAGTAGTGTATTCAGTGAGGATGGGGCAAATTTTGTTAATTATAGAGAAAGAAATGACAAGTTTTAGCTATCTGTTGGATATGTGAGGAGAAGTAAAGGGAGGAGTCAAAATAACACCAAGGTTACAGGCTGAGGAAACAGGAAGTAGAAGAGTTTTATCAACAGAGATAGAGAAAGGAGGAAGGGGAGAGGAAGGTTTTGGGGGAAAATAAGTTCAGTTTTGTCCATGTTTAGTTTCAAACGGTGGTGAGACATCCAGGTGGCGATGTCAGAGATACGGGCCTGGAATGCTGGAGAAATATCAGGTGTAGAAAGATAGATCTGAGAATCATCAGCATAAAAATGATACTGAAATCCATGGGAGGAAATGAGAGCACCAAGGGACTGGGTGTAGAAAGAGAAAAGGTCTAGAACAAAGGGCCTTGGGGCACACTAACTGAGAGTGGGATAGTAGTAGAGGAGGAACCACTGGAACAAACACTGAAAGGGGGATGAGAGAGATAAGAAGAGAACCAGGACAGGACAGAGCCCCTAAAACCAAGTGAGTATAATGTGTCAAGGAAAAGGTGGTGGTCAACTGTATCAAAAGCAGCAGAAAGATCAATAAAGATAAGGATAGAGTAGAGACCCTTAGATTTAGCCAGGAACAAGTCACTGGAGACTTTGGCAAGTGCTGTTTCAGTAGAATGTAAAGGGTGAAAGCCAGATTGAAAAGACTCCAGAAGGACTTGAGAGGAAAGACATTCAAGACAACAGTGGAGGATTCAAGAAGTTTGGAAATGAAGGGAAGAAGGGAGATGGGAAGATAATTAGAAGGAGAGCTAGGATCAAGAGAAGGTTTCTTGAGCAGGGGTGTGACCACAGCATGCTTGAAGGCTGCAGGGACAGTAGTAGTAGAGGGCGAGAGGTTGAGAATATGTGAGATGGAAGGGAGAAAAGAGGAGGAAATGGAGTTTTAGGAGGTGGGTGGGGAAAGAATCAGAAGAGCAAGTAGTAAGTTTGGAGGAGGAAGAAGATGAGAGGTTTCCTCTTCAGAGATCATGAAAAAGGATGAAAGGGTAATAAAGACTGATGGAAAAAGTTGGTTTTGAGGTGGGGGAAGAGGGGATGAAGTTGTTCTAGTGGGGAAATGGAGTGTAATCTTGTGGATTTTGTTATGGAAAAAGTCAGATAGGGTTTTGTCAGAAAGAGAAGGGGGGGGGGGGTCGGAGGGGGAGGCACCAAGAGGAGAGAGTTAATAGTCGAGAAAAGACGGTGGGGGGTCAGTGGCAAGAGAATTAGTCAGGTGGATATAGTAGTTTTGCTTGACAAGGGCTAAAGGCTGACTGGAAGGAGGTAAGCATGAATTTGAAGTGCAGAAAGAAAGGGAGTGAGATTTGAGCCAAATGCACTCAACTGAGTAGGCACAGGTGGGGAGATAGCAGGTAGTTGAGGACAACCAGGGCTGGGGTGTAGTGCATCTCACAGAACATGGGATGGGTGGAGCAAGAGTATCTAGAGCAGAGGAGAGGGCAGTATTATAGGATAGCCTCATCAAAAGATTTAGAATACAAAGTGGAAGAAAGAGGTGATGAGACGATAGTGGAAAGAGCCAATGGATTGATAGAATGGAGATTCCTAAAAAGGTAGGAGGAGCCAGAGCCAGATTGAGGTGGGGAGTGATGAAGGGTGAAACCTAGGAAGTGATAGTCAGATAAGGGAAGAACTGAAGTATGGAAATTGGAATGCAAACAGTTAGAGAAGAAAACCAGTCAAGGCAGTGACCAAGCTGATGAGTAGGAGTGGAAGAGCAAAGTTGGAGATTGAAAGAGGAGGTAAGGGAAAGGAGTTCAGAAGCATAGGGGTCAGAAGGGTTATCAACATGAATATTGAAGTCACCAAGAATAAGCAAGGGGGAAGAAGAATCAAGATATAGGGACAGCCAGGAGTCAAAGTCAGTGAGGAAGGTAGAGATGGACTTATCAGGGGGTCTATAAATAGTAGCTATCCAGAGAGGTAATGGATTATAAAAGTGGATGGAATGGACTTCAAAGGAGAAAAATGAGTGAGACAGAGGTAGGAGGAGGATTTAGAAATGGCAGGAAGGAGAAAGCATAAACCCAACACTATCACCACCACCACGGCCAATAGCACGAGGAGTGTGGGAAAATTAGTATCCATTGTGACAGAGGGCAGCATTTGAATCAGTGTCATTGGGGAGGAGCCAGGTTTCAGTAAGAGCTACAAGATTGAAGGAGTTGGAAATGAAAAGGTCGTGAGTAAAGTGGAGTTTATTAGAAATGGCATATGCATTCCATAATGCACAAGAGAAAGTGAGAGAGGAGGGGGAGAGGGGAGGAATATAGATGAGATTAGAATGGTTGAGAGAGGAATGAGAGTGAGAGAAAAGTCTAAGAGGGGCCAGAGTTAGGATTGATGTCACCAGAAGGAGGAATAGAAGAGTGCGAGGCAGGGAAGAGATGGAATGGCAGAAACAAGGATGAGGTATTTTAAGAGAGGAAGGAGAGGGATGAATGAAAGGAAAAATAGATGGAGTTCAAGAGTTGAGGAAAGGAAGGAAGACAAGATTAGTGAAGAGATAAGCAGAGAAGAGAGAGGGGGTATGAGGAAGTTGGTATGAGGGAAGAAGGTTAGGGAGTGTAAATATAAAAAGAAGAAATAGCCATGAGAAGAGAAAGATGGAGGAGGAAGCTGAATAATTAATATAAGAACTATCTTAACAGTATTAATAGTTGCTGTTAAGTGCAGTCAAGTCGGTATCAACTCATGGAGACTCTGGATAGTTGTTCTAAACTGTGTTCGGTTTTCAGTCAGGCAGCTCATTGTTGACAGAATGGCACCCATAGCTGCTGTTATTGTATTGATCCATCTCATTGCTGACATTTCTCTTTTGCGCTTATCTTCTACCTTGCCAAGCATGATGTCTTTCTCTAATGATCTCTCTCTTTGCATGCTAAAAGCTCACCTCTTTGAAGCTGCTTATGGATCTTGATCCCTTGTTCTCCTATGTGTCTTCTTGCCTTTCCTTGGTTATATCCTTCTTCTAAGCTGTTGTGTTGTCTGTCCTGATTAGATTGTAAGCTCTGACAAGCAGGGACCATCTTTTTACATGTATCTGTACAGTCCTGCACACGCTTGTAGCGGTATATAAATGATTAATAGTAGTAGAAGCAGTAGATTCTGTTCAATGTCTTTATGAGTAGTATTGCTAAAGGCTTAAAAAGAAAAGTTTAGCTTTTTATGGATGACATAGATATTTGCAATAGAGTGGATACCCTGGAGTGAGTAGACAGCATGAGAAGTGATCAAGAATGGTCTCATGCTTGGCAATAAAGATTTAATGCAAAGAGGTGCAGAGTGATGCATTGGGAATCAGAAATCAAAGGAGCTGAATGCAATAGGGGATGAGAGGCTGATGTGCACGAATCGCGAGAGGGGCCTCAGGGTGATAGCTTCTCAGGATCTCAAGGTATTGAAACAATGTGACAAGGTGGTGGTGAAAACCAGAAGGTTGTTAGGCTGCATACAGAGAGGCATAGTCAGCAGGAAGAAGGAGGTACTGATGCTCCTGTACAGTGCATGTCGTTGGTGAAGCCTCACTTAGAGCAGAACCATACCAAGCTAGCAGTGTATCCTGTACCACTGATAAACCTAGCATGCCCCCACCTACCCAGCTGCATGCAGGAACTCAATTTTTGTTGTGCTTTTTAGAAGCCCAGTGATGATATCAGTTCTTCTTCCATACTTGTGCTCTGTATGAACGCACTGCTCGCACAGCCCTTGGTGTGGCCCTGATGTACTGTTTTCAGCTTTGGAAACCATAACTCACAAAGTATATAAAAAAAACTTGAAATGGTTCAGAGGAAGTCGACTAAAATGATAGGGGGTTTGTGCCAGAAGACACATGAGAAGAGACTTGAAGATCTGAATATGTATACCCTGGAGGAAAGGAGGGACAGGGGAGGCATGGTACAGATGTTTTAATACTGGAAAGATATTAATGAACAAACCAACCTTTTTCATAGACAGGGAAGCCATAGAACTAGAGAGCATGAAATGAAGCTGCAAGGAATTAAACTTAAAAGCAACGTCAGAAAATACGTTTTTCACAGACAAGATGGCGGATGCCTGGAATGCCCTTTGAATAGAGGTGGTGGGTGCAAAAACAGTGACAGAATTCAAAAAGGCAAAGGACAGACAGAGAAGATTCCTATTCGGCAAGAGGATAGAATCAAAGCTAAATTAACTTTTACACTTCAAAAAATAGAGAGAATTAACCTGAACAGAGCAGTGGATGCAACCATAAACAAATGCATAGAGGGCGTAACCTGCAGGGAGTGGCAGGTACAACTCTAGCAATCTTATTGGTCAGACTAGATGGATTATGCTGGTCTTTATATTCTCTAATTTACCATGTTATTATGTTTAATCAGGCCTGCCTACCCCCCTGTCCATCTTTACATGTTCAAACAAGTCTTCCTACCCCAGACCCCCCTCAACATCTTCCACAATGTCCTCTACCTTGATATCCCTTCCTGGTTCTTACCAGGGGTCCCTGGGGGACATGAGTAATTCACAGACCTTCCTGCCCAGTTAGTTCCCAGTTTCAAAATGGCACCTCTGATCCCTAGCAGTAGTCTCGTGGTACTATTGCTAGAGGTCACACTGCCAAATAAGGGGTATTTCTCCTTTTTTGGCTGCTTGATCACAAGTGGTAGAACTGTGAAACTACTGCTAATGGGTCAAAGGCACTATTTTGAACCCAGACACTGATGAGGTAGGAGTGTCTGGGATTAATCCTGTCCTGTACCAGCTACTAGGCACCCTTTATAAGAACCAAGGTGAGAGGGGAGGGGGGGGGGAAGGGAGAGTGTCAGGGGGCTGGGATGTGTGCGAGATATCAGGAGAGTCTGGGGGGTTGGAGGACTTTACTAAACATTTTGGAGGGGAGGACAGAAGGTCTTGGCAGAAGATGGGGTGTCAGAGGTGGGAGTGCTGTCTTTGCTTCAGGCAGTGTTAAGTGCATCACTGATACTGTGGATACAATTACCACTCTGTGTCATGGTCATGTGGAACTGTATAACAGCTGTGCACTAATAGTTACCATGCACTAATTCACACAGTAACTGCTTCCAACACTTTAGTAAATGGGCCCTTTAATTTCAGGATAACCTCTGACTGCGATCCACAAACATCAGCAATTAGATATCATCCACAGGGAAGTATCCTTCCATAACAGGGTATCAACATGAAACCACCACACCCCCCCCCCCCCCCATACACACAAAACAGTGTCATTTTAGAGTTTCTGTGCATTTTTCTATGCTGATTCCCACTTGCAAAAAAGATTCGCAAATTCTGGCCTCTTGTTGTAGTAAACCTTCATATCTAGTCTCCTAGGGAAAAAAATCAATCCATAAATGAGTTGTTGCATGTAAAAGCATGCAAAGCAGATGATTAATTATGAATTTTAAAATAATTGCACAAAAATGTGTTCGCAGACCAGTTTTTGCATAAAAGGTACTGTAGATGTAATTATTTTTTTCTGGGCTCCTATAGCTAAATTTTGCATTTATTTTATTTCTTTATTTATTATTTGTAGAAGGTTTGTGCATAAATAGATGGCTAACCCACCGGAAGTTTCAAGAATTCACACAATGGTCTCTATATCTAAATTGGAGAATGAAATCTATACCTCACAGAATATCTTTTCCGGGAATTAAAATTTCACAGGAAGAAACTCACCAGAAGTCTTCAAATACCACAGCCTTATATGCTGATTTCTCTGGGTTCATTTGTCATACAAACACATGCTGCCCTACATCACTGGAAGTGTGAAACTAAGAATCTCAGCTTTCCATACACGTAAATCGTTTGTGTGTGGGTTAACTAATTTGTCAGGATATCAGTTCTTACAGCAGTTTGCATAAGCACAAAACTACTCTAAACTGAAGGCTTACAGCAGCCCCTAAGTGGACCCCAACCAGCAAAAACACAAAATACAATGAAAACATATAAAAATCATGCAAATAAAGGCTTACTGTGCTTATGTTTCTCTTACTTTATCAGCGTTCCATTATAGATGTTCCATCCATCATCAAGCAAAGTAATGTTGATTTGCTGCTGCTTTGACCAAAACAATGGTTCATGATTGGGTGCATAAATTAAAGGAATAATAATTTGTTGAAACAATGTATAATCAGGGTATGGGGGAAGGAAATACCAATCAGACACAGGGTTCTTTAATCAATGGTGCATTAAATGGGGTACTGAACCATGAATGAAATGAACTCACTGTGAAGGTGGTAAATCCTGTCTGTAGTCACTCTATTGATGGCAGGGAATGGTGCATTCCTAATTCAGACTTTAAACATACTGCAAAATGGCATACCACTTGTTCTACTGCTTTTGTGGTCTATGTTCTACCATGCCCATGCATAGGTCACACCATACGTCCGATCCGAGTATATTTACATGAACATGCTTCCCGGATTAAAAATAAGATCATTACTGCTCCTGTTGTTCAACATTGTCTGCACAATCAACATTTGTTTTCGGATTTTTATTGGAGAGTTCTTGATTTTGTACCGTCTTATCCACGGGTTGAAAATAGGGAGCAACGTCTTCAGTTTCTTGAGCAATCATGGATCTTCCATTTATCTTCAGTGGCACCGAATGGGCTCAATCAGGAATTAGATTGGGCAAGTCTTCTGTGACGTTTTTGACCGTGAGTGGTATTTTTCAGGCTGTTTACTCATTGGTCCCTTTTATCATGTGGCATAATATCTGACTGAGCTTTCTTCTGCATCCGAAAATGTTTTGGGTGGCATCGCAGCTGCTTGAGCGTTGAAAGAGGTCAAAAAAGATGTGGCTGCCCTAAATGCAATGCTGTGTTCATCGTTACCATTGCTGCGAAGCTGTGAACATTTTTACCATGAAGCTCCTAGACATTAAGATGGGGTTCGTGTAAAGGCAGCTCAGATAAGTACAATTAGTTACTTGTCTAGTTTCACATTTGGCTGTGGAGAGTTTGCTTTTAAGAATATTAATTTGATGAAGGTTTTCAACACTTGTAACTCAGGTAACCCGGAGGCCCACCTCGCCCTCTACCGCATCCTCACATCCCCCACACATATTTTGTTATACATAATAAATACCCAGACACTTTAATATGGTACAACCTTGGTCGCAGCTTTATTTACCAATGCATACATGTAATAACCGCCCAACATGGGCAACCAACCTGTATCACAAACCCCACTCCCATACCGGACGATGCTCCGCCTGCCATACTATTAGCAAGGCGGAACATCCTCCTCCCCACCCCCCCCCCACCGCCAGCCTCTCCATCCTAGTAGCAAAGGCCGGCTCTCACACCCCCCTACCGGGCCGAGACCCCCAACCGGGATGTCTCGCCCCCACCCCCGGGGAGCCCTTCACTCCCCACATCTCCTAAAGCAGTTAGCACTCCCGCTGTCTTGCTACCCCGCCACCGGCGCGAGGTATTACATATCCTCGCGCCGACCCCCCCCAATAAAGCTGCGACCAACCACAAGCTCCAAAATCTCCTGCCAATCATTTAAGAGGAGATCCTGTCCCACCGGGGACAAGTGAACACCGTCCGTGCGGTAGAGTCCGGAACACTGAACATCCACCCAGGAATGGTGAACCTGCAAGCCACCGGCCTGCAGAACCCATCGCCCGATCTGGCGATTCACTTTCGCCAGACCACGAGACCACCGCCGCTGAGACTGGCAAGCCGGACGCTGGATGATATCCGACCAGATGATCGACACCTCCGGCCACTCCTGCTGCAGCACGCGAAGATCACGCTGAACCGCCCTGATGAGTTGCCGACACGTCCAGCCGGACAAGTCGTTGCCTCCAAGATGGACGAGGATTCCCAACGGGCGCCTCCGTTGATCCGCTGCCCGCCGCACCACCGGAAGGAAGTGCCACCACGGCATGCCGCGCTCTCCCAGCCACCGCAACCGCACATGATGGACCGCCAGGCCCAGATGCACTCCAAGCGGGCGCCGCACAGCTCTCCTCTCAGCCCAATATACGAAGGAGTGCCCGACGATCCACCATTCACCGGCTGAGGACCCACTCTCAGTAGCATTCCGGGCGAGCAGCGGCAGCTGTCCATCTGCAACAGAAAAACAAACCATGAAACAACCCCCCCCCCCCCGGCCAACCCCCCCCCCCCCCCCCCCCCCACCGGCGCCACCCCTCAAACTCTGTCAGGCCGCACATAGCCCACATACGCCCCAGAGCGCCACCTACCAATGCGCTGAATCACCCCACCATCCAACCCAGCCGCAGCGGCGCTTGTCGCAGCACCGATACAGAAGGAGTGCGAGGCGAACTGCCGCTCAGGGCACCCCAACCGCCGGAGCGCCAAGCGCAGCACCGCCGTGAACTGATAATGAGTTACCGGACCCCCGTCCCCATGACGAAAAAAGTGGCCACCCAGCGCCGGGCGCACCCGGACATACCCCTGCACATTGCTCACCGGGCAGGACAACAGCCCCGGGGCCGCCGACAGCACCACCTGCCTACCCCTACCAGTCTGGTCAGTCTTGGACCGGGACAGGGAAATCCGCACCGCAGAGTGCCCCACTGTCACGCAATGAACCGCCAAACCTCCACCATCATCCCCCGCCGCGAACGCGGCACTAGCTCACTCACCCGGAAGGCTCCGAAAAAGGCTGTAACAAACAGAGCACGAAACAACACCGCCTCATGCTCCGTCGTCGCCACCTCCTCCAGAACCTCCCATATCCGCACGAGCAGTTCATGGGTGACCTGGCGCCGCCAATCTCTCGCCGAGGGCCGCTCACGCCCCCACCCCGCCAGCAACCGCGTCACCAAGAACGACCCGCTCGGGTTCCCCCAACCCGCCGCTTTACTGAAAAAGGAGAAACCCGCCAACGCGGCCCGGACCGAAGACCGAGACCAGCCCTGCTCCCGCGCCCACACAATGAAGGACCCCCCCAACTGCTCCCCAAGAGGGCCACCGCGCCAACCCCTCCCGAGTAAAAAGGCCCGCACCCGGCTATACCCACGCCGATAGGCGGTCCACGTACCTGGAGCCACAGAGGACCTCAGCAACCCCATCAGACCAGGGTCCCAATCTGCCAAAGGTTCCCCGGCACAGGCGTCGCCGCCACGTCCGCCCCTGGGGCCAACAACCGAAACTGCGCCCACTGGAAACGAGACAAGGCATCAGCAATAGAATTACGCACTCCCGGAACATGGCGTGCCCGCGCTGTGACATTGAGGCGCAAACAAGCCAAGACCAAAACTCGCATCAACGCCGTCACCCGCGGACACCTAGGGGAATGCCGATTAATGACCTGCACCACCGCCGCGTTATCGCACCAGAACACCACCTTCCGATTTCGTAACCGCTCGGGCCATACCCAGAAGGCCACCACAATCGGAAAGAGCTCTAAGAAGGCGACGTTACGCGTCAAGCCCGCCTCCACCCAGGCCACCGGCCAGGCCTCAGCACACCAGGAACCCTGGCAATACAAGCCAAACCCCGAACCGCCCGCCGCATCCGAGAATAGCTGCAAATCCCCATTGGACAGTTCCTCCGATTGCACCATGGTGCATCCATTGAAATCAGCGAGGAACGCCCCCCACACCCGCAGATCCTCCCGCAGCCCGGCCGTGATCCGAATACGATGGTGCGGACTCCGCACCCCAACCGTAGCCAAGGCCAAACGCCGCGCAAACGGCCGCCCCATCGGAATCACCCTGCAGGCAAAATTCAGGTGCCCCAGCAGTGACTGCAACTCCTGCAACGTGACCTTCGCCGCCGACCCCACCGCCGCCACCAGCGCTTTCAGTCGCTCCACCTTGTCCGCCGGCAAACGGATTTCGAAGGCGACGGAGTTAATCTCAATCCCCAAAAAGCACAGACCCGTGACCAGGCCCACGGTCTTTTCCACAGCCAAGGGAATCCCGAACGCCCCCGCCATCTCACCGAACTGACGCAACAAGTCCGCGCAAGTCGCGGACTGCGCAGGACCCACGAACAAAAAGTCATCCAGGTAATGCACAATAGAGCTACGCCCCGTTCGCTGAGCTACAACCCAATGCAGGAAGGAACTAAATTTTTCGAAATAGGCACAGGAGATCGCACAGCCCATCGGCATGCACCGGTCAAAATAATAATGACCATCCATCTGAAAGCCGAGCAAGGGGAAAGCCGAAGGATGAACCGGCAGCAAGCGAAACGCGGATTCAATGTCCACCTTCGCCATCAGAGCCCCTCGACCACATTGTCGCAACAAATCCACCGCCGCATCAAAGGGGGCGTACCTCACCGAGCAGCACTCCGTCGGAACATGGTCATTCACCGAGTCCCCCGGAGGAAAGGAGAGGTTGTGTATCAGCCGATACTTACCCGGCTCCTTCTTGGGTATCACCCCCAGCGGCGATACAACGAAGGGGGAGAAGGGCGGGTGGACAAACGGCCCCGCAATCCGGCCGAGCGCACACTCAGCCGCAATCTTATCCCGTGCCACCGCGGCCAATTGACGCACCGAGGCAGAATTACAGGCCACCTGACCCGAAATTACGCCCAGATACGGAATACGAAAGCCCTCCGTAAACCCCAACCACAACTCCCGTGCCGCCCGCCCACGCTGCCCCAGCCGATACCGCTCCAACCACGGCCACAACGCCCCGGCGTCAATGGGAGTTGGCGCCAACCCCCAACGCTGCCCCTCACTGACCCGCCCCTGCGGTTCCGGACACCCCTTTTCTACTACACTTCGCAGCCAAGTGTCCTCCCCCACAGATAGAGCAGGCGTGCTGGAACTTACAGTCCGAGAACGGGCAGGACGACTTATTAAATCGCCAACAAACATCCCCGCTGGGACCGCCACTGGGCGCTCCGGGGACCGCGCCCGCGGCACGAAAGGGCCGCACACCTGCCACCGCCGACTGCCCGCCGGCCTTAACAGGCCCGCTGCCACCTCCCCCTACCCCCTTTTTGGCCGACATCTGCGTGAGCCATAAATTAATATCGCGCGTCCCCCAGGACAGCTGCGCATTCTCCTCCATCCGATCCCGGAATTCCTCATCATAGTTGAGCCACGCCCAACCATCATGAGCCTGCGACGCCGCCAGGATGGCATCCGCATACGCCAACAATTCCCCATACAGGGCCGGCTCCGCGTGCCCGCAGACACTCGCCAGCCGCAAAAACGCCCGGGTCCAATTCAAGGTATTCCGTGAAACCTTGCGCACCCTGCCCGCCTTCTCGTCCGCTTTCCGCTTCCTGCGGCTCTCACCCGAACGCTTCCGCCCCTCCAGGAGCCGGAAAATGTCAATATACTGCCGCCTCCGGATGCGTCTCCGCAACTTGCGTGGCACACTCTCCCAAAGCTCCGCGCAATGCACCACGGTGGGACCCGCCCCCTCCCCCCGCCCCCGCTCAGCGACCCCGTCCTCAGACGAACTCCCACTGGACGACGAGGATGAAGAGGAAGCTCGGCGACAGCGACGCCCGTGCTTCCGCTTAGCCTTGGACTTATGCCCGACCGCTGCCGAAGCCTCGCCGACCGAACCCCCACCTGCCCCAACCCCCAGGGTGTCACCCAACTCACCTTCCGCGCTCGGAGCACTCGACACCGGCACCACCACATCCGGACCTGCCGCTTCAACAGTCTGCCCGGACACCTCCATGCCGCCGCCCACCAACACTGGCGCCGACTCTCTGCCAACCGGAACCTGCAAAGGAAAAACAGGGCCCACAGTAGCCGCACCTAGCCCCTGCTGCCCAGCCCCCCATGCCGCTAGCCCCCCATGCTGCCACCCCGAGGCACCTACCCACCCAGCTGCCCAGTGCGCATCCCACCCAGGCGCACAGCCTGCCCCGGCTACTCCCGCCCCAGCCCAATTCCCAAAACCCGCTCCCCAATTGCCCAGCGGCAGAAAGGCCCCCCCCCCTGACACCGGCATGCCACCCCCGTACGAGTAAGGCGGCACCGGCCCCCCTGGAAACCACGGGCCAGCCCCACTGGACCCCGAGAGACCCCCCGGCGGGAGCGAAACCCCAAAGCCAGCCGCCTGGTCCCCGCAGGCCCCCACCCCACCAGCCGCTTGTGATGACCCCGTGCCGGCACGCAGGGCCGACCCCGCGCCCTGAGCCCCCTGCACTACCCCTCTTGCAGCCTCCCCTGGAGCCGCCGCGGCCCCCACCGTAGCGGTGGACCGACGCCGCCCCCGCCCCCTCTGGCCATCGCCCACCCCCTCCGGGAGAGCCAGCCCACCCTGCTTTCCCCCCCCCTGGCAGCAGGAGGCCCCCTTGCCCCCCCACGGACACTCTGGGACCGGGTACGAACTCCAGCTCGTCCCGGCCGACCAGTCTTGGACCCCCCCATGCCACCCGTGGACCGCAGCACAAACCACACCCCCCCCTTCTCCAAACGGAATCCCCCCGGCGGCAGGGACAGCTCACACTGCCCAATTGAAGCCCGTGAAGTTTTTTTTTTTTTTTTTTTTTAAAAGCTGAACTCCGCTGCGGGTAAGGTCTTCCCCCCCCCCCGGCTCCCCCAATCTCACCGCCACTGCACCGCACTGCACCGCACTGCACCGCACTCCCGGAGCCCGGAAAAAGACCACCGACCGTCAGCGAGGAGCCGCAAGAAAGGCCGAGCCACGCGGCTCCTCGCACTCTCTACCCCCTCCCCTTACTTGATGGAGCCAATCGGATCGCTTCCCACAACCGCGGAAAGCGATCCCATGGCAACCATCTCCCTGGACTCTGGCCCCCACCTTCGCTGGCACCCCGGTCACGTGACGAGGGCCGAGGCCGGGCCCGGGCCCGAGTTACAATCGGCCGCGGGACCGGCCCGGCGGCCTCATCATGTTTCCCCACACATTTTGAATAGTATAGGTGATGTGTAGAGGCACAAAGTGGTGTGTTTTTCTCACAAATAAAGGTTCTGTAACCAGGAGCCAAAAAACATTGATTAAAAAGGAAGGAACGCCATGAGAGGGGGTTTCCCTCAAGGCTAGTCTTCCAACATATGCTTTATGCTCAGGGATTTTTTTTCAATGTTTTACTCTATTTTTGTTTTTTGATTATATTTTCATAGAGTTTGGCTATTTTTGGTATTTGGATCTCTCCAATTCTCTGCACCACTCTTGACTCCAAAAAGGCATTAAAAGGTCAGTCAGTGGAGCTGCTAGAACATCCCCAAGTTCCTTCAGTATTCTCGGATGTATCCCATCCGGTCCCATCGCCTCATCCACTTTTAGCTCAGCCAGCTCCCCACAAACACAGTGCTCTGAAATCGCTTGAGATCTACGCTGCCTCTACTTCCATCTGTGGGTGCCTTCCAAGGTCCTGCTCCTGGCACATAGAACAGAAACACCTCAAACAATCCTGCTTTATCCTCATCAGCATCTACATAATCCTCCTCTTCACCCCTGAGTCTGACAATATCATTCCTGTCCTTCCTTCTCTCACCAACACATCCGAAAAATTTTATTTGATTCGTTTGTGTGTCAAATATGAGTGCATATATAGTCCAAAGCCATTTCACTGGCAACCTTTTTTTAGGAGATTTTGGACATTAAGGGGTTGAACTGCAAGGGTGCCAATAATATTGATCACAACTGTATCTGAACCTCCTGTCCATCAAGGTCCTGCTCCTGGCACATAGAACAGAAACACCTCAAGCAATCCCGCTTTATCCTCATCAGCCTCTACATAATCCTCCCCTTCACCCCTGAGTCTGACAATATCATTCCTGTCCTTCCTCCTCTCACTAGCACATCCGAAAAATTTCTTATCACCCCATTCCATTGCATTGGCCATTTCTTCCTCTTTTAGTATCTTTGCTTTCCTGACTACTTTGCTAACTTCTCTAAGTTTTTATAAATATAAATGCCTATCTTTTTCTCTCTGCGATCTCTTGTATTTCATGAAGGCCTCCCTCTTTTTGTTTACCTTTTTCAGTTACATCTTTTGAGAACCATAGTGGCCTCCTTTTCCTTTTACATTTTTTACCTTTGTAAATCCTTGACAGAATTAATGGTGCCCTTCACTAAAATTTGGCTGTGCAACCCTTGGCAGTGATGACAGCCTCCAAATGTTTCTTGTAGACATCTATAAGTTTCGTACATCTGTCTACTGGTAGTTTCTCCCACTCTTCAACTGTAATTTGTTCTAGCTGATGAATGTTTCCAGGATTCCTTTTACCAATGGCAGATTTCAGTCTTTCCAAAGGTTGTTGATATGAATTGAGATCAGGACTCATTGCTGGCCAGTTTAAAACAGTCCATTTGTTCCTTTTTAACCATTCTTTTGTACTTTTGATGTATGCTTTGGGTCATTGTCCTGCTGGAGGACCCATGACCTTCAACCCAGACCTTGCTTTATGACACTAGGTAGCACATTTTGCTCCAAAATATCTTGGTAATCCTGTGACATTGATTTCTTTAATACATCCCAGGCTTCCAGTTCCTGAGGCAGCAAAACAGTCCCACAACATTATGGAACCTCCACCATATTTAACTGTAGGGTGGTTTTTTTTTCCCTTATAACCGTCATTTCTTTACCTGTAAATGTATTGCTGGTATTGTTTGGTTTCATCTGTCCACAGAATATTTTCCCAGAAGGATTGTAGTTTCTCAAGGTGGGTTTGGGCAAAGATCAGGCGTGCCTTTTTATGTCTGTCTTTGAGCAGTGGGATCCTCCTTGGACTTTGCCCATGAAGTCTTTCATTGTTTATTGTGTGGTGTATGATGTGGGTTGAAACCCCTAATTGAGATTGCCCCAGGACAGCTTTAAGTTCACACTAACTTTTGAAGACTTCTTGGACTAATTTTAATCTTCTCACCACATCTGGGAGGATCTTGACAGTTTAATGACCAGAAAACCTCTTAATAACATTGTGAACTATAGACACAGGAATCCCAAGGTCTTTGATGGCCATGTACCCCTTTGAAGTTTGATGTTTGGTGATAATGACTTTTCTGATGGTCTCAGGCAGCTCTCTTGTCTTTACCATTGTGAAAATGGAATAGGGAATGAATGTGGCTATTTTAAACATTAAGCGGGTTATTATGTCCCATGAATAGTGGAGATGGATGTCCCAACATCCATCCCCACTATTCGTGGCTCTCCCTGCCAGCATCTAACTTTCCCACTGGTTGTACGGGGAAGTTAGATGGGGTGGGGGAGGGGTGGAACATGGGCAGAGTTAGGGTGGGCAGTCACCAGCCCTGGATGCACAGGGCCAATTCTAATGTCAGCCCTTTAAATCTGGGGCCGGCGACTTGTACGGGGAAGTTATTCCACCTCCGAGGTGGAATAACTTCCCTAGATATCATGGATCAGCGGGCTCTGGGTGCGAATGGGGCAGGGGGGGCTGAGGACATTCCCTGATGCCCGACCCTGGCCGTAAGTGGCCGGATCAGGGATCGGGCTGCAGGGAATGCTTTGAAGGAGCCAGCAACCGGGATCATGACTTTACAATGGAGCTGCAGTGTCATGACAACCAGATGCCATGGGGCTTCAGCTCCATTGTAAAGTCCTGACTGAGTTAGTCGGGCATGTTCTGTACGTGCAAGCTGGGCTGAATCACAGTCCCGGCCTGCACATACAGGAGAGTTTGCGATTCTGATCCCACTGGGCTAGACGTGTCGGGATGGAATCAGGCCCTAAATCTATCATTCATCAGTTGATGTCATATTATGTGAATACTGACAATTGATCACTGGGGCATCTAATTTTATGGCAATGGGAACGTGGTTCTACTGTCAAAACTGGTTTGAATTGTTTATTAGGGTGCCAGTAATCATGTCCTGGCAAAGTCCCAGTTTTTATACATTTCCTACTATTTCCTTTTTAAATTGGTCTTGTTTTATTTGATTCTTTTGTGTGTCAAATATGTGTGCAAATATAGTCCAAAGCCATTTTACTGACAACTTTTTTTAGGAGATTTTGGACATTAAGGGGTTGAACTGCAAGGGTGCCAGTAATATTGATCACAACTGTATCTGAACCTCCTGTCCATCAACTGGCATGTCTCATGGAAGGGGTTTGTTCATTTGCCAAGGAGATGACTGCTGCTATAGGATAATCTCTGCTGACTCAAAAGTAATACTAAAGGGTCCGTCTTAGAGGAGATGTGCCCTCTAGCATTTGGTCATCTTGCTGACTTCTATTAGCCCAACCTAGTAAACAAGAAAGGTAACAAAACACAAATAATAATGTGAGCACATTCATTAAAATACCCTGGGTAAGTTTATTTTCTCTAAGTAACAGAAAATCTATATGCAGAGGGACTAGTTGAAAAAAGTCTGGAAACATAAAGCAGTAAGCTGAAAGAAGAAATTATTATATTCTTCTATCTGCCTGCAGATATCTCAAGAAGGGAGTCAATGGCAGGGCTATGTGGCAGAGCCATCTCAGACCTGAAGTCAAAGGAACAGAAAGGAAGAGAAAGCAGGAGGAAGAAATGGTGTACCTATGGTGGCCAAAGGCCCTCTATGGTTCCTTCAGGCCCACCCAATTTGGGATTTACTATCAGGGTTGAACTTAGGTGTGTACTCATGTCTTATTCTCTTGGTCAGTACCTTGTATCTAACTGAGCAGAGAACAGCCCTCTGCTTCTTACTCCAGGCCTTCCTTCTGTATATCACCCCCTCTCCCACTGTTATGCAGTTCACTCCAGCCTCTCACCTCCTTGCCTGTTCCCCACAGGTGAGTAGCTATGTTTCCTCTAAGCCAGGGGTTCTCAATCCAGTCCTTGGGGCAAACCTAGCCAGCTAGGTTTTCAGGATAACCACAATGAATATGCATGAAAGAGATTTGCATGTACTGGCTCCGTTGAATGCAAATCTCTCTCATGCAGATTCATTGTGGTTATCCTGAAAACATGACTGGCCAGGTGTCTCCCGAGGACTGGGTTGAGAACCCCTGGCTTAGAGGGAGCATAGCCACTCACCTGTGGGGAACAGGCAAGGAGGTGTGAGGCTGAAGTGAACTGAGCACAGACCATGCTACAGAAAAGCCACTCTGTTCCTTAATCCATTCCTCCCCTTCATGTCATCCCTCCCCCAATCCACACCAAAGGTGTTACCTTTAACATGGGCACAAGAGAAGAGGAGCTAAAAGTGAGGCCAGAATGAACCTGATTGCAAAAAAAAAAAAAAGAACCCACCCAAAAAACAGAAGTAGAGAAAAGCATTTTATTTTCACTTTACTGATTGGAACGTATAATGCAGTGATCTTGTAGCTTTATAGCTCCTGGAGAAAATTGCATTCTCTGCAGGCTGTGATAGCTTTTATTAGATCGATGTAAGTTTTTTATCCAAAAATATTGTACATGTGCTATCCAGACCTACGGATGCCACTTCTTCAGATGTGAACAGTGCCTCTGATGTGATATCTGAAGAAGCAGCCTATTTGGTTTCAAAAGCTTAGATACAATATTTTAAGATCATTTTTATGCTGATTCAGTAACATGCTTCAATCTGCCAAGGATCCCGAGATTGGAATATAATTTTCACTGTTAAGCAAGTGTATGCTCTATGTGCATTTTGTTTTTTTCTATATGGAGAAAGATGATTGAGGGTCAAATAATTTGTGCAAATAAGGAACGCCTCACCTAGAGACTGATGTATTAAAATATGAGTAAAAGATGTACACTAAAATGTTGCGCACATTTTCTTTACTTATGTACTAAAATAGATGTCGTTTTTTATGCAGCCAGCAAATAGTATATAACTGCTCTGGGAATTTAAAGAAACATGTTAAAACAAAATGTGCACTAACGGTGGAGTAAAATGTGCAATAAGTGTAGTGCAGCTTCTTTCAATAGCAAAGCTTAAAGCTGAACTAACTTTATTACCACTTTTAATGTTAAAAATTGGAGATTTTATGGTTCAGCCTGGGAACATTGAGCAGGCACCCTTTTGCCTGGGAATCCAATCCAGAGACTCAGCTTCAGGATCATTGAACCCCATTCCACTAATCAATCACTCACCCATTTATTAACCCAGTCCTCACTCACCTACTTAACCATAAGATCATAAGATATGCTAAACTGGATCAGACCACAGGTCCATCAAGCCCAGTATCCTGTTTCCAGTACTGGCCAATCCAGGTTCCTGTATTGTCAAGTTTTGAAAGGTAGACAGATTCCATGTTTCTTATCACAGGGTTAAGCAATGGATTTCCCCAATCCACTTTAATAATGGTTTCTAGATTTCTCCTCCAGGAACTTGTCCAAACTTCTTTCAAACCATGCTTCACTAACAGATTTTACTACATCTTCCAGTAATGAATTCCAGAATTTGATTACACATTGAGTGAAAAAATATTTTCACCAATTAGTCTTAGTCTTAAATTCCCCTAGTTGCCTAGTCCTTCTGCTTTTTGAAGGAGTAATAAACCAATCTATGTTTACCAGTTCCACTCCACTCAATACGAGTATTTTATAGACTTCTGTAATATCTCTCCTCAGTTGTCTCTTTTCTAGGCTGAAGAGCCCTAATCTTTGAAGCCTTCCCTCTTAGAGGTATTCTTCCATCCCCTTTATCCTTTTGGTCACACTTTTCTGTACGTTTTCTAATTTCTGTATGTCCTCTTTTAGATATGGCGACCAGAGTTGTACACAATATTCAAAGTGCGGTTGCACCATGGAGTGATACAGAAGCATTATCATGTCCTTGGTTTTATTCTCCATTCCTTTCCTTATGATTCCTAGCATTCTATTTACTTTCTTGGCCACCACTGCACACTGAGCAGAGCATTTGAAGGTATTATTTATGATGCCATCTAGATCCTTTTCTTGGATGGTGATTCCTAATGTTGAACCTTGCATTGTGTTACTATAATTTGGGTTGTTCTTTCCTAAATGCATTGCTTGGCACTTTTCTCCCACAAAATAATTCATATCTTCCCACCCATCTAAGCCCTTTATCCACTCTCTAACCTATTCCCCGCATACATATGCATCCTCACCCACTCACTAACCCATTTCCTTCCTCCGCTATTATCCAACCAACTCGCACACATCTAAACACTGCACTCAATCATCTATCCTTCACCCCTTCCTTATCCCCCATCAGCTAATTACCTGCTCGCTAACTCACTCCATTTAACCCCCCCCCCCCAGGAGACCCAAGTCCGAGAACCCTCACCCAGGAACTCCAAGTCCCAAATTACACTAGCCCCAAAGATGGGAGTTAACTGTACTTCACCTTTGAATGAGGCGTTAAATTTTCATTATTTAAAGAAGATGAGTTAAGAAGTCTTGAGGACTTTAAAGCACCTTTGGAGAGTAATAGCTAATTCCTTCTTTTAAATGGGATTTGCATGGAGAAGAACTAATTTTAACGCACATTTTATTCTCATTTTAGCGCACAGTTTTTGAGTGCTAAAATTCTTATACAACTGTGAATAAAGTATAATTCACAAGAATGTGCACTATGCTTAGTTTACCCTAGTACATTTGACTCTAAATGAAACAGAGTTGGTGAGAGCCCCATTCCCTTGATATGTAAGTGAGAGCATATCACTGGATCATCTAGACTGAGCCAGAATAGGGTGTCCCCTTGGCTTTTCCAGTGTATTTTGCTTGCATAGTTGGCGTGTATAATAAGAAAAGAGGGGAATATAAACAGTAACTGTAAGACTTAGTGAATATCAATATTAGACAGACTAAGACAGTGATCTTCGCTACTTTTTCATGTGAGAACCACTTCAGCTAGCTAAGACAAATGGCCAGCACCTTGAACATGGGTGGGTCCCCTTCCAGCCAGCCAGCCAAAATGTTCAGACATACAACTCCCCCACATTTTCTCTTCCTTAGCTGATTTATCCACCTCATTCCATCTCTACCCTGCTCTCTCCCTTTCTCACACCTTACAGGTTGGGGTTAATTAAATTAAACCTGCTCTACTGCTGACCAAAGACCTGAACCAGTCTGCTTATCAGAACTTCAAGAGACTACACACTCAGCTAAGGCTTTCAAACTTTATCATTGCCTGTTTTTTTTATAAACTTTACATGTTGCATATAGGTTTTTAGGGATCTTCAGCCTGTCTACGTTCCTTGCATAGCCTTTAAATCAGATAACTGAGTGTGCCCTCAGTTCATAGAAGGCCTATTTGCCAGGGACACTTATGCTATATAGCTACTTGGAACAGAAATATTCATTGCTTTTAGACTTGCAGTTAGACCTGATCTTCTACTTAGGTCTCCTACCTTATTTTGCAAGCAAGGGTATAATTTTAAGGTTACAGGGACCTTTGCTTAGTAGGCTGATACATAGCAGTAAGATTTCAGTTTGAATTTTTTAGTTTCCTTTGTCTGTTGCAAGCCTGCCTTATAGGGTGGGGTTAATTAAATTAAAGCTGCTCTACCACTGACCAAATACCTGAACCAGTCTGCTTATCAGAACTTCAAAAGACTACACACTCAGCTAAGGCTTTCAAACTTTATCATTGCCTGTTTTTGATAAACTTTACCTGTTGCATATAGGTTTTTAGGGATCTTCAGCCTGCCCACGTTCCTTGCATAGCCTTTAAATCAGATATCTGAGTGTGCCCTCAGTTCATAGAAGGCCTACTGGCCAGGGACACTTAAGTTCCTGCCCACCCTACTCCTCACCCCACCCACCCCTGAGTTGCATTGCCTAAATAGTCATCATATACAATGACATCTGCCTTTAATTAGGTGTTACACCCACTTTTTCTTCTTTTCTCCTTCTAGGACAGCTGAGTCAGAATGTCACGTACTCAATGCAATAACTGTGGTGCTTTCATTCTAAGAAGAATCATTTGGATCCTAAGAGTTTGCCCTATATGCTTCAAGTTAGCTGCTATGCATAAAGAATTGACTCTATTAAGGAAAGAATTAGCTGCAATTAAACACACCTCCTCTAGGGTACAAACTGAACAAAATCTACCACTGCTTCTGCAAAGAATCAAACAGCCCAGGAACAAATGGATCACAGTGGGCTCTGTAACAGAGACACTCTATTCATCAAGTGATATCCTTGCATAATGCCTTCTCTGCCTTGGATAATGAGGGTGCCCAATCAAAGGAAACTGAAGTGCCCTTAAATGATAGATTTAATGCCAAATCTACTGATAATGTACCAAATAGGAAGAAAACAAAAATCACAAAACATAAAACTACTACTCCTTGGAGATTCTATCATCAGAGGAACCAACTTGGGAACACAGATCAAAGGAGAGAGGATGGTCAAATGCCTCCCAGGCTCTTCAGCCAGCAGGAATACAAACCGAATTGTTGGTATAGTTAATGCAGAAAGTGAGCACTCCACTTAAACAAATGGTGATGGAGCCAACCAGGGAGAACTCGTATACTGGATTTAAAGTGGAGATAGGGCGTTGAATATCCATGTGAGCAGCAATCATTGCACGGTGTGGTTTGAGATAAAAGTCATGGTGGAATCCAATCACAGCAAACTCAAAGTCTTAGACTTCAAAAATGCTGACTTCAGTAAAATGGCCAAGTACTTGAAGGAGGAGTTGGTAGGGTGGGAGCGGTTAAGAGAAGTGGAATTGCAATGGGCTAAACTAAAGAAAGCAATAAAAGGTGCAACAGGTACATATGTAAGGAAAGTAAATAAAAACAAGAGAAAAAGGAAACCTATTTGGTTCTCCAAAAAAGTGTCTGCACAAATAAAGGCAAAAGCACAGTTTTCATAAAATTCAGAAGCTCAAATAGAGGAACACAGAAAAGAATACAAGATCAAACTAAAAGAGACAAAAAGAGAAATAAGGATAGCAAAATCAAAGGCAGAAGAAAAGATGGCTAAAGATGTGAAGTGTGGTGAAAATACTTTTTTCAGGTATATTCGGGAGAGGAGGAAAATCAGAGGTGGAACTGCAGGACTCAAAAGTGCTGGGAACGGATTTGTTGAAAGTGACATTGAAAAAGTGACAATGCTACACAAATACTTCTGCTCTGTTTTCACTAGAGGAAATCCTGGAGAAGGACCACCTGTGATTGACAAATATACAAATGGGAATGGAGTAGATACCACACCATTCACAAAAGCTGATGTGTTAGAACAGCTTGCAAAACTTAAAGTGGACAAGTTTATGGACCAGGTGGGATAAACCCCAGGATACTGAAAGAGCTCAGAGAGGTTCTTGCAGGGCCTTTGAAGGATGTTTTTAATAGATCCTTGGAGACAGGAGAAGTTCCACAGGACTGGAGTAGGGCTGATGTGGTACCTTTCTACAAAAGTGGTAATAGGGAAGAAGTGTCAAACTACAGGCCAGTAAGCCTTACCTCGGTGGCGGGAAAAGTAATGGAGGCACTCCTGAAAGAGTGAATAGCGTACTTCCTCAAAACCAACAGGTTGCATGACCTGAGGCAACATGGTTTTACTAAAATCTGCCTGAAATCAGGTACCAGTGTGATACAATGTATAGAATTAAGAATGTACATAGTTTCCCCCAGTTACTTCCAAGTTGATCTCCCTGTTTATTGTAAATACAACTCAAAGTTCCTTGTGTTGTATAGTTGATGTTAAATGTAAACCGCTCTGATCTAAAATAGAGCGGTATAGAAGAACTGTTAAATAAAATATAGAAGAACTGTTAAAGGACGATCTTTATCTTTATCTTTATTAAAACATTTGATAAACCGCTGCGGCCAAAGCATAAAGCGGTGTACAATAAAAGGTCCACACTGCAAATTATAGAAAAAGAATGCCATAAATAATAGGAAAGCAAAGCAAAACAGCACACAGAAATAAAACCAAGTAACTAAAATAAGAATAAGTAAAAGACTAAAAACAAAACAGGGAGAGACAGGACACTAACAGACAGGCAGTACAAAACAAAATCCAGCAACAGATTCAAAGGGGGGTACTAGCGGGAAGGTCAAAAGCCTGCTTGAACAGATGGGTTTTGAGTAGTGTCTTGAATTGGGGATTGGAAGGTTCTAACCTGAGGGAAGGTGGTAATGAATTCCAAAGAGACGGACCAAGAAAGAAAAAGGCAGAATGTCGGGTTTGCTCCAGATGAGCCTGTGATGGGGAAGGCAAGGATAAACGATTGGCATGAAAAACCGAAGTTGACGATAGGGTGTATGAAGGGAAATCAGACCCACAAGATACAGAGGATTGCCAGTATGGATAGTGCGGTGAATCAAAATCAGGAACTTATATTGATAGCGAAAACGAAGAGGCAACCAGTGCAGTCGAAGAAAGAGGGGAGTGACATGATCGAAACGCCGGGAAAAAGTGATAAGGCAAGCTGCGGTATTTTGAATAGATTGTAACCGTTGAAGCTGATATTTAGGAAGATTAGCCAAGAAAACGTTACAATAGTCAAGTCTACTGATTACCAAAGCTAGAACAAGAGTAACCAAAGAGTCAGAAGAAAAGAGAGAACGAGTAGCTCTGATCTGCCGAAGAGTCACAAAGGACCGACGAGTGAGAGAAGAAATGTGATCGTGAAAAGAAAGTGATGAATCAAGGGTAATCCCCAAATAGCGGAAAGAAGAAACAAGGGGAATAGGAACTGAATCAATCATGGGGGCGACAGAGGGACAGGAGCCACTAAGAGATACCCACATAGCCGTGGATTTAGAGGGATTTAAATGAAGAAAGTTTTGAGAAAGCCAGGAAGCAATATGAGAAATCATTTAGTGGGGAAATATCCAGAATGAGGGGAGAAACATGACAGAGGAGCATAATGTCGTCTGCGTAAATGTAAGGAGATACAGAAAACTGCTGAATCGCAAGAGGCAAAGGAGCAAGAAAGATATTAAATAATAAAGGAGAAAGAACAGACCCCTGCGGAACACCACAGACAAGTGAGAGAGAAGAGGAGGAGCGGTTACCAGAGTGCACAGTGAACGAGCGAGCTGTAAGAAAAGAATGAAACCATTGTAAGACAGAACCCGCAATCTAAGATCAAATAGATGGGAAAGGAGAGTCCGATGATCAATCAAGTCGAAAGCTGCAGAAAGATCCAGAGAAACAAGAAGAGTAACATCACCACGATCGTGAGCAATATGAATTTCATTTAAAAGTGCCAAAAGAACAGTTTCAGTGCTGTGCCAAACAAATCTGATTGAGTTCTTTCACTAGGTGACCAGAGAACTAGATCAAGGGCATGAGATGGATGTGATCTATCTAGATTTCAGCAAAGCCTTTGATACTGTTACTCATAGGGGGCTTATCAATAAACTCAACAGCTTAGGGATGGGTCCCAAAATGGTGAACTGCATCAGAAATTAGTTGACTGACAGACAACAGAAGGTGACGGTAAATGGAACTCACTCGGATGAAAGGAAGGTGATTAGTGGTGTGCCATAGGGTTCGGTCTTGGGACCGGTACTGTTCAATATATTCATCAATGATATTGCCAAAGGGCTGAATGGAAAAGTCTCTTTTTGCAGATGACATGAAAATTTGCAACAGAGTGGACTCCCCTGAGGGAGTGGGGAACATGAAGAAAGATCTACAAAAGCTGGAAGAATGGTCTAATGCTTGGCAGCTAAAATTTAATGTGAAGAAGTGCAGTGTCATGCACATGGGAAGCAGCAATCCAAGGGAAATGTATGTGATAGGAGGTGAGAGGTTGATGTGCACGGACCAGGAGAAGGACCTCGGTGCGATTGTTTCTGATGATCTCAAGGTGGCGAAACAGTGTGACAAGGAAGTGGCAAAAACCAGAAGGATGCTGAGTTGCATACAGAAAGGGATTACCAGCAGAAAGGAAGAGGTACTAATGCCACTATACATGTCACTGGTGAGGCCTCACTTGGAATATTGTCTTCAGTTTTGGAGACCATATCTCACAAAGGATATAAAAAGGCTGGAAGCAGTTCTGAGGAAGGCAACCAAAATGATTTGGAGCCTGCGTCAGAAGACTTAGGAGAAGAGACTTGAAGACCTAAATATGTACACTTGGGAGGAGAGGAGGGACAGGGGAGATATGATTCAGTCTTTTATATACTTAGAGTATTAATGGACAAACAAACCTCTTCCAAAGACAGGGAAGCTGTAAAACTAGAGGGCATAACATGAAGCTGCAAGGGAGTAAACTGAAAGACAATGTCAGGAAATACTTTTTCACTGAAAGAGTGGTGGATGCTTGGAATGCCCTCCCAATGGAAGTGGTGGGGGCAAACACAGTGACAGAATTCAAAATGGCATGAGACAAATACAGTGGATCCCTTTATAGCAACAGGATAAAATCAAAATAAGCATATCTATCTCTTATACCTGAACAAATAGTGGTGACCTACACGGAGCGGTGGTGCACCCCCTAAACAAAGGCATGGGGAGAGGTGACCTGCACAGAGCAGCAAGTGCACCTACTCTTGCCACCTTGCTCGGCAGACTAGATTGACCATACTGGTCTTTATTTGCCTACATATACTATGTTACTATCTTCTTTCCTGACTGAGGATCAGTGGGAGTGCTAGAAGCAAAAAGGCAACTTCAAAGGTTGTTTATCTGTTGTATTATAAATATTTCTATGTATTAGAACAGGCCTTGACAAATTTTCTTTTTTTTGCAATTTAATTTTTATTAAGGTTATACAAAATATCAAACATAGGCAAAATAATTATCACAAGAATAATAAGAAAACAAGCTTAGTCCACATCACGGGGAGTGGTGAGGGAACATCCAGCCGACAGCCAAAATTAAACAAACTCTAATTATTACATACAATGCTAATAGAACAACCAAAGGAAAAAAAAATGAAAAACATAGCACACCTTATACCTATGCATCTGCTACAACCTGAGGGTCTAGCCCCTTAAGAAATACTTCTAACGATCCAACATCCATAAACACATATTTAGTACCCCCAGATGTGATCTGACATTTGCAAGGAAATTTCAAGAAGAAAGTTGCGCCAGAAGCGAGAACCCGTGGCTTAAGAGCCAAAAAGGCTCTACGCCTAGCTTGAGTTTGCCTGGCCACATCTGGGAATATATTGACTTTTCCCCCCACAGAATTCAGCATTCTTATTACGAAAATAAAGTCGCATGACAGTACATGCGACTTTATTTTCGTAATAAGAATGCTGAATTCTGTGGGGGGAAAAGTCAATATATCTATCTCCGAAGAGAAAGACACCAAAAGAGTAGATCTAGTTTCAATTAAGTCACGCGAAGACTCTATAAAATTAGTAATATCCAAGGAATCTAAAGGTTCTGCCAAGACTACAGATTGCCGGTCACCAGAGGTTATAGGCCTTGGGCCAGGCAAGTAATATATTTTTGTAATTACTGGCATAGTATTTAACTGGTACCCCAATACTTCTGTTAAATATTTTTCAAATAAAATTTTGGGCGACATTAATCTAGTACAAGGGAAGTTCAAGCAACGAATATTTACTGCCCTCAAATTATTCTCTAGTAACTCCTGTTGAGTATGTAACGTTAAACTATCCCTCATAAAAGACAAATTAGCAGACTGTAACAAAGAATATTGTGCATCAATTTTCTGACATTTGTTATCTAAAGCAGAAATCTGTAAATCATGCTGAGCCATCTTAGAAACAGAATCTTGTGAAAAAACATTAATCTGAGTAGTAACAGATAATAAAGAACGCTCAATCCTGGACAGAATACACCAGATGTCAGATAAAGACACATTCTGAGCAGCCTCAGGAGAAGCAGATACACCATCACTTTGAACGCCTCCAGGAACCGCCGGAAGCTGAAGGACTTGAGGCAGGGACACTGCCGCAATGTCCGCCAGACAGCTAGATGACACCACTGATGATATAGGTTCCAAACCCCCAAGGGCCCCTCCTTCAACGGGTGAAGACGTTAAAAGTTGAGGATTCCGTAAATTAGCATGTGGGGCAGAGTTAAAACCCCCTGAAGAACCAATGGAGCTATCAAGAGAAACCGAGGGCTTAGATACGGGAGCAGGTGATTTCCCATCACCAGAAACAGTTACAATATGCCTGTCCATAGGCCCAGAGATCTTAACAGCCTTGTCGGGATTGGGATTACTCACGTTTAGCCTCTTCTTACGCTTACCCATACCAGTCCTGGGTCTCCCTGCTCCCTGCACGCCACATGCGCCTAAGGGGCGCACAAGGGGCCTCTCAAACCCCTTTAAACGCACCCCTTAAGACGCAACCACGACCGCACAACCGCGGTACAACCGCGGATTTCTAGCCCCGGAGATGACATCGGGGCCAATCACTGCGTCGCACCGCTGCTCTGGAAGGTCAGACTCCCCAACCGCACAGGATAGGCGCAGGACACAGTCGGACATCAGCTGGACTCCTCTCACACACACCCGAGGTGCAAGACTCTGCCACTTCCTTTTCTAGCCCCGGAGATGACGTCGGGGCCAATCACTGCATCGCACCGCTGCTCCGGAAGGTCAGACTCCCCAACCGCACAGGATAGGCGCAGGACACAGTCGGGCATCAGCTGGACTCCTCTCACACACACCCGAGGTGCAAGACTCTGCCACTTCCTTTTCTAGCCCCGGAGATGACGTCGGGGCCAATCACTGCGTCGCACCGCTGCTCCGGAAGGTCAGACTCCCCAACCGCACAGGATAGGCACAGGACACAGTCGGGCATCAGCTGGACTCCTCTCACACACACCCCCCTTGACAAATTTTCTAGGAACCTAGGAGCCATCCTAAAAATTTGTGAAGTGGCCGCTGAGACCTTGGTCACAGTGACACTCCCTCCCCCCCCCAATGGTGTATTGCAGTTCCTTTACTGTTTTCTATTTTTTTGTGAAAAAAGAAAGCTTAATCAGGCCATTAATGTGCCATTCATCGCGCTACAGATGGCAGTGACTCTTCTCCTCCTCCCTCTCCCACAAACCCCAAATGAGTACATTGTCAGCAGCATATTGGTGACCCTTTATAGCTGCACCTGAGGCAACTTCCCTTTTTGCTTCATATATCACCATGACCTGATAAAATGTGAAGCAAAAAAAATCTATAGCCTCCGCACCCTGCCTTTGCTTAGTCTCTCTCTGTCATAGCTTTCCACCCCAAGCCATCATCCAGTGTCTTTCTCTCTCTATTTCACTGGAGCCCCTAGCCATCACCCCCAGTCTCTCTCCTCATTGTCCACCTATCTGTAACCCATCACCCCCATGTCTCTCACCATTACTTCCGCTTTAGCCATGCGGTGCAGGAAGTTCCTGCTGATCTCTTTGTTTCAAGTCTCATGAGACTTGAAATAGTGAGATCAGCAAGAACTTCCTTCACCATGAGGTTCAAGCTCTTTGCAGAAAGTCAATCATAGTAGAATGAGGAAGTACTAGGACCAAACTTTCAGGACCTTGAAATTCCAGGTGCCAGGGTGCAACTTGTAGGTGCCATGGACTTGTCAAGCCCTGTGTAGACTTATTTCTATTCCGCCCATCTACAAGAAATATGGGTCAATTTTCAGCACTAACAGTGAACCTATTTTTTTTAAACATTTGCCATAGCATTTAAAAAATACCGCTATCGAGAAAGGAGGTGGCAGTGAATATATATCTAAGGCAGTCAGGTCTTCCAGCTATACACATAACAGCAATATTCTGTTGCTATACATACAGCTAAGCAGTTTAATTTAGGATTGCTTTTTCACAGGCCTAAATTAAATTTCATAGTTATACAGATAGTAGCTGAATATCTCCACTATACATATAAAAGTGGGATTTTAGAAGGAAAGTCTAGGAAGAATGGTCAAAAATCTGGAGAAGTGGTGGCAGTGAAGGGAGGCATGCATAAGTGCCTTCTAAAATCACTACATCTCCTTCAAGAAATATGAATATCCCAGTAACCAGTTTTGAAAAGCAGCTCTGCACACACAGCAAGGCTGGGTACATGTATGGGGGTAGGCCATTTTACAAATATGCAACCAACAAAAAAAGCACTGTGCCACAAAAAAACAAGCAGAACAAGTCCAAAACGCAGCACAAGGAAGGTTTGAGCTAGGTTGCAGTGTAGCATTGGATGATCAACTCACATTACAGCACATAGGAATTGTGCATAAGTGGCAAATTATCTAAATGATAATTGTAAATATTGAACATACTGCTAAGAGAGTATGCCAATACCCCTGATGAAGGTGTGACGAAACATGGCCTGAGTCGGGTCTTTGGCACGCAGTCTCAAATGAGTGCAAAATAAAAAGTTTTCAAGCTCAAACCTTCCTTGTGTTGCGTTTTGGACTTGTTCTCCATTTTACAAATATGGACATCCCTGAACTGCCCTGCCTCAGAACAGGATACCTGGATATGTCAGCAGAGCTATTTCAGAAGGGAGACAATTATGCTATGAGATATGCATGCTCTGGCCTGCCATTTCAGGTACTTAGACTGTGGCGGCGGGCCTCTAATACGTTTGGAATATGTATTTAAATGCAGGTTTCTTCAAGCAGGAAATAATACTTATGGTGATGAAAGAACATTATGCGCTTTCCCATGGAAGAGTTACATCCATGAAACCAGCACAATTTTTCATGTTATTCATGGTTAGGAGCAGCTATAAGTATGGATATCTCACCAATCTAGGTCAGACATGCGTCTGCCATTCTAAAATTGCTCAGGCTTCACCTCCACTACACCCCTGTGCTACATGGACTTTTTCATGCTGGGAATATCTCACCATCACCGCCGGCGAATTACACCTCTTACTCCTCAGAACATCCCACCAGCAGATCAACTTCTCCTCCCTGACTTTCCTTTGTCTTCTCCTGACTCCCAAGCCTGGGCTTGGGACAATGCCCTTTCCACTGCCCTTGATCTTTTGGCCCCTCCTTTTTCAGTCCCTGCTGTGAGTCCTCCTAACCGCCACCCTGGTTCTCCCCAGGTTTGCATATCCATCGTAATCAGTTGTGCCACGCATTGCATCTGTGGCATGCTCACCCTTCACCCACTACCATACAGATCTATCATCAAAGTCATAAGGAGTATCGAGCATTGCTCCACTCTGCAAAGCAGGAATATTATTCCAACTTGATCCTTAGTTCTTCCAATTCCTTCAGACAGCTTTACTCTGATTTCTGATTCCTATCCTCCCCCTCTGCTGCTGGCACAGCTCCCTCCTCATGCTCAGATTCAACCAACCTGTCTAACTTCTTCTCAAATAAGATTTTGTCTCTTCGTTCATCTTTTGCATCCTGTCCCACACCCCTTTCCCCCCTCTCCTTCTCACCATTGCCATCTCCTCCCTCATCCCCCCTTTTCCACAGATTTGGTCTTCCTTTCAGTCAATAACGAATTCTGAGCTTCTCCAGACCATTTCATCCTCTCAGAAGACCAGCTGCCCACTGGATCCCATACCTTCTAAATGGCTCCTGGAACCTTCTCTTTCCCTTCTTCCTCTGGTCCTTACTATGCTCCACACAAATCTCTCAAGTGGTCGCTCTCCCTCATCTTGGAAGCAAGCCCTAGTCCGTCCCCTTATCAAGAAGCCTTCCCTTGATCCTTTCACCCTGGCAAATTGGCACCCTGTCTCTAACCTCCCTTTTCTTTCTAAACTCCTTGAGCAGTTCATCTTTGCATAGCTGTCTTCTCACCTTGCTTCCACCAATGCCCTCCACCCATGACAATCTGGTTTTTGCACAGGTCACAGCACAGAATCTGTTCTCTTCCCTTCTGAATGAACTGCATGTCACACATGATCGGGGTGACTATACTCTTCTTGTCTCCTTGGATCTCTCTGCTGCCTTTGACTTAGTTGACCACTGTACTCTTCCTCAGTGTCTTGCGGATCTTGGTGTTTCCAGTGTCCCCTAGCAATGATTTTGCTCCTTTCTCACTGATCACTCCTTCTCTGTTATGTCTTCCTCTTCTACACCCCCCCCCCCCCTTGCCTTTGGTTTGTGGGGATCCCCAGGGTTCTGTTCTGTCCCCACTACTTTTCAATGTCTTCTTGGCCCCACTTGCTCTTCTTATACAACAGTCTGGTATCTATGTGTATTATTATGCAGACACTATTATTCTCCTTCACTGTACTATCTCCTCCACCCCCGACATAGCACCTCTTAATGT
Organism: Ichthyophis bannanicus; assembly: GCA_033557465.1. Taxonomy (NCBI): domain Eukaryota; kingdom Metazoa; phylum Chordata; class Amphibia; order Gymnophiona; family Ichthyophiidae; genus Ichthyophis; species Ichthyophis bannanicus. The sequence continues at coordinate 545,840,216 of CM066036.1, read as the reverse complement.
CTGTCTCTCCTTGATCCATGATTGGATATCTACTAACTTTCTTCATCTTAACCCCTAAAATTCACAGCCACTTGGATGAATTTTGGGTGTCCCTCCCCCTTTCTGGCTCCTTCACTTGCTTCTACTGCTGTCTCTGTGGTTTCATTTTTTAGGTATCTTGGTGTCACCCTTGACTCTTCCCACTCATTTTCTGAGCACATTTTGTCAATTACTCATCACACCTTCTTTCATCTCTGACAGTTACGTGTGGTCCGGCCATTTCTCACTTCTTCCTCCTTAACCACTCTTCTTCTAACCCTCATCATCTCAAGAATTGACTATTGTAACATCACCCTCATTGGTCTTCCACAATGCTAACTCCACAGACTTCAGTTATTACAAAATACAACAGCTCATATGCTCACCTACTCCTCCCTTTATGATCATGTCACTCCCCTCCTTGCATGTCTCCATTGGCTGCCAGTAGTCTTCAGGATTTAGTTTAAAATATTTATCTTTGTGCATCAGACCATCCATTCCTCCACACATCAATATCTTGCAGACCTTTTCCACCACCACACTCCTCACCACCTTCTGCGTTCTATCCATAACTATTGTCTGGTACTCCCCTCCCCCACCCAGGCACACCTTGATCGTACTCACTCCTTTGCTTTTTTCTTCCTTGCCTCCTCCCTCTGGAACTCACTCCCACTCAGTCTCCGTTCAGAACCTCCCTATACCCAGTTCAAAGTAGGCTTAAAAACCCATCTGTTTCACCAACTCGGGAAGGGGCAAGATGGCCGACGCACTTTAGTTCACTGCTGGCTGTCTCTGTGATATATTTCCTGCTCATTTGAAATGCCGCATAAGTGGAAGGCCAAAAGTTGGGTCTTACCTAAGACAACAGCTGCAGTGGCTAAGGGTCCTCTCAACATCTTCTTGAGGCCCACTTGTGCGGTGGATTCTCTGGGGCTCGGCTCATTGGGAGTGGAAGGAGGCTTGCCGCGCCCCTCTGAGCTTCAGGTTACACTCAACCCGGAGACATGGACTCCTCCGGCTCAGCCTGCTGTGTTCACCATTGGAACAGCAGAGGCAGAATCTTGCGGTATTGGGGGATTCTTGGCCGGTACGCCTATATCGACTGCAATGACGGGCAGCTCTGTGGCAGCGGCATTCATGGCTGCAGAGCCAGCGGGTTCAGTGGAGAGCTCAATTGAGCTTGGAGCCCACCTGTCTGTGTAGTCTGAAGCCAGATAGGAGGTACTTCCTCTAACTTCTACTGGTACTGTGGAGGTTAACCCAGTGAAGTCTGTTCTTCTCCGTCCAACAGCTGTAACCTTGGATTCTCTCTGGGAAGGATCACAGGCTTTGGAGCACTCTTTTTCATCACAGTTTGATGCCCCCAAAGTGCCCTAGCCTTAATGATTCAGTCTGCTGATCATCAGAAGCAGGAGGTGGCCAGAATATCTTCTAAGGTGACCCAGTTGGAAGTTAAAGTGGAGGGTGCAGTTACTTTTTCAGGTACTGTTTCTAATGACTTAATTGTTATCCATGGGAAGATTGAAATGAGAACTCTGTCCGCAAGTGAAATCTGCGCTGGTTGAATTTTCCTCGGGTTCCCACTGTTTCGCCAAAGGATTTGTTTAATTCTTATGTTATATCTATTTTGAAACGTCCGTTGGAATCCCTTCCTCTTTTGGCTAGGAGTTTCTATCTGCCAACTGCCAAGCGCAAGGACCATGGAGTCTCTTCACCAGCACATTCTCCTCCGATGGACTCTTTGGATTTGACTGGGTTCCTGGAAACAACGGATCTAGGTTTTATCCCAAGGGCTACTCTGCTTCTGACTTTTGCATTAGAGCCTGACTGAGATCTGCTTTTGAGATTATATTTTAAGGCTAGGAATGAGCCCTTTATGTGGGGGACAATCAGAATGTTTCCAGATGTCTCTAAAGCCACTCAGAAGTGTAGGCAGCAGTTTCTTTTGCTGTGGCCTCGGGTTCTGCAGTTGGGTGGATTATTCTTTCTGCGCTACCCGTGTAGATACTTAATTAAATATCAGAATTCAAAATTACTAAATTTACCATACAAGACCCCCTCTATAAAAAACGTATGTCTATGTTTTCATATTCTTTTTGTCGGAGCGAGCTGGAAGAGGGCTGGTACTGAATAGCCAACACACACCTGACGGCAGGCTTCTTTTATTCAAATAGGTTCACCACCTGAAAAAACATATTTATATTAAACTTATTCCAAGTCTTCACTTATCTCCAATTCTGAAAAAGATGCTCAGTCACACCGTTGCTCTCAGCATTAAATCTTCAAATGACGTGCACGTTTCGGGAATAATCCCTGTTTCAAGTGCTTCACACAATCAGAAGAATTTGGCAACTGTGTCAAAAAATGCCGTCATGCGGCTCTGGGTAAATCGTTTTTAATGTTGACAGCAACGGTGTGACAGGTGGTGAACCTATTTGAATAAAATAAACCTACCGTCAGGTATGGGCTGGCTATTCAGTACCAGCCCTCCTCCGGCTCGCTCTGACAAAAAGAATATGAAAACATAGACATATGTATTTTATAGAGGGGGTCTTGTATGGTGAATTTAGTAATTTTGATTATAATTGTATTCACCGGATTAGGTTTAATTGTTTTCAACTTTAATTAAATATCAGGGCATTAGTTATACCTTCTTTGAGCTGGCACATTTAACTCAGTTTGTTGCTAGTAAGGATGTGACTCCAATGTAGCAGTCAGGCTACTCCACCTACCTCCTCTTGTGTTTGGGGGGGGGGGGGGGAGGAGGGGACTGTGGTCTGTGAATAGTAATTTCTGCACCAGTTTTGTGTCTATCTCCTTTAAACTTTTCCTTTGATTTTGTCTTGCCCTCTATTATTTTGTGGGCTAGTGAATCTTAGTACCTCTTGAACGAGTCTTTAGGATAGGGAAGTTACTCCCCTATTCCTTGTTTTCCTTTTTTCCTTTCAAATTGTATTATTTTCTGTAACAAGTATGTATCGTGTGTAAAATTGAAACTGCATAAATAAATAATATATATTTAAAAAAAACATCTGTTTCAGTTAACTTTCAGTCTCCCACACATTACCCCTTGAGTATCTTCTATCCCTGCTACTTTCTCTCGTTGACCTTCTAATTCTCTTTTCCCATTGTCCTATTAGTTACTGGTGTTCCTTTCTTTCTGTTATTAAGCAGTCATTTTGTTTATATTGTACACCGCTTTTATGTTTCGACCTAGGTGGTACATCAACTGAATAAAGATAAAGATCTATATACCTGGCTTCTAAAATGGCTCTGGAGACCCTGCCATGCTTTGCATATCTAAATGCCTGTTTTCAGATGTCCTACTCATAAACAGGGTTTCTACAATGCCCCATATTTTGTTGTTCTGTCCTAACACTGCCCCAACACTGTTTATATAGAGGATAATTCTATAATCTCCCATGCAGTCTATGTGTGTTGGCACACATGTGCTTGGGGCTTATTCTATAAAGTAAAGCACAACTGTACATTATAGAATAGGGGCGTAGAGCTGTAGCTATATGAAGTCATAGCAGTTACGTCTAAAGCAGGTATAACTGATGGTGCCTAAATTTGGAGAAAACGTCCCCCAGGTGCTGCCACTATGCACTCCCCCAACTAAAAATATGCACAATGGAACTTATGCGCATGTTTACAGAATAATGACTGCCCAAAGCAAACACTTAGGTGTCCATGCATGTGGGTAAGTCCTTTAGAATAGGGACGCACATATATTTTTAGCATGTAACTCTTCACACATGCTATATAGAGTCTGTCCCATAGTGTCACAGTGGTTCGAGGGATTTTCAATGGTCACTAAATGTATTGACTATTAACCCAATATATTTTAAATGCAATGTGGAAGGATATGTGTTCAATTATTTTGTAATCACATTAGATGGGGTTTTAGAACACTGCAGGATATTACAATGTGCGTTCAGATGTTTGTCTTTGTTTTATAGTAGACTTGTGCCTAATCAACTTTAAATTGATGTAGTGGTTCCCTGGAGGACTGTGTGCTTGCAGCTTGAGAGGCTACAGATGTTAGAGAGGGAGATACCGCCTTACTTCTTTTTTGTGGATCCTGAGAGACAGGGGGAAGAGATATCATTAAACCCTATTGAATAATCATGCACTCTCTCAGTATCTTTCGGCCTCTTACTCATGTGCTTCTCCACTCAAAGCAAATTCCTCTTCTCCAGAAACCATGGTTAAAGCTATAATTTATTATGTGAATCAGAAAGGAAAACAGTTGAACTGTTACTTTCACAGACACATAGCAAGAAAACTCAAAAGTGCAAAATACAATAATAGACACTGGATTTTCGTCTCCTGACGTCATCCTATTGCTCCTCCACTTCCTCTCCACTTCCTTTCAGCAAGCACATAGAATCCTCTGGACATAATTTCCCTCATAGTTTCTCCCCTCTTGAACAATGTCTGCCCTTCCTCAAGGGGTGACTCACTGTGGGGTCTCATTTGCATAAATATTTATATATCCATTGAGCCCCATGTATAAATGTAATTCATGTATTTTAAAATGTATATGCAGCCCATCTGAAATTCTAGGTGGCTTCCAAACATGCCTATATAATTTAATAAAACATGTTACAATAAAATAAATGTAACAATCAAGAATCAAAATTAACTTAAAACAACTTTCATACACCCACAAAAGAACCAAACCATTGTAAATATTTGCATACTGGATTTATTTGGTCAGTGCTTTGTCCAGCTTATTGATGAGGAGGAAAGATTATACAATGAGAAAAACTAATCATGATAGCCACAAATTCAGGATCATAGTGTCCAGGTTGGATTGGACTGTGCTAGAGCTGGCAACGACCAGAAATCAGCAGCACTGAAGCTATTGAGCTACTAAAGAAAATTAAACAGAGATGCTCTGTTAAAATTTGAGATTTCCTTGAATCTGAACTGGCAGAATATTTTAAATTTCAGATTGACAGCATCAAGAATGCAAAACTGCAAATCTCAAAGACAATCCATATTCCACTAACAACCACCAACCCCTTACATGTGACTCCATACAAGGAACAAAAAGAAAAAGTGAGAACCACAGTACAGAATCCAAAGAGCAAAATCTACCATTCTACAGCAGCACTAACTTCCAAAACTCATGCAACAAGGAGTATACCCAGAAAAGGGCGGCACCGTAAATACTGCATAGAACCTAGAACATCCATACACCTAGAGCCCAATTCAGCAAGGGGCATGTCTGGGACTTCTGGACAGACCCGAACAGGACGGGCCTGTTAAGACCCGATTCTGTACTGAAGAAGCAAGATGCTCCTGTGGGTGCAGGTTCGGGCCCCTCACTGCCTTCCAGCCAGCCCACTGCATTGCTGTCCCCCTTTACCCCTCCACCCAACCCCCAATGGGGCCAGCCAGAGCCTGGATCAGGTGGCAGGGACTCACCGCGCCTGCTGTTGATGCTGCTGGGGGGCTGGCTGGCCGATCCAAGGGGCAGCCAGTGCCTATTCCACCTCCGAGGTGGAATAATCTGGCCATCCTCCTGGTGCCCCCAGGACATACAGGGCAGTGACCTGAATCAGCCCTGTAGATCCGGGTGCCGGTCCCGTCCATGCTCCTCTCACTCTCTGCCCCCATCCCCCACAGTACGCACAATGGCTCTGTGCATGCAGGGGGGACAGGAGGCAGAATACAGCAAAGGCGGATAGCAGTGCTACAAGTCCCGGCGGGACATGCAGGCCCGCTATCCACCTTACAGAATCAGGGCCCTCCTGAGAAAAATGAACAAGCCAAATTCCTACATAGATATTCCATATTAATAGAATACCTGGCCTTAGCTGGACACTTAGAATGTAGATAGACCCTCACCAAGTACAGAATGTGACCACAAACTAAAAATAGAAATATGTTGACAAAGATTAAACTGAAACCAAATCTGTCATCCCTTATAACTGCTCAGCTCAACACCAGAAACAGAAGGAAAAGTACACTGAACCTCCTCAACATTCCCACCACTATACGTAAAATCAAACAGATAACAAGCAACAGAGCGTTTACCTTCACAGCCCCAGTACTTTGGAACTCGATACCAGACTCACTATGATCACTCAAAGACATACAAACATTCAGGAAGGAATTAAAGACTCTACTCTTCATTGAAACACTACAGCAATCACAACACCACCAGCACCCAATCTCCCCCCCCCCCCCAAACACAAGGCATAATCTAATCAGAGGCAAAACTACATACCTCACAAACTCCCCAAAAGCATACTGTATTCAATACCTGATCGGTATAACAATCATTTAAAAAACTGCTACAATGTTGCTTTATGTCTCAATGTAAATACTTAACAAGATACAATGTACATAGTTCAGTTGTTACAATGTATATAGTTATACTTGGTTCTATATAACTTGTTGCGTTCTATGTATATAGTTACACTTAGGGGGATGTTTACTAAAGTGCGGTAAACATGACTAACGTGCGTTATACGACGTTAACGACCGTAAGTGCCGTATAATGCGTGTACCGACGCGCTAACGACCGTTAACATAATACTACGCGCGTTAACCGTAGTTAACGATCGTAAAGCTCCGCGGCGCGTTAAAACAGCGCAGAAGGAGGAGAGTGGGCGGAGAGAAGGGGTAAATGGGCGGAGAGTGGGCGGGGAGAGGCTCCCCTCATACTAACGCGCTGAATTTCAGAGCTCAATTCCAACGCGAATGAAAACCTGTCGTTAAAGGCATTTAAAGGGAAGAGAAACCATTTCCGTCAGCAATGTACAGAAAAACCGGGGAAACCCACAAAACGTGAGCAGTGTGATACATGTGCACAGAACAAAATTTCACATAAAACGTTAAAAATGACCACAGGAAACATTTTAAAAAGCATAATTCAGCTGGGCAACAGTGTTAGCAATGGGCAACAAGGAACAACACTCCCTGGAAAGCACCAAAAAAAAAAAGAAATGATGTGTGGAAAGGTCTACGCTCCGCAGACCCTTTTAAAGATCATTTCATTGTAATGGAGCTGTCCTGGGAGTGTTGTGTAATGTTTCCCAATGATATCATTGTTGCCCAGCTTGGTTATGGGTGTGTGCCCCTTTTATGAGGTCTTATCTGAGGTTTATGTGCACCTTTGTCTGCATACAAGGTAAATGAGGCCACAGTAAACCTGTTGCAGAGCAGGGTTTCTGACTCATCAGGTCGGTTTAACTAACTCCAGGGACTGCACTGTCTCTGTGGCCACAGTGTGGTGCAACAGACACAGCCAGTGCCTCTAAAACCAGAGGGTCACAGGTTCAAATCCCAGCTGGGGCTCCTGCCACCCCAGTCCCCATAGTTTTACCCACCACTAAACAGTGATAGTAAAGACACTCCTTTATTGCAGAAAACATACGCATGGCCTATATTTTACCACACCAAACACAGACACCAGAAACAGGCACATTACCTAAAGCAGAGTCCCGCAAATGCAATCCTGGAGGGCCCCACACCATTCCGGTTTCATGCTGCCTCTAATAAAGATGCCTGTGCTGCATAGCTATGCACCACCCCCATGGTATGCAGATGTAGCTCATGCATATTTATGAGGGACAGCATGAAAACCTGAACAGTGTTTGGAACACCAGGACTGGAGTTGGGGAACTCTGCCGTAAAGCAGCAGACAACAGGGCCACACACCCACCCACAGGCCCCATTGGCCAATGCCACCTGGAGAGGCAAGACATTGGGCCCTGCCTGTATCTCCCAATACTAGCAGTTGCATACCTTAGCAATGCCACCCTACACCTGGGTATATGGTACACAGCTATCAAACGTTTCCTATGATAACTGGCAGATATCAATTCCTATGTTAAGCACATTTTGCTCATTGAGCTCCACCATAACAATCATTCTGATGTCTGCGGTGTGCGCTGCAGGTCTGGTCTCTGACAGTGTTCACCACCCTGGGGAGTGACCCCCCAACAGTCTTGTGTACCATATCCATGCCTGTACTATGCCCAGGACTGGTGTGGTGGGTATGGCTGCTGACCACCTCTATAGTAGCACAATGCTGGCATAGGTGTGGGGGTGGCTGTCTGTCTATCCAGTGTGTGGTGGCTGCAAACACCTTCCACAGCCCACACTGCCAGCAATGTTGCCAGTATTGGGCTGCCAATGTGCATAATGAGGAGCAAGGTACCATGGGTATAGGCCGGACAGGGTGGCCTGGCCAGGGTGCATCTGCACAGGGCATAGGGCAGTGACAGGCACATTGTAGTGCCCGGCCACCACCTACACAGACAGGGTGACCTCAGTATATCCTGCTGAGAAATCACTCTCACCCTGACTGTGCAGTGACCACAGCATGGCTAGGCACTCCCATAGTGCTATCTAGTATTTCTCTCATGTGATAAATATGGGTTTCCTTTTGGAGCCCAGTCACTGATGTATCTGCTTGCTGTGTATGCTGACATCCCAGTTCTGGGTGCAGGCATCTCCACTGGGCACTAGCAGACTGTTTGTAGCTGGTAGGTGTTGTGATGGAGTGGCTTGCAGTGGCTGATGGCTTGCACCAGGGGAATATCAGATAGTGGTGCGGTGCAGTATACCATATCCAGGCCTAATGTCTGTCTGCTATTGTGTTATGGCTGTGTACAGAGCTGCATTGACTGCCCTGTGGGGTGTCTGTTCCGCAGCAGGACTAGGGTTAATGTTCTGCTCTACTGCCACCGTTGCAGGGAGGTAGACTGTGGATCTTTTGATGGGAGCCCCTGGGGGAGGGGTGTGGTGGTGCATGGGGGGCTACACCTGGCTGAAACAGACAGAGATGTCCAAGGTGTTCCTGCAGAAACTACCTATCTCACACAGTAACACTGCTTTGGACCTGCGCCATGGCCTCTTTCAGCCATGGATGGTGCTGTGGACCTAGTGCTGGGCGCCTCACTGCACCCTCAGGGTGAGCACAGTACCCGCACAATGTGACGGTGTGTAGCTACTCTGTGCCAGTACAACACACGGTCAGTACCCCCTATCAGGCCGAGGTGCTGTGGGGGTGCACATGGTCAGTTTCCCCCTACCAGGCCGAGGTGCTGTGGGGGTGCATTCCCCATGGTGTGTATCTGTGGACAGCTGATTTGCATGTGCAGTGCATCATGGGTGTGACTGGCACAATCCAACCCTGTGAAACTCAAGCACCTGCTCACAGGCTCTGATAAACCATAGGCCATCACACGTACATCTGCTAGCATAATGCATAGGTGCAAGACACCCTACAGAGTCTGTAATATAAGATGCCCACACTGGTAAAAACACACGTACCCACGCACGTAAAACACACGTACCCACGCACGATTGTACGCGCGCAGCTACGCACGTACCAATGCACGCAACCTCGCACGCACCAACGTACGTGGCTAGGCACACTCCGAGGGTGTTTTTCTTACACCAATACTCAACGTAACGAAAAACATGCCTCCTCTTTCCCTCTGTAATGTACAGGGTGATGCCTGGGACAGCCTTCTGCGTTAGGCACACTGGGGACTCGAACCCATGCTGCTTGTAACAGCGGTCAGTACTGTAACCATTGTGCTACAGCTCTGTTTCAGTGCTTTGTGTCTGTACGTCTTATTACGTTTAACGCGCCACGGCGCCCGGTAACGCTCGTTAATTTTTTTAACGCGCTTTAGTGGTGACGATGTACCGCCCATGTCCTTATTTGGGGTTTCTATCACTACCGCGGCTCCTAATGCGAATTGCACTAATGCAGTTTAGTAAACATACCCCTTAGTTCTGTGTAACTTGTGTTCTATGTAAACCGCTCCTGATCCCCCAAGGGTCGGTATAGAAAACTGTCCAAATAAATAAAATAAATAAAGTAAAACGGAAGCCACACTCTGCATATAGTGCAACAGCAGAGAAATTTGAAAGATGCATGTAAAGATAACACGTTAATTACAAAAGCTGTTGTTTTCCAATCACTAAATTAAAAATAAAATACTTCTTTTCTATCTTCTTTGGCCATTTTCTTTTTCTATTAGGGTTGGTTCCAGTCTCTGGTTTCTGCTTCCCTGCAGCTTCTCTTAATTCTTTCCAGCTTCTCAAATCCATCTGCTACTTCTCTCTTCTACATCCATCTCTGGCATTGATCTTTTTCTTTTCAGCTTTCTTTCATTTATTTATTTTTTAAATCTTTCTATGGACTCACATTTCTCTCCTTCTTTTTACCATCTTGCCATCACTCTACTGCTTTCAATCCTTAATCCCAGCCTTCCCATTTTCCCATCTCTCTCTCTCTCTTTCCCCAGCCTATAACTAATTCTCCCCTTTATCTCTTCCCTGTTCCTTCCAGTATTTGTCTCTTCTCTATTCCTACTGTTTCAGTATTTCCTCTGTCCCTTTATCCCCACTGTCAGGCATATACCCACCCAATATCTGTCACCCCCTCTCTCTCCCCATCCAGCATCTCCATCTCTCTTTCACCTATATCCCCCAACAAATCCAAAAGCTCTCCTCTCTATCTCCCCATGTCCAGCATTCCTACCCTTCTCCCTATTTCCTCCCATGTCTAGCATCTCCACTCCAACTCTATTTCTGTTCTCTATGCTCCTTATCCTATGTCTAACATCTCCCCTCCCTCTCACTCCTTTTGACATCCTTTGTCTCTCCTCCACCTCCCTATGACCTCCCTCCATTTCAAGCATCCCCTTTCCATCTCCCTATTCCTATCTACCCCATGTCCAGCATCTCCATCTCCCAAACCCCCATGGGACATGGTTCACTCTATAACCCTCATGTCCAGCATCTCTTCTCCATCTCTCTATTCCCCACTTTCATGAGTCCAGCATCCCCCCTCCCTCCCCATGCCCAATGTCTCCCCTCACTTGTGTCTAGTAGCTCCAGTATATTTCCCCTTTCCTGCCATATGGTCCCCTCTAACTCGGGATTATCTGCATTTTTTTGGCTGTCCAGGCAGTGCCAGGCTCGTAGTGGCAGGGGGTCATGTGCGGGCGACATGCCATGTTGCTGGGTAAGAGTGGGAGAGGGGAGACCTTACAGACCACTGGCGTCTGGGCTAGTAGAAGTTGTTTGACATTGTTACAGGAATCCAGCCTCAGCAGTAACCTTTTCTGCTAAACCAAAGTTTACAACCTGCCACAGTGTCATTAGAGATCCCCCTCCCTTGCAAATTTCCATGGTGAATTACACCAGCCTGTGGTTATAAACACACACACACATGCACATGCACACACACGCACACACACACGCGCGCGCACACACACACACATACACACACACACACACACTTAGCATAGGGTGTCTATTTCTCTGCTACAATACACATGGTAGAAAAATTACTTGGGAGCGTGGCTTCAGGTTTTCTAACTGCGAGCTAGGTATGATCAAAATCCAATAGCCAGGGGCCAAATTGAATTGTATGGACTCAATACTAGCACATTAAAAAAATGTAAAAAAAGCAAGCAAGCAAGCTAAAAACCCCTCCCCAACTGATTTCAGTATGTATGTTCAGCTTTTACTGACTTCTTTCCCAGTGCATGGCCAGGGAAACCAGTAACAGCTGGGTGTCAGTCTGACCATCCGTTGAGGGGTGGGGTTTGCCCTTCCAGCCAGTCAACCCATCTGGAACTCCCTACCTAATGATCTGAGAGCAGCTCAGGACATCAAAGACTTTAGAAAACAACTGAAAACAGTTTTGTTTACGGAGCACTACGGTCATGCAATCAACTAATTAATTTTTAAGAAAGCAATTATTTATATATACATTGTACAATAGCTCACTTTATAGTATAGCTCACAATATATATAGTGCACCTTTTCCCAAGACATTTAATCATATATTTACAAACTATGTATATATTATCACAGATTTTTTCACTATTACTAATTTTCTCTTTTGTTAAACCGCTTTGATTGTATGATAAGGCGGTATAAAAATCCAATTAAATAAATAAATAAATAAATAAACCCACAGCCCCCTTCCCCAAAGGGAGAGGCAACAAATCTGAGCTACTCTCAAAGTAGGGATAAGGAGCTGGTCCAGGTAAATGATTTCACGAATTGCAAAAACAAATAAATTTGGGCAATACCACCTCCTCTTAGGAAAATGATAATTATCTTCCAAAGCCAACCTGCTGTTTGCCCAGTTCAAAACGTGTGAATTAGAAGCAGAAACGGCTCAATATCCAACTGGAGAGGGAAACTGGTGACAGAGCTAAGCCTCTTGCAGCAAAAGCTCCAGCCAGAATTCACAAAGTCTGCGGCACACCTGCTCCCCCAAGGATCTGAAAATCCAGGGTGCATAAGATGCCACAGACAAATCATTAATAGGGCATCCCTGAAATGCAAAGTTCCTCCCCAAATGAACATCTGATCTCCCTTCCCCCACAACAATCAGTCAGAGAGAAGGGAAACTGTGTCCTCCCTTCAAAAAACCTAAAAGGACCTTGCAGAAAGGATCTGAGAGATCTGTGACCTTGTTTGTATTTACAACCCCCCTCCCCCCAGGATGGGGGATCCTGAAGCTGCTCTTGAGTGCTCTCTGCCAGAGAAAGTAAGCCAGGAAACTTATGACCCCCCCCGGCCACCCCCCCACCGCACAGGATGGGGTCATGCAAGGCACAGGGGAAGGAAATGCCCAAAAGTGCCAGAAAAGGAGACAGAGAGCAGCACCAGGTAGGTGGGGAGGAGGACCTTGGAAGAAGTGCTGCCCCTCACCCTTCACCACCACCACTTTCTTCTCCACGGCCATGGCTGTCAGGAAGATCCACTGCCCCAGAGTCAAAAGAGAGGTCTCATGTTCTGTCATATTGTTATTGCTGCCCATTACTGTGACTGAGTAGATGCAGTGGCAGCAGGGCAGGAGAGAGCAGGATCATCTGCATTTTTTCGGCAGTAAAGGGCTCCTAGATGTATGGGGCCATGTGTAGGTGATATGCCTGAGCATGCTTAGGGCCAGCCCTGCCTTTCTCTGGGATCTGAAATGATACTTCACATACATCCACCTTATGTGTTCATTGAACCCAGCAGATTCCTATTTGGCAAAACCATCTCCCACACAACTTCCACTGGTTCTAGTACTATCAGCAAATGCTTCTGGCTGCAAGTTCCTGTAGAACCCTGGCCCTCCTTGTTTCAGTTCTTAGTGTAGTCCTCGGAATCCTCCTCTTCACTTCCAGGAACAGCAGTAACTAAAGTGACTGTTACGGTTACTATATTTTATGCAGGCAAATCTGAAGTGGGGGAGTGGGAGCGAAGGGGGAGGGGGGAAGAGACACCTTAGCTCAAGGTTTGAACATCAAGGCATGGAGGACAGAAACGGAGTCATTACCCTGCCCCTGCCCACATCCATCCCATGACAGCAACAATATCACTTCCAAGCAGACAAATCAATAGAGAAAAAGAAAAGGTGATGTATTTCCCACGTACTCTGCAAAACAAAGATAATGGATGTTAATTCTAAAAATGGACGTATTCAAATTACTAAATTTAAAATAATTTCTTTTCTACCCCCTCTGGCCCTATTGCTGGAATTGGGGACAAGAGGCTGCCACACAGATGGCAATTGGGGACATAGCGCTACAATCAGGGAAAATCCATGAAAATCAGGGACATTTGGTAACCTTATTTATCTCTTGTCAGAGGCCTCCTTCTGTCCCTACCTCCTTGGGATATTCAGTATGTAGTGGTGTGTTGGCTATGTCAGTCAGACAAAAGCTGTTGGTGCATTTGCTTAACCAGCCAAAGACAGGAATAAATATTTATACTACTACAAGTAATCATTTGCATAGCACTACAAGGTGTATGCAGAGCTGTACATACAGTCCTTGCTTATCAGAGTTTAGAATCTAATCAAGATGAAAAAACATCACAAAACTGGGGACTAGGTTATGGCAAGAGACACAAGTAGTAGACAAGAGAATGAGGAGCATCAGGATCCAAAAGCAGCTTCAAAGATGTGGGTCTTCAGCCTGGAGTCGAATAGGGCCAGAGAAAGAGCCCAACGCACTGACACAGATACTATAGTTTCTTCCAAGTATATGGAGCAGCAAGGTGGAATGGATGAAGTTTGGAGTTGGCAGTGGCAGAGAAAGGCACAGATAAAAAGGATCTGCCAGAGGAGCGGAGTTCCCGAGGAGGCATGTAGAGTGAGATAAGAGAGGAAAGCTAGTGAGGAGCTGCAGAATGAATGCACTTGTTGGTAAGTAGGAGAAGTTTGAATTAGATGTGGAAATGGATAGGGAGCCAGTGAAGTGAGAAGAGGGGTTACATGAGCATGGCGATACTGGTGGAAGATAAGCCGTGCAGTTGAGTTTTGAACAGATTAAAAGGGAAAAAAGATGATTCGGTGAGGAGCAAGTTACAATAGTCAAGATGGGAGGTGACAAGTAAGTGGATGAGGGTCTTAGTAGTGTGTGTAGAAAGGATGGGACACATTTTGCCGATGTTGGAGAGAAATAAGCAAACGTTTTCAGCTATCTGTTGGATGTGTGCAGAGAAAAAGAGAGAAGAATCTTGTTAATGTAAACCGCATTTGATCAATGGAAAAATGGTATATAAATGCAAATAAATAAATAAAAAGTAAAGAGTCAAAGATGATCCCAAGGTTGCAAGGGAGGAGTGTAGTGCTATCCACAGAAATAGAGAATGGAGGAACGGGGCAGGTGGGTTTAGGGGGAAAGATCAGGAGCTCAGTTTTGATCATGTTCAGTTTCAGATAGTGGTGAGACATCCAGGCAGCAATGTCGGATAAGCAGGCAAAGATCTAGGCCTGGATTCCTAGAGAGATTTCAGGCGCAGAAAGGTAGATCTAAGAGTCGTCAGCATAAAGTCGGTGCTGAAAACCATGGGAGGAAATAAGTCCACCAAGGGACTGAGCAGAGAAAAAAGGAGGCAGAGCCCTGAGGTACACCAACTGAAATTGGGATGGCAGTAGAGGAGGATCCACCAGAACATACACTAAAAATGTGAATAGAGAGATAAGAAGAAAGCCAGGATAGAACATACATAGCCCATAAATCCAAGTGAGGACAGGGTATTGAGGAAAAGATAGTGATCAATAGTGTCAAAGGCAGCACAAATGTCAAGAAGGATGAGAATGGAGTAGAGGCCTTTGAATTTGGTGAGGAACAAGTTGCTGGAGAATTTGGCAAGAGCTGTTTCTGTGGAATGTAAAGAACAAAAAACAGGTTGCAGTGGATCCAGAAGGGCTTGATAGGAAAGAAAGTCAAGGCAGTGGTGGTGGACCGCTCATTCAAGTAGTTTTGAAGAAAAGGGGAGGAGAGAGATACGCCAATAACTGGAAGGACAAGTAGTGTGAGGCCCTGTTACTCACAAAATAGACCACAACCTAATTATTACTAATTTCCTGTAATGATCAGATCCAAAAGTCAGTACAGGTGCAATCAGAGTCTCTGTTTATTAGATAACTGATGACCAATACAGGCAAAGGTGTGGGGAAGAGAGTTCTATCGAGCACTAGGCATCTCCAGAATGTCTCCTCCCACGAATATAAAAAGCGTACTACATATATACTTTTCTTTGCTTCCGTTGATGCATACAGTCCCAGATCTATCCCTCCTATGTCTTCTCCTCCCTCCCTTCTTATTTCCTATTATTGCCTTTTTTGTTCCCCTTAGTTCCTGTTGCAAAAATCCCCCTTTGGCCCCCCTCTCTCTCTTATACTTACCAACTATCGTTCAGCCACCTGCTTTCTTCAGGGCAAAAGGCCTAGCTAGCATATATGTTGCCAGCTTCTGGTTTCCTGTGTACGTGCTCCTTTGCACATTGCCCCCGTAGGCCTATGTCTGGACTTTCAAGTTCAGACCTACACCTACTGGGCTCATGATCTTTCCTTATATGGTTTTTCCTTGTGCTGGGTTTCTTCTCGTACTGGCCCAAGTGTTGCCCACATGATATAGCAGCCTGGCTGTTGTTCTTTATTTTTTTTTTAGAGATTCAGAGCAGCCATTGAGTGATTATGAACCAGGAACATTACAATCCCTTAACCCTTAAAGTAATCTCTTAAAATTATCTAACACTTAACCTCATACTTAACCCCTACAACCCACACTTAACCCCTACAGTAGGATCTAGTGAAGTCTTTTTGAGGAGAGGTGTAACCACATCATATTTGAAAGCCACAGGAACAGTTGCAGTGGAAAGTGATAGATTAAGGATATGACAGATGGAAGGGATGATGGCGTAAGGAATAGACCTTAACCAATTTAAACTCCACCACCTCCCCTCTTGACCCATGCCCAGCGGCATGGATAAAAGCAACTAAGAAAGAAATCGCAAAACCTATCTCGTACATTGTTAACCAATCACTCCAACAAGGAACAATGCGACCCATCTGAAGAGATCACTTATAAGACCCATCTTAAAGAACAAAACACTCAACAAAAGTGATCCTTCATCATATCGCCCGATCTCGAGCATAGCATTCTTAGCTAAAACAATCGAAAAAGCGGTCCAGTTGCAGCTACAGGATCACATCGACGACAGGGAAGCATTAGATATGCATCAATATGGGTTTCGTCAGCATCACGGAGTAGAAACCCTCCTGTTGGCACTCCTTGACAACCTCCTCAGAAGCCTCGAGAACAAAAATGTGATGTTCATACTTATATTTATCGATATCTCAGCCGCATTTGATACAGTACACCACAGCACCCTCTTAAACCGTCTTGCATCCATAGGTATAACAGGGACCCCTCTAAAATGGTTTGCATCATACATATCCAATAGGATGCAACAAGTCCAATTCAACGACGATAAAGCTGATGCATTCCCCCAAACCCAGGGGATTCCTCAAGGGTCCGCCTTATCATCGCTCCTATTCAATCTGTATATAAAACCGGTCTGCGAGACATTTCGAAAGTGCAACATCAATTACCACATCTATGCCGACGATGTGATGCTGTATACGCAACTCGGCATAACTCAACCAAATTTCACCCCACTAGAAGAATGCCTTGACATGCTCCAAACATGGCTTCAACAAAACAACATGGCAATAAACCACAAGAAAACAGAGGTCATGTTTATCTCTAACAAAACCAATTTCACCCCACCTGCCACTGTCACCCTTAACAAAAACATATATCATACGAAACCTGCAATAAAATACCTAGGGGTCCTACTAGATAGCAACCTCAAAATGGATAAACACCTCAGAACAGTTAACCGAGCCATTTTTTACAAATTAAAAGTTCTTCAACCGCTTCGCAACATCCTCGAGAAATCTGACTTCAGGACTGTGGCACAAGCCCTCATCATTCCTCACCTAGATTACTGCAACGCCATTCTGCAAGGCCTGCTGAAGAACACCCTAAATATCCTGCAAATGGCTCAAAATGTGGCAGCAAGAGTCATCATGGAAAAAAGCGTCACAGAGCACATAACCCCAGTGCTAATGGAACTGCATTGTCTCCCGGTGACCGCTCGCATCATCTTCAAACTTCTCACAACAACTTATAAGCTCATTCACAACATTGCACCCTCCTACCTCAATAAACTAATCACTATCCAACCACACAACAGGAACAGAAGAACCATAAATCTCAACGCTCTCTGTGTTCCGACCAGCATAAGGACAGTCAAAGCAGAAACAAGCAATAGGGCATTCACATATACCGCACAAACACACTGGAACCAACTCCCACACGAGCTGCGACTGACCAATACTCTGAATGAATTCAGAAAGAAACTCAAAACACATTTATTTCAGACTCACTACAACCTGACCTAAGTAAGATGCCTTGCCACAACTAGTTGGGAGGAGTAGCCTAGTGGTTGGGGCAAGGTACTTCAGGCCGGAAGGTCGGAGGTTCAAATCCCACTAGAGGACAGCAACCTTGGGCCAGAAGGACTGGGGTTTCTAGTCCCACAGGTGCTCCTTGTGGTCTTGGGCAAGCCACTTAACCCTCCATTGCCCATGTTCCCTGTAAGTATTAGTGTATGTGTCTCATATCCCCGCGTGTTAAATGTATCCCCCAATTGTGTTGTGACCGCTTTGATTGAAGGATAAGGCGGTATACAAAACTGTCTAAATAAATAAATAAACGGCACTTGGAATACCTGATGTAATCTTTTAAACTTGTATATATGTATATTCTACGCCCCACCCACACAACTCAATCAAATGTATATTTAAATTTGAAAGCCTCAATTCAATGTATAATGTACTAAATTGCTACTTCCTGTGTGATTCAAATCATCGCCCAATCGAATTCTGTATCCTAAAAATTATTGTATTGTACGATACATTATGATTCTGTAAAGTAAACCGCTGTTGATTGTAGGAAGCAGCGGTATACAAATGTTTTCTAAATAAATAAATAAATAAATAAATTAATTAATAGATGGGTGGGAATGGGATCAGAGGAGCAGGTAGTCAGTTTGGAGGAGGAGAGAAGATTTTCAGTTTCTTCCTCAGTGATTTCAGAAAAGGAAGATAGGGTGACCGAAGGTGAGGGGAGGATTTGGGATTGAAGAGGGGGAAGATGAGGTAGAGGTGATTTTGTGAAGAATTGAAAGCTAATCTTCTGGACTTTGTCATGGAAATAGTCATCCAGGGTCTGGGTAGATAGTGAAGGAAGGATTGGGAGAGGAGGGACTTTGAGAATCGAGTTGAGCATAGCAAAGAGAAGGCGAGAGTCAGAGACAAGAGAGCTAGTCAGATAGACATGCTTGGCAAGTGCTATGGCTGACTGGAAGTATGAATTTGAAATGTAGATAGTGTGGCGAC
Source organism: Ichthyophis bannanicus (assembly GCA_033557465.1). Classification (NCBI taxonomy): domain Eukaryota; kingdom Metazoa; phylum Chordata; class Amphibia; order Gymnophiona; family Ichthyophiidae; genus Ichthyophis; species Ichthyophis bannanicus. Next base: position 545,821,453 of record CM066036.1, on the reverse strand, counting down.
CACACCCCTTCCAGGCGGTTGCCTAGTAGGGACGGGAGACCATCTTGTATTCCTTTTCCAAAGGGTTGTAGTTGTGTAGTCAGAAATGAACCAAGTGGATGTTTCAAAGCGCACAGGAATTTTTATTAGCTTCCTTTAGGTAAGATGGTAACAATCTTCAAAGCAACTTTACACTCAGGACAAAGAAACAAAGGATAATCTTCTCCAATTAAAGCAAATGTCAAAACAGTGTTTCCGTGGAATTATTTACAATGGCTTTCCTTTTCTTTCCCTTTAAGATGCTTCTTACTTCAGCAATCATAAAGGCACATGTATTTACAACTTACAATCAAAGTCAGTAGGGCTGCTAGCTCCTTCTTTGCTGTTTTGAGTTAAACAGTTCTCAGCTGTCTAGCCCCGCCTTGGTTGCACTAGCCACTTCTTTAGGAAAGAACCTTAGTGCTTCATTATAAGACTCATTCTCTCCTTTACTTCAGGCTTTCAGCTATAACAAAGTTGTAACAGCTTTCTTAATTTCTTTCTGCTATTTGGCTTCCATTAATTAGCATCAATACAAACAGCACAGTCCATCTCAGAACAAGAAGAACCCATGTCAGTTCCTCTACCATCTACCTCCATACTTTCTTCTGAGCTGCATATTGGTAAAGCTTGGAAACGTTCAGGCACTTTTTCCTTTAAGTCATTTAAAAGCTCAAATAGCCTATTCCACTGCACTGCCCCTCCTTCTCTTGGCAGAACTTCAACAGGCTTCTCCTGTTCAACTTTTCTTGAAAACCCCTTCTTTCTAATCTGGGTTTTCCCAGGTACAAATCCCTCTTCAGAATCAGAGCAAGAGATATAAGCCTTAGGCTTCACTGCTTTCTTTCTCCTACCTTGGAGTTTTTCTGCAGGCCTTCCATATCTGGGGCTTCTGTTGGCTGTAGCTATCTCTGCCTCAGAGCCAGTCAGGGAATCAGGGTAAGATTTCCTCTCCACTTCCTGGGGCTTCTTCTGTCTGAAGACACACCCTTCACCCGAGGAGTCTAGGCTCTCCTGCCTTAGCTTTTCCAACGCCAGCCTTCTCTCTCTCTCTCTCTTGCCAGTATACTTGGTCCTCTCACGGGAACCTTCTCTTTAGCTCTCTTGGCTGCAGTCCTGGCTGCTCTTGCTCTCCTTGCACTTGTCCTTGTTCCTGTTCCTGTTTCTCCTTCCGTCTATCTCTCTGTTTGTTTGCTCAAACTTAAATGTGGAGCAGGGCACCTCCCCTTCTGACTCCACCCCCATGTATCTCCTACTCATACTTAGGGTTGCCATGGAGTCTGGGTGTGGCTTTAGCCTAGCTCTACCCTCGTGGTTTCTCTCACTGCTTTTACTAGGGTGTATGTGTTCTGGTGCACCCATCCCCCGCAAAGAAGAAAAAGTTCTTTTTCCCTTTATTTCTTCATGCTGGACTGCACTCTCCTTACCACAATAGTCAGCAAGGGACCAGTGAAGGTGAGGTGTACTAAAGGAAAATGTATTCACAGGAAGAGAATCGCTGAAAGTATATGACCCGACATGGCTGTGTTTCGGCCCAAGCCTTCGTCAGGGGTAAGGGCATCTGTGTATATAAAAAGCATAATTATTTTTTTAGTAGAACATTTTAAAATGTATGCATGAAACATAAGACAAAACAGAAGGGCATTCCAAATGTAAACCAACAAAATTGACATCTAAACTGAACAAAACTTAAAAGTACTAAAATGGCATATTAAAGCAAATAATAAAAGTGAACAAAAAAGGTTGTTATAAAACAGACATCCTAAAACCACAAGCTAGATCATTAAAAAGTCACAAACAAAATGGGGGACATTCCGAACTGCAAATAGCGGGGATGAATATCTGATCTGGATGTCCAACCCCCGCTATTTGCAGGGAGCGTTTTCTGCATACTTGCCTCCCCGCACGCACAGAGATGCTATGTGGGGAGTGCTAGACAGGGGCAGGAGAGGGAGTTGTGGAGGCAGAGAGTGGGCAAGGTATAGAAGGGTCCATGACCCCGGATGTATAGGACCAATTCAGGTCATGGCCCTATATGTCTGGCAGGCCGAAGATGGATGTTGGACTTATTCCATCTCGGAGGTGGAATAAGTCTGATGAAGTGTGGAGATCGGGCCAGGGTCCCCCAACCCTTGGTGTGGTATCAGGTAGCACTCACTGCCCAAACCCAGTGATGGCGTTTCCTGCCGAGGCTCGGGTGACAGGGGAAAGGGCCTTGTCATTTGCCAGGCAGTCAGAAGAGGTACAGATAACTAATCTGACTAGCAAGAAGGCTTATCGTGTATGCACCATCATACGGGGATTCATTTGTATTCACATATATTAGTACAATAAAAATATTAAGAATGTTAAAATCAAAGTATGTTATTGTAAAGGAAAATGAGCTTCTGTATTGGCAGGAGTACCCGCTTATATATCAAGGCAGGCATTATTGGATACTCATACCCCTGACGACGCCTTGTGACGAAACACGGTTGTATCAGGCCTTAGACTCCCAGCGAGTCTCCTCTTGTGAATAAATTTTCCTTTAATACACCTTGCCTTGACTGGTTTCTAGCTTCCTACCTTGGTACGCACCTTCCTGGATGTCTATTATATTGAAGATTTTGGTATCATCCACAAAGAAGCAAACCATTCCCAATAGCTCTTCTGCAATGTCACTTACAAAAATGTTAAAAAGAATCAGACCAAGGCAGATCACTACATCACACCACTGATAACATTCACTGGCCAGCAGAAAAAAGGAAGTGATAATGTCTCTGGTGCAATCTCATTTGGAGTATTGTGTGCAATTCTAGAAACCGTACATTCAAAAGGATATAAGCAGGTTAGATTCGGTTCAGAGGGTGGCTACTAAATTGGTTAGTGGTCTTCATTATGAAGCATATGAGGACAGACTTAAAGATCTTAATATGTATAATGTAATGTAGAAGATCCTTCCGAGGCTATGGAGCTGGGTGAAACAGAAGATTCTGTTTCAGTTTCTGACAGGCAAGCAGAGCACATGGCCCAGGGTTGCAAAGGGAAACGTAAACAGTATGAGTCACGAGTGCAGCAAACACGCCCAAGCTGCAGAGTATCCCTGAGCCCTGGTCTTAAGGGGAAACACCTGGTTGGGGGCGGGGCAGAGTTAAGCCCTAGAAAACAGGGATATAAGAATTGCTCACTAAGATTCAGAGAAGGCAAGGATAGCAATGGAGAAGAAGGTGGAGCTGCAGGAGTTCCAAGAGCTGCAAAGGGAAGAGAAGCAGCAGAGAGAGAAACAGGAGGCAAAGCACAGGAATTCAAAGCTACAAAGTCCCGGAGAGCCCAAGCCTAAAAGCCAGGTGGGAGCTACTCTCAATTAGAGCCCTATCGTGAAGGCAGCTGGAGAGAGAGACTGCCTGAGAGGTCAGTTTGGGAGCGCTCAGAAAGTCCTGAGAGAGAGAGGGGTGTTGGCCAGAGGACATTTGCATGACTGAGGAAGCTGTGCTGAGAAAGTCTTCCAGGCAGAAGCCAGAAGGTAGGCTGTATAAAGCATTAAAAGAGAAAACTAGGCATAAGAGTTTTCACTGTGATTGCCAAGCTCTGCTAGACTCTCCCTGTGCTAATTCCCAAGTATACGGCAGTTATCAGCCCTGCTCTATAGAGCATTCTGAAGAGAAGCCTCGGGGAAATAGAGAGGGACTGTGTTTTAAAACACCGTATGATTTTGCACAAACCTGCCCAGCTGAAAGTGATGTAGAGGAAATGCAGACAGGGTCTGTTGTAGAAGACTTTGAGGAACAAATGGACTGTACGCTATCATTTGCCAATGATATCATATCCCTTTGCTGATAGCTGTTAACAAGGCTGTTGGAACAGCAGCAAAGGAGCAAAGTGATTCTTTTGGGTTTAAAAAGAAATGTTTCTTTGAGTTTGTTTGAGCTCTGCATTGTTTAAAGCTGAAAGATGAAGAAGCTATTTTTGTTTTAGTTCCTGAGTTTGTTTTCTTACGCCAGAAGTATGGCCCTTTTTGTTCTGTATTTCTTTGGCAATTAATTCACCCGGAAGGGGAAATAAAACCTTGTCATATATTGCCTGACCACTCGACTACAGTTATTCCTTGCTTGGGGAGTGGAAGGGACTACAACCCCCAGAAGGCCGTGCATGACCCAGTGCATGCCCTACTTCCTGAGTCAGGATTTCCCAGGCTGACCTTTCTCTGCATGCCTTTGGGCTCTGGGGGAGGTTACTGGTGACAATACTTTAGAGGAAAGGCGGGATAGGGATGATATGATAGAGTTGTTTAAATACCTCCGTGGCATAAATACACAGTGGAGTTTATTTCAATTGAAGGCAAGCTCTGCTATGAGGGTACATAGGATGATGATGAAGGAGGATAGACACTGGAGTAATATGCACAAATTTCTTTACAGAAAGAGTGGTAGATGCGTGGAATAGTCTCCCAGTGAAGGTGGTAGAGACGAGGACAGTATCTGAATTCAAAAAAGCATGAGACAAGCACAGAGGATCTCTAAAGAACAAAAGGGCACTATTGTAGTTGATATGGAAGGGCAGACTAGATAGGCCATGTGGTCTTTTTCTGCCATTATGTTTCTATGTTTCTCCTCAGAGTGAGCTCCATTTACCTGTACACTTTGTCGCCTCCCATTCAACCAATTTCTAACCTAGTCAGTCACTTTAGAGTCCATCCCTACGGTGCTTAACTTAATAATAAGTCACCTGTATGGAACAGTCTCAAAGTCTTTACTGAAATATAAGTACACCACATCTAGAGCTCTCCCTCTGTCTAACTCTCAGATCACTCAATCTAAGAAATGTCTGATAAGACCTACCTCTAGTAAAACCTTGCATTCCAGAAACTTCACTATCCTCTGTTTAGCAACATTTCCATTAGTTTGCTCATCACAGAGGTAAACTAACTAGCCTGTAGTTACCAACTTCTTCCTTTCTTCCACTTTTGTGTAGAGGGACCACATGCACCTTTTTCCAGTCCTCTGGAACCACTCCTGCCTCTAAAGAAGCTTTGAAAAGGTAAGACAGTGGAGCCACTAGAACTTCCCTACATTCCTTTAATACTCTTGGATGTATCCCATCTAGCTACATCACTCTGTATACTTTTAGTTTAGCTAGATTCTCACACACACAGTCTTCTGAAATTTCCCTCACTTCTGTTCCTATTTCTCAGTGTTTTCTGAGGTCCTGTTCCTGGTCCTTCATCTGTGAACAAAGAACTGAAATATTTGTTAAGCAATTCCACTTTATCCTCATCAGCTACTGCATATTCCTCCTCTTCATCCTTGAGTCTGACAATACCACTTTTGTACTTCCTCCTCTCACTAAAGTATCTGAAAAATATTTTGTCCCCCCATTTTACTGTGTAGGCTATTTTTATTCCATTTGTATCTTTGCTTTCCTGATTACTTTCCTAGCTTCTCTTAGCTTTTCTGAATATTGATGCTTGTTTTTCTCTTTCTGCAATCTCTTGTACTTTATGAAGGCCACCCCCTTTTTCCTCACCTTTTCAGCTATTTATTTCAAAAACCAGTGGCATTCTTTTTCTTTTACATTTACTTGCTTTCCTAATAAAAAGGTTTGTTGCCCTTAAAATATCCCCTTTCAGTTTTGCCCACTGCTTTTTCAAATCCTACCCCCCCCCCCAGCTGTTCGCACCCTGCTAACGACTCCTTGAGGTGTTGTCCCATCTTGGCAAAGTTAGCCTTCCTAAAGTCTAGGACCCTCACTTTTGTATAGACTATATCATCCCTTGTCCTAATGATGATTACTGGATTCCTTCTAAATCTTGACTCTGGAGGCAAGTGCCTTTGTGGCGTATGCATAAATCCAGGCCTGGATGGGAGGCTGAGATGAAGACCAGAATAAACTTTGGGACTGGTAGATTTAGGCAAGAAAAAGGCAGCTAGCTGGAAAAGAGGAAATGTGTGTACAAAGTTAAGAGGAAAAGAGAAAGAGAGAATTACAAAATAAGAAGCTGAAGAAGTTAGAGAGTACAGGACAAGGTGACAGTGCAGGAGAAGAGTGAGAAAGTTTATTTGATGACCTTTATCTCTAAATAAAGTAGCATAATTTCTTATAGTATTAGGTGCATTAGATTTTGCCTTTAATAATGCACTAATAGAAAGTAAAGTAGGGAGAAAGCTTTTTTTTTTTATTTTCCAGATTGGTGCTGACATTTTACAGTACACAATAACATAGTAAAATAGCATAGTAATGTAGTAGACAAATAACTGGGCAGACTAAATGGGCCAGGTGGCCTTTCTGTCCATATTGCCAAGGACAGAGCCCAGCTGCCAGCCGCAGAGTACATCAATCCTTATCCAAGATAGTTTTGTCATACTCCAGGGAATTATGTGCCAAAAAAAGCAAAATACATTATGCCATGAAAACAAATCAACATTATACCAAAATAATTGCTTTTATTTATTTTTTTTTACAAAATTACAGTAAATGGGAAAGTTTGTGAATGTTCCTGTAAATATATCCAGGTGCTTGTACGCGCTGGGAAATTATAGAGAAAATTCAGAATTATACAAAATTGCTTCTAGGCTTTTTATAAACTATGGTGCAATTTTTAAAATAAGTAGATGGCTGGCAAATCGGTGGGTGCATTGTACCCACAGGCCCACATGTGAATTTTCAGAGCGGAACACTCTGTGACTTTCCTTTGACATTTCTGGGGTGAACCGGTGCTGTAGGTACTGTACTTCTAGACCCATGGTTAGCAGCTGCAAAGTAGGCGCAATCAAACATGAACATAGGCCACCTGAAGTCTTAAAAACATCTTCACAGGTGGTATTTAATTGGAAACCTGCCCTTCAAGCCATCTGAAAAGACCTAGGGGATCTGAAGGTGAGCTGGGGCATGCATTGCCAGCTAACATGGGGTCATGACAGTTAACTGGGATAATTCCCACAATAACTGTGCAACACATGTTAGGGTCACAAGTAGGCAGGTTAGGGGTAGAGAGTGGGCATGGCAGGCTCAGCACAGTTAGCATCAGGCTCATGCCGCACACTAGCTGCACCTCGCATGATTATTATGGGTTCACCTAATGCCACCTCAATAGATAAGTGTGCATATCTTAGGGGAGTTAAGTGTGGCATGTCTTAGGGCAAAGTGTGCCACATTAACTGCCAGGGAAATGTTTTCATGCCCCCCACAGTTAATGTAGTGATATTGCACATAACATGCCATAGTCTTGGTGCTTTTGGCACATTAAATGTAGCACCCTTGCACCCTTTGGTAAAAGAGCCGCTTAGAATTGCTCTCTATGGGGGAGTGGCTAATTTCCAAGATGGCAACAGAGCAGTACTGAGTTGGAATGCCTAAACGGAAGGGCAAGCAGAAGGCTCCTCCCGCGGAGCCTTCTTCAGCGAAACCCTCTCCTTCTGCTAGTACAGGACCTATGGACCGCTTTGTCCAACTATCCAAGCAGCAAGTCGGGGAGATATGAGGGGCATTAGGAGAGCCGATTGAGGGAGATTCGGTGCTTCCTACCCTGGACGTTACTCTCTCACTGGATGGGCGTGCTCCACCCTCGGCCCCGAGCATACCGGCATCTCCTCTCTTAGGTGCAGCTGAGAGTCCCTCCGAAGTGTTGGGTGCAGTGGCGTGTGAGCGGGGCCTTACTGAGGTGAAGTCCGGTAAGCAGCTGGTTACAGCTAATGCTGCAAAAGCTTCGGTGGTGGTGTCAACTTTGGAGGGTGTAATTGCTACTCAGGGTGTGACTGAGCCTAATGCGGAGGAAGCTCCCCTGCCTTTATCGATAGATTCAGAGTCGCCATTGAGTTTTACCTTGCCGCGTCCTCCTGTTATTTCCCTGGACAGCATTTGGGACGCGATTTCTCAATTAGCCTCAGTTGTGAGTCAGCAATTGGTGCTGGCTATTTCCCGGGTATCAAAGCTTGAAGATTCTTGTTCTAAAATCCAGGTGGAGGTTGCGGAAATTAAGACGCAGGTTACTACCAATGAGCAGGAACTAACACGGATTTCAGATGTAACAGAGTCCTTAGTTAAAGATAATATGATTATGAGGCTGAAGCTGGAGACTTTGGAGAACGCTACTAGATACTCTAATATTCGCTTGCTTAATTTTCCTATGGAATCTCTGGTTTCTCCAGTGGATCTTTTTAAGAGATATCTCCAAGAAGCATTGAAGGTGACATCAGAGTTAATGCCTCCAATAACCAAAGCTTATTTTTTGCCTTCTGGAAAGAAAATGGGGAAAAAGGTAGCTGGTCTTTCGGATATGGATTTTTTGGATGTTCCAGCCTTGCTTCTAACTCCCAAGGATGATGAAGTACCTATATCTACGTTGATTGTTTCATTGGCCTTACCTTCGGACAGGGACTGGCTTCTCAAGCTTTACTTTAAAATGTGTGCTAATTTGTTTTTGGGTAAAAAAATTGTGGTTTTCCCTGATGTGTCCAGGGAGATGCAAAGAAGGCGCAAAGCCTTCTTGATTTTGCGACTAGGGATGACTCGAATGGGTGCATCTTTTATGCTTAGATATCCCTGTAAATGTATAATTGTATTTCAATCTCATAAGTATGTTTTTTTTCAGCCAGAGGATCTGTCCTCTTTCATTAATGTTCATATTGTAACTTCTTCTCCCATTGAGTAGTAATTTCCCATCGATAGAAATGTGCTTGGTTCTCTGTCTCCTTTTGGTAATCTGTAATTTTTTCCCTATTGCATGCGGGGGGGGGGGGGGGGGGGGTCCCTGACCTCTGTAATTTTTCCTTGTCTCTCCCCCTTCTTTGGGGGCTAACAATAATCCTGTCTACTTTTGTTAAATTCCCTTAGATGTAATTTTGGTAACTATGTTGACAAGTTTAATTTCTGTACAAGTGTGATACTTGATTTATTGTTAAAATGCATAAATATAAAATTAAAAAAAAAAAGAATTGCTCTCTCTTTTTTTTTTTATTGCTTGAATTTTCAAGTAATTCCAGACAACTGGGATAGTAAGTTTTCCCTTGAGCCACAGGTGTCATCCCAAGGGGACACCTGCAGCCTTTAAAAACACGATTGCAAATGGTCTGCAATAAAATGGCATACCCCTTTGTGCAGCTCTTTGTGTGGCAGCTTTATGCTCCAGCTTGTGTGCTAAATTAGCACTGCTAATTGTCTGATGTTTGTGACTAGTGAGTTGAAAATTTTAAATTTACCTTTTAAACTTTGAATATTCAAATTAGCAACATAGCTTGTTTTTTTTTTTTCTGGAGCCCAATTAGAAGTTATATGGGCCTGTTTACTACAGGTTAACATGTGGCAACAAATGATACCACGCGCTAAATACCACCATTGCCCATTTTATTCCTACGGTTGCATCCATGCTTCACCCGCAGTAGAATCCATTAGTATGCCCCAGAATGTCTTATGCTAATCCTGTAATCACTGGAAAAGAACAGTATGCCCTGTTACACTCAATTTCTAAAATCACTGTGATAAAGCTGAAAACCTTGTTTCAATATGTGCTTTAAAGGTAATTTTATTTTGGCAGGTCCACTGTCTCTATATTTAATTAATGCAAGATCAAATAAACCAAAACTTGACTTTTTATATCATTTGTTAATTGATCCGAAGCCTGACATGTTTTGTATAAACAAAACATGGTTACCAGATAGTGACCAAAGGGGATGGCTACTAAAACACACTAAGCACTTAGTGTGGGTTTTAGCATGTTCTAATCTTAAGGGTGAGCCTGTGCTAACAGCTTCCACATGTTAAAAAAAACAGTCACACTAAAGATTTTGATCTAACTGCTTAGAGAAGGTTGGGGTGGGAATGGGGCAGGTTATGGGTGGAGATAAGATGTTGACCTCACTGGCAGTTAGTGCACTGTATGTTAACACATGCTAACAATCATGGCTCTGATAGTACTGGTGCAATAACACCACCTCAAGAGGCACTAAGTGTACCCGCTCTACAGCAATCAGCACAACCATTGCCACAAAAATATCACTTCTATTTGTAGTGGCAAAACCCATGAGCACATAACCCCCTCAATGACTGCTCCTGCCCCCGATACCGCCCCCCCCCCCAATGAGCACCATGCTAATTAGCAACCACCTTGATCAATAGCCCCTAATCAGTACCTGCCTGTCACTCCCTCCCTGATCATTAGTCCCTGATGAACAATCCCCTAATGACATATATGGCATCCCCCACCTTCTGGAACCCCCTTGATACTTACCGAGCTAGCTCTGGCAGTCTAATAGATAAGGCAGGAGTGATTCCCCTCTACTCCTGCCTCATTGCCACAGGTCCAAAATGTGGGTTATAACCCCTAGAGGTAGAAAAAAATGGAAAACGTTATGCTAGCATATATCAGAGGACCCTACAGCTATCTACATGGTAGACATTCAACATAAAATGTAGTGTATAAGATCCAATGCAAAAAAAAAATGTGAAAAGAGATGCTACAATGGAGAAACAAGCCAAAAATTGAGGTCATGTATCCATGACAGACATACCACAAACTATAAAAAGAGACTGACAGCTCAGTAGGTGAACATTTCTTCAAGGAAGATCACTTCCTTAATGACTTTACAATAAAGGTACTGAAAAGAAACATGGAAAGCACGGAAAACATTTGAAATTAGATTGATCAAACACTTTGTAAGTGATGCAAAAAGATTCTCATCCATTATCAGGTATAAGGCCTTTCAACCATAAAGTGCCACTGTCTCATTGTGTCTATCCACCATCCCCTTTCATTGAGCTGTAATGACCTAGGTGGACAGCCTAAGATCTAGATGAGTTTATATTAAACCCAGTGTAACTGCACTGTTCCTTGTCAAAGATGCATTTAGTTAATCCTTTAAAAAGCTATCACCCCCAGTTTGTTGTCCCTTATTTCCTCATTATAATAGGAGAAATTAAAAATGGTTGCTAGTTTTTTATATTATTTATTTAGATTTTCTTGAATACAAATATGAATATACAAAAGAAATAATCCAATCAACAGAATAATACATTCAAGATCAATATATCAAGCACATCATGCAAAGCACATCAAGGAAGAGAGAGAACCACATACTCCCCAAAGGAGAGACTAGAAAATATCTGAAAGAAGAAAAAAGGAGTAAATAAAACTCCAATTCAGGGAGCTTAAATAAAGAGCCAACCCACCTACACATCTCCCCACCTAATTACTCCCTCCTTATCCACAAGAAATTGACGCAGATGAGCCACATCAATATAAACATAATCATGACCTTCATAAGTTATTAAACAATGGCAGGGAAACTTAAAAAAAAAAGAAGCCCCCAGAGCCACAACTCTAGCTCTGAGCTCGAGGAACTGCTTCCGTCGAGCCTGAGTGACCCTGCCCACGTCTGGGAAAACCTGAAGCTTATACCCACAAACATAGCATCTTTACATTTAAAATAAGCACGTATGATTCTCAACTTAAGTGATTCAGACCCAAAAGTCACCACCAAAGTACAACGCTTTGGAATAACATCAAGCGAATCCTGCAAAAACTCCGTAATATTAGGACCCACTGAGTCATTCAAAGGAAGTTCATCCTTAGCCTGACCCGAGGTCCCAATATTAGGAAAAAAAGAATACATTTGCACAATATCCACAGAGTCCTTCAAATGTAAGATTTCAGACAAATACTTTTTCAATAGTATCTCAGGAGAGAGCAAGTGGGTGGAAGGAAAATTCAAAAAGCGAAGGTTCCTAGCCCGCTGGTGATTTTCAAGCAGCTCCAAGCGATAGGAAACTGAAGAAATATCTTTAAGAAAACCAAGATGAGAATCTTTATACGACTGGAGCTGAGAATCCACCAGGGTCAAGGAACCAACAACATCGGTCATTTGATTATCAATCACTTTAACCTTTGTGACAACATCATGTGAAAAATTACACAAAGAGGTAACAGTAGTAGTCAATCGAGTCTCAATCTTTTGAAGCATTGACCAGATATCCGAAAGAGTCACCTCACTTTTAAGTTGCAAACAAACATTTTCAGATATAGCAGGGTCCACAGGGACTAATACAGGAGACACAACTTGTGAAGGTAACTTCAAAGGAGTGGACGAGTGAGAAGGCTGGGGGAAAGGAGGTGGTGTCCGGATGTCCGGGCTCAAAGAAGCCCCATCCAAGGACTGGCTAGTAAGTGGAAGGGCAGTGATATGCTTGTCCATGGGACCGGACACCTTACCTCCCTCTCCTGACGGTGCTTTAGCAGTTGATTTTGCCTTCCGTTTCCCCATGAACAAACACACAACTGCTGACGCTCATAAGATCACCAAAAGAGCACCAAAGGAGCACACAAGGAGCAAGCCTAGCCCCTTGTGATGCGCCCCTTAGGACGTGACCCCGCAGGCCGCGAACACGCAGCCGCGTGTAGCCCCGCTGTGCTTTGTAGGTCTCGTGGGGGGTCCTCAACACCAGGGGCGACCACTCTCTGCCTGAAGCTGTCTCCGCAGGCACCCAGCTCCAGCCGACCACGTTGCTCCGCGGCAAAGAAGAACCGCGGCAGCTCCCTCACAAGGCTGCTCTCTCTCCCACTATTGTTTTTGAATAATTTTGTTACTCATATATTGATATCCACCATGCTCTACAAGAATTATGATGATATGACTCCAGTCCTTATAAAATTAGTAGTGTATCCACTACTAAAGAAAGGATCAGTAAATTCTAGAGTCCTAAGTAATTATCACCCTTTTTCAACATTAGTATTCTTAGCAAAGCTTATAAAACAGGTGTGTGCCTTAACAAAATTTGCAATTAATCAAAGCTCATAGAATTAAAAGATTAACAATTTAGATTCTAAAAAAGGTTAGAGTATATAAGTTTTGCTTGTTACAACTCTCAGTATTTGGCTACTTGAACAGGAGACCAAAAAGGCTATTGTTGTTGCATTTTGGGAAGTTTCCACAACAGATGATTCAGTAGTGCTTGCTATTTTGTTATATAGACTGCAGAGTCTGCTATCTGCCCTGAGGTTATTATCTGGTGTTCTCAAGTTTGAATTGTTGATAAGTTTTCATGTTTGTATGATCTAGCAAAGGGGGTTCCTCAGGGGGAAGCACCTTTAGATGGAGGGTGACTAAGGGGAGATGCTGGGGGGATTGGTAGCAATTGGGGTGGGGGGACAGAGTAAGTACTTGTTCTGTCCTCCCCTGGCTCTCGCCCTATAACCCATGATCTCTGCATTGACAGGCATCACGGAAAATCCCCTCACTACCTACCAATGCAGGGATCATGGGTCACTGTTGTAATTGAAAATCCTTTGTAGTATCTGCAAGGCTGGAGCTTGACACTCCCCCTGCAGATACCACATGGCTTTTGCAGCTATTGCAAGATATTTACTGTGATTTAGTAAACATGTCACTTTTTCACCAGTTCTTTCCTCCTTCACTGGCTCCTTATGGAGTGGTACATGAAATTAAAATTATTGTGTTACTGGTCAAAGATTTGGGGCTTGCATTACTTCTGTTAGTATAAATCTTCAGTAATATGTTTTTATCAGCCAGTATGGGAATTTCCCTACCAGGACCAGGTTCAACTGAATGTGTCCTCGCTGCAGTTAGGTTTCAGTACTGCAAGGGTTCCTCTAGGGGTTATTGGGACCATTTCGGCACTGATGGCATGCTGAGCAAGAGTGAGTGGGTATAGCTCCTGCTCCCACTGGCCATTAAAGATCCCCGTAGGCCCGGGATTGGGATCGGGGCTGGGAGGGTCTTGTGAATCTGAGAGGGGGGGGGGGGCTTGATAGGAGGCTAGGGTTTACCTTTGGAGGGCCTTGGCTTCGGGGGAGGGGGGTTCAATCTACTTTGGGAAGGTGGGAATCTTGGACACCGGGTGGGGGGAGATGGAATCGAGGTGGCAGTAGAGAGTTTGCACTGGGAGGGAGGAGCAGGTGACTTTCATCACTGTTCCTGCCAGCAGGAATTTATTTGTGCCTGGGGACAGGTGTAAATGCCATCTGGATTTTGCCACGGAGACATGGATTTGCTGTATGAATTGTAGGTCCTGCCCAAACAACTCTCACTCCCTGCTCCCACCACTCTCCCTGGCAGGGTAGACATGGTGAGCTGTCCCAAATCTTGAAAAAGCCTGTTCTGAAATGACATTTGTATGTATATTTCAAACTAGACGTGGGAATGCTTCTAAGATAACCCCTAGCAAAACAAATAAATAGTGTTTTCTTAAAACCAGATACCATTTTGTCTGCATCTACTAAAGAGGGCATCTGCCTTTTTGTATTCTGCAGAGAACAAGGAGCAACAGAAAAAATGTAATTACTCCCAGTGTAAAACATGAGGCACATGAGACAAATGAATATAATATTATGGAAAAGAATGTTCTCTGTGGTGTGTAATCCATAGTATAAACCAATATACATGCTTTATTTTCATTGTATGAGTTATGTTATATTCTCCTGGCTGGCTACAAGATAGAAATTACAGTAACTAAACCAAAAAAGGAGTCTTGACCAGCATCATAAAACTCCACCACTGTAATAGTTTCCTTGGGTATAGATCTTCAAATAAAGAGGCTTCACCTATAAGGAGAGTGTCAAATAGATGTTGAATGTAGATATCAAGAGTATAGAACTATTGGTATCCTTGTTTAAAGGGTACATATTATTTCAAAGGCAATTTTAGAAGCCTTGTATGGCATCTCTACCAGTGTAGATTGCAAATACATGGAAATGACAATTTCAGAATGCCATTATTTACAGGAGGAGATGGTCCAAAATGCACAGATTTAAAGGATGCCTGTTTTGGTTATGGTTAGGATGGGTCAAAAACTTATGTGTGTATTCAGGGCAGGATTAGGGCATAGAAAAATTTGGAATGTGCTCAGGCTATAAACATTTTGGGGGGGGGAGGCCTCTAGCAAATGTATCTTCATATAACGCTGCCTGGGATCCCTGCAGGAAACAGACATGGCCATCAACTAAGGCTGCTGTGTCATATATAGATTTAGAGGTGGCATCATCAGTCACTCATGCCATCAGCTGGCACCCCTCTCTAGGAATCATTAGGCCATCTTTGAAGAAGAGGTGACCTCATTAGCCATATCTGCTCATTGCCCCCTTCAGTGTCTTCTGACCCCTGTTGGCCTGCAGGTGTCTTCAGTCCTTAAAGCAAATTTAAACACTTCAAGATGCAAGAAGCAGGAGTTTTAGAGACTGGGGAGATGCTTGTGGGGGTCTGGGGATAAAACAGTGGGGGAGGGGGATGGAAAGTGATGTGCAACTATGACTACTTCTTTGCTACATCTGCATGGAAGGAAAATTGTATGCATTAAACATCCCATGAACAATACCATAGACTTTGAACTCACCTATGAACCCATAGCTACCACAGCTTCAAATGTCAGTGCTCGAATCTAATATGGTTGCTTGTTTGACAGTTTTCTTGTACTTATTTAATCAGTCACCTCCACTTCCAGGATCAAAATGTCTCTTAGTAGTTTTCCAGCTCCTTTGTTGATCTTGTCTAACCATAGCTGCCTAGGTTTGGGAATCCTGATTACTTCTCTTATGGCAGTTCACTTGACTTATAATAAATACTAACAATTTCTTAGCTCCAGTAAAGAAAGCACAGTTACTTACCTGTAACAGGTGATCTCTGG
Organism: Ichthyophis bannanicus; assembly: GCA_033557465.1. NCBI lineage: Eukaryota > Metazoa > Chordata > Amphibia > Gymnophiona > Ichthyophiidae > Ichthyophis > Ichthyophis bannanicus. The sequence continues at coordinate 545,805,829 of CM066036.1, read as the reverse complement.
GAACAGCAGGAATTAGTCCTCACATATGGGTACGTCGGTACCGACGGAGCCCGTGCGGGAAAGCTCCCCAGCTTCTTAGAATAGAAGCTTTTGGGACCTCCCACTGCACATGCGCACTGCCTTCCCGCCTTCCTGAACAGCTCTCCTCAGTTTCGAGTTTATAGCTGAGTCAACAGAGAGAGGACAGGAAGATAGATAGATAAAAGATACAACTCCTAGGGGAGGTGGGTGGGTTGTGAGGACTAATTCCTGCTGTTCCCAGAGATCACCTGTTACAGGTAAGTAACTGTGCTATCTCCAGGAACAAGCAGGAATAAGTCCTCACATATGGGGACTCCCTAGCTTAGATGCATGGGATCCCCTGTAAAGGTTCGCCATCTTCGTATGGATCTCAGGCATCCATTCTGGGAAGGTGGGCAGGAGTTGTTTAGGAATGGAACAGGTGCTTGAGGACAGCCTGGCCAAACAAGGCATCCCGGCGGGAGTCCTTGTCCAAACAGTAATGGGCTGTGAAGGTATGAACCGAGGCCCAGGTAGCGGCTCGACAGATCTGATCTATGGAAACAGAGTGCAGGTGAGCCATAGAAGTTGCCATGGCCCTCACATTGTGAGCAGTGACATGGCCTTCCAGAGAAATGTTTTTGCTCTGGTAAGCAAAAGAAATACACTGAGCAATCCAATTGGAAAGTGTACGCTTGGAGACTGGAAGTCCCAAATGGGAAGGATCAAAGGCCACAAAAAGTTGAGAAGACTTTCGATGTGGCTGAGTCCTATTAAGGTAAAAAGCGAGAGCTCTTTTACAATCCAGAGTATGAAGGTTCCTCTCTGCATTGGATGCATGAGGAGCTGGAAAAAAGACAGGTAGATATACCTCTTGATTAAGATGAAAAGGCGAGACCACTTTAGGCATAAAGTGGGGATTCGTCCTAAGGACCACCTTATCATGATGAAATCTTGTGTAAGGTGGATTAGCCACTAAAGCCTGCAGCTCACTGATGCGGCGAGCCGAAGTGACTGCAATGAGGAAGATGACCTTCCAGGAAAGAAATTTCAAGGAGGTGGAAAACATTGGCTCAAAAGGTGGCTTCATAAGTTGACCGAGCACTAGATTCAAATCCCATGCGACCGGGGGTGGTCTGATGGGAGGTTTAGTGAGAGTCAGGCCTCTCATGAATCTTGCAACAAGAGGATGAGAGGAGATAGGTTGTCCATTTATATGTTGCAAGGATGCTGCAATAGCACTTAAATGGACTCTTACCGAATTCGTCTTGAGGCCTGCATTGGATAGATGCAGGAGATAATCAAGAAGAGAATTCAAAGGAAGTGCCAGAGGGTCAAGACCCTGCTGAGCACACCAAATGGAAAAACGTTTCCATTTGAAAGCATAGGAACGCCTGGTAGAGGGTTTCCTAGAGGCAGAAAGGATATCTTTCACTGGTTGGGAAAGATGAAAGTCTTGAAGGCTTAAGCCTTCAGTAACCAAGCACTGAGGTGAAGGGATTTGGGGTTTGGGTGCCACAAAGTCCCCTCCTCCTGAGACAGGAGGTCTGGCGCAGCTCCCAGATCCAAGTAGGATCCCTGGGAGAGCTGTAGAAGTAGAGGGAACCACACTTGGCGTGGCCAGCGTGGAGCTATGAGGATCATAGTTCCATGATCCCTCTGGAGTTTGAACAGAGTCTTGGGAATCAAAGGAATGGGTGGAAAGGCATATAGGAATGCCTGACTCCAATTCAGGAGAAAGGCGTCCGTAGCCTGAGCTCCCTGACACGGAGTTCTGGAACAGAACCGGGGAAGTTTGGCATTCCACGGACTTGCAAAGGGGTCTATGTCCGGGGTCCCCCATTCCTGAAAGATTCGGTTTATTTGGTCCAAATGTAGGGACCATTCGTGTGGCAGCAGAACTCGACTGAGCCTGTCTGCCCGAGAGTTTTGAACTCCTGGGAGATACACTGCTAGCAGGTGAATCTGATGCTCTCTGGCGAAGGCCCATAGTCTTAGAGCTTCGTTGCAAAGCGACAGAGAGCCCGTCCCTCCTTGTTTGTTTATGTAAAACATGGCCACCTGATTGTCCGTCTGAACTAGGACAGTGAGGTTGGCTAGGAGGGAGTGGAAGACCTTGAGGGCAAGGTAAATTGCTCGCAGTTCCAGAAGATTGATATGAAGGGTGGTCTCCTGTAGAGACCAAGTGCCCTGAGTGGAGAGAGTTTGCAGATGGGCTCCCCACCCTGTTTGGGAGGCATCTGTTGTGAGGGTTGCTTGGGGTAGCAATGGTTGAAATGGAGCCCCCAACAACAGATTCTTGGTGGAAGTCCACCAGTGGAGGGACCAAAACAGACGATCGGAGGTTTGTATTTGGTCTGAGAGCGCTCCTGACGCCTGAGTCCACTGAGTGGCCAGGGTCCATTGAGCTGCTCTCATATGAAGACGAGCATAGGGCACCACATGCACTGTGGAGGCCATATGACCCAGTAGGCGTAGCATTTCCCTGGCTGTCAAGTGAGTGCTGGACTGAGCTTGGGAGGCCAAACTCAGGAGGCGCTGGCCTCGAACATGTGGAAGGTAGGCCCTTGCAGTGATGGTGTCCAACTGGGCCCCTATGAATTCTAGAGATTGAGTAGGGATGAGTTGGGACTTGGGAAGGTTTACTACCAGTCCCAGATACTGCAAAAGGCTCCTTGTGTGGTCCAGGGAAATCTGGGCCTGTGACTGAGTTGGAGCTCGGATGAGCCAGTCGTCCAGATATGGGAAGACAAAGATTCCCATGCCTCTTAGAAATGCGGCTACGACTGCCATGCATTTTGTGAATACTCTTGGAGCAGAGGCTAGACCGAAGGGGAGTACTCTGTATTGGAAATGTTTTCCCTGAAACAGAAAGCGAAGATACTTTCTGTGGGATGGATGGATGAGTATATGTGTATACGCATCCTGTAGGTCTAGAGAACAAAGCCAGTCCTGACCCTGGAGGTAAGGAAGGAGAATGCCGAGAGACAGCATTTTGAATTTCTCCTTGAAGAGAAATTTGTTCAATTCTCTCAGATCTAGGATTGGTCTGAATCCCCCTGTCTTCTTTGGAATGAGAAAATAAGGGGAGTAGAAACCGGACCCTTGTTGAGGAAGAGGAACCTCTTCTATGGCCCCTTGGGCAAGAAGAGAGGAAACCTCTTGACCCAACAGGGTTAGGAGAGATGGGGGAGAATTGAATGGTCTCACCATATGATGGGGAGGAAGGCTGGAGAAATGAAGTTTGTAACCCTCTCGAATGATAGAGAGGGTCCATTGTTCTGTTGTGATTTGTTCCCATCTGGGAGCAAAGTGAACCAACCTTCCGGGTATGGTGAGAGGTTCTGGTTGTGTTAGAACCAGAAGTGGCAAGTTCCCTAGGAGCAAGTCAAAACCCCTGAGGGGTTGGAGCCTGCTGAGCTACAGTAGCTGCTGCAGGCTTAGCTCGTGCTTGTTTGGATTGCTGACGCTTAGCAGTATAGCGAGGTTGAGAAGACTGCTGGCCAGTATTTGAAGCAACTCTGGCCTTCTTATAGTAAGGCCTTTTAAAAGACTTTTTCTTAGTAGGAATTGAAGTGGACTTTGAAAGTCTTTCCAAGGTGGCATTTTCAGCATCCATCTGGGTGGCTTTGATTTGCCACTCTTCCCCAAATAAGTTCTCACCTGTACAGGGCAGATTCCGTAAGCCATCTAGAACCCAAGGTTCCAGATCAGAGGCCTGGAGCCAAGCCAGACGTCGGGCTGCAATAGCAATGCCCGAAGCCCTACTGGCTCCCTCAAAGGAATCATATGCTGCCCTATTAGAGAACTTAGAAACCTCTAAGAGTTGTTTCACTAGGGAAAGGAATCCCTGCTTTTTATCCTCAGGGATAAAGGGGGCAAAATGCCGCACCTTTTTGGCAAGTTCCTCCAGGAACATGCCCATATAGAGACTGTAGGAATTAATCCTGGCTATAAGCATACTAGCCTGGAAAATTTTCCTACCAAAAGAGTCCAAAGTCTTACATTCCCGTCCTGGAGGGGTGGAAGAGTGCCTTTTGGTACTCCTAATCTTCTTCATTGCAGACTTCACCACAATAGAGTGGTGGGGCAATTGAGTCTTTTGGAAACCAGGAGAAGGAGGGACCCTATACATGGTGTCCAACCTACGGGAATAAGGAGACAAAGTCAAAGGATTTTCCCAGAAATCCATCAGTTGTTCTTGAAGGATTTCATGGATAGGCAGGGTAACTGCCTCCTTAGGGGCCTTTGAGTATCCCAAAATATCCAGTTTTTTGGATCTGGGTTCCTTTTCAGAGGATGTGGTAATAGAAAGGGCTGTAGCCATATCTAAAACAAAGTCCTGGAAGGACAAATCCTCTGGAGGGGACATTCTCCTTTTAGGAGAAGAGGGCTCCTCAGGTAAGTTGAGTGAAAACTCAGCAGAATCATCAGAGGAGTGAAAATCCTCAGAGGAATCGGTGCTTTCCTCTAACGCACGATACGCGTACCGATCGGTATCGATATCGGGCGTATCGGGTATGGAACCGGTATGGAGCGAAAGCCCATACGGTACCGACTTGCGTTTAGAGGTGGACGGCCTCGATACCGGCATGGCGGACGATACCGGTATCGGGCCCGGAACCGCTGAAAGCGGAACCGATGGCGTTGCAGCTTTAATGAAAGCCATGACGGCCTGCTGCATGGACTGTACAGTATCGCCCATGGACGCCATAGCTGCCTGGATGTCGGTACCGGAGTGACCCGGTACCCCAGAGCAGGCTAACAGGTGATCTGTCGAGGCCGTAGCATCGATATCAACCTGAGACCCCTGAATTGGCGTTTTTGGAAGTTGGACTTCCCGCCGGGGTTGTTTGGCTGGGGCAGGGTCCTCAAGTTCTAAGCTAAGAGCCTCTCGATGCTTTGAAGGAGATTTGCTCTTTGAGGACTTGCCCACAGAAGGTTTGGTTACCTGAGATCCATCCGGAGAAGAAGACCTGGATGACTGTGATGCTGTATTCTCTGAAGCAAACAGCACATGGAATTTGTTGGCCCGGTTCTGCAGCCCACGTTTAGACATGTGGGAGCAAGATGGGCAGTCCGGTATGGAATGGTCAGGCCCCAAACATTTCAGACACCATTCATGGGTGTCTGTGACTGAAATAACAGCATTACATTTGGTACACTTCTTAAATCCAGGGGCTGGCTTCTCCATGAGGAGAAATTGAGTAGGCCGAGAGGCCTCTCTGAAGTGACCAAAAAGCTAAAAAATAAGAAAAAAGAATTATAATTTTTTAAAGAAAGAAAGAAAAGACCGGCGATACCGGTATCGGTATGGGGAAGGCAGGTACGCGGTCTAAAGAAACAAATAAAATAACAATTTCTTCAGCGGTGACAGGAACACGACCTGCTGGCTCCGCGGAAAAAGAGAAACTGAGGAGAGCTGTTCAGGAAGGCGGGAAGGCAGTGCGCATGTGCAGTGGGAGGTCCCAAAAGCTTCTATTCTAAGAAGCTGGGGAGCTTTCCCGCACGGGCTCCGTCGGTACCGACGTACCCATATGTGAGGACTTATTCCTGCTTGTTCCTGGAGATAATATAAGGTTAGCTGGAAGGCACTATCTACTGTTCACTTGAATAGCCACTTGTAAAATAAATGAATACAGTTAAAAAGACATGGAGTTAAATAAATCCATCAAGGTTAGACTAGAATAATGTCTGTATTTCATACTTTATAGCTTTTATTGGTTTCTTTTCCAGCAACAACAACAAAAACTTTTTCTTCAGTTTCAACTTAGAGTCCAGGTTTTTAAAAGTCCTTAATCCTAACTTTTGTCAGGACACACTCCATTGTTTTGACCCCCTTCCCACATGAGGCCATCTGGTTTTATTCCTTGAGGCCAATATTCAAAGGTTTAGACTCCAATCTCTGACAATTAGGCATCTAAATGGGCTTCTGAAAGTTTACTAAGACTGAGTTCCTAAATTTATCTTTCCTAAATTCTGGATTCTAAAAAGTGGATGGCAACAGGGGTGCATTTTTGGGGAGAGGGGATTGTGACTTTAGCACTAATTTTTGGCACTAGCCACCTAAATTAGGAATCTAGGGCCCGCAGTTTCTAACGCGTTCCCATTAATGCATGTAATTTTATCGCTAATCAGCATTCTTTTGCTGCATTATTTTTTGCTGGAACCTAGTTATTAATAACCTGTGTTAGTAGGAGAATAATGCATGTTAATGGTCATACACATTAGTAATTATGGCCCTAAATCTAGGTGAATGAATGGAAAGCTTAAATTGGAGAGCATATTTTTTGGATTATTAAATTTTAGTGAAGTTTCAGCTACAAACGTAGGCTCCTACATTTGGTTGAAAATAGGGGGAAATCTTAGGCACCAAACTTAGGTTCATAAATTGAGGAGCTCAGCTTTTTTGACTATCAGGCCCTTAATTCTTATGAACTGATAAATCAGGGCTCAATATTCAAAGACACATATCCGATTAGTAGCACCTTCTATCCATATAAGTGCCGGTGAAAAGGATATTCAGTAGCATTATTTCCTCAGATAGTGCCAGGGTAGTCCATGGGCAGGGCAGTCCTCAGCATTCTGGTTAGCCACAAAAAATAAGCAGACCTAACGTTTTGTGGTTGTCTATCTGGACAGCAGATGAATATTGCTGCTATCTGGATAGTCACTGGTGGTCACAGCTGAAACCAGATATTCATTGGCAGCCCTATCTGGATAATACTTCTGAATATCCATTTCTTTTGTTGGCGTATAATAAAATGCTGACCACTGTAGGCTGAATATCAGCCTATTAATTTCTTCATAACATGCATTACCTGCCAAAATTGGTAGAAAGCATCTCACGCATAGGCATAGTTTGGGGTGAGCATGAGGTTCAGATATAGGGGCCACTGACCCTCTCACAAGGAAAAGACCACCATATAGTACAAATATATATATATATATTTATATCTATATCTATCTATCACTAATTATACCTAGAGGTATTTGCATTAAAACCCTTTTGGTTCTTGCCACTTGTTGGCAACAGATTAGCAAAGTGGTATATTGGGGTTTTTATTATGGTATAAAAATAGCAATCACAAACTAATGCTAAGGAATGAGGTAACGATATTTCATTGAAACAACTAATAGCAATTCTTACATAAACACAAATAAATCATGAAGGCATTTGCCAAAGTCACATGGCTTAATCTGCCCTTGGAAAGGCACAGAACAGAGCTCTCTAACTCAACCCCACCATCCAAAGAAACTCATACCTTCAGCTTTGCCTAGAGGGAGGGGCACTGCTAGGTCCAAGTCAGGTTCCATAGCAGCACAAATCTAAGCTCCAGCCTTTGCAAGTAAGCCATAAGGAGTATTAGAGTATAAAGCACACTTGGCTTGTCTCACAGTGATGGTAGTACAGAGATGATACACAGTGTCTTGTTGGTAGTGAAAGTTTTGCTGATCATGTTAGGCAGCAAAAGGCAAAAACCCCAAATTTTGTCCAGATAAATATGGATATTGTTTGTTCAGAGGTGTTATCTTGGTACATGCTCAGTTTTTGGATTGGTTAGTCCTAGGACTCCATTAGATGTTTAGGTGAATCTGGAAACAGCTTTCAGGATGTGGTCACCCACATAATAGGGTCCATGGTGAGAGATGGAATGCAGAAGCAAATGGTCAATGTCCTAATACATTGTTGCAACTTCCAAGGTCTGGGAAGAAGCTTTCAGGCTAGAGAAAAGCTTGAAAGTTCCAATGTCAGCAAGTTGGAAGAACAGAGAATAATGGTCTTCAGTATCCATGCATATAGTACAAGGCAGGGAGTGATTTTATAGCATCTGCAGGTCTGAGGCCTAGGAACAGGTTAGAGATCTTTGTAGCAGGAGTCCCTGTTGTTTGTTCAGATGCAAAGTAAGAAGAATAGATCCATAGCAAATAATGCGGTGCAGAATAAAGGCCTGTTTTTCCTGGTAAAAGTAGATCAGGAATAGGATGGCTAAAAGACTTGTAAAGATGGGACTGATAGCAAAAGTAATAAAGCTGATCTGCAAAATGTCCACATCACATGAATTAAAATTGTAGGTGTACTAACTAGTCAAACATTTACAACAGTAACCGTATTCTCAAAGAAATTATCCTACTTAGTCATGGTATCGCTAATTTGCCATATAGGTTCAATGACATCATTAATGGTATGAAGTAGTCAATTTTGGTAATTTTTTGACATAAATCATCAATTTGGAAAAACCTTCTGGTCTCTTAGCAGTGTAGAAGTTGCCGATAAACAGTTAAGACCCCTATCCATGAATTTCAATGGTACTTGCTAGATAGAACCACCTTGGCACTACCTGGATAGTTCCAGGACACAGCAAGAATGCAGCATAGAATTCCACCTAATTCTACAGACAGTGGTGATATTCAGTCGCTATCCATATAGCTACTATGCAGTTTAATTTAGGATAGCATAGCTGCAGTATATGGACAGCAGACTGAATATCACCGCTGTCCATAGAGTGGCAGCAGTCATCATCTTCCACATACAGTATATTCAGCACCACTTGCTATTTGGATAATAGTGCTGAATATAGATTATATGTGGATGATTTAAATACCGTGGCCTGCTTTTAAAATAATTTTGACTGCAGCATTTGAAACCCTTTCCTTAAAAAGGTGCCATCTTAGGAATACTCATGCCATGGGTCATAACATTTTTTCTAGATGATATCAATGTTCTTGCTTAAAAATATAACATAACATAACATAACATAAGAAATGCCATAGTAGGCCTGACAGAGGTTCATCAAGCCCAGTATCCTGTTCCCAAAAGTAGCCAATCCAGGTCACAAGTACCTGGCAAGTTCCCAAAAAGGTACATACAGTTGTGGTCAACATTATTGACATCCTTGCAGTTCAACCCCTTAATGCCCAATATCTCCTAAAAAAACAAGTGGCCAGTGAAACAAGACCAATTAAAAATAGGAAATAGTAGGAAATAGTATAAAAACTGGGACATTGCCAGGGCATGATTACTCCTCTTGTAGCAAATCTTCCTTTTATTTGTTTTAATGAGCTAAAACGTAACTCATTTTTCACCCAACCAGTGAAAACCCAAGGGGACTCACATTCTGTGATCACCTTTAATACTTTAAAAAAAATAGCCAACTTAGCTTTTTGCACCGAGATTCACAGAAACCTCGAACAGGTTTCAATAAACTGCTTCCGCTGAACAGAGTTGCTCGTATTTCCAGCCAGCGGGTTATACTGCAGTTCTCCAAATTCCTCTTAAAAACAAAGACATCAATCTTCTCACTCTTGTGAATGGCAATCAAATTCACCAGCATAAGCTATATAGCGCCATGTTTTAAATCTGAGAATCCTCTCGATCCTTCATCAGGCTCACACTCAGGCTGAATAACATATCGCCATTTTTTCTCAGTTCTTATAGGGAAATTTTCTCTGACATCAATTAAATGAGATCCCTTTACAGCAACAGGATAAAATCAAAATAAACTGAACCATCTAATTTCTCAACAAATAGGGGTGTCCTACATGGAGTGGTGGGCTCACCCCTAAACAAAGACATGGGGAGGGGTGGCCTGCACGGAGCAGCAGGTGCACCTACTCTTGTCATCGTACTGGGCAGACTAGATGGACCATACTGGTCTTTATCTGCCGTCATTTACTATGTTACTATGTTACTATGGTTGAATCAATGTAATTCAAGCTTGCTGTTCATATACTAGGCAAGTGTGTTTTTAGACATAACAATTGATCTATGTGACTGATAATTTTTTTTTAATCTATAGAAAACCAACTAATTAAAATTGTACAGCTGTCACTCTAAATCCTTATGTAATAATTTACTGTCATTTTTTTAAGTTTTAGGAGATTGTGCTCGACTGTTAAAGGATTTAAAAGAGAAGCACAAATCAGGGGTGGTTTCTCGAGCAGAATATGCTGGCAAATTGGGCTAACAGAGCTGCTGCTACCACCAACAGTTTAGTAAGATGGTTCAAAATTACTGCATGTGGAACCATTTTCCCCTAAGTTTTATTTGGTTCAAAGGAACATGAAATAAATACAGTATTGGCATGTTCTCCAACTACATAATATATATTTTCAGAGACCCTGCTTTTTGCCTTCAAATACGGACTCAACCTTAGAGACGTGTTAATAGGTTGGTCAGTCTTGTTCAGACAGCAAGATACAGGAAATGCTGAAAAGGGTCATACAATAGTATGAGAGAGACAAACCACGTGGTGAGTGCTCTCTGTGCCCACAATCTATTTGCGGTGATAAGTTACCAACATTTATTGAACATGAGGGTAATTTTAGAAATCTTTTTCATGCATAACACTCTTGTTTTATGCCTGTAAAAGGCCTCTGATAAAATTAGCTCACACTTCAAAGTATGTGTGCTGCATGCCGGCAAACACGTGTAGAATAGGCGTGCTCAGGAGAGGTGTTTGGCCAGAGCATGAGTGGCATCACAATCTGATTGTTTGCAATAAGTATTTTGAGTGTACGGTATTTGCTTTTGAAGGCTAAGAAATGGGGCTCTTAAATAAAACTGATTTTTTTTAAATAATGAAATATCTGTGAAGACCCTTGCTTTTGAATATATTCATGGCTCAGCATCACACAAGTAATGGGATTCCATACGGTGTGTGGGAGGCTCCGGCGAATTTACCTAGTTTGGTGGATGCTTGTATTTGTTATATTTTTATCATCAGATGGAGTGGAGACTAGGTGTTAAAATTTGTAATGTCCCTGCTTCAGTTGCCAACTGCTGACTTGCTCACATTTATCCAGTTTTGGAACGTGGACTTTACATTAGTGTCAATGCTGCAGTAGCAAGAAAGTGAGAGAATTCAGCTGGCAGCTAAGCCAAACAAACTGAGATCAGTTAGCAGGTGTTTACTTAATTCCCGAAGGAATGCCATCTTTTAGTTTTTTGAAAGCCTATCACTATTCGGAATCTGAATAACTTGAACCCTTAATTAATAAAATGCAGTTAGGTTTTGCAGTTACAGTGCAATAATTGCCAAAATTAATGTGTGATAGCTACAAAATGTCTGAGTTAACTGTTGGGGGCGATCACAGCATTTTTGGGAGGGCTGCAATATAGTTGCAGATGCAATGTGTGCCATTGAGTCAATGCTGACGCCTGACAACCCTGCAACCCCTGAGTATTCTTGGCAAGGTGTGACAAGTAGACTGCCAAGCTTTCTTCCTAGGGAATGAAGGGTAAAGTAACTCGCCCAAGGCCACAAGGAATGCCAGTGGGAAGTGAACGCTATTCTTTCGGTCGTCAGGCTACTGCTCCAACCACTAGGCTACTCCTCCACTCTGGCCATGTAGATAACACAGAGAAAAAGTTGCTTTGGTGTATAAACTGCATGGCAGATAATGTATGATGTAGTTAGCTATTTGACGAGGTGGTGTTTCTGCCTTATCTGCCATGATAATTGTTAACATGCAGTTTATTGTTACATTTAAATGGTAAGGCACAGTCCCTATCTATTCTATGCCCCAAAACTGCACTTCCCACATTAGTAGTTTAACGCAGCTTAGTAAATATTCCTCTTCATGTACTAATCCTTATCTATAGTTCATGCTGAAAGAATTAGATACTTAGGGCCATATTTTTACTAATGCGCATCAAGGGACTAGTGCATGTCTTTTTGCCAAATAATCTTTAAATTGCAAAATTATTCATGATGGAAATCATTCCATAACATGGATAAGGGATTTGTATGTGCAGCAAGATGTGCCAAAAATGTTCCTGACCATATTCTCAGGCACGGTTGTCGTGCAAGTCCACAGTGCTAGCATGGAGATTTCAGAACATGCCCTAAAGAGACGGAAATGAGGGCGTGGTCAGCCATGGAGATGTGCATAGCGTATTCCATAAAGGCCTGTGTACATCCCACGATATCCCAGTGGAGGGTCCCTGTTATTCCTGCTGAAACATGGAATAAGGCCAGGACTTGGAAAATATTCTGCTGTGCTCTGCAATCTATCCCATATTGAATAATGGTTGTGACAAGTATGTGCTGAACTGGTGTGACTGCAGTCTGGAAAAACTGATGCAGTTATAAAGAACTGAAAGCAGAGGTGAGGGAATGTTGTAAGGTAAAGAAAAATTAATAAACACCCTTACAGAAATAATAATAAGAACAATAGTGTTTATTCAGGCTATACTGAAATGTGCTGTTTGTGCTAAAAGAGCTAATCCAGGGGACCCTAATAAATCCTGTGTTCTGAAAACTGGGATTGTTGATGTAAGAAAACTATATGAGTGAGTCTGGAAACAAATCATGTTGGAGTGAGAAAGGGAGATCATATGTGTTCTCCTGGGATGTCATGCCATAATGGGATAGCAGCTGTTAATTATAGGTTCGGTTTGGTAGAATGATGTCTTTTGTGACTTCAAGTAGTGTGTGTGTGGTTTTGGGGTAGCACGGGAGGATCTGGTGCGCTGATTTGCAATTCAGGGAGGCCATGAATGGCTGGTTGGTACCTGGACCATATGGATGACTGCAGTGTCACCAGGTGCCAGTGTGACAGGGCAGCCATACATCAGCTGTGCCAGGCACTAGGAGACATGACTGATGTTGTGCCAACATCCCCCAGATTGTGCCATGAGATCTACATCCTTCCCCAGTCCAGGATCAATGCAAGCTGCAATAGTGGTGATATATCTGGAGGCTTCTATCTTGCCAAGCATGATGTCTTTCTCTAATGATCTCTCTCTTCGCATGATGTGTCCAAAGTATGAAAGTCGAAGTCTTGTTATCTGAGCTTCTAAAGAAAGCTTAGGTTTGATCTCCTCTAGTACTGACTGGTTTGTTCTTCGGGTAGTCCATGGTATACACAGTATTCACTGCCAGCACCATAATTCAAAGGCATCAATTTTCTTCCTGTCTATCTTTTTCACTGTCCAGCTTTCACATCCATATGATGTTATTGAAAATACCATGGCTTGAACAAGTCAAATCTTTGTATGGAGAGAGACAACTCTGCTCTTGAGAATCCTATCTAGATCTTTCATAGCTATTCTAACAAGAGCAATGCATCATCTGAATTCTTGACTGCTTGTTGCTTCTTTATTGATAGTTGATCCAAGTAGGTTAAAGTTGTTCATGATTTCAATTTCTTCTCCTTCAACGATGAACCTGTTGATTATGCCAGTTGTCATGATCTTTGTCTTCTTTACATTAAGGTGCAGGCCCATTTTGAGACTATGTTCTTTGATTGTGAGAAGCAAATGTTTCAGATCTTCACTTTCAGCTAGTAATGTGGTATCATCAGCATAGCAAAGGTTGTTGATGAGTCTTCCACAAATCTTCACACCTCTGTTGTCTTTATACAATCCTGCTTCTCTGATGATTTGTTCTGCATATAAATTAAACAGGTAGGGGGAAAGTATGCAGCCTTGTCTTACACCTTTGCTTATTTTAAACCAGCTTTTCTCAACCTGTGGGTTTTGACCCCCACGGGAGTCACCACAGGATTTAGCAGGGATTGCCTCACTCCGCCGTTAAAAAAAAAAAATAAAGCGCACAAGTTGCTGCCGCTGCCGAGTCCACTTCTCGGCAGCGGCAAACTTGCCGCTTCCCTTCTAATGCAGCCGCAGCTCCCTGCCTCTTAAGGAACCATGGCTATGCCAGTAAAACCGTTGTGGAGCCTTCCTGTCTCTCAATAGTCTCTATGCAGCATTGTTCCGCCTCCAAAGGAAGTTGTTTACCACTTCCTTTGGAGGCAGGACAATGCTGCACGGAGCCCATCAAGAGACAGAAAGTCTCCGCAATGGCTTCACGGGCACAGCCGCGGTTCCCTAAGAGACAGGGAGCTGCGGCTGCAGAAGAGGGAGGCAGTACCAGGCAGACAGGGAGAGGGGAGGAGGGGGCAGGGAACCTGCAATGGGGCTGACATGAGGGAGGTAGGGGGCTGAAATGGAGGGATGGATGGAGGGAGGGGGTCTGACATGGACAGGGGGGCTGACATGGAGAGAGGGAGGGAGGGGGGCTGACATTGATGGATGGATGGATGGAGGGAGGGGCTGACATGGACAGAGGAGGGCTGACATGGAGCGAGGGAGGGAGGGGAGGGCTGATATGGAGGGAGGGAGGGGGCTGACATTGATGGCTGGAGGGGAGGGCTGATATGGAGGGAGGGAGGGAGGGGGCTGACATGGATGGCTGGAGGGAGGGAGGGGGCTGAGATGGACAGAGGGGGGCTGACATGGAGGGAGGGACTGACATGGAGGGATGGATGGAGGGAGGGAGGGAGGGAGGGCTGACATGGAGGGAGGGAGGGCTGACATGGACAGAGAGGGGCTGACATGGATGGAGGGAGGGAGGGGAGGGGAGGGCTGACATGGAGAGATGGAGGAAGGGAGGGAGGGGTGGCTGATATTGATGGATGGATGGAGGATGGGAGGGGGCTGACATGGACAGAGGGGGGCTGACATGGATGGAGGGAGGGGGGCTGACATGGACAGAGGGGGGGCTGACATGGACAAAGGGAAGAGACGGGGACATACTGGACAGACGGGGGATAAATGCTGGACAGAGGGGAGAGACAGTGTGGGTTAGGATTATAATGGACAGATGGGGGGGGGCTAGGACTGGTAATGGGTTGATTAGGGAAGGCTAGGACTGGGAATGGACTGATCAAGGGGGGGGGGTTGGAACTGGTAATGTGCTGATAGGGTGGTAGAACTGGTAATGGACTGATGGGGGGGCTAGCATTGGAAATGAGCTGATCGGGGAGGTTAGGACTGGAAATGGGCTGATTAGAGGAGGCTAGGACTGACAATGGGCTGATGGGGAGGGGGGAGGGTAGGACTGGTAATGGGCTGATTAGGGGAGCCTAGCACTAGTAATGGGGTTGAGGAGGGACTAGCACTGGAAATGAGCTGATTAGGAGAGGCTAGCACTGGTAATGTGGTTGAGGAGGGACTAGCACTGGAAGCGAGCTGATTGGGGGGCTTCGACTGGGAATGGGCTGATTGTGGGGAGGGGAGGATAGAGCTACTGGCCCTGGATGAAAACTGGAGGCTAAGGCTACAAATGGGCTGATACGAGGGGATGGGAGAATGAAACTGGAAGGGAGTGGATCTGAGAGGGGCTGCCATGGTATTTGTACTAGAAGGGACTGGTCAGTGGGGAAGGAGGGGGACTGGAAGGGAATGGACACCAGTGGCAGTCATGGGAATGCAAGTTGACATTGGAAGGTACTGAGAGTGAGGACTGGAAAGGGGCTGATACTGGGGAGGATTACTGGGACTGGAAATAGGCTGATAGAAAGAAGTGAAGAAAACGAAAGAAGAGATAAGAAATGGCAGATGGACCATAGACCACAGAAAGAGAGCTAAGAGAAGACAGGAAAGCAGAAGCCTCAGATCGGAACCAGCATGATCAGAGAATAAATTGGTCAGACAACAAAGGTAGAAAAATAATTTTATTTCATTTTAGTGATTTGACTACAAAATCATCATAATTTTGAAATCAAATATTGTTACTTGTTATTGTGATTAATTATTTTGGTTTAAATAAGTAAATTTTATAAATAAAAACACATTGCAAAGGCCTATAATAAATTAATAATTCAACAAATGATTACAGCAACAATGCGTTAATGGTAAAGGAAGAGAGACACATTTGATTTTATCATCGGGGGTCACCACAAGCTGACCAATGGTAAAAAGGGTCACGGTACAAAAAAGGTTGAGAACCACTGTTTTAAACCATTCTGTTTCTCCTTGTTCCGTTCAAACTGTTGCTTCTTGATCCATGTACAGATTGTGCAAGAGTACGACCAGGTGTTCTGGTATACCCATGCTTCTTAATGTGGCCCAGAGTTTCTCATGGTTTACACAGTCAAAAGCTTTGCTATAGTCGATAAAGCACAAATAGATATCATTTTGGTATTCTTTAGCCTTTCAAGGATCCATCTCACATCCGCAATGATGTCTCTCATTCCTCGTCCTTTCCTGAACCCTGCTTGCACTTCAGGTAGTTCTTGTTCCAGGTATGGTTGTAGTCTTTTTTGAATAATCTTCAGTAGAATCTTGCTGGCATGTGGGATCAGAGCGATTGTGCAATAATTTCCACAGTCAGTTGGATTACCTTTCTTTAGTATTGGTATAAACACAGATCTTTTCCAGTCAGTTGGCCATGATGTTTTCCATATTTCTTGGCAGAGCCTTGTAAGTACGGTAACAGCTGCATCAGATTGCTGTAATACTTCTATGGGAATGCTATCAATGCCTAGTGCTTTCTCTTTGATAAGGCTTTCAATGCGGCTTCAACTTCTTCTTTCATCACCAATGGTTCCCGATCATAAGGTACAGGTTGAAACGGCTGTTGGTCCACTTGATCTTTATCATATAAAAACTCTGTATATTCCTTCCATCTTTACTTGATCTTCTCAGCATCATTCAACATAGAACCTTGAGCATCTTGTAACATTCCAATTTGAGGCTGGAACTTTTTCTATAACTCTCGTAGCTTTATGAAAGCCGATCTTGTTCTTCCTCTAAAAGTTTCTGCTTCTATTTCTTTGCATGCGTCATTGTAGTACTTTTCCTTGTCTTGTCTTGCTGCACGTTGGAAATCTCTGAGTTCTGTGATTGTCTTGCGTTTCTGGGCAATTTTCAGAGTTTCTTCTGTCATCCATTTTGGCCATTTTTTCTTTTCCACCTTTTATAGAGACTTCTTGCTTTCTTCCAACACAAACTTCTGGAGCTCTGTCATTTGTATCTAAAGCAGCAAATCGGTTTTGCAGGCAGTCTTTAAATTCCAGTGGTATATTCACAAGGTCATATTTTGCTGCATTCATGAGTGGTTTGCTCTTTTTCAGCTTTAGCTTGAGTTTGCATACTAGTAGTTGATGAGCTGTACCACAGTCAGCTCCAGGTTTTGTCTTTGTTGATGTTATAGAGCTTTTCCATCATTGACTTCCACAGATGTAGTCAATTAGATTTTTATACAATCCATTAGGTGAAGTCCAAGTATACAGTCACCGCTTGTGTTACTGGAAGAAGGTGTTTGAGATGACTAGATCGTTGGTCTTGCAGAATTCTATCAGTCTTTCCCCAGCTTCATTTCTGTTGCCAAGTCCATATTTTCCAACTACTTTGCCTTCTTCTTTGTTGCCAACTTTTGCATTCCAGTCACCCATGACTATCAGGATATCCTGTTTGCATGTTCTGTCAATTTCAGCTTGTACTTGTTCATAGAACTCTTCATTTTCATTCTCTTCTGCAGCTGTTGTTGGGGCATATACTTGAATTATAGTTGTGTTGATAGGCATTCCTCGTAGACGAATAGAGATTAAGGGGTATGTTTACTAAACTGCAGTAATGCCATTCGCGTTAGGATCCGCGGCAGAGGCAGAAATATCCAAATAAGGACATGGGCAGTACATCGTTACCGATAATGCGCGTTACTTAAATTAACGAGCGTTAGAGGGTGCCATGGCACGTTACCGCACATTAATCTTAAGAAGGCGCACAGACATGCAAACACAGAAACAGAGCTGTAGCACAATGGTTACTACACTGACTGATGGTACAGGGGTCATGGGTTTGGTTTCCCAGTGTGCCTAATGAATAAGGCTGGTTGAAGCATTATGTTTAACCCTTTGAAGGCCTACTTTAACATTTTAATCCACATTCTGCAGCCGGGATAATTTTTGCATATTTCAGGAAAATTGTACCCGTCTTATTCAATATGTTCTAATAGTGATTTTCCTTCTGCTATGGTCATGTATTATATACCATTTGATAGGAATATTTAGTCAGAATTTTGGATCCAGAGAGCTTTGGGCTTGGCCTAGAAAGGGTTAAGTATTGGGTTGTGAGGAATTTTAGTTTTACTTTAATTAGTGCTGCCAGCAAACACACCCTCACAGTGGCGTAACCAAAGGTGCCGCATAAGGCACCCTAGAAGGCACTCCATAGGGCACATTATAAAGTGTGCTGTCTGCCAAGGCACCCTATAATGTCCCCTATAGGACACCTTATAAGGCGCTTCATAGGGCGCCTTATGAGGCACCCTAAGGTGACAGTACTCTGAGGGTGTTTCTGCTGCCAGCACTAATATACAATAATAATAGACAATGCCTAAGACAGCCCTATCAAGGGACCCCACTGTGGGCTTTGAACCCATGATTTCTGGCTCCATGGGCAGTGAAGTAACCAGTGGGTTACAGCTGCTAACAAACTCCTAGCTGGCTACAGGAGGACTGCATGGTACCATACAAACATTCTGCTGTGGTTTCCAGGATAGGGTCAACCCACCCGTACCCAGCATGCACAGCACATGCAAATCAGCAGTCTACAGTTGATCACAAGATGGGGTATGCACCCCACAGCACCTCAGCCTGGTAGGGGGTGCCGACGGTGTGTGTTAGTGCACAGAGTAGCTACAGACCGTCACAGTGTGCGGCTCCTGTGCTCACCCTGAGGGTAGGTGGGGTGCCCAGCACCATTTTCGCAGCACCTGGCTTTGCTGAGATAGGCTATGCTGCTGGTCCCCATCAGTGCCAATGTGTGATAGGTAGTCCTTGCAAACACTCCTAGGATATGCCTGTGTCCATCTGTATTTCATAACTAGCACTTATGGACTATGATGCACCCAGAAAAGTGCATACCCTGTGTGGGTGCCATGGCCACATGATTTAAGTAAAGGGGGTGTTTGGACCCACAGGCAGATTACGTACCACCACCCAACCCACCCTCTGTGGCTCAGGGTGGGGGACAGGATCTCCCACCAACAGATCCACATTCTATCCCCCTGCAATGAGTGGCAGTAAAAGAGACCATCACCCCAATCCTGCTGGGGAACAGACACCCTACAGGGCAGGTAATGCAGAGCTGTACACATCCATAAAGCAATAGCAGACAGACAGTAGGCCTGGAAATGCACAGCTGTCTCCCACCACTATCTCTCTGTCGGTCCGGTTCTCACAGAGTATATATAATAATAAATCCGCAGATAAACTCTGTACTGCAACTAGAAAGTAGTATTAGGTCTTCAGCAGACTGATACTTGTTTCATCAATTATTTAATCTAACAAATAATCAAGCTGTTTGCAGGTAGCTATGTGGTCTCAGTACCTTCGGGCCAATGTCAGTTAACCTGACTAAGCACTCCCGTTTTCACATCAAAGACAACTATAATATAGCTGCCATGTTTTTCTTAAAAGGTTTCAAATATAATTTTCAATAACTGCTAATAAAGTAGAACTTGCTTAGCTTTGAGCTGCTTGAATAATGTTCCAAGGCTTAGTCCAAAAATGGCTTTCCATTTTTGGACTAAGCCTTGGAACATTATTCAAACCCCACCACTATCTGACATTCTCCAGCAGCAAGCCTCCAGCCGCTGCACCCTGCAAGGTGTTCCAGCAAGACACATATTAGCTGCAGACAGTCTGCTAGCTAGTCCATACTGCATGTTCCTGGAGGAGATGCGTGTACCCAGAACTGGGATGTCAGCATACACACCAAGCAGATAAATCAGTGATTGGACCCCAAAAAAGAACCCATAAATATCACATGAGAGAAATATTATGCAGCACTATGGGGGGAACCTAGCCATGCTGTGGTCACTGCTCAGTCAGGGTGAGAGTGACCTCCCAACAGGACATGCTGTGGCCACCCTGTCCGTGCAGATGGTGGCCGGCCACTACAATGTCTGAGCCATTGCCCTATGCTATGTACAGATGGATCCAGGACAGGCGATCCTATCCTGGCTATTCCCACAGTACCGTGCTCCTCATTATGCACATTGGCAGGCCAATACTGGCAACAGTGCTAGCAGTGTGGGCTGTGAAGGGTGTTTGCAGCCACCACACACTGGATAGACAGACACACACACACTCCCCACACTTATGCCAGCATTGTGCAACTATAGAGGTGTTTGGACTTCTCCCTTTAATAGTAATTAATCCAGCTTCACTCCCAAAAGTGGAGGAGAGACCAGAAACACGGACCCCAAAAGCCACAGCGCTAAGAATCATAAACCAAACAAGGTTAGATAGCAAATATACTTAGCTGGCAGTCGGGTCCCTTCCCAAGATGTTCTTCATTCACAATGACCACAACACAGCACCGTGTTTCGAATCCCAATTCTGCTTCAGGTGGTATATGACAAAAATTGTCATTGAAATTCAGTCAATATTCCTCCTCGATAGCTAAAGAGCAGTTCAGAGCCAATTAAAAGAAATCTTCAGAGGGGCTGGAAACAATCCATTGCCCTGAACAATTTGTCTTCAAAAAATGGTGTCTGACGTCAGCAAGACCAAAACAGCTGTTTAAACACACTCCCAAAACCAATGAGATCAGGTCGGTAAAATACTCCACCAATCAAGTTCTAAGTTCAGCCCCTTAGGAGCCACAGTGTCCAGTAAAAAGATCCATCGTTGTTCCAAAAGTTGTAATTCCTGTTCCCGATCACCCCCCGAGGATTGACAGGGACATGATCCAAGATACACCAAGGGGTATGTTTACTAAACTGCGTTAGTGTGATTCGCGTTAGGAGCCGCGTTAGTGGAAGAAATGCCAAAAAAGGACATGGGCGGTACATCGTTAGTGATAACGCGCGTTATAACGCGCCACGCAGCAACGATTGTTACAGGGCGCATTACAGCGCGTTAAGCGTAAGAAGGCGCGCAGACAATCAAATACAGAAACAGAGCTGTAGCACAATGGTTATTACACAGACCGATGGTACAAGGATCATGGGTTTGATTCCCCAGTGTGCCTAATGAATAAGGCTAGCTGAGGCATCATGTGTAAAGGCCTATTATAATATTTTAATCCACAGTCTGAAGCCGGGTTAATGTCTGCATATGTCAGGAAAATTGTACCTGTCTTATCCAATATGTCCCAATAGTGACGTTCCCTCTGCCATGGTCATGTATTATATACCATTTGATAGGAATATTTAGGCAGACGTTTGGACACTGACAGTTGTGGGCTTGGCCTGGAAAGGGTTAAGTATTGGGCTGTGAGGAAGTTTAGTTGTGCTGTAATAGTGCTGCCAGCAAACACACCCTCATAGTGGCGTAATCTAAGGTGCCACATAAGGCACCCTAGAAGGCACTCCATAGGGCACATTATAAAGTGTGCTGTCTGCCAAGGCACAGCATATAGGGCACCTTATAAGATGCTTTATAGGGTGCCGTATAGGGCGCCCTATAGGGTGACGTATAGGGCGCCTTATGAGCCACCCTAAGGTGACAGTACCCTGAGGGTGGTTCTGCTGGCAGCACTAATATATAATAAAAATAGACAATGCCTAAGACAGCCCTATCGATGAACCCCACTGTGGGTTGTGAACCCATGACCTCTGGCTCCATGGGCAGTGAAGTAACCAGTGGGCTAGAGCTGCTAATAAACACCTGGCTGGCTACAGGAGGACTGCACGGCACCACACCCACATTCTGCTGTAGTTACCAGGGAGATTACATACCACCACCCAACCCACCCCACCCTCTGGGGCTCAGGGTGGTGGACAGGATCTCCCACCCACAGATCCACTTTCTACCCCCCTGCAATGGTGGCAGTAGAGGGGACCATCACCCCAGTCCTGCTAGGGATCAAACACCCTACAGGGCAGGCAATGCAGAGCAGTACACATCCATAAAGCAATAGCAGACAGACGGCAGGTCTGGAAATGCTCAGTTGCCCCCCCACCATTATCTGACATTCTCCAGCAGCAAGCCTCCAGCCACTGCACGGTGTTCCAGCAAGACACATACTAGCTGCAGACAGTCCACCAGCTAGTCCATAGTGCATGGTCCTGGAGGAAATGCATACACACCAAGCAGATAAATCAGTGATTGGAAAAGGAAACCCATATCATCACATAACAAAAATGCTATATAGCACTATGGGGGAACCTAGCCATGCCATGGTCACTGCTCAGTCAGGGTGAGAGTGACCTCCCAGCAGGACATGCTATGGCCACCCTGTCCGTGCAGGTGGTACCGGGCACTACAATGTCCGGCCATTGCCCTATGCCCTGTGCGGATGCGGCCAGGCCAGGCCAGGCCACCCTATCCAGGCTATTCCCACAGTACCTTGCTCCTCATTATGCACATTGGCAGGCCAATATTGGCAACAGTGCTAGCAGTGTGGGCTGTGGAGGGTGTTGGCAGCCACCACACACTGGATAGACAGACACACACTCCCCACACCTATGCCAGCATTGTGCAACTATGGAGGTGTTGGGCAGCCCGGGCCACCACACCAGTCCTGGGCACAGTGCAGGCATGGCTATGGTACGCAAAACTGTAGGAGTCACCCCCCAGATTGGTAAACACTGTCAGACACACGACCTGTAGCACACTCCACAGACATCAGAAAGGTTGCTATGATTCAGCTCACTCAGAAAATTGTACTTAACCTAGGAATTGCTATCTGCCAGTAATCATAGCAACCTTTTGATAGCTGTGTACCATATTCCCAGGTTTAGGTTGGCCTTACTAAGGGATCCAAGTGCTAGTATTGGGAGATGCACGCAGGGCCCAAAGTCCTGCCTCTCCAGGAGGCTTTGGATAATGGGGCCTGTGGGTGCAGGTGTGTCTGCCCCTGTTGGCTGCTGCTTTACGGCAGAGGTTCCCAACTCCATTCCTGCAGTGCAAAACACTGTTCGGGTTTTCATGCTGTCCCTCATGAATATGCATGAGATACATCTGCATACCATGGGGGTGGCGCATAGAAATGCAGCACAGGCATCTTTATCAGAGGCAGCATGGAACCCGAATGGTGTTTGGCCCTCCAGGACTGCCTTTGGGAGGCTCTGCTCTAGGTAATGTGCATGTTTATGGTGTCTGTGCTCTGTAGGGTAAAATGTAGGTGTTTTCGGCATGTTTACATCATCTGCAAGAAAGGTTCTGTCTGTATTAGCACGTTATAGTGGTGGGTAAAATATGAGGACTGGGTTGGCGGAAACCACAGCTGGGACTTGAACCTGTGACCTTCTGCTTCTGAATGCACTGGTTTTGTGCACTGCACCACCATGTTGCTACAGAGACAGTACATTCCCTGGTGATACCATGACTGTTGGTCAGACAGGGCCTGTCTGTTGCAGTGCATGGCACCCACCTACACAGGGCTAGGCCATGGTCTGCTCTGGGCAGCTGCCACTGCCCCCTCCACCACCAGTATCCCTCTGCCACCATGCTGACATGCCCTTCTGCTGGTGGAGCTGGTGGTGCGCAGTCTCAGGCCATCCAGTGTGCAGGTAGGCGGCTGCCTATGGTGCAGGTTCTGGGGTAGAGGTGCCTGCATAGATGTCCACGCTCCCCCCCAGGGTAACTGTTGGGTACTATCCTCTGTGACACTGTGATAAACACTCTTGTGCCCATGTTGGGCCCTCATCAGTTGCTGTCTGGCTGCTGTTCAGTTTCAGCATTCCTAAGTGCCACCTAGGCATCTGCCTAGTCCGCACTGTGGCCCAGCTGCACCACAGCATGTGCCTCCTGCGGCCCTCTGTATCCCCTTCTCCGGCATCTGTCCGGTTGCCATTCCGACATGCCCGCCCTAATGTTGCGGGACATGTGCACACCATAGGAACCTGTCCGATTGTGGGGAAAACCCTGAGCAGCACTATTTCACTGTGGGCTCATTCACCTTGTATGGGGATGGAGTATAGACCCTTCCACGATTTATATCTGTTCTATGGAGCTTACTTGGGGGGGGGGAGGGGTTGATGTTTCTCATTGATACCACTATTGACCAGCTTGGTTATTGTTTTTTTCCAGTTTGTTGGGGTCATTTTCAGTGTTTCTGTGCCCTTTTGTTCTATGCACATATATCACACTTATCACTTTTTGTTGGTTTCCCTGCCTGGGCTGTACATTGCAGACACTGAAATGGTTTCTCTCCCTTTTCATTTGCAGTTAACGGCAGGTTTTCATTCGCGTTAGAATTCAGCTCAGAAAATCAGCGCGTTAGTGTGAGGGGAGCCTCTCCCCGCCCACTCTCCGCCCATTGACCCCCTTCTCTCCACCTTCTGCGGTGTCTTAACGCGCCGTGGGAGTTTACGATCGTTAACTACGGTTAACGCGCGTAATGTAACGTTAACGATCGTTCGCACGTCAGAACGTGCGTTATGACGTGCGAACGATCGTTAATGTTACATAACACGCGTTATTCACGATTACCGCAGTTTAGTAAACATGCCCCCAAGTGTAATCAGAAAAGGTATGTGTAGCATAAAGACTATGGGGCTTGTTTACAAAGCCACGGTAGTGGTTCGCGATCGTGATCGCAGCCGCGGCCCCATTGAAATCAATGGGGCCGCGGCTCCGTTTATGATCACAAACCGCTACCGTGGCTTTGTAAACAAGACCCTATGTGCAACTAACGGAGCAGAAATTGTTTTTGTTTTAATGTGAGATTTGTGTTCAGTCAATCGCTTCTTAATAGTACGGATTGTCCGTCCTACATAATGAAGATTACAAGGGCAAGTCAATACATTTACGACATTGATGATGAACAACTTGTGTGCCATCGAAGATGAAAAACCCGTGACGTTCCAGAATGTGTCCAGGTATTGCCAACCTGCGCTTGAGGACAATTACAGTGTTTTGATTGACAAGAATAGTGACCCGGGTCGGGATGATGTTGAATCCGCTGATCACCGACCACTGTAGATTTTACAACCATATCCCGAATATTTGTCCCGACTTCTCGATTTGATTCTTTTAAGATTCAACGGTTTTTATACCATTTTTTTTCGTAAACTACAGATTATCCATTATTTTTCGGATAAATCTGTGGAGGGATCTGATGATTCTGTTATGAGAGGTTCTTCT
Source organism: Ichthyophis bannanicus (assembly GCA_033557465.1). Classification (NCBI taxonomy): domain Eukaryota; kingdom Metazoa; phylum Chordata; class Amphibia; order Gymnophiona; family Ichthyophiidae; genus Ichthyophis; species Ichthyophis bannanicus. The sequence continues at coordinate 545,780,998 of CM066036.1, read as the reverse complement.
CCTTGATTACCTCCCATTCCTCCTCCACCGATTTTACAGGTTTTTCAACAATTAGTTCTAACAGACTTGACTTGTTTGGAAATTTCTGTACCTCGATATTCTAATTTATCTCATGCGGAGTGGTCAGCATTGAAGGCTTTACGCTCTAACCCTGACATTGTTATTCGGAATGCTGATAAAGGGGGCTCCATTGTGTTGCTTTCCTCGTCTTATCATCATCATCAAGTTATGCTACATCTTTTGAATACCAAATATTATCTTATGTTGTCTCAGGATCCTTCAACATGATTATTTGCGGCAGTTACACAAATTGTACATCAGGCTCGTATAGCGGGACATTTGACCCCGAAGGAAGAAAAATTTCTAATTACCTCACATCCCAAAATTCCAGTTTTTTATATGGTACCTAAAGTACATAATTCTTTGACGGCGCCTCCTTGTAGACCCATAGTCTCCTGTCGAGATTCAATTCTCGAACCATTGTCCAAGTTCTGTGATTATTTTCTGCAGAAGACAGCAAGTACAGTGAGGTCTTCCCTTCGGGATACATCCCATCTTTTGTTATTACTATCTCAGTGTAATTTTTCCTTTAGTTCAGTCTGGTTGGTGACGGTTGATGTTACTGCATTATACACTAACATAGACCAGCATGAAGCATTACAAGTCATTGAGTCCTCACGGATTGAATTACCTGCTCGCATTCTCAAGGCTTTACTCTTGAAATTGCTTACTTTGGTATTAACTGAAAATTATTTCTTGTACGATTCCACATTTTACAAACAAATTTACGGTATTGCAATGGGGGGCCATTGTTGCCCCCTCAGTGGCAACCATTTATTTAGCTGCTTTCGAGGAAGAATTTTTGTACACGTCTAGTTGGTTTCAATTTATACCGTTTTGGGTCCGGTTTTTGGATGACATCTTTTTCATTTGGATGGCGGAAGAACAAAATCTGCTAACTTTCTTGGATTGGATAAATACAAAAAAGACTAATATACAATTTACAGCCAAATATGATTTTCACACAGTGGAGTTTCTTGATGTTCGTCTTTATAAATCGGGATCAAGATTATTATCTATTCTTTATCGAAAACCTGTCCAACGGAACACGTTATTACAATTTAGTAGTTATCATCCTGGCCCTTTGAGAAGAGCTCGTCCGTTGGGCCAGTTTTTGCGTATCAAACAGAATTGTTCAACTAAGGAGGAATTTCAGTTTCATGCACAAGATTTAATTCAACGTTTATCTTCTCGGGGTTATCCACCTACAGTTATTACAAAGGCATATAAGATAGCGAAACATGCCCACCATGACTGGTTATTACAATCTACTATTCAGCATTCTTCCCGGACTGTTTTACCTGCTACTACATCCCAGGATGTAGATAGTGCTATGAACAAACGGATTGTTGGAGTCTGTGACATAGTGGGTCCTTCTAGCCCGTGTAATGAAGCTAAAAAGCCAGGAACAAAAGTAGAGCTGAGCTGTAAACAGAAGCACATGGCTCCTGGTTACCGTGGGAACCAGGCACAGAGGCAAGAGAGACGCCGGTGCTATCATTCAAGGGGTGAATCACAAAGTAATGCAGGACACCTGCTAGGGGGTGGAGTTGAGCACGGCCCCAGAATTCACCCTATTAAAGAAGGTTCAGGTGGGTGGAGTAAGTTAGGCAGAGAAGGAGGTAATGAAGAGTTGACTGAAGAAGCAGGAAGTGAGGCATATGAGCTGGAGAGAGAAGCTATTGAGAGCTACACTGAAGACAGCTATGCCCAGAGTAAGCCAGAGTCTCTATGGAAAGGAGAGACAGATTCCTTCTTGAGGAGAAAGAAAGAAACCTCGAGGACAGGATATAACAAGGGCAAAGGAGATTGTCTGCAATATCCTGGGGAGCACGAGAGAGACAGAAAGCCTAGGAGGCAAGTGAAATGCTATGAGCAGGGCTTAGGTTGGGAACCTACAGCTATTCAAAAGCACCAGAGAAAACCTCCACCAGTAAGGCTGAAAGGTAAGCCAAAAGGCTTGAATATAATTAATTACCGTGACTGTTTGTACCCAGAAGAGTGGTGCTGGGAAAAGAATACTGGGCCTGATAGTCTGTGTGAAAGCCAGTATGTGACCCAGGCATATCGAGTAAAGCCTGGAGTAATAAGAAAGGGCGTGGCACCAGCAGTGCCGGTTCAAACATTTCCTTATGACCAGGAGGAATTGAAGGACTGTGAACCAGAGTGTATTGATACTGGAGAAGATATAGATATAATGGACTGTTCATTATCTCTGGCCAATGGAATAGTTTCATTGCGTTGAAAGCCTGTTTGAAAAGAGAGTACAGCACAGATAGCACGTGGAAACAGAGAGCTGTGAGGAAACAGCGTGGTTTTGTTTGAATGTTTGTTTTCACCTTGGTTAATGCTGAAGAAAGCCTTTTTCTGTTAAGGAACTTTTGTTTGTCCAAATACCAGTAAATACCTGGATTGTGTTTTCTGTTCATGGTAAAATCCACCCCGGGAGGGGAAATAAAATCCTTTGGTTGCTTAACCACTTTTTCCACAACTGCTCCTTATTGATTGAGTGAAAAGACTACATTTCCCAAGGGGCATTGCTCCAGGATCTGTGAAATAGCTTTTTCAATAGGGAAAAACCCACTCCCTTAACCTCTACTCGGGGGTTTAAGGAGAGCTGGTGACAAGTCTTACCGTTTATGGTAGGATCTTCTAAAGTTGTTGATATTTTACGTAGACACTGGCATGTTTTGGCACTTAACCCTTGCTTTCACTGTGACCTTCTTATAGCATATCAACGGGGCATTAATATTTGGGATATGGTTGTAAAATCTACAGTGGTCGGTGATCAGTGGATTCAACATCATCCCGACCCGGATCACTATTCTTGTCAATCAAAACGCTGTAATTATTGTCCTCAAGCGCAGGTTGGCAATACCTGGACACATTCTGGAAAGTCACGGGTTTTTCATCTTCAATGGCACACAAGTAATTCATCATCAATGTCGTATATGTATTGACTTGCCCTTGTAATCTTCATTATGTAGGACGGACAATCCGTACTATTAAGAAGCGATTGACTGAACACAAATCTCGCATTAAAACAAAAACAATTTCTGCTCCGTTAGTTGCACATAGTCTTTATGCTACACATACTTTTTCTGATTACACTTGGTGTATCTTGGAGCATGTCCCTGTCAATCCTCGGGGGGGGGGGGGGGTGATCGGGAACAGGAATTACAACTTTTGGAACAATGATGGATCTTTTTACTGGACACTGTGGCTCCTAAGGGGCTGAACTTAGAGCTTGATTGGTGGAGTAATTTACCGACCTGATCTCATTGGTTTTGGGAGTGTGTTTAAACAGCTGTTTTGGTCTTGCTGACGTCAGACGCCATTTTTTGAAGACAAATTGTTCAGGGCAATGGATTGTTTCCAGCCCCTCTGAAGATTTCTTTTAATTGGCTATGAACTGCTCTTTAGCTATCGAGGAGGAATATTGACTGAATTTCAATGACAATTTTTGTCATATACCACCTGAAGCAGAATTGGGATTCGAAACACGGTGCTGTGTTGTGGTCATTGTGAATGAAGAACATCTTGGGAAGGGACCCGACTGCCAGCTAAGTATATTTGCTATCTAACCTTGTTTGGTTTATGATTCTTAGCGCTGTGGCTTTTGGGGTCCGTGTTTCTGGTCTCTCCTCTACTTTTGGGAGTGAAGCTGGATTAATTACTATTAAAGGGAGAAGTCCGTTTCATTCGACGGGGTTTCACTGTCCACTGACCTGGCGGACGTTCCTACAAAAACAATTTTGTTTTTGGGTTTTTTGTCTCTTTGTTATATAGATCAGTTTTTTTGTTTTGATGTATTTAGTGCTGATCATATACTTTGTTGTGGTGATTTGTTGTTGACTATAGAGGTGTTTGGCAGCCCTGGCCACCGCACCAGACCTGGGCACAGTGCAGGCATGGCTATGGTACGCAATACTGTTGGGGTCACTCCCCAGGGTGGTAAACACTGTCAGACATAAGACCTGTAGCACACTCAACAGACATCAGAAAGGTTGCTATGATGCAGCTCAATAAGTAAATTGTGCTTAACTTTGGAATTGCTATCTGCCAGTAATCACAGCAACCGCTTGATAGATGTTTACCGTATTCCCAGGTTTAGGGTGGCATTGCCAAGGTATGCAAGTGCTAGTATTGGGAGATGCACGCAGGGCCCAATATCCTGCCGCTCCAGGAGGCATTGGATAATGGAGCCTGTGGGTGCGGGTGTGTCTGCCCCTGTTGGCCACTGCTTTAGGGCAGAGGTTCCCAGCTCCAGTCCTGGTGGGCCAAACACTCTTCGGGTTTTCATGCTGTCCCTCATGAATATGCATGAGATACATCTGCATACCATGGGGGCGGCACATAGAAATACAGCACAGGCATCTTTATTAGAGGCAGCATGGAACCTGGATGGTGTTTGGCCCTCCAGGACTGCATTTGGGAGACTCTGCTCTAGGTAATGTGCATGTTCATGGTGTTTGTGCTCTGTAGGGTAAAATGTAGGTGTTTTGGGCATGTTTATGTCATCTGCAATAAAGGTTCTGTCTGTATTAGCACGTTTTAGTACTGGGTAAAATGTGGGGACTGGGTTGGCAGGAACCACAGCTGGGACTTTAACCTGTGACCTTCTGCTTCTGAACACACTGGTCTTGTGCACTGCACCACCGTGTTGTCACAGAGTCAGTGCATGCCCTGGTGATACCATGACTGTTGGTCAGACAGGACCTGTCTGTTGCAGTGCATGACACCCACCTACACAGGGCTAGGACACGGTCTGCTCTGGGCAGCTGCCACTGCCCCCTCCACCACCAGTATCCCTCTGCCACCATGCTGACATGCCCTTCTGCTGGTGGTGCTGGTGGAGTGCAGTCTTAGGCCATCCCCAGCACTACATGCCAACAATGCAGAGTTGAAATCCAAATCCACCATCCGTTATCTAGGCATCACGCTCGATCAGCACCTTGATATGACAACCCATGTAAAAAAATGTCACGAAGGCAACATATCATAAGATCAGAACGCTGCGTCACCTTCGCCCCCTACTGGATTTTACCGACTACCGGACAACCTTCCAGGCATTAGTCCTCCCACATCTGGACTTTGCCAACATCATCCTCCACGGACTCTCACAATCAACCTTAAATCCGCTCCACCTAGCTATGAACGCAGCTGCAAGAGTCCTTTCTGGATCGTCAAGATCTGACCACATAATGCCAATCATGAAAGAACTGCATTGGCTACCATTACATGCCAGACTCCAATACAAGTCAATTGTCCTTACATTCAAAGCCCTAAATAACTACCCCTCCACACCAATCAGCAAGCTAATCCACAGTACCCCTGAAAATAGAAACCAGAGGCCTCAAACAACGAACACCTTAGTAGTCCCCAAGATGACGACAAAATGCAAAAAGACAACCTCCAACAGGGCCTTCTCCATATTTGCTCCTTTAAACTGGAATGCCCTTCCCCATGAAATCCAAGGCATCAAAAATCTAGCCCCATTCAGAAAAGCCTTGAAACACCACCTTTTTACAAAATTCTACCCGGAGACAATCCGAGGTGAACACTCAATTGACAAACTACCTCCCAGCCGCCCTAACACCCTAACACAAACAGATAATGGTTAGGCTACTCATAAGTCCCACCGCTAACCATCACACGTGTACTATCCTTCCACGAACACACATGTATCAGCTAGATGAGTTAGAGAAGTGTACATAGTATAAAGTTAGCTTGTATATAGTTTCCCCGGTTTTTCTCCATGTTTAATATCCTGTTTCACTGTAAACTCAATGTTGCCTGTATGCATTGTAGTATGTTTTGTTCGATGTACACTGCACTGATTATAATAGCGCGGTATAGAAGAAATGTTAAATAAATAAATAAATACATAAATCCAGTGTGCAGGTATGTGGCTTCCTATGGTGCGGGTTCTGGGGTAGGGGTGCCTGATTAGGTGTCCACGCTTCCCCCCAGCACCTCCTGCCAATGTTCCGTGCCCTTGGGGGTAGCTGCTGGGTACTATCCCCTGTGACACTGTGGGAAACACAGTCGTGCCCATGTTGGGCCTTCAGCAGTTGCTGTCTGGCTGCTCTGCTGTTTCAGCATTTGTATGGGCCACCTAGGCATCTGCCTAGTCCGCACTGTGGCCCAGCTGCACCACAGCATGTGCCGCCTGCGGCCCTCTGTATCCCCTTTTCCGGCATTTGTCCAGTTGCCCGTTCAGACATGCCCACCCTGCTGTTGTGGGACATGTGCATGCCATAGGACACCTGTCCAATAACAAGGGAAAGCCCTGATCAGCGCTATTTCACTGTGGGCTCATTCACCTTGTATGGGGACGGAGCATAGACCCTTCCACGATTAATATCTTTTTTTTTGGAGCTTTCTCGGGGGGGGGGGGGGGGGTGTTTTTGTTTACCATTAATATCACTATTGGCCAGCTTGGTTGTGTTTGTTTTCCAGTTTGTTGAGGTCATTTTCAATGTTTATGTGCCCTTTTGTTCTGTGCACATGTATCACACTTATCACTTTTTGTAGGTTTTCCTGCCAATGCTGTACATTGCTGACACTTAGATGGTTTCTCTCCCCTGCAAATATGCATCTAACAGCAGGTTTTCAATCACGTTAGGATTCAGCTCTTCAGATCAGCGCGTTAGTGTGAAAGGAACCTCTCCCCGCCCATACTCCACCCATTGACCCCTTCTCTCTGCCCTCTCTCCACCTTCTGCGGTGTTTATTGTGCCGCGGAACATCAACGATCGTTAACGTTACGTAACGCGCGTTATGTAATGTTACCGCAGTTTAGTAAACATACCCCTAAGTGTTCGCTGACTGCATTGTATTTCATTACAGTTCTTGCAAGTTTCTTCTTTATTATAAATGCAACACCATTTCTTTTTTGTCTTTCATTTCCAGCATAGTAGGTCATGTGATCATCTGATGCAAAGTGCCCAATGCCAGTCCATTTCAGTTCGCTGACACCCAACAGATCAAGTTGTACACATTCCATTTCATTCTTGACCACTTCCAACTTCCCTTGGTTCATGCTTCGTACGTTCCATGTTCCAATGTGTAAGACATCTTTACAGCTTCTGACTACATCAGCAGTCAGACGTCCCGAGGGCTTTGATCCAACCACATCATAAATGCTGGCTTTACTCTGAAAAGTCTTCAGCTCTTCCCCAGTAGCTAGTTGAATGCCTTCCGACCTGGGGGTCTCATCTTCCAGCACTATAGCACAATTTATTTTGTTGTAACTATCCATTGGGTTTTCATGGCAAGATACAGAAGTAGATTGCTGGGCCTTTCTTCCACGCAGTTTAAGTTTGGTGGTGTTGCCGTTGTCACAGAAATGTGATCCTCCGCCATCAACACTATCCCATTCTGCTGCTGCCCAGATGGGTGATTTGTCTTGGTCTGGCACCTCAGCTGAGACCTGTCCATCTTGGGAGACCCTGCCAGTAGTTAAACTACCGATAGTTTAGCTCTCAGTATCACTGATGCACACAAGCCCTCACAGCATGACAACCTGCAAACCAAGTGAGGGAGTGGATGTATACAGATCAAAATATGCCATGATGGGAGAGATGTAGTGCGGCGCTCCTGCCCCGCCTTAGGGCTAAAGACAGGAGCGGCGGTCTGATGCTTCGTGAGGAAGGAGAGTAACCTGTATCCAGGGAATGCTGGGTATTGTAGTTCCTGCTCCTCTCGCTCCGAAATAAAGAGTTGTAGTTATGGGGTTTCCAGTATATTTATTATAGTAAAGGATATTGTTCCATCACATGGCAAATAAATGCAAACAAAATAGGTGCTTCAAATGCTAACAGGAAAACTTAGGATAAAGGCAACTTAAAGTATAACTGCTTCTTTTCACTTCTAAGCAAATTACTCACTTTGCCCCAAGAGGTCAGTTAGTTTCACTGCAGCCTCTTTCAGCCACTGTTACCTTCACAGTGCTGGGGAAAATCAGGTGCACAATCTCAGCAAGGCAATACAACAGCTCCGTAGCATTCAATTCACATATGGTAAAAAGCAGTTTCCTTCAGCTTGGCATCTCTACACAGCAGACCGTGCAATCCATGCTCTCACAATCTGGTAAGTCTGTATTATCTTGTGTTAATTCTTCAAGCTGTATGGAATTACTGGCTTCTGATAACACTGGCTGTCTTCTAGCTTTCAACTCTAAAAACTGCTTAAAACTCTGTAGGAGCAATTCAGCCTGCTGTTTGGGAGATAGGGAATTGCTATCAGCTATACAACTTCCCTCTGGCTTAAGGCTGTTTATTTTCTCCTCTCTTAGATTAATTGTGTCAGAGTAACTGCTAGTCTCTTTTGCTAATGTTTCACACACAGGAGAGTTAGCTTTACGTTCAGCCTGGAAACTTTGTGGCAATTCACTTACTTGTTGCCATGCCGTTCTGACTTCAGATGGCTCCAACGTTCTCCAGCTGTTAGAATGTTTGTTGCTCTCTGGCTCAAACGGTACTTCACAGAATGATTGTTTTCTTTCTTGTGCCTGCCTTGAAGGCTTCCTTTCCCAGGGCTGTGCCTTCCAACGGTTGTCTATTTCAGGGCTAGGTCCTCTCTCCTTGGGACTTCTACTCACTGCCTCTGAATAGAACTTTGCAGGTCTCCTTCCAATGCCAGGTTCCCAAGTATCAGCATACCGTCTTCTGGACTTCCAATCATTCTCCCTCTTCTCCTTCTTTCTCTTCTCCGTCTTCTTCTTCTGACTAGCAGAGCCATGCTCTGGTTTAAAACCACGTTCTCTCCTGGACACGCCCCTTCCAAGGGCAGGGTGTGCCCAATCAGGACTGCAGGACTCCTCCCCTGGGCTGGTCTCCATGCTCAGCTCTGTGGAATAGAGTCTCTCTTTCTTCCTTGGTTTCTCAAATAGGCATAAATCCTGCTGAACCTCAGGATTTTCATCCGTCTTCATAGGCTCAGGAGGGCGCTGTTCACCACAGTAGCTGCTGTGATAAATGTCAGTACCCAAATATGTTGGAATCAGATGCCATAGACAGAAGGCCCTAGTACTACTACTACTGATCATTTATATATTGCTACAAGACGTACGCAGTGCTACACAGACACATGTAAAAGATGGTCCCTGCTCAGCAGAGCTTACACTCAAGTCAAGACAGACAACACAGCAGCTGTGGACAGGATACATTTAGGGGGAATGGTAAGGAAACAACAAGGGAGATTGGGCAGAACAGATCCTAAAGTCGCAACAAAGAGGTAAGTGTTCAGTCTGATTTGAGAAGGGCCAAAGAAGACACTTGACATACAGTTTGAGGTAGTTTGTTCCAGGCATAAGGGGCAGCAAGGTGAAAGGAGCAAAGTCTAGAGTTGGCAGTAGAAGAGCAGGGCACAGATGGAAGCAATTTATCAGAAAAGTGGAGACTCCGAGGTGGGGTGTAGGGAGAGATAAGAGAGGAAAAGTAATGTAGAATGAGTGCACTTATAGACCATAGGCATGAAAAGGGCATACATTTGTTGCTAAGCAATATTATGCATCCTTTGGGGACCTGCAATGTTAGTTTTGGGTTTTGTTCACTTGGTAAGGATCCATCCTTAGCAGTTTCAAGCGTGTTGGGAGAGATGTCAAAAGCAGGAATCACTGGGGTCATTATATAATGCCAAGTACCATTTGATGCATGGTATGTCCTGACATACATATTCATATTTACATTCTCTCATACCATAATAGGGTACACTGGGATTACCTTAACTGAGCAAGGAAGAAACTTTAACTGGGCTGGAGGAAGGGCTTTGTGAAGGTTTAAGAAACTAGGTCTGAATAAAAACAAGTTTTGTTTTCCCCCAACTGCGGTCTGTTTGGTGTTTAACAGAAACCCCTTCCCACTGCACACCATACTACCACATATGACGGCAGCTGGGGATTTTCCTTATCATGTGACTGAAGGTAAATCCACGTTCTCCAGGGCTGGGACTCTACAGCAGGGCAGGGTTTTTTTTGGGTGTTGTGTGGACTAAGAGGGTTAGCCTCACCCTAGTTAGGGAGATTTTAATACAATTTAGTCAGTGTGGGACAGATAGGCTTTTTTGGCCACTAGAGGATGCTAAAATTTTCTTGGAGCTGGAATACTGCAGGCTTAACTCAGCTGCAGAAGAGGAAACTGGTGGTGTCGCAAGAGAACAGTGACAAACCAGAATGGAGTGACTCCTCCAGATTCTGGTAGAAGATCAGCAGCAACAGCAACAATGTCAGCAGCAGTTTCAATATGCCTTGCTAGAAGGGCAGCAACAACAGTGGCTTCAGATGCAGGATCTTACTCGAGCACAGGGGAGCTACAGAGAAGTTCCCTAGCTCAGTTGACCCAGGCCCTGCAGAGACGGCAACTCCACCCTCCAGCACAAGCGCTTCTTAAAATTATGGCAGAAGATGAACTTTTTTCGGGTTTGACTTTTATTACATGCTCATGTCCTAATGGAGGGTCTTCGCCACCCCATGTTTTTAGTGCACAGTCATTTAGTTGGTGTTAATATTTTTTTCTGTGAGCCCACATGTTTTTTTTAACCTTGTAGAGGCATATCTTATAGAGACCTCACTGTTTATTGGGATCAGACGGTTCCCCTCATGTTTCTGTTTTATAACATGGCTTGCACTTCTGCTGATTTTTTTGGTTTGCTGTGGCAGTTCCCTCCTTTGGTCAATTGCTATCTGGGCTCCACTTTATAGTTTCAGTTTTTTTAGCACATTCTTACGATTGTTGCACTGTATTTGTATTTATCTCCAGTATCTAAAACATTAACACAACGTTAGCAGAACCTAAGCACTGACCTTGCTAGTATTTAAAGTCCACTCTATTGTTTCACACTAGGGAATGGCACACGGTTCTGTTTTTGTATCAGACAAACGTTCTAGCATTACCTTTAACAACACTTAAATGGTTGATTTGTTGGTATTAGTTTAATGTCACAAAGGGTGCTTTTAGTATTTTTATTTTTATTCACTATGACAGACGGGTGTTAACTTTGAACTTTGACCTTACCTTTTTGGCACGAAGCTGAGAGTTGGTTTATAAGGACTGGCAGTTCTTTACTGGCTCCCTTCTAAGCAGTTTGCAGTATTGTGATTTCTCACGGTTTGCAGGCAAGTCACTCTGTTTGTCCCTCTTTCATCGTTTTCACTACAACATATAACGTTTGTAACTATGTTTTTATGTGTTTCTTATCCAGAACTACATTACTCAGCCTTTAGAGCTTCCTTGGTGGTTTCTGATAAGGCTTTAGAACACAGGTACCTTTCCAATATGTTTTCATATTTGCTAGTAGTAGCTCTGAAAAGATAAGCAATTAGTTTCCCAATTTCTACATTAAATGTTTAGCTGCCCATGTCCTCCTCATCCCTCTAAGATATAGATTTTCACTTTTTACTTTGTCCACTGGGCTTTGTCCCTTGTGACATAATATTTGCTCAAAGTTATGTTGCCCCATAGTGGGACTTTTACTGTATCCTTTATGACATTTGTTCATCTGTGTCACCATTGTTTCATGTCACTGTACATTTCTGGATATTACTGTTCTTTATGTGTTCACTGTTCTTTACATTTATGTTAATTTTAATGGTCTTTTATGCATCAGCTTATTTTATGTCCTTCTTAACTTTTTTTGTTGATTTGTACCTTATACTCTTTGTGTGCACAAAATATAGTGATTTAAGTTCTGTTTTATCTTTTTTAATTATTTATTGTTTTACATATGTTTTGTTACTTGAGGTTTGCACCCCCTGAAGAAGGCTGGTACAGCCAAAACGTGTTAGGGTTTACAATAAAGTCCGTTGATCGCTTTCTTTGCAGCACTGGCTCTTTTGTCTCATCTGGTACCCTGCAGGTGTGGTTTGCTCCTTGTTGGACTGCTGGAAAATGAATTGGACCATTTCCTGGTAAACTTTGAATGAACCGCCTGCGTGGCTGGGTGGCCAGAGGTGACATGGACTACCTATTTGGGGAATCTGCTGATGGGCAGCAGTCAGGCTGCATTTCAGGATGCTGACCCAGTTGGGTGAGTTACATATGCAACTGTCAAGGTCTCCATACAGGAATGGACCAGCTGTATCCCAAAGGCCTACTGCCAGCAATTCAGAAAGGGGGTACACCAGATAAGAGAGAGCCCTCGGAGGTTCCTCTATCAGTTGAAGGATCTCACATGGACGTGGCTGCAACCAGAGGGAAGGACTGGGCCCTAGATAACCAATATTGTGCTGTTTGAGAGGTTTTTGGATGGCTTGACCATCCTGATGAAACAGTGGATATGTCAGCACCCCAAGCTCACATTGGAGAGTACAATGGAAATAGCTGAGGGATATTAGGAAGCACAGTCACTCACTGAAGCAGATAGTGAGAAGGGGAAAAAGTCAACTGTCAGCCCAGGAGGATGGAAGGGGAAGCCATAACATATATTGGCTCCCATGTTTCGACCCTCAGAGTCACTTTCTAAGTGAGGGCATGGCCCCAGCCATGACTCCTTCACCTGTTTTAGGTGTGGAGTTTGGGGACACTTTGCCCGGGAATGTCCCCTGGGAATGAAGGAACCCATGGAGGTCAGCCTAACCATCCCTCACACCTGTGCTTATGTGGACAGTCCCCACCCAGGGGCACAGAACCCTGGGATTCCTGTGGAGCTTGAGGGGATCCACCTCTAGGAGTTGATAGACTCTGGAAGTGTACGGACCCTCATTGGCCAGGAAACCATAACACGGTTTCAAATTGACTATGGCCCTGATTCTATAAGGTGGATAATGGAGCTACACATCTTGCTGGGACATGCTACCCTGCTATATGCCTTGCCGGTATTCCGCCTCCATCCCCCGCTGCACACACAGAGCTGCTGTGTGTTTTGCGGGAGATGGAGGCACGATGAGGGTGCAGCATGGGTAGGAATGACTCCCGGACGTACAGGGATGATTCTATTGATGGCCCTGTATGTCCGGGGATCACCGGGGTGGGAGGGGATGCCCTGTTTATTCCACCTCTGAGGTGGAATAAGCACAGGGTGCCTCACTGATTCTGGATGGCAGCCCCCCTACCCGGAGCCAGAAAGCCCCCTTTGGTGCAGATGGAAGCCAACAGTGGGTCCCCATCACCCGATCCAGACCCCAGCATCCTCCTCCGGGGGTTGGACGGTGGGGTTGCAGGGGTAGACGTACAGCAGAGATGATTGGCATGTGGGAAGGACATTCCCGTGTTGCAGCAGGGGCATGCTGGCCCTTCTCCGGGCCTGATGCTGCACCAGTAGGAGTGTCTTGCTCCCATGGTGCAGAATTGGGTCCAAATGGCCCCGTCTTGTTCAGGGCTGTCCAGACGGCCCGGAGATGTCCCATAGTGAATCGGAGTCTATACAAAGATGACAACACTGGCCTGTGTGCATGGAGATCAGAAGCAGTATCCAACTACACAGGTCTCACTTAAGACTCCAGTATGTTCGAGTCATGGTGCTGCCCTGGTTACTGTATCCAGTGGTGATCGGCCGAGACTTCCCAGACTTTGGAGCAAAATGGGCCCGGCTCACTAATGGCTATGCTATGTTGGACTAATAAGATCTACCAGAGATCTTCTCCCTGGAAGACCTGGGTCTATATGTCAAGACTCCCAAGCCTGATAAGTTCCAGAGTTAGCGTTGCCAGGAAAAGCTACACTACCAACAGAATCTGGGGGCAGCTAAGGGGGAGGGATCCAGGAAGGAAGAGCCTAGGGAAGAAATCCCTGGGATAGCTCAGGGCTCAGCGATAGTGACCCAAACACAATTGTCTCCTTCCCAGAGTGGGGGCTGGGGGAAGACCCAGGGGAGCTTCAGGAGGGCCCAGCAAGAGGATCAATCCCTTAAATATGTCCAAGAGTGGGTTTTGGAGGTGGATGGTGTTCCAGTAGATAACAGAGTATTCCCTGCAAGAACCTTCCCTTATTTCGTACTAAAGGGAAAATTTATTATACAGAGTAGCTGAGGGGACCCTAGAGGGAGAAGAGGTAGAACAACTGATAGTTCCCTGGCCCTTTCATCAGCAGGTGTTATTGGTGGCTTACAGCCATTTATTACGGGGACATCTGGTGTGAAGTAAACACTAGAGTGTGTTTTAGCATGATTTTTCTGGCCTGGGGTTCATAAACAGATGCAGTTATATTACCAGTTATGCCCCACCTGCCAACTTCATAACCCCACCAGAGACCAACCTGCCCCTCTAATGCCTATGCCTGTCATTGAAACCCGATTTGAGAGGGTGGCCATGGACCTGGTAGGTCCCTTGGAGTGAACTACCCAAGGCAACAAGCATATTTTAGTCATACTAGACTTCGCTACCCACTACCCAGAGGCCATTGCTCTAAGGAATATTAAGACTACTATAATCACAACTGTCCTCTGGGAAGTATGTTCATGGGTGGGAATACCTAATGAGATCCTCATAGATCAAGGAACACCCATTGAATCCAAGGTAAAGAAGCAAATATGTGCCATAGTGAAGATCAAGATGCTGTGAACAACAGTATATCACTCACAGATGAATGGCATCATTGAGCAATTCAATAAAACTCTGAAACAAAAATGTTAAAAATGTTTGTGCAGGAGGACGGGAGGAATTGGGACATTCTCCTACCTTATTTGATGCTTGCTGTCCATGAAGTACCACAGAGTTCCACGGGGTTTTCACTTTTTGAGTTGCTCTTCGGAAGACAGTCAAGAGGCATATTAGACATGGTAAGTGAAACCTCGAGGAAGAACCCCATGCCGGGTGTAATTTGGTAGAGTATGTTATACAAATGCAAGACCAGCTGAGGAAAGACAGAGAGGTGGTCAAACTCAGTCTGAAAAAAGCCTAAGCCAAACAGGTCAAGGGCTACAATCGGGCAGCCTTGCACCGTACCCCCCAACCGGGAGACAGAGTTTTAGCCTTGCTACCCTCATCCAAGAGCAAGAGAGGGCCCTATGAAGTCAAAGAGAAAGTAGGGCCTGTTAACTACAAGATTGCCAAGCCCACTAAATGGAAGAAAGCCAAAATTTACCATCTTAACCTATTAAAAAAGTGGACTCCAGTGACAGCTATGGTGGTACATTGAGATGATTTCGGGCCAGAAATTTCAGCTCCATTGGATTCAACTCAAATCCCAATTGGCAACTAGCTCTCTACTGCCCAGAAAAGAGATCTAGAAGGTTTGATCCACTGGGCCCTAAAGATGTTCTCCACTCTTCCAGGTTGAACCCACCTCATTTATCATGATATCATTATTGGTGCTGTGGTGGTTATCTGGCAACGGCCTTATCAGATTAGAGAAACCCAGCGAAAGGCCATACCAAAGAGCTAGAAGAGATGCTTGATCTGGGAGTTATAGAAGAGTCCATGAGTGACTGGTCATCACCCATCATCTTGGTTCTAAACCTATAAGAAGCATCAGATTCTGCAGTGACTTAAGAACATAAGAATATGTCATTTGGGTCAAACCAAGGCCCATCAAGCCCCTTATCCTGTTTCCAACAGTGGCCAATCCAGGTCACAAGTACCTAGCAGTTTCCCAAAAAGACACACAGGTTCCATAATGCTTGTATTGGGGCAAGCAGTGGATTACTTGGATCCTCTTTCATAATGGTTTATGAACCTTTCCTCCAGGTACTTGTCCAAACCTTTTTTAAATCCAGCTACACTAACAGTTTTTACTACATCTTCTGGTAATGAATTCGAGAGTCTGATTACACGTTGAGTTAAAAAATATTTTCTCTTATTAGTCTTAAATGGGTTACACTATAGCATCATTGCATGTCCCTTAGTCTTTCTACTTTTTGATGGCCTAAAGAATCGATCTATGTTTACCCATTCCACTCTATTCATTAATTTATAGACCTCTATCAAATCTCCACTCAGTCTTCTCTTTTCCAGGTTGAAGAGTCCTAATCTTTCAAGCCTCTCCTCAATGGAGTATCCTTCCATCCCCTTTACCATTTTGGTGGTTCTTCTCTGTACCTTTTCTAATTCTGCTTTATTCTTTTTAAGATACAGCGACCAGAGTTACAATATTCAAGGTGTGATCAAACCATGGAACAATACAGAGACATTATAATATCCTTTGTTTTATTCTCCATTCCTTTCCTTATAATATCTAGTATTCTATTTGCCTTCTTGGCCGCTGCTGCATACTGGGTGGAGGGTTTCAACATGTTATCCACGATGACACCTAAATCTTTTTCCTAGATGGCAGTTCCTAATGTGGAACCTTGCATCCTGTAGCCATAGTTTGGGTTGTTCTTTCCTAGGTGCATAACTTTGCCCTTGTCCACATTAAATTTCATCTGCCATTTCATCAATGTCCAGTCTTCCAGTTTATCAAGGTCCTTTTGCAATTTTTCACAATCCTCATGGGTTTTAACAAGTTTGAATAATTTTGTGTCATCTGCAAATTTGATCACTTTACTCGTTATTCCCATTTCTAGATAATTTACAAATATGTTAAAAAGCAGCAGATCCATCACAGATTCCTGGGTTACTCCACTATTCACCTTTCTCCATTGGGAAAATTTGCCATTCAGCCCTACCCTCTGCTTTTTATCTTTTAACCAGTTCCTGATCCACAATAGTACATTGCCTCCTATCCCATGACTTTTTAACTTCGTCAAGAGACTCTCATGAGGAGCCTTGTCAAAGGCTTTCTGAAAATCCAGATATCAACCGACTCACCTTTGTCTATCTATTTATTCATACCTTCAAAAAAATATAACAGATTAGTAAGGCAATACCTTCCTTGACTAAATCCATGTTGGCTTTCTCCCATTAAATCGTGAGTATCTACATGTTCAGTAATTTTGTTCTTTATAATGGTTTATACCATTTTTCTTGGTACGGATGTCAGGCTCACTGGCCTGTAATTTCCTGGATCACCCTGGAACCCTTTTAGAAAATTGGCATTATATTGGCCATTCACCAATTTTCAGGTACTTCAGATGATTGTAATGATAGTTCACAGATTACTAATACTAGGTCTGCAATCTCATATTTCAGTTCTTTCAACATCTCCAGGTGTATACCATTCCTTCCAGGTGAGATTTGCTACTGTTTAGTTTATCAAATAGTTGTAATATATCTTCCCGGTTTATCGATATTTCTTTCAATTCTTCTGATGCATCACCTTTAAATACCATTGCAGTCATGGGTAACTTCCCTACATCTTCATTAAAGACCAAAGCAAAGAATTCATTCTGTTTTTTTGCTATGGCATTGTCCCCTCTTAGTGCCTCTTTTACCCCTCTATCATCCAGTGGTCTAAATGACTCTCTCACAGGTTTTTTTGCTATGAATGTATTTTAAAAAAGTCTTTGTTATGCATTTTTGTTTCCACAACAAGCTTTTTCTCAAATTCCCTCTTTTCCTGCCTTATCAATACCCTGCTTCTAACTTGCTAGTGCTTATATTGTTTGCAGTTTTTGTCATTTGGCTCCTTTTTCCATTTCCTGAAAGATGCTTTTTTGGCTACAACAGACTCTCTGACCTTGCCTTTAAACCATTCTGGCAGTTTTTGGACTTCCTTCCACCTTTCTTAAAGTGTGGAATACATCTGATCTGAGTTTCCAAGATAGTATTTTTAAACAACGACCATGCTTGATGTAAATCTTGAACCACTGCAACTGCTCCTTTTAGTTTTTTTTCTTAACTATCTATTTCATTTTATCATAGTCTCCCTTTTGAAAGATAAAAGCTGGTACTTTGGATTTCCTTGCCATCCTTCCTCCATTTATGAAATCAAATGTGATCATGCCTGATCACTATTGGCAAGTTGTCCCACTACTCTTATCTCTTGTACCAGATCTTTTATACCATTAAGAACTAGGTTCAAAATGTCTTCCCCTCTTGTCGGTTCATGAACCAGCTGCTCCAAAAAGCAGTCATTCATTTCATCTAGAAATTTTATCTCCCCAACTATAATGGCCATCCTAACCCTCCCCTCATGGGCATATGGTTATGGAGAAATCTCTTTGGTATGAGAGGGTTTTACATCATCTGGAGGACAGGTCCTAGTTAAAAGGATCATTTCTTGCCACACCAGAGTGATGCTGTCCTGTCTTTGACCTCTCTCCTCTATGGCAAAAGGGAGGCTGCCAAACTGGAGGTGAGACTTCAGTATTATGTCCTTGTAATTCTTGTCTATATACCTCTTTGTCTTCCTTATGTCCTCCAAGTTTGCTACTCTAGCCTCCAGAGATCAGACTCATTCCCAGAGAGCAAAGAACTCTTTGCACCTAGTGCACATGTAAGACCCCTCACCAACTGGGAGAAAATCGTATTTGTAACACTCAATGCAAAAGACTGGAAAGCCCCCATCTCACTACTAGACTGCTGTCTATATCTTAGTTTGAAGGTTTTGTTCAGATATTAAAGTTGCTTACTTAGGTTTGTTGGGGATACTTAAACTAATACAATTATGCCTTATATGTCTCAGGTCCTGAACAAATATATTCTTGATGAGGATAACCAGTCACACCTAAATGTGATTATGGGCACCTCCCCCCTTTAATAGGTTTAAGAACCTTTAAAGCTAAGATTATCTCTGGGGTGGGTGGGAATTGGGATGTGAGGGAGGGAAAGAAGACCTAAAAGCTGGCTTACTACATTGTGCACTGACCTGGGCTTTTAAGGTAAAGTCTTACCAATGTCCTTGGTGATTCACACATCCCTTAGTTTGATAGAGGGGGCCTTTTAAATTACACCTTTGATCGGTCACTTGCCTTTGACACCTATTTAAGACAACTTAGACAACTTCACAGATCTTTTGCCTCCTAACTGGAAGGCCTCCTTGTAAAAGTCACTAGAAACAAGTTTAGTTATTTGTACTCAAAGTATTTATTCTTCTTGTATGCTAAGCTATACTCTGGATTTGATTTAAATGAAAAATTCTCTGGTGGTACTAAGACCTGACTGACTCAACAAACACACTGAATTCTAAAATACACAGATTTATCTGCTTTAACCCAAAGATTATCCTTTTCCCCCCAAGATTTAAAGTATATTCCAGAAGATAAATACTTACAATGCAGATCTATTTCCAGTTGTAGCAGTCCCTCTGAGTAGTACTTCAAGAGAGCTTTTAGTTCAAATTTAAAACTCACTAAAAGCACGTCCCAGCAAACAGAAGGCACAAATCTGACCTCACAAAAGATTGCAGACTACTTCCAAACCCTAACCTCTCCTAACAAGAGCAGCACAAACATCCTAATGGATACACCAACTCATGAATGGTCAAAACCCCAGCATACATGGAAAGCACTCAACAGTCACACCTGAGCACCTGGAAGAAATAATCACCAGCATCAACACAACCATGTTCCCTCTTGACCCATGTCCAGTCAGCTGGATAAAGATCGCCAGACAAGAACTCACACCAACAATCCACAGGATTACCCAGCTTTCTTTACAGCAAGGACATATACTACCTGAGCTCAAAATGACCTCCATCTGCCCTGTAAGAAAGGGAACTGCTAACGACATCAACCAACCAATATCCTTCAGACCCATATCTAGCCTTCCATTCATAAACAAGATACTAGAAAAGATTGTACTCCGCCAGCTCCAGGATTACATAGATGCACACTTTCCACTAGATCCCCAGCAATATTGCTTTTGACCCCATCATGGAGTTGAATCGCTAATGACAGCACTCCTAGATAAATTGATAATGGCTACCGACAGACCATACTCAGGATTCTTACTCATTTTCCTCAATATCAAGACAGTTTTTGACTCAATACCTCACATCCTAATCATCCAGATACTTCAAGCAATTGGACTAAACAAAACCACCTCTGAGATGGTTTAAATCCAATCAAACCAGCAGCTTCAAGTAAAATCAGGCTCCACAAAGTCAACACCATACACCCAAAAACAGAGTTCCCTAAGGCTCAGCCCTCTCTGCACTGATATTCAACATCGTCATCTAACCGATCTGCATTCTCATACAGTCATTCAATGTCCACTTACATATCTAATCTAATATCTAATCTAATACAATTTTATATATCACAACAATCCTATAATAAACAGTGGCTGTGTGCAGTTTACAGCAAAGAAAAAACATTCATATAAGAAAACACATTAATTTTGATTAAATAACCATGTTTTGAACCTTTTACAAAATTGAGGGAAAGAAGCTACACATTTCAAATATTTGGACAATTCAGACCAATACTGTACCGCCAAATAAGGAATGGTGTACCTAAAACATTTATTTATTTATTTTATATTTATTTAAGGAATTTTCAAATTTACATCAAGAACAAAGTTTGTACAGAAAGGTGTACAATCCAACAATATAACCAAAGTAAACAGAGAAAATATATGAAAGGAAAACTATCCAGTAGGAACATACTCCTATAGTCCACATGAAGAAGGCTTAAGGGATTCCCACCAAGGAATATCAAGAAAAAGAAACAAAGAAAACAGAAGACCGCTGACAGCCGAAACTATCTATTAATGACCCATTAACTCACCACCCCAGGAGTGTGAGAAGGAGAAGCAGCAGCAGGGATCCTAGACCTTATAAAGGCAGATAAATCAGAAAGCTGAAAGAAAATAAACCTCTGTGACCTATAAACAACAATACACTTACAAGGAAATCTAAGATAGAAAGTAGCCCCTAATTCCAAGGCTCCCAGCCTAAGTAAAATAAACCGTTTACGTCGCTTCTGAGTATCTCTGGAAACATCCGGGAAAATCAAAATCTTTTGCCCATAAAAGGGCACAGAATGTTTAGCATAATACAAATATATTAACCAATCTCTATCAGACAGTAAAGAAAACCTAACCACCAAAGTAGCAGTATGCAGTGTTGTTAACTCAGGAGACTTCAACATTTCAGAGATATTAATAACATCTAGTGGAAATGACTTATCCATATTACCAATATCCCTCTTCCCCATTGGTAAATAGAAAGCTTTCACAATCGGGGGCATTAACTCTGCAGAGATAGCCAAATTCTCATACATATATTTCTTAAAGAGATCTAAGGGCAAAATACCCGGCATAACCAGAAAGTTCAAAACCCGAATGTTAAATGCCCGGGCTGCATTATCCAAAGATTCCAACTTCACTCACATCATACTGTTGTCCTTCATTAATGCAGCACAGGAATCTTCAAGAGCAACCATTTTAGTCTCATGTTCATCAACTTTCTTCTTAATTGAATCTGAAGCTCCCAAACATATGTCCACCTTTTGTGCAAGAACATTTACCTGAGAGGAGAAGCCCTCAGCTTGCCTGGTCAAAGTCTGAGAGTAAAGTAATCACATCCCAAATATTCTCCAGCGTGATCTTCTGCAGACGCTGAAGAAAAAAGGAAGCTAGGACCTCAGAGGAAATGGGGGACAATCCCAACTGCACATCTCCTTCCTCCACGGGCAGTACCAAAGGCTCCAAGTTACTAGGCAAAACCCCAGATGACAAAGGGGCAGCCACTACACCTCTGTCAGCAATGACTCCCTGAGAAGACACGAGAGGGGGGACCTTCCCGGAACGCCTCACTCATGTCTGCCGAAGCGGCAGGGGCAGCAGCACCAGGTAGCAAAGGAGGCATTCAGATCTCAGGGGAGAGGCTGACATCCAATGCCGGCAGGACTTCCGATTCCTCCAACGGCTCTCCTGCAATGCCTGCTCGTATCTCCCATTGCTGAGCTTCAGACACCGCAACAAACCGATCCATAGGATCCAAACTGGATGGACGGGGCTCCGCAGGGTAAGCTAGAACCTTGCCTTTTTGCTTCAGCATGAGAAAGGAAAACGCGGCACTCTTCTCAAGTGGCCATCTTGAAATGCCCTAAACAATATTTTAAATAAACACTTCTACAAGATGGATACAGTAAGGAGCTAATAGATTGTAAGCGCTTAGATTTACAAGTCATTAATGGAAGTAATAACAACAAAAGATATTCCGGAACAAAATCATTAAAGAATTTGTATAAAAACATAAAAAAACTTAAATGAATCTGGTTAGTGACCCTTAATCAATGTAATTTATGTAGCAGAGGGGTTATTTTAGTATACTGGGAGATGCCGAAAAAGAGGCGAGCAACCATGGATTGACACAGCTTTAATCGTCTAATCTGAAATTGAGAACAATTCAGAAATAATAAATTTCAATAATCCAAAACATGATAAGATGGCACTTTGCACCACAATTTTAAAATGTTCTATAGAAAAATAACCTCTTAATCTATGCAATTGGCATAGTTTATAAGAGGTTTTAGAGACAATCAAACTTATATAGGTCTCAAATGTAAGATTTGTATCTATCAAAACCCCAAGAACTTTTAAGGCCGGATCTAACTTCAGCCCTAATTGTGCCAATTGTACAGGTTTATTATTATTATTATTATTATTATTAAAAAAGCACATAACCTTTGGGGCATGTTTACTAAAAACCGCTAATTTGCGCGCCGCAAAATAGCGCACTAAAAGCGGTACTTAAGAGCGCTTAAATGCCCCGCAATCGTGCGTGTCACCCCCGCACAGGTGCGCGGCACAATAACGGGCCCCGCACAAGTACGGGCCCGCAAATGTCCGATAGAGGCATGGAAAGGCTAACGGAGGGCGGAGGAAGGCCCCGGAGGGGCGGAGAGAAGGGGTTAATGGGCGGGGAAGGGGAGGGGAGAGGCGCCCCGCACATTATCGGGGCTGAATTTCAAAGGAAAAATAGCGCGAGTGAATCACTCGCGGTAGAATGCATTTAAAGGGAAGAGAAACCATTTCCGTCAGCAATGTACAGCAAAACCGGGGAAACCTGAAAAACGTGAGCAGTGTGATACATGTGCACAGCCCAAAAGTGGAATTAAAAATAGAAAAGGACCACAACAAAAATGGTAAAAATAGGAATTCAGCTGGGGAACAGTTATAGTAGTGGGCAAAACTAAAAAACACACCCAGGATAGCTCCAACAAAAAGAAATGATTATTGGAAAGGTGTACGGAGCGGAGACTCTTCCAAAAAACATTTCCTTTTTGTTGGAGCTTTCCTGGGAGTGGTTTCTATGGTTGCCCATTAATATCACTGTTGCCCAGCATGGTGAGATTGTGTCCCCCATTTTCCGTGGTCATTTCCGGGGTTTATGTGCACTTTTGTCACCAGACAGGGTGCATGTGCCCACAGTAAAAATGCGTAGAGCAGGGTTTGCGACTCCATCCTGCCAGGTTTACTACCTCCAGGGGCTGCACTGTTTCCGTGGGCAGAGTGTGGTGCAGCAGACAGAGCCAGTACCTCTAGGACCAGAGGGTCAGAGGTTCAAATCTCAGCTGGCACAGTCCACTGCAATAGACAGGCCCTGCCGGATCCACAGCCCTGGATGTTCCAGGGAATCCAGCCAATCTGTGGCTACACAGTGGTGCAGTGCACAAAGACAGTGCATGCAAGAACAGAAGGTCACAGGATCAAAGCCCAGCTGGGGCTACCACCAATCCTGCCCACATATTTTTCCCAGAACTAAACAGTGATAGTAAGGACACACCTTTCATGGCGAGGACATATGCAATGGTACTACGTCTATGTTTTACCCCACTGAGCACAGACACCATGAACAGGGGCAGTACCTAGAGCAGAATCTTCCAAATGCAGTTCTGGTGGGCCACACACCAGTCAGGTTCCATGCTGCCACTCATACAAATGCCTGTGCTGTATATCTATGCACCACCCCCATGGCATGTAGATGTAGCTCATGCATATTCATGAGGGACAGCAGGAAAACCCGAACAGTGTGATGCAAACCTGGACTGGAGTTGGGAATCTCTGCTGTAAAGCAGCAGCCAACAGGGCCAGACACACCCACACCCACACCCACAGGCCCCATTGGCCAATGTCTCCTGGAGAGGCAGAACAGTGGCCCCTGTGTGCATCTCCCAATACTAGCACCTGCATACCTTAGCAATGTCACCCTACACCTGAGGTATACGGTACACAGCTCTGAGACGTTTGCTAGGAGTACTGGCAGATAGATATCCATACGTTACGCACATACTGCTAGATGACCCCATCAGAACAATCTGTTAGGTGTTTGCGGGGCGTGCTCCAGGCCTGGCCTCTGACGGTGTTTACCACCCTGGGGAGTGATCCCCAGCAGTACTGCGTACCATATCCATGCCTTGCCGTGCCCAGGACTGGTTTGGTGGGCAAGGCTAATTACCGCCTCAATAGTAGCACCATGATGGCATAGGTGTGGAAGTGTGTGTCTGTCTATACAGGGGGTGTTGGCTGCAAGCCCCTTCCACAGCCCACACTGCCAGCACTGTTGCCAGTATTGGCATGCCAATGTGCATAATGAGTAGCAAGGGACCATGGGTACATCTCAGACAGGGTGGGCTGACCAGGATGCAGCTGCACAGGGCATAGGGCACTGACAGGGACATGGTAGTGCCCGGCCACCACCTACATAGACAGGGTGACCTGTATGTGCTGCTGGGGGATCACTCTCACCCTGAGTGTTTAGTGACGGCAGCATGGCTAGGCACACCCATAGTGCTGTATTGTGTTTCTCTCATGTGATATATATATGGGGTTCCTGTTGGGGCCTCTTCACTGACTTATCTGCTTATGTGTGCTGCCACTCCAGTTGTGGGTGCATGCATTTCCATCAGGACCAACTAGCAGACTGTGCACAGATGGTATGTGTCTTGATGGAGTGCCTTGCAGTGGCTGATGGCTTGCTGCAGGATAATATCAGATAGTGGTGGGGTGCATCTGTGAATATCCAGGCCTAATGTCTGTCTGTTATTGTGTTATGGATGGGTGTGGAGCTGCTTGGACTGCCCTGTGGGGTGTCTGTTCCCCAGCAGGGCCGGGGGTGATGGTCCACTCTACTGCCATCAGTGTGGGATGGGAATCTGTGTTTTGTCCACCGGGGGGGGGGTTTCCACTGACTGAGGCAGACAGAGATCTCCAAGATGTTTATGCAGTACCTACCTATTTCACAGGTTATTGCTGCTTTGGAGCTCTGGCATGGCCGCATTTAGCCATGGAAGGTGTTGTGGACCTGGTCCTGGGCGCAATATCACAAACTCAGGGTGAGCACAGTAACCGCACAATGTGATGGTGTTTAGCTACTCTTTGCCGTTTGTCCACCCACTGAGGACACCCTACCAGGCCGAGGTGCTGTGTGGGTGCACACGGACACCTCCCCCTACCAGGCCGTGGAGCTTTAGGGGTGCAGTTCCCATCTTGTGTGCATCTGTGGACAGCTGATTTGCATGTGCAGTGCATCATGGGTACGGGTGGCCTAACCCTATCCTGTTTACACCAGCGGACTGTCTGTGATGTAACGTGCAGGCTATCTGCAGCCAGGCAGGGTCTTGCTTACAGCTATAGAGCTGTAGCCCAATGGTTATGTCACTGCCTGTGCAGCCAGAGGTCATGGGTTCAAACCCACAGTGGGGTTCTGTGATAGGGTTGTCCAAAGCATTATTTTAATTTACTGTACATATGTTGCTGCCTGCAATAACACCCTCAGCGTACTGTACCCATAAGGTGCCTCTGAGGGTGCTTTATGGGCGCCCTATAGGGCACTTTATGGTTGGCATCCATATAGGGTGCACTATACATTATCCTGTGTCGTAACATACATGCTGCCCTATAGGGGACATTCTAGGGTGCCTTGGCGGACGGTGCACTGTAACATGTGCCTTATGGGCCGCCTTATGTTAACATGCTGTGAGAGTGCGTTTGCTAGTAGTTATCACAAAATAAAATTAAAAAGCCTCCTACAGCACTCCACAACATAAAACATACTGCCTCAGCTAGCCTTTTTCACTGGGGATTGTGAGGGATTGAACCCCTGGTCCCTGCACCATTGGTCAGTGTGTTAACCATTGTGCTGTGGCTGTGTTCCTTTGCTTTAGCATCAGCGCGCCGCCTTGTGCCCATCAGTGCGCTGCATCCTGCTGCCCACAATTAACAGTGCGCCGCCTTATGCCGCCCAAAATGAACAGTGCGCCGCCTTATGCCGCCCAAAATGAACAGTGCGCCGCACAAAATTACTTTGCCTCCTGACACACTTTTCCACATTCAAGGTGGTGCCTCAGCCAGCCTTTTTGGGTTGCGCACACTGGGGGTTTGAACCTGTGGCACCTGTATCATTGGTTATTGTCTTCACCATTGTGCTATGGCTCTGTTCCTATATGGGCCCAGCTGCGCCCCACTTAGCCTTCCCACGCGCTAATGTGGGCCCCGCACATTAACGCGATGCGCACACGTACGGTCGTTTTTTTTTCCTTTTTCGGCCTGAACCGCCCACTCCTTATATGGCACAGGCACACTACCGTGGCCCCGCACATTAGGAATGTTTAGTAAACATGCCCCTTTGTTTTTGAAATATTGACTTGCAAATGTAATGATTTTGCCCAAATTTCCAAATTTACAATAGCAGCATTAATAGTTTTATAAAAATCTTTAGAAGGAGAAAAAGTCAACAGCAGTGAAATATCATCTGCATAAGTATAAAGTTTTAAATTCAATTGCTCAAAAGCAGACCCTAAAGTAGTCATAATTAAATTAAATAGAATGGGTGACAATGGGGAACCCTGCGGGACCCCATAGCAAGCATTCCACTTAGAAGAGCAAACTTGACGTAACTGCACCCAATATTTTTTGTACTTCAAGAAACCATGAAACAAACCACGCACTTCACCATTAACCGAGGCAGGCGGACCCGGTGCTCCGGGCCCCATCCAAACCCTTCCCCCACCCACCTCCTTCCAAACCCCAACAAACACAAATGCAACAAATGCTCGTGGAACACAACTGGCCGCAGCTTTATTAATCTTTAACAGTTTACAAAAGGTCAACATCATAAACCAAAACAATCTGATTAGCGGAGCAATGCCACACCAGCCATACCTTAGCAAAGTGCCTTGCCACCGCTACTGCCATAAGCTTGCCCCCTGCAAGCTTCCTACCCCTTCCCCAACTTCGCCATGCTATTAGCAAAAGTCGGCCGGGGTTTGTCCGGGTCAGGGGCGCCCCAGCCCCGCCCAATTGTAACCTGAGGCTCCGGACCCCGGAAACCTCCGGGATCCCGCCACCAGCACAGGCGACAACCTTGTCTCTGCGCTGCCCCCCAAAAGCCCAAGCTGCGACCAGCGAGCATCATGTACAAGCACATATTAAAAGGCCTCCTGCCAGTCGTTGGGAGCAAATCAACTCCAACCAGGGACAAATGAACCCTGGCACCTCTGTAAAGTCCCACACAAACCACCTAGGCCCAATCATGCATAATCTGGTAACCCCCGTGCTCACATACCCAACAACCAACCTGATGATTGATTTTGTTTAGACCACGCGACCAACGCCATTGGTCCCAGCACGTAGGCCTTGGAATAATGTCAGACCACAACAGAATCACGCCTTGAAACATTCGCTGCACTTCTGCCAATTCTGCTTGCTCCGCTCTTATCAGTTGCTGGCAAGACCAAGAAACGAGGTCATTGCCCCCCAGATGTACAAGCAACACCGCCAGCCGCTGCAATATTCTCCCGTGGCACCAACGTGGGGTCAATCCCCAAATTAGGGCCCACCGGCCTTATCTTCGCTCGCCGTCCCGCCCAGTGGACGAAGGAGTGACCAATCACCCAACATCGCACAGGCTCCAATCCCCCATCTGTAAAATAAATGAACAATTAGACACCCCACCCAGTGACCCCTACCCTTTCAAAGGTGCACATACCCCTTAACGCCCGGGTACGCCATCTGCCGATGCTCTGTATGGCCTTGTCGGGCAATCCAGCCACCGCCGCACCTGCGGCCGCACCTATGCGCGATGAATGCGGGGCAAAGAGCTTCGGATCTTTGCCTACGTGCCGCAGTACCAACCGCAGCACCACTGTCACTTGAAAACGGTCAATGCCCCTTCATTCTCATGGATAAAGAAACCACCAGCCCGCCCAGGACGCATACCCAGGTATTGCCGTACTGCCGCTACCGGGCACGACACCAGGCACCCATCCTCCTTCAGAACCACCCACAAACCCCTCCCGTGCTGATCCATCTTGGATCTGGCCAGCAATATCCTCAACTGCCCCACCTCCACTTGAACATGCTGGCATTGCAACCCACCAACACCCCCCACCCTGCTGGAATTCGCCACTATCTCCCCTATTCGAAATGCTCCAAAGAAGGCAAGACCAAAACTGCCCGAAACCGGATAACTTCGTACTGCGATGCCGCCACACTTGGCAGGACCGCAATGAGTCTCCCTAGCAGCTCATGCGTAATTGGCAGACACGGGTCCAGCAGGGCCGGACTTGCCCGTTCCCACCCCTGAAGGAGCTGATAAGCTAAAAATCCCCCAGCAGGCGCGCCCCACCCTAGCGCCTTCGCGAAAAAGCAAAACCCTGCCAAGTGCAAACGCACAGCCGATCTAGAGAACCCGCCACCCTTAGCCTCCACTATATTTACTTACTTACTTACATTCTCTTATATACCGCGCTATTCTGCATTAGTGCGGTTTACATTGAACAAATATAACTCCCAATCAGCCAATCAGGCACCGCCCACGACTGCCACCCATGACCACCAAATATTCAACCACCCTGTCGCAGCCTCGCTGGTAGGCTGACCATGTCCCCGCCGACACTGAACTCCTGAGTAGCTTCAAGATCTCCCCCAGCCAATGCTCCACCATTTTTCTGGGACCCCAGATCCTTCCGCGTCCGCTTCTAGAGCCGACGCCCGGAATCGCTCCCACTGGAAACGAGAGAGCATAAGCCATCTCATTAGTGCAACCGGGGATATGGTGAGCCCTTGCCGCCATATTCAACCACAAACATGCTAACCCTACCTCCCTCATCAAACACTGACAATGGCTTCGTTATCGCACCACCACACCACCTTACGGTTGTGAAACCAATCGGGCCATAGCTCTAGCGCTACCCGAATTGGAAACAACTCCAGGAAGGTTATATTGGCAGTCAAGCCCGACCCATGCCAGTCCTGCGGCCATCTGTCCGCACACCAGGCCCCGCTGAAATAAATTCCCAAATCCGCTCCCCCCGCAGCATCCGTATAGAGCTGTAACTCCGCACTGGAAACCTCCGGCTCCATCAAAACCAAGGTCCCATTAAAGTCCTCCAAAAATTGATTCCAAATCCGCAAATCTGCACTCATCACCTCCGTGACTCTAATCCGATGATGTGGTTTTTAGCCCCCCGCCGTCGCTGCCGCCAAGTGCCATGAAAATACCCTGCCCAGCGGGATCACCCTGCACGCGAAATTCAAAGAGCCGACCAGTGCCTGCAGCTCCCGCAAGGTGAACTTAAAAGATGCCAATGCATTAGCTAGCAACACCCGCAAACTGACTACCTAGTCACGCGTTAAGCGGGCCTCCATCTCTACTGAATCCAATTCCACTCCCAAAAGGTTATTCTCGTCGCGGGCTCTCCTATTTTTTTTTTCTGCCAAAGGCACACCCAAATCACTGGATAACTCCACAAACTCCGTTAACATCTGCTGACACTCCACTGACTGAGCTGCCCCCACGAACAAAAAATCATCCAAATAATGCACTACATTTGCCGAGCCCCCCCTTTGCACCAGCACCCATTCCAGAAATGTGCTAAACTTTTGAAGTATGCA
The DNA here is from genome assembly GCA_033557465.1 of Ichthyophis bannanicus. NCBI lineage: Eukaryota > Metazoa > Chordata > Amphibia > Gymnophiona > Ichthyophiidae > Ichthyophis > Ichthyophis bannanicus. The sequence goes on along the minus strand of CM066036.1, from coordinate 545,751,336 downwards.
CCAGACACGGAGCAGCCCCTAGGCATACATTCATCAAAATAATATTCCCCTTGGAAACGGAAGCCCAGCAAACAAAAAACCGATGTGTGTACCGGCAATAGGCGAAAGACAGACTGAATTCCACTTTCGCTATTAACGCCGCGTGCCCCACCTTCCTCACCATCACAACCGCCCGCTCAAACGACGTGCACCGCACCGTGCACAACTCCCGCGGTATGTGGTAATCAACGGATGCACCCAGAAGACAGGACAACATATGGATTAGCCTGAACTTCCCAGGCTCTTTTTTAGGAATGATCCCTAGAGGTGAAATCACCATATCAGGGAAAGGTGTAACCTTAAACAGACGCCTAAATCTTTTTCCTGGGTGGTGGTTCCTAATGTGGAACCTTGCATCATGTAACCATAGTTTGGGTTGTTCTTCCCTAGGTGCATAACCTTGCACTTGTCCACATTAAATTTCATCTGCCATTTTGATGCCCAGTCTTCCAATTTATCAAGATCCTCTTGCAATTTTTCACAATCCTCTTGGGTTTTAACAACTTTAAATAGTTTTGTGTCATCTGCAAATTTGATAACCTCACTCGTTATTCCACTTTCCAGGTCATTTATGAATATGTCAAAAAGCATCGGACCCAGCACAGATCCCTGGGGTACACCACTATTCACCTTTCTCCGTTGGGAAAATTGGCCATTTAGCCCAACCCTCTGCTTTCTATCTTTTAACCAGTTCCTGATCCACAATAGTACACTGCCTTCTATCCCATGGCTTTTTAATTTTGCCAAAAATCTCTCATGAGAGACTTTGTCAAAGGCTTTCTGAAAGTCCAGATACACTGTATCAACCGACTCACCTTTGTCTATCTGTTTATTCACACCTTCAAAAAACATAACAGATTAGTTAGACAAGACCTTCCTTGACTAAAGCCATGTTGGCTGTCTCCCATTAAGCCATGACTATCTGCATGTTCAGTAATTTTGTTCTTTATGATGGTTTCTACCATTTTTCTCAGTACTGACATCAGGCTCACTGGTCTGTAGTTTCTTGATTCACCCCTGGAACCCTTTTTAAAATTTGGCGTTACATTGGCCATCTTCCAATCTTCAGGTATTACAGATGATTTCAATGATAGTTCACAGATTACTAATAGTAAGTCTGCAATCTCATATTTCAGTTGATTCAAAACTCTTGGATGTATACCATCCAGTCCAGGTGATTTGCTACTCTTCAGTTTATCCAATAGTTGTAATACAACTTCCCAGAGTATCAATATTTCTTTCAATTCTTCCGCAGTATCACCTTTAAATACCACTTCAGTCATGGGTAACATTCCTACATCTTCCATAGTAATGATCAAAAGATAGAATTCATTCAGTCTCTCCACTATGATCTCATCCCTTCTTAATGCCCCTTTTATCCTTCTATCATCTAATGATCCAACTGACTCTCTCAGAGATTTTTTGCTATGAATGTACTTGAAAGAGTCTTTATTATGCGTTTCGGTTTCTTCAGCAAGTTTCTTTTCAAATTCTCTCTTTGCATCCCTTATCAATGCCTGGCATCTAACTTGCCAATGCTTGTGTTGTTTCCAGTTTTCATCATTTTGCTCCTTTTTCCATTTCCTGAAAGATGCTTCTTTGGGAACAATAGCCTCTTGACCTCATCTTTAAACCATGCTGGCAGTTTTTTGGACTTCCTTCCACTTTTCTTAAACTATTTTCCTCGTTTTATCATAGTCTCCCTTTTGAAAGTTAAAACGTAGTACTGTGGATTTCCTTACCCTCCCTCCTCCATTTATTAAATCAAACGTGATCATGCTATGATCACTATTGCTACTTTCTCCCCTATTTTCCTCAAACCCTTACTACAAAGCTTTCTCCAAGTTTGTTACCCTATTACATTGTATTGAGTTCTGGTTTGGATATAAACCACTTTGAACATTGGATAATGTGGTATTGAAAAGCTGTTAAATAAATAAATAAAACTCATCAGAGAGCTTTTAGCTTACTTTTTAAACCAGCAGAAAGCTTTGTTGTTAAGTGCTGTTGAGTCAGTGTCAACTCATGCGACCTTCTGGATAGTTGTCCTAAACTGCATTCGGTCTTCAGTCAGGCAGCTCATTATTGACAGAGTGCTCCCATTGCTGCTGCTGTTGTATAAATCCATCTCATTGTTGGCCTTCCTCTTGCCAAGCATGTCTTTCTCTAATGATCTCTCTCTTCGCTTGGTGTGTCTAAAGTATAATAGTCAAAGGGGTATGTTTACTAAAACCCCGGTAAGGTGCGGGTGCCACATAAGGAGTGGACGTTCCGTCCTGAAAAAGAAAAGCCGGAATTTAAATATGCGCTAAGGTGCACGGCGCCCTTGTACGCCCCGCACCTTAGCGCATCAGATGGCTGCGCGGGAGGCATATGTGGTACGCTGATGTGTAGAAAAGAGTAGAGCCACAGCCCAATGGTTAGGACACTGACCAATGATGCAGGAATCAGGGGTTCGATTCCCCACAGTGTCCAATGAACAAGGCTGGCTGAGGCGGTATTTTATGAGTTGCAGAAATACTGTGCAGCACGCTGATGCGTTTGGCGGCATATTAATACTGGGCAGCCTAAGGCAGCACGCTGATGTTTTTGGCGGCATATTAATACTGGGAGGCCTAAAGTGGCCGCTGATGTCCATGGAGGCAGTATAATACTGGGCGGTATAAGTGGCGCGCTGATGTGTAGGAATAAAAACAGAGCCACAGCACAATGGTTAAGACACTGACCAAAGGTGCAGGGATCAGGGGTTCAATCCCCCACAGTACCCAATGGAGGCAGCTTGCTGAGGCATTATTTTAGGAGGCATATAAATGATGGGCGGAATAAGGCGGCACGATGATGGGCACAAGGCGGCGCGACAATGTTTTAGGAGGCATGTTAATATTGGGCGGCATAAGGTGGCGCGCTGATGTATAATCACAGGAACAGAACCACAGCACAATGGTTAAGACACTGACCAATGGTGCAGGGATTAGGGGTTCAAACCCCCAAAGTGCCCAATGAACAAGGCTGGCTGAGGCATAACATATTATGGGGCAGATTGCTTTAGGAGGCATTTTAGTCATATTTTAATTGCCACTACTAGCAAACGCACTCCCAAAGCGTGTTAACATCAGGTGCCCTATAAGGCACATTTTAAAGAGCACTGTCAGCCAAGGCACACTAGAATGTTGCTTATAGGGCGCTTTAGAGGGTGCCGTATGAGGTACCGCAAGGTCAGTGTACTGTTTTTTATGGCAGCACTGTGCAGTTTAAGGAATGAAAAGCATACGTAGGTGCGCTGACAGGCAAGGAGGAGCAGCAGTGGAGCACAATGGTTAAGGCACTGACTGCTGATACAGGGGTCATGGGTTTGCTCCCCAGTGTGCCTAATACGTAAGGCTGGCTGTGGCATCAGCTTTGCATTGTACATATTTTGGCCTGCAGCACTTTATACTTATGTTATTAATTGCTGCCAGCAAACACGCCCTCACATGCCGTAATTGAAGGTGCCGTATAAGGCACCCTATAAGGCACTCCATAGGGCACATTATAAATTGCACTGTCCGCCACAGCACCCTAAAATGTCCCCTATAGGGCACCCTATAGGTTGCGTCACAGGAGAATGTATAGTGCACCTTATATGGATGGGAACCATAAGGTGCCCTATAGGGCGCCCTATAAAGCACCCTCAGAGGCACCTTATGGGTACAGTACGCTGAGGATGTTTTTGCTGGCATCAAAATATGTACATTAAAAAAAGATAATGCATTGGACAACCCTATCAAATAACCCCACTGGGGGTTTGAACCCATGATCTCTGGTTTCAGAGGCAGTGCAGTAACCATTGGGCTACAGCTCTATAGCTGCTAGCAGGCCCCTGGCTTGCTGCAGAGGGCATGCACATCACCACACAGAGTCTGCTGTGGTCACCAGGATAGGGTTAGCCTACCCATACCCATGATGCACTGCACATGCAAATCAGCTGTCCACAGATTAACACAAGATGTGCAATGCACCCCCACAGCACCTATGCCCGGTAGAGGGAAGTGACCATGTGCACCCACACACCACCTCGGCCTGGTAGGGGGTACTGACCGTGTGTTTTACTGGCACAGAGTAGCTACACACTGTCACATTGAGTGGGTACTGTGCTCACCCTGAGAGTGGAATGAGGCGCCCAGGACCAGGTCCACAACACCTTTCATGGCTGAAAGAGGCCATGCCAGAGGTCCAAATCAGTGTTAATGTGTGAGATTATGTAGTTTCTGCACAAACACCTTGGATATCTCAGTCAGGTGTAGCCCCCATGGACCCCCAGGTGGGCCATGCAGCACCACCACCACCACCCAGGGCCAAGGGTGGCAAACAGGGCCTCCCATCAATAGATCCACATTCCACCTCCCTGCAAAGGTGGCAGTAGAGGGGACCACCAACCCCAGTCCTGCTGGGGAACAGACACCCTACAGGGCAGTCAATGCAGCTCTGTACACATCCATAACACAATAGCAGACAGACATTAAGCCTGGATATGCTAAGCTGCACCCCACCACTATCTGATATTCTCCTGCAGCAGGTCATCAGCCACTGCACCCCACAAGCTGCTCCATCAAGACACAATTATATTTAATTCTCTTATATACCACACTATTCTGCATCAGTGCGGTTTACATTGAACAAACTGAAATTACATTGAACAGGGCATTATAACTTGGAGATAACTATTTTACAGGGAACATGGGCTATGGAGGGTTAAGTGGCTTGCCCAAGACCACCTGTGAGACTAGAAACCCCAGTCCTTCCAGCCCAAGGTTGCTGTCCTCTAGTGGGATTTGAACCCCTGACCTTCCAGCCTGAAGTACCTTGCCCCAACCACTAGGCTACTCCTCCACACACATACCAGCTGCAAACAGTGTGCTAGTTAGTCCACAGTGCATGTTCCCAGTGGAGATGCAAGCACCCAGAACTTGGATGTCACATACACAGCAAGCAGTTAAATCAGTGACTGGGCCCCAAAAGGAAACCCATATCTATCACATGAGAAAAATGCTATACAGCACTATGGGGGTGCCTAGCCATGCTGTGGTCACTGCACAGTCAGGGTGAGAGTGATCTCTCAGCAGGACATACTGAGGTCACCCTGTCTGTGTAGGTGGTGGCCAGGCACTAATATGTCCCAGTCAGTGCCCTATGCCCTGTGCAGATGCACCCTGTCCGGCCTATACCCATGGTACCTTGCTCCTCATTATGCACATTGGCAGCCCAATACTGGCAACATTGCTGGCAGTGTGGGCTGTGGAAGGTGTTTGCAGCCACCACACACTGGATAGGCAGACAGCCACCCCCACACCTATGCCAGCATTGTGCTACTATAGAGGGGTCCAGCAGCCATACCCACCACACCAGTCCTGGGCACAGTACAGGCATGGATATGGTACGGACTACTGTTGGGGGTCACTCCCCAGGGTGGTAAACACTGTCAGAGACCAGACCTGCAGCGCACACCGCAGACATCACAATGATTGTTATGGTGGAGATCAATGAGCAACATGTGCTTAACGTAGGAATTGATATCTGCCAGTTATCATGGGCAACGTTTGGTAGCTGTGTACCATATACCCAGGTGTATGGTGGCAGTGCTAAGGTATGCAACTGCTAGTACTGGGGGATACAGGCAGGGCCCAATGTCCTGCCTCTCTAGGAGGCATTGGCCAATGGGGCCTGGGGGGGGGGGGGGGTGTCTGGCCCTGTTGGCTGCTACTTTACGGCAGAGTGTCCCAACTCCAGTCCTGGTGTTCCAAACACTGTTCGGGTTTTCATGCTGTCCCTCATGAATATGCATGAGCTATATCAGCATACCATGGGGGTGGTGCATAGATATGCAGCACAGGCATCTTTAGTAGAGGCAGCATGGATCCTGAATGGTGTGGGGCCCTCCAGGACTGCATTTGGGAGACTCTGCTCTGGGTAATGCGGCTGTTTATGGTGTCTGTGTGTGGTGTGGTAAAATATAGGCGTGTGAACCATGTGTATGTTCTCAGCAATAAAGGTTTCTCCTTACTATCAAGGTGTAGTTGTAGGAAAATATGTGGACTGGATTGGCAGTAGCCCCAGCTAGGCTTTGAACTTGTGACCTTCTGTTCCTGCACATGCTGTCTGTGTGCACTGCACCACCATGTTGCCACAGAAGTGCTGTGCTCCCTGGGGAGTCCATGACTGTACATCCGACAGAGCCTGTCTGTTACAGTGGATGGTGCCAGCCTGCACAGGCCTAGGCCACTGTCTGCTGTGGTTTGCAGCCACTGCCCCCTCCACCACCTGTACCCTTCCGCCAACATGCAGACATGTCCCTATCTGGAAAAAAGCATATGACCTGATTGAGTTGTGGCACTCCAGGACTGAATTTGGGGGACACGGCTGTCGGTAATGCCCATTGTTATGGTTTGTGTGCGGTGTAGGGTAAAATATAGGTGTTGGAAGCATGCTTATGTTCTCTGCCATACAGGAGTGTCTGTACTATCACTGTTTGGTGGTAGGTAAAACTATGGGGACTGGGTTAGCAGGAGCCCCCAGCTGGGGTTTGAACCTGTGACCCTCTGGTTCTACAGGCACTGGCTGTGTCCACTGCACCACACTGTGGCCACAGAGACAGTGCAGTCTCTGGAGATAGGAAACCTGGCAGCACGAGTCAGACACCCTGCTCTGCACAATTTTACTGTGGGCTCGTTTACCTTGTATGGGGACAGGGGTGCAATTAAACCTCATAAATGGCCTCCAAAAGAAGAGGAAAAAACCAAAGCCAAGCTGGGCAACAGTGATATAAATGGGCAACATGAAAAACACTCCCAGGAAAGCTCCATTGACATGCAGTGATTTTTGAAAGGGTCTACGGAGCGTAGACCCTTCCAAAAATCATTTCTATTTTTTGGAGCTTTCCTGGGAGTGTTTTTTATGGTTGCCCATTAATATCACTGTTGCCCAGCTGGATTATAATTTATTTGACATTTGTTGTGGTCATTTTTAATTTATATTTGCTATTTTGTTCTGTACACATGTCTCACACTGCTCACGTTTTGCAGGTTTCCCTGGTTTGACTGTACATTGCTGACGGAAATGGTTTCTCTTCCCTTTAAATCGGCTCTAACGCGAGGGTTTCACTCGCGGTGTTTTTCATGCCGAAATTCAGCCCCGCTCCTGTGCGGGGAGCCTATCCCCTCCCACTCTCCACCCATTGACCCCCTTCCCCCCGCCCCTCGGGAGCCTTCCTCCGCCCTCCGTAGGCATTTCCCCGCCTCGATCGCACATGAGCGCCCCGCACACATGTGCCGGCCTGTTAATGTGATGCGCACGCGTGCGCGGTGCTTAAGAGCTCTTAAATGCATCATTAGCGTCCGCTCTTGTGCGCTGCGCACGTGTGTGCGGTTTAGTAAACATACCCCAAAGTCTTGTTATCTGAGCTTCTAAAAAAATACTGACTGGTTTGTTCTTTGGGTAATCCATGGTATACACAGAATTTGTCGCCAGCACCATAATTCAAAAGCATCCATTTTCTTCCTGTCTATCTTTTTCACTGTGCAACTTTCACATCCATATGACATTATTGAAAAAAACATGGCTTGAACAAGTTGAATCTTTGTATGGAGAGAGACATCTATACTACTGAGAATCTTGTCTAGGTCCTTCATAGCCATTCTGCCAATGCATCATTGAATTCATTGGCTGCTTTTTGTTTCTTTATTGATTCAAGTATATTAAATTTGTCCACTATTTCTATTTCTTCTCCATCAACAATGAACTTATTGATTTTGCCAGTTGTCAGGATCTTTGTCTTCTTTACATTAAGATGCAGACCCATTTTAAGACTATATTCATTGATCTTGAGAAGTGAATGTTTCAGATCATCTTCACTTTTAGCCAGTAATGTGGTATCATCAGCATAGCAAAGGTTGTTGATGAGTCTTCCACTAATCTTCACACCTTGGTTATCTTCATACAGTCCTGCTTCTTTGATGATTTTTTCTGCATACAAATTAAACAGGTAGGGGGAAGTATGCAGCCTTGTTGTACACCTTTGCTGATTTTAAGCCATTGTGTTTCTCCTTGTTCCATTCAAACTGTTGCTTCTTGATCTATGTAAAGGTTGTGCAAGAGAATGATCAGGTGTTCTGGTATACCCATGCTTCCTAATGTGGCCCAGAGTTTCTCATGGTTGACATAGTCAAAAGCCTTGCTGTAGTCGATAAAACACATAAGGATATGCTTTTGGTATTGTTTTGTCTTTTCAAAGATCCATCACACATCTGCGATGATGTCTCTCGTTCTTTGCCCTTTTCTGAACCCTGCTTGCACTTGAGGCAGTTCTCGTTCCAGGTAAGGTTGTAGTCTCTGCTGAATAATCTTGAGTAGAATTTTGCTGGCATGTGTAATAAGAGTGATTGTGCGATAATTTCCACGGTCAGTTGGATCACCTTTCTTTAGTATTGGTATAAACACAGATCTTTTCCAGTCAGTTGGTGATGATGTTGTCTTCCAAATTTCCTAGTAGAGTCTTGTAAGTATGGTAACAACTGCATCAGATTGCTGTAATACTTCAGTGGGAATGCCATAAATGTGTGATGCTTTGTTCTTTGATAAGGCTTTCAATGCTGCTTCAACTTCTTTCATCACCAATTGTCCTTGATCATAAAGGACAGGTTGAAATGGCTGTTGGTCCACTTGATATTAACCGGGTAAGGCGGACAGGGTGCTCCTGTCCCCGCCCCCGCCCACCCCCCACTACACTCCCGCTCCCACCCCACCTTACAAATAACCACAACACACTCATTGGAAATCAAACTGGTCGCAGCTTTATTAACCGTACAACATTTTCCTTAAACAACACCCAACAGCAAACCTTCATTAACTGAATTCCGGCCGCGGAATGAATCCTCACCAGCCGTGTGAGTAGCAAAGTGAGTCCCGCCCGCTTCCGCCATGAACCGGCCACAGGCCATTCCATCGCCCCTCTTCCGGCTTCGCCATATTATTAGCAAAAGCCCCGAGGGTTTCACCGGGCCGGGGGTACCCCACCCCCGCCCTGCATCTTGCCACTGGCTCCGGACCCCAGACATCTCCGGGATCCCACCACAGGCTCAGGGATCACCGTCCCTGAGCCCCCCCCCCCCATGGCCAAGCTGCGACCAGTCACCCTTCCCTGTGCCACATATTCCAAAGCCTCTGGCCAGCCGGTTAGGAACAAATCCACCCCCGCCGGGGATAAATGCACCCCATCCTGCCTATATAAACCGGCACACTCCACCGCTACCCATGCTGCACAATCCGCTACCCATCCTGCGGACACCCCCAGCGGCCATCCTGCTGAATAATTTTATTAATCCACCCGCGAGACCCCCTCTGATGGACCCTGCAAGCAGGCCTTGGAAATATGTCCAACCACCACAAAACCACATTGTCGAACATGAACAGCACCTCAGCCCCATCTCTTTTCGCTGCACCAATCAGTCGCTTACCAGTCCTGGACGCGAAATCGCAGCCTCCCAAATGCATCAACAGTAACTCAGGCGCACCCGTCTCGCGTCCCTGGTGCCGAAGCAAAGGCAGCAGCGGCCTACCCCAGAGACCACACTTGCCCAGCCAAGCAACGGTCACCTCAAGGCATTGAACCCCATGTTGGACCCCAATGGCCTTGTCGCTGCCCGGAGACCAGCCCAGTACACGAGCGAAGAGCCAAACGTCCAGCAACAACCCGGAGTCCAGCCAACATCTAAAAGAAAATAACAGTTAGCAGCCGTTAAGCCCCCCCCCACCCCCCATAAGCGCACGAACCCCTGAAAGACTCTTGACTGCCATCTGCCTATCTGCTGAATCTCCCGCTCAGCCAACCCCGCAGGAGGAGCAAAGTTGACTGGATCCAGCCCCAACTGGCAAAGCATCAGCTACAAAACCGCATTAGCCCTCGGCAGCGCTCGGGCATCCGCATGCACCAAAAGGAATCCGCCCCCCTCCCAGATCCTGCACACAGATAGGCCACCAAGGTTGCCACCGGGCAAGTAGGGGAATCACAGACTGCCCTCCGAAGCACCCCCACCCCTCGGAGCAGTCTGGGATCTAGCCAAACCTATATGCACGCCCCAGCGGTCAATTGCACATGCTGTACCGGCAAGGCACCACCCGCTTCCCCCCACTGGATGCAGCCCAAACCTCCCCTACCCGTAAAGCCCAAAAGAAGACCAGACAAGACACAGTCGTACACAACGTGAACTCCGGCTTCGCCACTGACACCGAGGGGAACGCTGCACACAACCCCCCCAGAAGCTTATGCGTGACAGGCAGCCGCCTATCCCCAGCGAAGGATGCGCACTCTCCCAACCCCACAGCAGCCTAAGAACCAAAAACCCCCTCCAGATGCTCCCCAACCCACTGCCTTCACGAACAAGGCAAACCCCGCTAACTGCACCGGAACTGTCGATCGTGTTGTTCCCGCAGCATACTCCACCCTGACATACCGGCCCAAGAGATGGCCCGACACAGGACCCTACCGACAACCCTACGAGACCAGAAATTCAACTACGCTGTCGCATCCCCGCCAATATGCCCGCCATGTCGCCGCCGACACCGAAATCCACAGCCGGTTCAGCATAGCCACAGGCCAGCTTGCCACAATCACTCCGAGACCTGCAATCCCACGGCATCTGCTTCTGGAGCCAACTCCGAAACCAATCCCGCCTGAAACGGGAAAGAGCATCAGCAAGTTGATTAGACCTCCCCGGTATATGACTGGCGCGAACACATAAACATGCAAGCGCAAACAGGCGAGCACTACCTCCCTCATCAAAGCCGCCACACAACAGCAGCGCCACCAAAGCAACCTGCGATTACCCAACTTGACGAGCCCCCGATGCAACGCCACCAGGATGGGGAACTCCTCAAGCAAAGTTATGTTATCGGGTATACCCGCCTCCCGCCAGCTTGCGGCCATGCCCCCGCACACCAGGGGCCCCCGAAATATTTACCCAACCCCAGGCCGCATACCGCATCTGTAAAGAGCCGTATATCCCCTGTGTAAAGTTCCTTCTCCATTGAAAAAGAAACCCCGTTGACACTTCTGAGGAACTCATCCCAAACACCCAAATCAGCCCTCATACTCCGCGAAACCCTGATGCGGTGAAGCGGCTTAAGGACGCCCAATGTAGCCTGTGACAACCGACACAGGAATACCTGCCCATCGGAAGTACCCGATACGCGAAGGTCCAGAAGACCAGCTGGGCCTGCATGTCCCGCAGCGTTATTTTAGAAACTCCCACCATGTTGGCAACCAGAACCCGCAGCCGAACCACTTCCCTTACTGGCCAGCGCTCCACCGTGATCACTGTGTCTAGCTCCTCCCCCAAAAAGTGATACAGGTTACCGGACCCTCCATCCTCCCTACCGCCAACGGGACGCCCCCTGCCCAGGCCAACCTCACGAACACGCCCAGCAGCTCTGGACACTGAGCAGACTGCGCTCCGCCCACGAACAGGAAATCGTCAAGATAATGGACCACATTCGCACAGTCCACCGTTCCCCCCAAGACCCAATGCATGAACGTGCTGACTTCCCCAGAATACAAACAGGAAACTGAGCAACCCATAGGCAAGCATTTATCGAAATAATCATGTCCCTCAAAACCAAAAACAAACCAGCAAATGCAATGCCGAGGGGGTATCGGCGACAAGCGAAACGCAGAGTCGATATCCACCTTCGCCATCAGACTCCCTGTCCTGGATTCCTTCACCAAATTAACGCGTCATCAAAAGAAGTGTAATGCACCGTACACAACTCCCTCAGGATATGATCATTCACAGACCCCCCCACACCGGGGCGGACAAGTTGTGGCTCAGGAGATATTCCCCGGCTCCATCTTTGGGACGCTCCCGCTACCCTGCCCAAATCCACTTCCGTTGCCCGCTTGTCACTCAAATCCGAGCGAAGCACCGCACCGAAAGTGATTGCCGTCCCTCGTCCAATCCAACCCTCCCCCTTAATGGAATAGGGAACCCGTACATAAATCCCCCCTCCAGCCCCGTGCCAACCCGGCGCCTCCTGTACAGCCTCGGCCAGGGCCGAAGTTCCTCAACCCGAAGAGGTGTCGGGCCAGGACCACTAGATCCTTACTACTTGGGGGCGGGCAGAGAGCCCACCATGGCCCCTTTTTGACGCACTTGAGTGCTGAACACCCTCACCACAAATGGAACAGCTATGTCGACACTTACAATCCGAAAAGGGGCAGGAGGACTTGTGAACTGCCAGCATAAGTCCCCAGCTCCCACCCAACCGCTCTCTGCAGAGAAGGAGCGCTCCCCCCCTGAAAGGGCTGAGCCGCACCCATCATTGCCGCCGCTCCCACTCTCTGCTCCCCCCCCCCCGCCTCCTGCGCCCCCCCCTGGCCGCCATCTGCGTCAGCCAGAGGTTGATATCCTGCGTTCCCCGCTACAACGACCTATTCTTCTCCCCCTTGTCCCGAAACTTCTCATCATAGCTGAGCCATGCCCAACCCTCCTGAGTCTGTGCCGCTTCCAAGCTAAAGTCCGCATAAACTACCATCATCCCGTACTGCCCAGGGTATTGGTGTCCCCACACCCTTGCGAACCTTAGGAAGGCTCTCATCCAGTTAATTCCCCCGGATCCTCAGCCAAACTGCTTCTCCTAGCAGTCCCACTCCGGACTCCGTCTCTCTGTGCTCTGCCTCTCTGGACTCTATCCCTCTGGATACTCTCCATCTGGATTCTGTCCCTCTGGGCCCACTCCGTGTGGACTCACCCCTTCTCCACACTCCTACTCCGTCCTTCCAGCTGAACTCTTCCCAGCTGAACCAAACCTTTCTGGGCTGCCTTTCCTTTATAAAGGTATTTTACCTTTGAAACTCCCGGGCTTGCCTTCAGGTGCAACTGGATAACTCTCCTACAATCAGTGGCTGGGCGTGTTGACTCAGCCTCTGTAGGATTACTCCTGCCCCCTCTAGATGTGCGGCGAGGTAATTGCAGCTTCTGCACATCCACAGCTCTCTGACAAAATAGGGTTTTGTCCAAAACCTGCACCTTCAGTGGCTGCAGCCTCATGACATTGAAGAATTAAAGAAATGCGACTAAACTTCAATAAACACTAATACCATAGCTTCTATCTTCCACATTGCACAATTAAGCAATACATTCACATGGGTATATAACAAAAGAAAACAAAAGCCACCGCTCAAATCTGCACCATTCTAGGATGCAGCAGAAGAAAAAGTCTCTATTTCTCCTGAGTGTACTGTACTTGGCCACATCAGAAAATACTGTAATTTCAGTAGTGAGGACCAATCCCTCCCTACAGCTAGAAAACATCTGAAGGATGTTTATTTTTATTTATTTATTTATTTAACATATATTTATAACCCGCAACTTCCAGAGTTCAGTTGCGGTTCACAATAAAACAACAATCTACAAAGCATAAGCTTAGTTTTACATCGAACAATTTGTAACAATAAAAGTAATGGTTAACAGCATGAACTAGTGCAAAATAGCAAACTGGCTTGTAAACTATGTACAAAAAACTATATACAAATACATGTTGTGGGTACTTTGGAATTGGATCATAGTGTTTTTATAATAGTGTATTGTCTGTTAAATTGTTGGGATTAGTATTACTCTGTCATAATTTTTAACCTTTATCTGAGTGTATCCAGGGGTTATCTATGTTGCCGTAGTGCATGGAGAATAAATAGGTTTTTAGTTTTTTTCGGAGTTCCATGATTTCAGTTATGGTTCGTAGGTCCTCCGGAAGGGAATTCCACATAGATGGGGCAGCATGAGAAAAAGCTCTTTTGTTAGTTAATTTATTTGCTTTTATGAAATCATTAGGAGTATTTAGTTTATTTGAGTATCCTTTTCTGTGCGTGGTTTTTTGAGATTCCATGCTAATTAGTTTGCTTAATGGGATTGGGGCCGTGTTGTTTAAAGCTTTATATGTAGTTATTATGGTTTTATATATTATCCTACTTTGAATTGGCAACCAGTGTAGGGAGGCTAGTATTGGTGTTATGTGCTGGATAGAGTGTGCTTTCATTATAATTCTGGCTGCTGCGTTTTGTGCTAATTGGATTCTTTTTATGTTTTGTTTCGTTATACCTAAAAGAATTAGGTTGGCAAAATCAAAGTGCGGTGTTATCGTAGCCTGGATTATATTAATGAAGTCTAGTTGGTGTACTAACGGGCGTAATTGTTTAAGAATTTTAAGTTTAAAGTATATTTTCTTTATGGTGTTTCTGATGTGAGTGTTCATCGTCAGATGAGTATCTAAAATAACACCTAGGTATCTTATTTCATTTTTTATTTTAATGTCATGGTTTTGTAATGTTATATGGGTTGGGGGGATATATGATTGATTTTTTGTTACAATTAGGACTTCTGTTTTTGAATGATTAATGTGAAGGTTTTGTGCTTTTAGCCATGTAGTAATTTCATTGAAGCAGTCTGATAGTAGTTTTATTGGTAAATTAGGAATCGTGAAAGGGATGTACATCATAATATCATCTGCGTATAGATGATAGTATACTCCGAATTTTTTAAAGATATCACTGACAGGTTTTATGTAAATGTTAAACAGGAGGGCTGATAGTGCGGAGCCTTGTGGGAGACCAATTTCTTGATTATATATAGTTGATGTTTGGTGACCAATTCTTACATTTTGTGTTCTATTATTTAAGTAAGAGGTAAACCATTTGTGTACAGTGTCTATTATTCCTATTTGTTTCAGGTTATTAAGCATTATAGTGTGGTGAACACTATCGAATGCTGCCGAAATATCAATAAATAAGAGTATAAATGCTTGTTTATGATTATCAATTCCTTTGATTAGTACATCAGTTAAGACTGTTAAAAGTGTTTCAACTCCATGTTGAGGCCTAAATCCATATTGGTGGTCATCAAGTGGGTAGGATGAATCTAGGTATTCTTGTGTCTGAATTTGGACCACTTTTTCTATTATTTTAGCTAAAAAAGGGATACTTGATATAGGTCTGTATGATTTTGGTGATGTTTTATCAAGCGTGTTGTTTTTAAGAATTGGACGGATTTGAGCATGTTTGAGCGTAGAAGGGAGGTGTCCTTGAAGCAGTGAGAGGTTGACTATAGGGAGGATGTATGATATTAGTATTGGGAGTGTACTTTTTATCCATGTTACTGGGCATGGATCAAGAAAGGAGGTTGTGGTGTTGAGATTAGCAATGATGTGCTTTAGTGCGTCTTTTGATATAGGGTGAAATTCTGACCATTCATCTGAGACGTGATGAGCTGTATTTATATTGTTTATTGTCATTATAGGTTGCATAGATTTATTTTGATAATGGGTGGCTAAAGTTTGTACCGATATTTCGGTGATTTCAGTATTCGATGTTTGAGGATTATTAGTAAGATTTCTAACAATTGAGAATAATTCTCGTGGTCTGTTATAAGATTTTGATAAGATTGCTGCGAAATAAGATTTTTTTTGTATTATCTAATGTGTCTTTGTATTTTGTGAGATGGTTATTATATATTTCCTTGTTGATTGTTGATTTGGTTTATATTTAAGTTGATTCATTTGCTGAACCACCTTTCCAGTCACAGTCCAATTCAAGAATAAAATGGTTGCCAGTGATATAAAGAATTAAATTCAAGGCTCAGATGGTCAAATTCAAATTAGGAAACAGCACTGCACCAACCTCTCTTAATATGCTAATAACGAGACAGAAAGAAACACGAAACAGGGATAATATGCAGAAACTACTAATGGTCCCTAACAACTTCAGGAAAGCAATTCAATCAACAACTACCTGGGCATTCGCGTTCTTCTCCCTAGCCCTATGGAACACACTACCCAACAGCCTGCATGAAATAAAAGACCCAGCCACATTCCGAAAACACCTCATAACCTTCCTATTTGATGAATATTACCAACCCACAATAAAATAGATAAGAAACCTACATCTCCTCTTGTCATGTTCATCCGACTACGCTCGCATACTTCCTCATTGTAAAAGTCAATTAATTGTCTTATAACTCACACAATCTTATCGTAAATACTTATTGTAAATGGTTGGTCTAATAGTATTGCTCCTTAAAGGTCATGCCAGCCACCTTCAAATGCTCCCCCGGTGACTGATGCTCCTGCCGGCTCGCTCAGCCTCGGCCCCACCTCCTCCCAGGCCTACACGATCCCCCATTGGCTCCCGCACCCTCACTCACCCGCGGGAGCCAATGGGGTCAGCGAAAGCCACGCCGACGCAGACCTCCTCGCGAAGCCTCATGGGGGCCGGGGCCATGCACCCGCCGCCCCCCCGGTTAACGGTGGCTAGCGGGCATGAGGCCCGCGGCCATTCTGTTATCATATAATGACTGTGTATTCTTTCCACCTTTTCTTGATCTTCTCAGCATCATTCAACATCAATCCTTGAGCATCTTTGAATTTGAAGCTGGAATTTTTTTCTTAAACTCTCGTAGCTTTAGGAAAGCCAGTCTTGTTCTTCCTCTAATAGTTTCTGCTTCTATTTCCTTGCAGGCATCATTCTAGTTCTTCTCCTTGTCTTGCCTTGTTGCACATTGAAAATCTCTGAGTTCTGCAATTGCCTCTCTTTCTCTTCTAGCTTTAGCTTCTCTGCATTTCTGGGCAATTTTCATTTTCTTCATGTAATGTACTCTGCTCCTCCCCTCACTGGTAACAACACCTGGATTCTTGGGAATGGATCTCCACACTCAGAGCAATGAGAAAAAGCAATAACAATTAATAATGTAATTCACACACACAATTGTGGTACACACAGGACCAAAGCTTTGGGAGAGAGAGAGCAAGGCTTGTTTCTTTAGTAGAGTCTCTCTGAGGTTATCAGCTTAGTAATAGACTTTGGAATGTATGAGCTACTGAATCTGTGGTATTAACTCTTTCTGAGGGTTTTCAGCGATATACTGTTATTCCTAATAGTGTACCCAGCCCTGTACAGACAAGCCTCCTTTCAGTCTCCCCTCTGATTCTGCAAAGAATTATTTCAAAGGTAAGGAAACTCAGACATAGATATTAAAGAAGGATCATAAATAGACTCTGGGCCAATCTGTAACATCATCCTAGGAATCAAAGATTCCATAGACTTCTTACAGCAAGAAGACATTACACAGAGAATCAATGCTCCTAAAATAAAAGCCCCCAAAAATCCAGAGATGCTGGCATCCCTCGCAGGTGCTTAGACAGTGAATTCGAAAAAGAAGAGATTAAGAACTCAGAAAAAGAATGCACATAATTACTATTTGGGACAAAAGTGTGGTTTCTAACTTTATCTAGTAAGCCTTTCACTACTTTTCCTTCATTATCCAGCAGAGAACAACAATGATCAAGGATTAATCTGTACACTCCATCTTACTTCGCTAGGAGGTAGTCTAGAGCTATGCGATTCTGGGCTGCATAAGCAGAAACTCCAAACGTTAAAAGCCAAACAGTACCTGTCAAGGGCGGCTCAAGGCAGTCTGCTGCCTGAGGCGAAGAATGAGATGGCGCCCCCCCCCCCCACCACCTTAGAGGGGGGCGGGGCTTTTTTAGAAATCCAATCAGACTGAACCAAATCAAAAAGACGATTAGATTATATGGAGGAAATGCAAGATGTTTGCACACAGGGCCGTATAGAACTGCAATCGCACCTTATGCAACTTGCAACTCGGTTGCACTCCCCCAATCTCCCCCCATATCTCTATCCAGCACTGCCTGCTCTTTTCCTGCTGCTGCTGCCATCTGTTTTTTTCACGGCGGCGCCGGCAGCAGAGAAAGAGCAGGCAGCGCTGGATGGAGGTATGGGGAGGAGGAGGGGGCATGCACCCAATCTGAAAGGCTCCGGCACTCTAAGCAGATCTGTCCCTCCCTGCTCTGACATTGTGTCGGAGGAGGGAGGGACCAGACCTGTTTAAAGTGCTGCGAAAAGGCTTTGGGGCGCATTTTAACTGCCTGCTATTGTCCTGCCAGTAAAAGTTGGTCTTATGAATTGAGTGTGAATGTTCACAAATCAATAAACCTGTACACTCAAAAATTAACCTTATAATAAAATGAAATTTCGCTTATCTTGAACACACACTTGTGTATCATCAAAAGATGTTCTCAACTACAATGTATCTTAAAGAGTTTCCACAACACCGACTTAGAGTACTGCTTCCGCATTTCACTTAGCGTTTCTTCAGGGGTAATGTAGTCAGAGCTGATGGCAATCTTTGATGACAATCTTTATTTCAGATTATGAAGTGCTTATATCTAAAAGCAAAACCAAAACAGCACGTAGATATTATTTGTAGATGAACAGATAAACTACTACCTGCAGCTTAATTTGTGCTATATCTCAATAGTGTACTAACCTCCATGATCATTAAAAGTAGGTAAAAGTGCTGCCCGCGTCAAACATCCACGGTAGGTTTCATAGATTGTATTTTCAACATTCACAAACGCCGCGCATGCGGAGCTAAACTCTTCTCCAGCTTTTAAACTTAAGGGAAGCCCACGTCCAACGTGAAGACGTCATGGCGCAGAAACACCATCGAGAAAATGGGATTCCCTAAGGAGTTATATGATGGGGAATCCCTCCCATTCGACTGTAGGACCAAACGGTTATTATTGCAATGGCAGACTCACTCATTCAACCTCAGAGGTTCTCATAATACCGAGAAACATATGCTATAAAATGTTCAATTGTCAAATGTAGGCCTTCCAATCTATAAAACTATTGAGACCTGCTGGCGCTACGGAGTTCAATTCAAATATCCACTTTTGTTCTTTGGTAATTAACCATTGATCCAGAGTCTTACCCGTCGCACCTGTTGAAATTGTATCATTGCAAAAACACATTAAATCTTCAAATGCATGTTGGTGCGAGAGGCAATGTTGTACTAAAGGAGCCTCTAAAATCTTATGCTTTAGTCGGCTTTTGTGTTCACCCATCCGGGTTTTGAAAGCCCGACTTGTTTTACCCACATAAATTAGATTACATGGACAACAAATCAGATAAACAATATCAGAAGAATCACACGTGGTATGATGCCGTAGAATTCTTCTTATATTGTTTATCTGATTTGTTGTCCATGTAATCTAATTTATGTGGATAAAACAAGTCGGACTTTAAAAACCCGGACAGCATTTCCTTTTCACGCGGCTCTGTTAAAGCTGAGCCCGAGGTGCTGATGGGAAACTGGATTTCCTGTTTCCCATCAGTACCTTGGGCTCAGCTTTAAGATCGCTAACCAGGCAGCATGCAATATCACTGCTGGAACGCCCTGGAATGCCCTCCACCCTGGAACGCCTCCCAACATGCCCTGATATTAACCAGATAGCACTGGGGTGCGTAGGGGACATAGACAGGAATATTCAATGGCACTAACTGTGAAAGTGCCATTGAATATCCCCATCTAAGGCATTTACATGGTTTACTAGGCTGTAAACTGTGTAAACACCCTTTGACTATCAGGCTCAAAGGGTCCAACGGCTGTATTTTGCTTTAGTTCTTGAGTCTCCAACCCTACCAGTTCCATGACTACCATAGGGCTGGTTGGACTCACCTGAATACAGACTTCCTTTCCCTGTTGGATGTCCCGGGTAAGACAGGTGTTCAACAGGGCATGGTTGAGCAGAGGGCGAGGGTGTGTGATGGGGTCTAAAGAGTGTAGCCTGTCCCTCTCCAGAATGATTATCAACAGGCCCCTTTAAGAGAGCCTGCAGCTTGGAGTTCAGGGCTGGGAGGGCATGGCCCACAAGGAGAGGTTAAGAACCCAGCAGGCTGCAGGAGAGAGAGAGACCCATGGAGCCAGAACAAGTCATACAAAGTTAGGGACCTTAACTAGGCAAGGAAAGACTTTAACTGGGGCAGAGGAAGAGCAAGGAGACCAGCTTTGTTAAGGTTTGGTGTCTGACAGAAAACCCCTTCCAACCACACACTATACTACTATTTCACCAGCTTTGAGCTGGTATTATCTTTCTTCCCTGAGAGCAATGGGCCACTAAAAGATGATCTGATGGTCCCAAGGAGCCTCTTAGAAGAACCAGTGCCTCTTAGAAGAACCAGTGCAGGTTGTAAAACCCTTCACACCTCTGACCCCCTGATCAGATCCCCTACCATCCTGACACTTCTAATCAGACTCTCCTATCCTCTAACCCAACCTTTCCCACCTTCAGTAGCCCCTTCTTCAAACTCCCACTTACGTACCCTTCCAGGGATCTCCATGATGGCTAATGGGGGACAGGAGCAATTTACAGTCTCTCCTACCTTGCAGTGCCTGGGTGCAAAATGCTATCAAAATCCCCTTAGCAGTAGTTTCATGGTCTCATCACTAGGGAGTCAAGCTGCCAATTAAGTGAGCATGCTCATAGTCTTCTCTACAGAATATTCTTCCTCCTGAGACTCTGATTCATCATGGATATAGAATCCAGAATCGGTCCTTCCCTCCTGACTCCTTGTGCATCAACTGGCTTCTCAGGGAACTAGTAGACTGGAACTGCTGCCTATCCAAGCACCGAGAGACATAATTTCTGGCTTTCTCACCCCCTTAACTCTCTGGGGCTTCCTAATAGGTCACTGCTCCACCAGCAGACTGCTACCAACTCTCTACAACTTTATGTGGACACGCTTACTACTAGGTAGACTACACTATTTTTCGTTACTCCTGTGGGGGTGCTCCTTAATCTAAGATTTGGTCCATCCTGCTTTCACCCTATTATGGTACATTCCATATTTTCTTTCAGTTACTAGTATGAGAAAATAATGGCCCTCTATGACACTGGCCTGCCAGATGATTTTGAAAAGGAAATTCTTTAGGCATTTCATTTCATTTTCCTTTTAATAAATGTATGAATCATGTTTCCAGTATCACAAAATGAAACACTACATTGAATAAATACAATGCCATGCACAACATAAGCATTAACAGATCATCCTAGAATAATAAATAAAATTAGCAAACATCTAGGATAAGTAAACTTTGTTCAGCCTTTTTTTAAATTTTATTTTTATTGAATTTTCATATTATAATAAAGACATTAGTATCGAACAGAAGAGAAGACTCTTGAAACATGCAAATATGCAAATAACAGAGAATAAACTTTGAAGAAAAACTCTAAGGGGTATGTTTACTAAAACCCCGTTAGGTGCGCACCGCGCTATTGTGCAGGATGCCATATAAGGAGTGGGCGTTTCAGTCAGAAAAAAACAAAACCGGGATTAATCATGCGCTAATGTGTGCTGCGCTCATGTGCGCCACGCACATTAGCGCATGAGAAACTTGCGTGGGAAGCATAAGTGGCGCGCTGATGTGCAAGCACAGGAACAGAGCCACAGTACAATGGTGAAGACACTGACCAATGATGCAGAGATCATGGGTTCAATCCCCCACTGTGCCGAATGAAGAAGGCTGGCTGAGGCATTACCTATTATGGGGAAGGTTGCTTTAGGAGGCATTTTATTTATATTTTAATTACTTCTACTAGCAAATGCACTCTCAAAGCGTGTTAACATAAGGCGCCCCATAAGGCACATTTTAAAGTGCACTGTCCACCAAGGCACCCTAGAATGTTGCTTATAGGGCGCTTTATAGGGTGCCGTATGAGGTACCGCAAGGTCACAGCACTGTTTTTGATGGCAGCACTGTGCAGTTTAAGGAATGAAAATCTTAAGTAGGTGCGCTGACATGCAAGGAAGAGCAGCAGTATAGCACAATGGTTAAGACACTGACCAATGATGCAGGAGTCATGGGCTCCATCCCCCACTGTGCCTAATGAAGAAGGCTGGCAGAGGCATTGCCTGTTATAAGTAATAGTGCTGAAGGGGGCATTTTATTTTTATTTTAATTAGTGATGCCAGCAAACACACCCTCAAAGTATTGTAACATAAGGTGCTGCATAAGGCGCCTCATAGGGTACCCCAGAGGGCACATTCTAAAGTGCACTGTCTGCCACGGCACCCTACAATGTTTCTGAAAGGGTGGCCTATAGGGCGCCATATAGGGTGCCCTATGAGGCACAGCAAGGTCATAGTACTGTGTTTGATGGCAGCACTGTGCATTTAAACGCATGGAAATCTGACGTAGGTGCGCTGACATGCAAGGAGGAACAGCAGTGTAGCACAATGGTTAAGGCACTGACTGCTGATACAGGGGTCATGAGTTTGCTCCCCAGTGTGCCTAATACATAAGGCTGGCTGAGGCATCAGCATTGCAATGTACGTATTGTTTTCTGCAGCACTTCATTTGTATTTTATTAATTGCTGCCAGCAAACACGCCCTCACATGCCGTAACTGAAGGTGCCGCATAAGGCACCCTATAAGGCACTCCATAGGGCACATTATAAAGTGCACTGTCCGCCACGGCACCCTAAAATGTCCCCTATAGGGCACCCTATAAGTCGCTCCACAGGATAACGTATAGTGCACCTTATATGGACGGTAACCATAAGGTGCCCTATAGGGCGCCCTATAAAGCGGCCTCTGAGGCACCTTATGGGTACAGTATGATGAGGGTATTTTTGCTGGCAGCAATAATGTACATTAAAAAGAGGTAATGCTTTGGGTAGCCCTATCAAATAACCACACTGTGGGTTTGAACCCATGGCCTCTGACTCCACAGGCAGTGAAGTAACCAGTGGGCTACAGCTCTATAGTTGCTAGCAAGCCCCTGGCTGGCTGTAGAGGGACTGCATGTCACCACACAGACAGTCTGCTGTGGTCACCAGGATAGGGTTAGGCCACCCGTACCCATGATGCACTGCACATGCAAATCAGCTGTCCACAGATCAACACAAGATGGCCAATGCACCCCCACAGCACCTCAGCCTGGTAGGGGGTACTGACCGTGTGTGTTACTGGCACAGAGTAGCTACACACTGTCACATTGTGCGGGTACTGTGCTCACCCTGAGTGTGCGGTGGGGCGCCCAGCACCAGGTCCACAGCACCTTCCATAGCAGAAATAGGCCATGCTGCAGGTCTAATGTGTGAGATAAGTAGTTTTTGCAGAAACACCTTGGATATATCTGTCTGTCTCAGTCAGATGTAGCCCCCATGAACCCCTAGGAGGATTATGTACCACCACCCTCCTCTTCCTCCAGGACTGAGGGTGGTAAACAGTGTCTCCCACCAACAGATCCACATTCTACCTCCCTGCAATGGTGGCAGTAGAGGGGACTATCAACTGAGGAACAGACACCCTACAGGGCAGTCAATGCAGCTCTGTACACATCCATAACACAATAGCAGACAGAGATTAAGCCTGGATATGCTAAGCTGCATCCCACCACTATTTGATATTCTCCTGCAGCAAGCTTTCAGCCACTGCACTCTGGAAGGCACTCAATCAGGACACATACCAGCTGCAGACAGTCCGCTAGCTAGTCCATAGTGCATGTTCCTGGTAGAAATGCATGCACCCAGAATTGGGATGTCAGCATACACACCAAGCAGATAAGTCAGTGACTGGCCCCAAAAGGAAACCCATAAACATCACATGAAAGAAATATAATATTGCACTATGGGGGTGCCTAGCCATGCTGTCGTCACTGCACAGTCAGGGTGAGAATGATCTCCCAGCAGGACATGCTGAGGCCACCCTGTCTGTGTAGGTGGTGACCGGGCACTAAAATGTCCCTATGCCCTGTGCAGATGCATCCTGGCCAGGCCACCCTGTCCTGGCTATACCCATGGTACCTTGCTCCTCATTATGCACATTGGCAGGCCAATACTGGCAACAGTGCTGGCAGTGTGGGCTGTGGAGGGTGTTTGCAGCCACCACACACTGTATGGACAGACACACACTCCCACACCTATGCCAGCATTGTGCTACTATAGAGGAGTTTAGCAGCCCTGGCCACCACACCAGTCCTGGGCACAGTACAGGCATAGATGATATGGTACGCAATACTGTTGGGGGTCACTCCCCAGGGTGGTAAACACTGTCAGAGACCAGACCTGAAGCACAAACCGCAGACATCAGAAAGATTGTTATGATGGAGCTCAATCAGCAAACTGTGCTTAACGTAGGAATTGCTATCTGCCAGTAATCATAGCAAACGTTTGATAGCTGTGTACCGTATACCCAGGTGTAGGGTGGCATTGCTAAGGTATGCAAGTGCTATTATTGGGAGATGCACGCAGGGCCCAATGTCCTGCCTCTCCAGGAGGCATTGGCCAATGGGGCCTGTGGGTGTGGGTGTGGGTGTGTCTGCCCCTGTTGGCTGCTGCTTTACGGCAGAGGTCCCCCACTCCAGTCCTGGTGTGCCAAACACTGTTCGGGTTTTCATGCTGTCCCTCATGAATATGCATGAGATACATCTGCATACCATGGGGGTGGTGCTGGTGGTACGCAGTCTCAGGCCGTCCTGTGAGCGGGTAGGCGGCTGCCTATGGTGCGGGTTCTGGGGTAGGGGTGCCTGCATATCTGTCAGCATGTCCCCCAATCACCACCTGCCAATGTTCTGTGCCCTTTGGTGTACCTGCTGGGTACTATCCCCTGTGACACTGTGCCCATGTTGGGCCCTCATCAGTTGCTGTCTGGCTGCTGTTCAGTTTCCGCATTCCTAAGTGCCATCTAGGCATCTGCCTAGTCCGCACTGTGCCCCAGCTGCACCACAGCATGTGCCACCTGCAGCCCTCTGTATCCCCTTTCCCAGCATCTTTCCAGTTGCCCATTCTGACCTGCCCGCCCTGCTGTTGTGGAACATGTGCGTGCCATAGGTAACCTGTCCAATGGAGAGGGACACCCTGATCAGTGCTATTTCACTGTGGGATCATTCACCTTGTATGGGGACGGACCGTAGACCCTTCTAAAATTCATATTTATTTTTTGCGGCTTTCTTGGGAGTGTTTTTTGGTGTTTCCCATTACTATCACTATTGCCCGGCTTGATTATAATTTTTTAAAATTTTGTTGGGGTCCTTTTCAATGTTTATTTGTATTTTTGTACCGTGCACATGTATCACACTTATCACTGTTTTGTAGGTTTCCCTGGTTTTGCTGTACATTGCTGACAGAAATGGTTTCTCTTCCCTTTAAATCGGCTCTACCGCGAGGTTTTCACTCGCGGTATTTTTTACTTGAATTTCAGCCCCGCTCGTGTGCGGGGAGCCTCTCCCCTCCCACTCTCCACCCATTGACCCCTTCTCTCCGCCCCTGGGGAGCCTTCTTCCGCCCTCCGGGAGCCTTTCCACGCCTCTATCGCACAGTAGCGCGCCGCGCACATGAGCGGGCACTTTAGTGTGGTGCGCACCTGTGCGGGGCACAAAAATGCATCATTAGCGTGCGCTAAGGTACCTTAGCGCATGCTAATGTGCACCGTGCACATGAGTGCAGTTTATTATACATACCCCTAAGAGTTCCCAATAGCCCACACAAGGGGGAGTGAAAAGAAGAATTCAGGTAGGAGGAACAACCCCAAAACATCAAAGATAATGCAAAAGAAAAAGACAGCTGCACAGCAGCCCAAGGCATATTACATTATTGCACAGCTATGTCACCACTATTAGGCCAGCAATTTTCGATGACACAGGCATCCTAGTGTTGAGAAAAGCAACTAAGACAGTTGGTTGAAAAAAAACATATCTTACAGATTTAAACAATACTACATATTTACAAGGAAATCTTAAATGAAACAAAGTACCCAGGTGTAGCATTCCTGGTTTAAGTAACAGAAACTGTTTACGATGCTTTTGTGTCTCTCTCACAGTATCAGGAAACAATGAAATAGAAAAAACACAGAAAGTTACTCTTAAATAAACATATCAATAGCCGATATCCCCACTGACTTAGGAAAATTCAACACTAGTAGACTTACTGCAGGAACCAAGTTTTCCAAAAGTTCCAATTTAAATCTCAATGCTGTATTATCTTTAACAAGGAACCCAGTAAGAAAACGTGGAAAGCGAATCTTTATTAGTGCAAAAAAGCCTATGGCCCGACACAGGCCGTGTTTCGTTGCCTTCTTCAGGGGAAGGCTATACAAAGTAACAACAAATAAATAATTAAAGCTCACTATAATCATACAAAAAAAGTCGAAAGGGTCCTCGATTGAGGTGCACAAGCATTCTGCGAATTAAAAGTGAGTTTTAGAGGGTGTTTGGTGATATGGATGAGCGTTGAAATATGGATTGTACGGATTAAAAGTGTGGTTTT
This sequence comes from Ichthyophis bannanicus, assembly GCA_033557465.1. Lineage (NCBI taxonomy): Eukaryota > Metazoa > Chordata > Amphibia > Gymnophiona > Ichthyophiidae > Ichthyophis > Ichthyophis bannanicus. The sequence continues at coordinate 545,725,151 of CM066036.1, read as the reverse complement.
TCAGAATATTTTGAAACTCCTCAAGCTCAAGCTATTATTTATTTATTAGAGAGTCTCTTTTATACCGCGCTATTCAGCATCAGTTCGGTTTACAATCAACAATAAAATACACATTTCCGATGGTACTTTGTGTTTACAGTTGAACAGGTAATGCAACTTGGATAACAGGTAACTATTTAAGACATATTTAAGACATAATTATGCTGTGTTTATAAGGTTGGGTTTTGTATGTAACGTCCTGATGCCCTGAAATACTGTTTATTATTCACTTTGGAAGGTGTTGTGAGTCTGGTGCCGGTTTTTAATGCTTAATGACATGATATATGTATATATGTTTTTCAGGGTTATACTGCTGTAGAGCACCGTTCCACTGTCACAGAAAGCAGAACGATCCGTTTGCCGAATATTACAGCTGCGATCCTTTTGGAGAGAATAGTAAGGAGTTTCTTTTAATTATGATTGCTGATAATGTCTCTTTTATTTTTGAGGCTTGTAGAATTAGGTTGATGGTCGGGATGATGTTTCTCCCATTGGTACACCATGGACAGTTATTGTTTCGCTTTTAATGTAATAGGAAAGAATCCGTGTCTGCATTTGAAGTGAGCTATAGAAGGCACCTCATATCAAGCCCGGGGCTGGGGGTTGCATGTTTACACGGTATAGCTAGGAATTCTGACAGTGGTAGAATATGTTTATGCTTGTGTTTTATGTCGGGTCTTTAAGGCTTGAGAGGTTTGGTATTCCCAAATGTATAGTTGGTGTTGCAATTATTTAGTGCTTTGAAATAATTTTTAAATTTCGAATTACGACGTGCTGTTAAATTAAGAAGTTTTGTAAATGTATTAAGGTGGGTAAATTGTGGTTGTGTTTGTGGTTTGACCCATGCGCTGCTGGTTTAGTTTTTAATAAGTTTTCTTTCCACAACATTTGTTGCTTACCACCGCAGATTAGTGAATCCTGTTTCTCTACTATATTTTTTTTGGCTGTTTCCATCTCTATATAAATCGTCTGCAGGATAAATCGCCATTTGTAATTTCATTACTCACGAGGTGGATTAAGATGGGGCCTATGTTTTAAATCATATGTCTCCTTTTCTTTTTAGCGTCAGTTTCTCTTCCTGAAATAACAGTTTTTTGAAAGAACATTATCGTGCTTGTAGGTAATTATTTCAGTAAGATCCTTTTGAATATTGGGTGTAGTGGTTTGTTACAAATAATATGGTATTGCACTTATCCATATGGTTTTCTTCCTTGTCCCTTATAGTGTTTAGAGCACCATGGAAGTGTGATTGCTTTTAAAGGTATGCAATGTTGGCTTGTTCGGTTTATTCATTATTTATTATCTTATATATATGGTTTTACATGTGGTTATGATGTGATAGTATGCCCTATGTTATGGGTAATGTTTTTAAACATCCCTCACACATTTGGTTTACTATTTATTTATTTATGTATATATTTATACATGTATTAACTATGATGTTTCTTTTATATGTCGCCTTTGAGGTTTTTCTGTCCTTATTATGCTGTTGCTGATCTTTTAATTCATCATTTTTTATTTATGTACTTATAGATGGTTTTTATATGACATGTATGTATTTATGTTATCAAGTGTTTTTATTTGTCATCCTCTAGTATGACAATTTTACATTTTTTGTATGATTATAGTAAGTTTTAATTATTTATTTGTTGTTACTTTGTATAGCCTGCCCCTGAAGAAGGCAACGAAACATGGCCTGTGTCGGGCCATAGGCTTTTTTGCACTAATAAAGATTGTCCTTTCATTCGCTTTCCACGTTTTCTTACTGGGTTCTTCATAGCACGTGGTTCGTGCCCCTTGGTGGTACCTTATCTTTAACAAGGAACATCAGTCCAGGGCAAGTAGTTCAAAAACAATTTATTGAAAGCACAGCAGTGAACTTGAATTTCATAGGAATACCTGACGCTAAACCCTACATGGCCATGTTTCAGCAAGGACTTCTTCAGGGGTTAAGACTACAAGTAGAATAACAAAAAAATTGTTACAGTCATAAAAAGACAACAACATTAAAAAAAATGAAATTGAATAAAAGTAATGCAGAGCCAATAAGAACTAAGGGGTATGTTTACTAAGCTGGGCTAACGGTTAACCCGGGCTATCTGCAACTAGGTCCCATTGAATAACATGGGACCTAGTTGCAGATAGCCCGGGTTAACCGTTAGCCCACCTTAGTAAACATACCCTTAAATATGCTATAAAAACATTAGGTAAAAACATTGAATAAATATTAATTGCAAAAATTAATCATGGTTCATACAGGGAGAATAAATGTGGATGATAACAATAAATAATGAGCTAACATCTAAAAACAAGTTATGACATATAACATCATAAGACGAAATTGGATCAAAAAGTTTCGATCTTACAGCAAATGCAAGTTAATGGAACTAAAAGTTTTTTACAAATGAATAAAACAATGGATATTAAAATAAAAATAAATAAATAAGTAAAACATCTTGAAGTGAAGACACCAGAAATATATACATTATTTGTATATGAATTACACTACCAATGGAGTAATAGATATCAAGGAGGGGAGACTCTGAGACCCAACTAATTAAAGGAAAGCATGACCATATCAAAGTTAAACAGAGTACCTGATTCACATGAAGTGTACTATTCTTGGCAGCATGGCTTTGGTAAGTCAGTAGTTCTGCAAAAAGCCTCGGGTACAATGGGATCAGTCCTGATTGGGAATCTCTGGGCGGCCCAGATGCGCCCTTTCCTGGATCGGGATCCAGGTGTCTTTAGAAAATGAAGCCAAAATAGGCACCTTCTTGTCCTGTAAACATAAGTGTACCGCTATAAAATTATCCTCTCTAAGAACTTTAGAACTTTTCTTCTCTCTTTATGATCTTTCATCTCCCTAAGCTCTCCCCCCCCCCATTCTTTGGTAGGATCCCCTCTCTAATCTCTCTCTCTCTCTCTCTCCTGCTAGTAGGGGGAGAACAGCACTTGCCTCTTCCTCAGTTGACTTCAGTTTGAAGTCTGAATTTTCAGTGGCAATGAATTCTATGAAACTATGGGAACCCAGGTTGGAATGAAGTTGGTAGGAGGCAGGTGCAAAGTGTTGGTTTTCTCTTTCTAGAGGGAGGGATTGGACCAGAAATGGAGAACAGAGCTTGCTGACATGATACTGAAGCACAGGACTTGGGACAACTGTCATCTGCCATTCTATCTAGCTTGGTGATGGCTCTGATCATGTGACCGGCGGCCAGTTAGGTGACTGCATGCTGCCTGCCTTAAACACCATCGCAATGCTCCTCTCACTTATTTATTTATTTATTTAAAGTTTCTTATATACCGCGCTATTTATCATCAGCGCGGTTTACATAGAACAAAACAATCTCAGTACATTTGAAACACGTATGAGTTACAGATAACAGGTCAAGAAACTTGGTTAACAAGGGCAACTATTTACAATACAATAATGATTGACTATTTGTATAAAATCAACTAACAGAGAATAGAGTGTACAGATGTAATTACATCAAAATTTCTTAATTCTAGGGTGTATGTCTTGTGGAGTGTTTATGCTTCTGGCTATGAGACTGTCTTTTGATATATTAGATAGCATTACGGTGGCTGGAAGTATTTGTCTTTGCCTGTCGACCAATAGGCTTCTCTCTGGCATTCACTCCTCAATATTACACTGGTACCATCACCCTACTACAGCCATTTCCTTTGAGGACCCGATCCCACCGCCCTTGATTCCACTCAGGTCTCTGCTCTGCACGCTCCCAGGTGAATCGGGTGGAATGCTTTAGCGACGTGACCATTCTTCTATTTCTCTTCTAATATTTTGCCAGGAGCATAGGCTTTATCACAATTTGGTCCTATCTGCCAAAAAGGAATACTGCTCCTCAATGATAACTTCCTCATCATTTCAACCAAAGCAGCTGCACTTTATTGTTTTAAGGTTGTCACTGTCCTCACATCACCTTCAGAATACTTCTCAGCCCTCACCACAGCTATTGGCTGCACATTTTCACGATAAGACCGTGACCCTTCAATCTGAGTTTTCTTCTCCTCCCATTTCTACTTATTCCACCTTCTAAATCTCCTATGAAATTTTCAGTTCCCCGTTCCTCTTCCCCATGCCTATCCTTGACACATACCTGGGAGAACTTTTAACCAATCACTGCCAGTTCTTTTGCTAAACTTCTCTTGACCTCTAGAAAGACTACCTGTTGCCTAGACCCTGTCCCTTCAACTTGGCTTTCTATTAATTTTCTGTCTCTAAAGCCAGTTGTCCTACTCATCCTAAATAACAGTCTCTCCTCAGGCATCTTTCCTTCTCAGTGGCAGAAAGTCATCATTCTCCCTCTGTTAAAGAATCCTTCTCTAGGGTCATTGAGAAATAGCAACAACAACAATTGGTAGAAGCAACAAACAAGAACTATGATACAAACAGTAACTCCTTCTTAGTCAAAATGGTTATAGGTAGATTACTCCTTTCTACTCTGAGTTAGGTATGCTACCACACTCTATTCAATTATTCTTTATCTTAAGCTGAATAGTTACTCAACTCTTCACCCTCCTGCAACTTTGTTACTTAGTGGGGTTTCCCCGAGTTGGACCTTCTTTCTCCAGTTTCTAGTTTTTTTCCCAGTGTACCTGAATCTGGTGGTGAGGCAGACACAGGTCCTCAAAACTCCTGAGAGCTGGTAGCTTCTATAGATGCAGGTCCTGAAAACTGCTCATCAGGACTCCTGGCTCTGAAGGACCAAAAGGCTTAGTTGTTGGTATGGTTTTTGAAACATCTCTCAATGTGGAGCTACTCTTCTTCTGAGACAGTAGGTGCTGGCAGGTTTTGCATAGATATCAACCCTCTGCTCTCTTCTCCTATGCTGCTGTTCTGATGTCTGTTTCTAACTCCAAACACTATGGGGTATGTTTACTAAAACCCCGGTAATGTGCACGCCGCGCTAGTGTGCGGGTGCCATATAAGGAGTGGGAGTTTCAGTCAGAAAAAAGCAAAACTGGGATTAATCATTCGCTAATGTGCGCGGCGCCCATGTGCGCCCTGCACATTAGCGCATGAGAAAGTTGGGCAGGAAGCAGAAGTGTCGCGCTGATGCACAAGCACAGGAACAGAGCTACAGTACAATGGTTAAGACACTGACCAATAGTGCAGGGATCATGGGTTCAATCCCCCACTGTGCCCAATGAAGAAGGTTGGCTGAGGTATTACCTATTATGGGGAAAATTGCTTTAGGAGGCATTTTATTTTTTATTTTAATTACTACTACTAGCAAACACACTCTCAAAGCGTGTTAACATAAGGCACACCATAAGGCACATTTTAAAGTGCACTGTCCGCCAAGGCACCCTAGAAGGTTGCTTATAGGGCGCTTTATAGGGTGCCCTATGAGGTACCGCAAGGTCACAGCAATGTTTTTGATGGCAGCACTGTGCAGTTTAAGGAATGAAAAGCATAAGTAGGTGCGCTGACATGCAAGGAGGAGCAGCAGTGGAGCACAATGGTTAAGACACTGACCAATAATGCAGGAGTCATGGGTTCAATCCCCCACTGTGCCTAATGAAGAAGGCTGGCTGGGGCATTACCTGTTATAGGTAACATTGCTGTAGGGGGCATTTTATTTTTATTTTCATTAGTGCTGCCAGCAAACACACCCTCATAGTATGGTAACATAAGGTGCTGCATAAGGCGCCTCATAGGGTACCCCAGAGGGCACATTATAAAGTGCACTGTCCGCCATGGCACCCTACAATGTTGCTAAAAGGGCGGCCTATAGGGCGCCATATAGGGTGCCCTATGAGGCACAGCAAGGTCATAGCATTGTGTTTGATGGCAGCACTGTGCATTTAAACGCATGGAAATCAGAAGTAGGTGCGCTGACATGCAAGGAGGAGCAACAGTGTAGCACAATGGTTAAGGCACTGACTGCTGATACAGGGGTCATGCGTTTGCTCCCCAGTGTGCCTAATACGTAAGGCTGGCTGAGGTATCAGCTTTGCAATGTATGCATTTTTTTCTGCAGCACTTTAGTTGTATTTTATTAATTGCTGCCAGCAAACAGGCCCTCACGTGCCGTAATTGAAGGTGCCGCATAAGGCACCCTATAAGGCACTCCATAGGGCACATTATAAAGTGCACTGTCCGCCACGGCACCCTAAAATGTCCCCTATAGGGCACCCTATAAGTTGCTCCACAGGATAACGTATAGTGCACCTTATATGGACGGTAACCATAAGGTAACCTATAGGGCGCCCTATAAAGTGCCCTCTGAGGCACCTTATGGGTACAGTACGATGAGGGTGTTTTTGCTGGCAGCAATAATGTACATTAAAAATAGATAATGCTTTGGGCAGCCCTATCAAATAACCCCACTGTGGGTTGGAACCCACGACCTCTCTTTCCACAGGCAGTGAAGTAACCATTGTGCTACAGCTAGATAGCTACTAATGAGCCCCTGGCTGGCTGCAGAGGGAGTGCACGTCACTACACAGACAGTCTGCTGTGGTCACCAGGATAGGGTTAGGCCACCCGTACCCATGATGCACTGCACATGCAAATCAGCTGTCCACAGATAAACACAAGATGGGGTATGCACCCCCCACAGCACATCGGCCTGGTAGGGGGAACTGACCATGTGCACCCCCACAGCACCTTGGCCTGGTAGGGGGTACTGACCGTGTGTTTTACTGGCACAGAGTAGCTACACACCGTCACATTGTGCGGGTACTGTGCTCAACCTGAGGGTGCGGTGAGGCGCCCAGCACCAGGTCCACAGCACCTTCCATGGCTGAAAGAGGCCATGCTGGAGATCCAAAGCAGTGTTAATGTGTGAGATAGGTAGTTTCTGCAGAAACACTCTTGGATATATCTGTTTGTCTGTCTCAGTCAGGTGTGACCCCCTAAGAGGATCAGGTACCACCACCCTCCTCCTCCAGGGCTGACAGTGGCAAACAGGGTCTCCCATCAACATATCCACATTCTACCTCCCTGCAATGGTGGCAGTAGAGGGGACCATCAACCCCAATCCTGCTGGGGAACAGACACCCTACAGGGCAGTCAATGCAGCTCTGTACGCATCCATAACACAATAGCAGACAGACATTAGGCCTGGATATACTAAGCTGCACCCCACCACTACCTGATATTCTCCTGCAACAAGCCTTCAGCCACTGCACCCTGCAAGCCACTCCATCAAGGCACATACCAGCTGCAAACAGTCTGCTAGCTAGTCCATAGTGCATGCTCCTGGTGGAAATGCATGCACCCAGACCTAGAATGTCAGCATACACAACAAGCAGATAAATCAGTGACTGAGCCCCAAAAGGAAACCCATAAATATCACATGACAGAAATACTATATAGCACTATGGGGGTGCCTAGCCATGCTGTCGTCACTGCACAGTCAGGGTGAGAGTGATCTCCCAGCAGGACATACTGAGGTCACCCTGTCTGTGTAGGTGGTGGCCGGGCACTAAAATGTCCCAGCCAGTGCCCTATGCCCTGTGCAGATGCATCCTGGCCAGGCCACCCTGTCTGGGCTATACCCATGGTACCTTGCTCCTCATTATGCACATTGGCAGGCCAATACTGGCAACAGTGCTGGCAATGTGGGCTGTGGAAGCTGTTTGCAGCCACCACACACTGTATAGACAGACACACACTCCCACAACTATGCCAGCATTGTGCTATTATAGAGGAGTTTAGCAGCCCTGCCCACCACACGAGTCCTGGGCACAGTACAGGCATGGATATGGTACGCAATACTGTTGGGGATCACTCCCCAGGGTGGTAAACACTGTCAGAGACTAGACCTGAAGCACATACCGCAGACATCAGAAAGATTGTTGTGATGGAGCTCAATGAGCAAACTGTGCTTAACGTAGGACTTGCTATCTGCCAGTAATCATAGGAAACGTTTGATAGGTGTGTATCGTATACCCAGGTGTAGGTTGGCATTGCTAAGGTATGCAAGTGCTAGTATTGGGAGATGCACGCAGGGCCCAATGTCCTGCCTCTCCAGGAGGCATTGGCCAATGGGGCCTGTGGGTGTGGGTGTGTCTGCCCCTGTTGGCTGCTGCTTTACGGCAGAGGTTCCCAACTCCAGTCCTGGTGTGCCAAACACTGTTCGGGTTTTCATGCTGTCCCTCATGAATATGCATGAGATACATCTGCATACCATGGGGATGGTGCATAGATATGCAGCACAGGCATCTTTATTAGAGGCATCATGGAACCTGAATGGTGTGGGGCCCTCCAGGACTGCATTTGGGAGACTCTGCTCTAGGTAATGTGCCTGTTTATGGTGTCTGTGCACGGTGGGGTAAAATATAGGCGTATTAGCCATTCGTATGTTCTCAGCAATAAAGGTTTGTCCTTACTATCAAGGTTTAGTTGTGGAAAAAATATGTGGACTGGCAGGAGCCCCAGCTGGGCTTTGAACCTGTTACCTTCTGTTCTTGCACACACTGTCTGTGTGCACTGCACTACCATGTTGCCACAGGTATACTGCATTCCCTGGGGAGTCCATGACTGTACATCCGACAGGGCCTGTTTGTTGCAGTGCACGGCACCCACCTGGACAGGGCTAGGCCATGGTATGCTGCGGCCACCAGCTGCTGCCACCTCCACCACCAGTACCGCTCCATCCTTAGATTGGAGACAGCATAAACCCTGAAGGATTTGTGGCCCTCCAGGACTGCATTTGGGGTAATCTGCTCTAGGTAGTGTGCATGTTTCTGGTGTCTGTGCTCTGTAGGGTAAAATAGAGGTGTTTGAGCCATGCTTATGTTCTCTGCAATACAGGTTCATCTTTACTATCATGATATAGTTGTGGGTAAAATATGGGGACTGGATTGGCATGAGCCCCAGCTGGGGCTTGAACCTGTGACCTTCGGTCTCCAAACACACTGCTTGTGTGCACTGCACCACCGTGTTGCCACAGAGACAGTGCATTCCCTGATGATACCATGACTGTTTGTCTGGCAGGGCCTGTCTGTTGCAGTGCTTTGCGCCCACCTACACAGGGCTAGGCCATGGTCTTCTCTGGGCAGCTGCCACTGCCCCCTCCACCTCCAGTACCCCTGTGCCACCCTGCTCACATGCCCCTCTGCTGGTGGTGCTGGTGGTACGCAGTCTGAGGCCATCCTTTATGCGGGTAGGTGGCTGCCTATGGTGGGGGTTCTGGGGTAGGGGTGCCTGCAAATTTGTCCGCACGTCCCCCAATCACCGCCTGCCAATGTTCTGTGCCCTTGGGGGTACCTGCAAGGTGCTATCCCCTGTGACACTGTGATAGACACTCTCGTGCCCATGTTGGGCCCTCATCAGTTGCTGTCTGGCTGCTGTTCAGTTTCAGCATTCTTAGGTGCCATCTAGGCATCTGCCTAGTCCGCACTGTGCCCCAGGTGCACCACAGCATGTGCCGCCTGCAGCCCTCTGTATCCCCTTTCCCTGCATCTGTCCAATTGCCCATTCCGACCTGCCCGCCCTGTTGTTGTGGAAATGTGCATGCCATAGGTAACCTGTCCAATGGAGAGGGAAACCCTGATCAGTGCTATTTCACTGTGGGATCATTCACCTTGTATGGGGACGGAGCATAGACCCTTCTAAAATTCATATTTATTTTTTGGGGCTTTTTTGGGTGTGTTTTTTGATGTTCCCCATTACTATCACTATTGCCCAGCTTGATTATCATTTTATTATATTTTGTTCGGGTCATTTTTAATGTTTATTTGCCCTTTTGTTCCGTGCACATGTATCACACTGCTCACGTTTTGTAGGTTTCCCCTGGTTTTGCTGTACATTGCTGACAGAAATGGTTTCTCTTCCCTTTAAATCGGCTCTACCGCGAGGTTTTCACTCGCGGTATTTTTTTCCTTGAATTTCAGCCCCGCTCCTGTGCGGGGAGCCTCTCCCCTCCCACTCTCCACCCATTGACCCCATCTCTCCGCCCCTGGGGAGCCTTCCTCCACCCTCCGGGATCCTTTCCACGCCTCTATCGCTCATTTGCGTGCCGTGCACATGAGCGGGCCCGTTAGTGCGGCGCGCACGTGTGCAGGGCACAAAAATGCATCATTAGCGTGCGCTAAGGTACCTTAGCGCACGCTATTGTGCGCCACGCACTTGTGCGCCGTTTAGTAAACATACCCCTATGAATGGCTGTGGGCAAAAGACACCTGCCCAAAAGGCAGACACCTTTGCTTCCTTCTGGTACAGTGGTTGGATGCCAAAGACAGAGCTCTGTCTTTGGGAGTGGTTTATATATGAACTTGGATTTTCCTTCCCAGTGGCGTCTCCTTCCAGCAGCAAATGACTGGCAGCAAGAAAAGTCTAAAATTTAACTTTCATTGTAGTAATCTAGTAGGGACACTGGGTGGTGCTGCTGTTCGCACAGTAACATCCAAGCAGTCTCTACACTAATATGCACTTATAACATAGTAACACCTTAAATTATGGCAGATAAAGACAAAACTGGCCCATTTCTTCAGTATGTCTAACAGTGATTTTCCACTGTGGGTAGAAATGCACACAAATTCCCATATGGAACCCAAAAGCAGTCCCCCTTTTGCTATGTCCCTCACTTAATCTATGAAACTATTGCCATTGTCTTTAGGTTGAAGCTGCTGCCCCAATCAGGTTATTCCCAGTAATATTTTTTAGATCTAATGGTTTTAAGGTAATAGTTGCTGCTCTTGACAGGTTACCCCCAATGCTTTCTTGTATAGATCCAATGGTTTTAGGGTTTTAACTATTGTTCTCTTCATTACCCTCCAATTCTTGCTCATAGATCAGATGTTTTAGGGTTGTAACTATTTCTCCATGCTGGTTACCCTAATGTTTCATTTCCATCCTCTTAAACTCTAGAAATCTCTCGCCTTTATTCCATGCTTTTTTTTTTTTATCGTTCTCTCCACCATGTCCTCTGTGTGGGAATTCCAGGCATCTACCATCCTTTTTGAAAAATACATTTTTCCTGAATCTGCCCCTCTTGGAGCTTCATATTGCAACCCTCAAGCTTTAGAACATTCCTTCATGGGAAAATATTTGCTTCTTGAGAATTAGCAATCCTTTTTGGTGTTGTGGAAGGTAATTTTATAAAGTTATGTCTGGTTAAAAGGCATTTTCATATGGATACTTTATGCCTATCATATAAAGCCAAATGTGCATCTACTTGACTTTATAAAATATTAGCGTAAATCACAGAGAATGCACCTCAAGTTAAGGAATGACGATTTTTCCCCAGCCCCAGAGTTGGTGTAAATTATCTTGCCTACTGTTTGCAGTTATACATCTAAATTATAGTATTTTATAATCATCGCAGGTTCTTGTATACTCTGACCAAATTCAGCCCATGAGCATGCTCACAGCGAGTGTAAGTGAATGCAAACAATGTGCACACTCTTATGCTGGTTAGTATTTTATAAGAGGTCAATTACTCATGTGAGTAGCCACTTATGCACATAAATAACTGAAATACTGATAGAATTCCACTAATCACTGTTTTCTCCTTAGAGACTAAGAAACTATGACAGAAAGGTACTGAACATAAGAACATAAGATATGCAATTCTGGGTCATACCAAGAGTCCATCAAGCCCAGCATCCTCTTTTCAACAGTAGTCAGTCTAGGTCACAAGTACCTGTCAGGTTCCCAAAAGGTATAGAGATCCATGCTGCTTATCCCAGAAACTGCCCCAGTTGTTTTGGGTACCATGAATCTGATTAAAGATCATTTTCAAGTGCCTTTTTAAAAAAAGTTTTATTATATATTTATAAATTTTGAACAATAAATCAAGCACAGCTTGTACAGAAAAAATAAAACTTGCAGCAATATGCAAAGAGAACACATTCAAAAGGAAAAAACAATAAAGCAAGCATTATTATTAGCCCACCAAGTTGGGGGAATCAACTCACAAAGATAACAGGGACAAACACTCCCCATAAAGTTTATCTTAGTAAACAATAAAGGAAAATAAAATGAAGGTGGTGTTCGAAGATCCACTAAGTACATGGATGGGTAAACACATCCTACTCAGGAAGGAGAAGATATAGGTACATGAGCACTAATAAAGGAGGAAAGGTCCTCAGGCCGAAAAAAAGACACATTTCTGTGCTTTATACGTAACCGGGTAGCCGGACCCGGCGCCCCCTCTCTCTTTATCCCCACCCCTTACCCCAACCCCCCCCTTCATTCCCAATAACGGCACTGACATCAACTCTTGGTGACAACTGGTCGCAGCTTTATTTCAAACAACTCATTAACATTAAACAGGTACATTGAACCAATCAACCCCCGCGGATTGGTGAACCGCCCGCCATGCAACTAGCAAGGCGGCCACGCCTCCGCTCCAGCCGTGGTCCCCACCAACGGCCAATTTCCGCCAACCCCTATACGACTTTGCCATGTTACTAGCAAAAGTCTTCCAGGGGTTGGCCGGGTCGAGGGCACCCCGCCCCCTCCCCCAAGTCGCCTAAGGCTCCGGAACCCGGACCTCCGGGATCCCGCCCGCACGAAACCCCGGCCCCCTCCCCCTCCCCCAGCTGCGACACCCCGACTAAGTACTCCCACCTTGCATAATGGGTGGGCGGGTGGGCTGCCAGTTGGGCGCCCGCTCGCATGTGCTCCGGGCCGGCCGCAAGCTCCGGAGCACATGGCATCCCTCGCTCCTGATTGGCTCCGCTCAGGTCTTAAGGAGCGGAGCCAATCATTTTAAATGACGCGCGCAGCGTATCGACGCTGACGCGCGTGCCGGCCTCCACGTGGACGAGCAGGGTCCCGCGCCGGGCCGCGCACCCGGTTACGGGCGGGCCCCGGGACCCTGCCCGCGCCCTGGTACTTATCAAACATTTACATAGAAATCTTAACATAAATGAGGCCCCTATTCGAACCACATCAGGTCTCAATAATAAAAAAAGACCAATGCCGTTTCTGAGTTTCCCTGGCAACATCTGGGAAGAGTAAAACTTTCTTCCCATAAAACAGATTAGCTCTCTTTTTATAAAACAGCTTTAACAACCATTCTCTATCTGAAGAAAGAGCTAGTGTAACAAGCAATGTAGAAACTGCCATGTCCTCCTCCTTGGGAGTGTGAAGTAAGTCAGAGACATTAAGAGAGTACAACTCTAAAAGTCCGCTGGATATTTTCTCCTCCTTTTTCTCAGACGGAAGGTAATACACTTTCGAAAATGACGGCATCAAATCAGCGGGTACCGATAGTACCTCCTGAAGGTATTTCTTGAAAAGATCCAACGGGGTAACGCCAATAATTATGGGAAAGTTCAGTAACCGAATATTTGACGAATGAGCCACATTCTCTAAAGACACTATCTTTGCTCTAAGAGCAGTATTGTCCTTAACCAAGGAAGCTGTTAAGTCAGAAACTTGTTCAAGCTTCTGATCCGAAACCGATAACTTAACTTTAATTTCCAAAACATCCATCTTAACTGTTTGGATAGATTCCTCAAGGGAAGAAATTCTGGTAGACGATAGAGTCAACTGTTGACCCACAACTGTGGATAATTGAGATATTGCGTCCCAAATGCTGTCTAGGGTCACAGAAGCAGGGCGGATGGGTTCCAAGAAAAAAGCAGATGAATCAAACTTAGGATGGTCCGAATTACCTTTCACCTCCACAGGACTGTCCACTGCCTGAGTAGCATCCCTGCTGTTTGAAATCAATGGTTTCATAGGAAAAACAGCCTGGAAATCACCTGGCTGGCCACCGGCGGTCTCTGACAACGAGTCACGCTCCAACGCTGCAGGTACCGCCACTTTGGGTGAAACTGCAGCGTCACTCGTCGAGAGGCAAGCCGTGAAACCTGGAAGAGCAGGAGGAACATGCCCATTCGGGGAGAGAGAGATATCCAGGGCAGAGAACACCGAACCTTCCTCCGCCGGCATCTCCAAGCCCTCTCGAATCCCCTGAATCTGATCCTTCGATAACCAAACATACCAGTCCATAGGCCCCTCACCAGTAGGCAACGGCTCCGCGGAAGAAACCTTAAGCTTGACTTTCTGCTTAGGCATTCTAGGCTAGAACTTCACCGCCGCCATCTTAAAAATCAAGCCACTCCCCCCCAATTGCAGATACCTTAAAAACATGTTCAAGTGCATTTTGATATATTGCTTGTGATGTTACTCAAGAAGGAGGCTTTCTCTGAAGTGATGCAAGTGTTGACATGAGCACTGGCAGCTAATCTGAGAAGAGAGATTGAGATCATCTCCAACAAATCCAGCCTGGGGTGAGTGCCCTGTCATAGCATGTGCAAAACTAACTTATTTGGAAACATTATCCAGAAAGAACTCTTTACTACCAGTCTATTCCCTACTGTCATTAGATCAGTTTTTATATGGTCCCAACCTGCTCCATTTATTCAGCCTCTTTTGCAAAAAATTATCAAAAGTCTTGTTGAATTCCAAGTAAACAACATCTACCAAATCTCCTTGATATAGTTCTCTAATCACTCAATTGAAAAAAAAATTAGATTCATTTGACACAATCTGACTCTGGTATAGCCATGCTGCCTCAGACCCTGCAACTCACTGGGTTGTAAGTAGTTCACTATCCTTTTCTTCAGTACAGTTTCCATTAATTTTTCCATCACTGAGGCAAGACTAAATGGCCTATAGTTTCCAACCTTCTCTTTGTTACTACTTTTATGGAGATGGACTATATCTGTACTTCTCATGTCCCGAGCAGCTACTCCAGCTATCTCTTGAGCGAGTCCTTCACTGGACCTTCCACAATGTCTCTGAGCTCAGGATCACAGGATGCATTTATTAAGTCCTATGGCTTTGTATGTTTTCTGTTTTGCCTTAGTGTATCTGCGAAAGGCAGTATACCAAATCAAATAAACATTCTTCCATAAATGGTGTGATACTCACCAGAAATCACTGGTACCAGTCTAAAGCCTTCTGTAAAAGCTGAACAGATATACAGTATTTGTTTAGGATTTCTGCTTTTTCCTTGTCACCTTTTCCATTTTACCACTCCACCTCTGGTTTTCCTTTTTTTCTCTAACATACTAAAATACATTTTGTTGCTTAAATTCTTTAGTTGTCTTTTCTTCTGTTCTTGATGTTGACCTCCAAGTTCTTTTGTCATCTATTTTAGTTTTTCCAGGTTGTTCTTTTATGTGATGTTCCTTGTGAGATCTTTTGAAAGCTAAACTTTCTTCTATTTTTTATTTTTGCCACTTCTTAGGAGAACCATATCTGCTTCCTTTTCCTCTTAGTTGTATATACTTTTCTAAGATAACAATTTATCTCATTTATATATAGTGAGTCCCCTCTCTTTGGGATCTGAATGACACCTCACACAAACTCACAGCTTTGAATTCACTGAACACAGCAGTTTCCCCTTAAAATACCAAAGCTTCTCAAACATATTACAGTGCTTTGCTAGACATCCTCTCCCCCAGAATGTTAACTGATCTTAAGCCCAATAAGCAAAATTTCTATGGTTGCAAGTCCTCTCGCTAGGATTTAGCTCCAGATACCCCTCTGCTTTCTTCTTTAGCCTTTGGACTAGACTAGTTCCCAAAGTACAGACATTCAGGAATCCATTTGCTCCCTCTGGAGCTTATCAAAAAAAAGACCAAATGTAAAACATGTCTTCCTCTTCTCTTTTTCATTTGCCCCAACAGTTTGGTGTTTCAAGGCCCAATCCTCCACAAGATCTGAAGCTCTAGCTGCCAAACCCTCAACCTGCTATTTGGAGGTAGAAAAGAGGCAAAAAAATGCAATGTTCCCTCCAAAACATTACTATTTATCAGCTCTGTGACTTCATAACTCCTCTCTTGACAACTTCCAGCAGGGACAATCAACTAGAAAATCTACTTCCACTCTATTATATCACAAAGGTAAAGGCTGCATCAAGATCACTGCCTCCTAGCCAGTATCACAGACTAGAGCACTTTGAAGCTCAGCCCGGCCCTGCCCCCCCCCTCCCCCAACTCCCTGTTCAGTGATTGGACCACATATAGCTCCTTTTAGTTTTGCTCACTGTCCTTTTATGCCACCTATCTCCTCCTCCCATCCTGCCAGTGCTTCCTTAAGATACTGGCCCATATTCTCAAAGTTATAGTTTTGAAATTCAGATCTTTGAATTTTGTGTGCATCCTCCTTTTTTGTGTAATTTTTCTTTATTGAAGAATTTTTAACATTGAAAAACAATAAAATAAACCAAGGCTATATCAAAATGGAGTTACAATCAAAATACATTAAAAAATACAATAAAACAAATGTTGTTAAGTGCTGTCGAGTTGGTGTCGACTCCTGGCAACCCTCTGGATAGTTGACCTAAACTTTGTTCAGTCTTCAGCCAAGCGGCTCATTGTTGATAGAGTGGTATCCATAACTGCTGTTATTGTATCGATCAATCTCATTGCCAGCCTTCCTCTTTTATGAGGACCCTAAAGTTACTACTTGGGTTGGAAACTGGTTGAGTGGGAGGTGACAAAGGGTACAGGAAATATAGCTCACTCTGAGGAGAAGGAGGTTACCAGTGGTGTGCCCCAGGGATCTGTCCTTGGTCCGATTCTTTTTAACATCTTAGTTAGTGATATAGCGGAAGGGCTGTCTGGTAAGGTTTGCCTCTTTGCGGATGATACCAAAATCTGCAATAGACACCCAGGAAGGTGTAGATAACATGAGGAGGGATCTAGCTAAGCTTGAAGAATGGTCTAGAATTTGGCAGCTGAGATTTAATGCTAAAAAATGCAAAATCATGCATTTGAGCTGCAGCAATCCAAGGGAGCAATATAGTATAGGGGGTGAAGTACTTTTGTCCACTAAAGAAGAGCGGGACCTAGGTGTGATTGTGTCTGATGATCTTAAAGTAGCTAAACAGAGAGAAAAGGCAATGGCAAAAGCTAGAAGGATGCTTGGGTGCATACGGAGAGGAATGGCCAGCAGAAGAAAGGCGGTGATAGTGCTTCTATAAGTCTTTGGTGCGAACTCATTTAGAGTATTGTGTGCAATTCTGGAGACCACATCTTCAAAAGGATATAAACAAACTGGAGTCCATACAGAGGATGGCTACTAAAATGGTTAGTGGTCTTCATTATAAAGCATATGAGGAAAGACTTAAGGTTAGGTTAGGTTAGGTTTATTTGGCTTGATATACCGTCATTCGTTACAGCAGGGCGGTTTACATACATAAATCAATGGGGCACAGGACCCCAGAGCATGAAAGGAACTACATATTTGGGACAGGAAAGAGAAGAAAGGAAGAGCAAGAATCAAGACGAAAGCGAGTGGATGACAAGACAAACATGTACATTGATAAACCAGGTCAATTTGATGCAGCCGGCAGGTTGTATGCGGTGGTGAAAAGGTGTGTCTTAAGTAGGGACCTATATGTGATGTAATTTTCTTCTAAACGGAGTGTGGTGGGCAAAGAGTTCCAGAGAGCTGGACCATAGAAAAAGACAATTTTTTCTGCAATCTTGGAGATTTAAGACAAATGTGAAACAGGATGGTAACCTCCAGGGCTAAGAGTGTTAAGGATTTATTTCTTGAGCAGAGGCTGAACTAAAGGTACTTTGCATTATTTAGGCACTGCAACTCTAACCTTTCCCAAGCCAATCACTGACCATGGAAGGCAATTCAGGGTAGGATTTCCAAGGTACTGCAAATATTTTAAAACACCAACAAACCTTATGCATCAACTGAAAGGCAGAGACATGTGGTTTCACTTTTGGGTGAAGGATTGCTCTTATATCACTCAAATAAATGTTTTCAAAGGGAGCTGAAAACTCATAGGTCATCATCAATAGGAGAATCCATCATCAGTTTATTACAGCAAGAAATCTGTTATAACAATTAACACAGATTTTTAATACAGTCTTATTATGATTTCCTAGTATTTGTACTGAAACTTCTCTGAAAGTACTGTGAGGACAAGCATTTTACAAGAGGCAAAAAACACCAATTTTCACTTTTGAGTTGGCTCCAATCTTGAAAGTACTTAGAAGGGGGACTGCCAGTATCAGTGAGGTGGAAATGATTGACAGTTAGTTGCACTTCTGTACAGTAATTGAGTTTTACTGCCTTTCAAAAATGTTTGTCTAGAAAAATAGGCTACAGACAAAGATTATTGTTTTAGAAAACAAGGGGTGAATTCTTAGCCGACTAGCGATTGCATAAGGACATATGAATATATTTTTTAAGATTTTAACCAAAATACAAACATGATGTATATAAGAAAAGCATAACTTGCTACCACTGGAAATTAGGAAAATATGCAAAAAAAAAAAAAAAAAATAGCTAGCCCCGATCATGGGAGAGAAGCAGAAGAGAACAAATATATTAATAACTAAAACTACCCCAGTCAAAAACAGCCTTATTAACCCACTGATTTGTCCCAATGAAAATTTTACAAATGGGAAACATCTGTGAAAACAAACTTATCTCCTGCATAGGTAACCGCATATTTAGAGGGGAAATGGAGATAGAACGTGACTCCGATAGCCAAGACTTTAGACTGCAACTGCAAGAAAGCCTTCCTACGCATTTGCGTAATCCTGGCAACATCAGGAAAAATGTTTATCAGCTGGCCACAAAAGGGAAGAGACTTTTTAGAAAAGTATAATATCAAGACAGAAATCTTATCAGCCTCCAATCCAAAAGTGTCCAGGTCTCAAGAAAAGTGGTCAAATCAAGCCTATCCAGAGAGGTGATGGAATCCAACCCCTCTCCTTCGGTCACTTCTACCCGAGTCCCCTTCAAAATATAAAATAACTTAGAAATAACTAGTGCATCAACATTACTTAGCAACAAAATGTCTTTCAAATACTTTTTTAGCAGCTTGAGGGGGGACAGAAGCCGCATCACAGGAAAATTCAGGAATCGCAAATTCCTTGCCCTTAATTGATTCTCCATTACCTCTAGTTTGGTATGAATAACCAAATTATCCTTAACTACTGCCCTCACTAGAGACTGCAATGAGAACTGAGATCCCTCAAGTTTTATTACACGAGACTCTAAAGAGGAAATTAAAGAGTTCTGCTGTTTAAATTTGTCCACAGGCTCCTTATAAAACTTGCACAATTGACCCATAGTCCCAGTAAATATTGATTCCACTCTCAATACCTTACCCCAAACATCCCTCAAGCAAACCTCAGTGGAGGGGTCCAATAGCACAACCAAACTTGAAGATGGTGACGCAAGAGAAATTGTCTTGTGGTACCAAACACCAACTGGGAGGCTCAAGAGGGAGGGGGGATCACGGAGAGTGTTCGCTTGCAGACGGAGAAGAAGTGGCTCTCTGAGAACCAGTACTAGCATCCGGAGCAGACAAGCCTATCATAGAAGAAGGTTGAGGTGGAGGTATAGAGCAAACGGAGCTCAAGGAGGTTTCAGTATCCAAATTATTACTCATGTTTGTAGAAAGAGGCAAAGCAACAGGCTGCACATGGAGGTCCACAGGCCCCTTGACTGGCAGTGCTCCTCCAGCACCTCCCGGTGCCTTGTTCTTCACCTTCCACTTACCCATAACAATTTAGAGCTCCTTCTGGTGCTCCTTTGTGCTCTGAAGGGGCTCCAAAGGGGCAGAATGTGCCACATCCCACGGGAAAACCAAGTTTTTACCTCTGAGGCTGATCACAGGAGGGAGGAGCAGTCTTACAGCTGGTCTCCACAGGGATGCAATTGCTAGAGATGGTAAAGCAGCAAAAGCACAAGTCTCTCTCCAAACAACTCTCCAAATACACAAACCCTTAAGCAATCGACATAATATTGGTCCCATGATTTTTCAGAGCTCTTAGAGGCACATGCAAACAAACGTGTGAAACGCCTATTTTAGGGTGGGCTTGCAAGAAATTTGATAGGCACATTAAAAAGCCACTTAATGGGTGATGCAAAAAGATTTAGCATGCTCACAGTAAAAATGTCAGAAAGAGGAATTTTACATAAATGATCCTTTTCTTTCCTTCAATCCTCCTAGACCATTGCCCTTGCCAGTAGATGGGGGCAGACTTGATCAGCTTTCAGTGATATCATCCTTAGAGATATCTGGTGATGCAGTACAGAGAGAAGCCAGTATGATGCTTCCCAAGCAATAAGCAAGACTAAAAATCTCAGAAAAAGCTCAGAAACGAATTATGTTAGTAATCAAAAACCCACAATTGGAACAATTAACTTGAACAAGTATTTTTTCTCTTAAGAACATAAAAACATAAGATATGCCATACTGGGTCAGACCAAGGTCCATCAAGCCCAATATACTGCTTCCAACAGTGGCCAATCTAAATCACAAGTATCTAGCAGTTTCCCAAAAAAAGACACAGGCTCCACAATGCTTGTATTGCGACAAGCAGTGGATTTCCCGGGTCCCCTTTAATAATAGTTTATGGACCTTTTCTCTAGGAACTTGTCTAAACCTTTTTTAAATCCAGCTACACTAACAGCTTTTACTACATCCTTTGGTAACGAATTCCAGAGTTTGATTACGTGTTGAGTGAAAAAATATTTTCTCTTATTAGTCTTATATGGGTTACACTAGCATCATTGGATGTCCTCTAGTCTTTCTACATTTTGATGGTATAAACAATCAATTTACTTTTACCAATTCCACTCCATTCATTAATTTATAGACCTCTATCATATCTCCCCTCAGATGTCTCTTTTCCAAGTTGGAGAGCCCTAACCTTTTTAGCCTCTCCTCAAAGGGGTATCCTTCCATTCCCTTTACCATTTTAGTGGCTCTTCTCTGTACTTTTTCTAATTCTGCTATATCCTTTTTAAGATATGGTAACCAGAATTGCACACAATATTTGAGGTGTGATTGCACCATGGAACAATACAGAGGCATTATAATATCCTTTTGTCCACATTAAAATTTCATCTGCCATTTGAATGTCCAGTCTTCCAGTTCATCAGGTCCTCTGCAATTGTTCACAATCCTCTTGGGTTTTAACAACTTTAAATAAATTTTTGTTATCCGAAATTTGATTACTTCACTCATTATTCCCATTTCCAGGTCATTTATGAATATGTTAAAAAACAGCATATCCAGCTCAGATCCCTGGGGTACTCCAATATTCACCTTTCTCCTTTGGGAAAATTGACTTTTTATCCCTCTCTGCTTTCTATCTTTTAACCAATTTCTGATCCACAATAGTACACTGCCTCCTATCCCATGATTTTTTAATTTTGCCAAGAGTCTCTCATGAGGGACGTTGTCAAAGGCTTTCTGAAAATTCAGATACACTACATCGACTGACCCATCTTTGTCTACCTGTTTATTTGCACCTCCAAAAAAATATAGCAGATTAGTAAGACAAGATCTTCCCTGGCTAAAGCCAAGTTGGCTGTTCCCCATTAAACCATGACTATCTACATGTTCAGAAATTTTGTTCTTAATAATAGTTTCTATCATTTTTCCTGGTACTGATGTCAGGCTCACTGGTCTGAAGTTTCCAGATCACTCCTGAAATCCTTTTTAAAAATTGGTGTTATATTGGCCATCTTCCAATCTTCAGGTATTACTGATGATTTTAATAATAGTTCAAAGATTAGTAATAGTAGGTCTGCAATTTCATATTTCAGTTCTTTCAACACTCTTAGATGTATAACATCCAGTCCAGGTGATTTGCTACTCTTCAGTTTATCAAATAGTTGTAATACATCTTCCCGGTTTATCAATATTTCTTTCAAGTCTTCTGCTGCATCAGCTTTAAATACCATTTCAAGCATGGGTAACTTCCCTACATCTTCTTCAGTAAAGACTGAAGCAAAGAATTCATTCAGTTTCTCCGCTATGGCCTTGTCCCCTATTAGTGCCCCTTTTATCCCTCTATCATCCAGTGGTCCAACTGACTCACAGGTTTTTTGCTACAAATGTACTTGAAAATGTTTTTATTATGCATTTTTGCTTCCACAGCAAGCTTTTTTTCAAATTCTCTCTATGCCTTGCATCTAACTTGCCAGTGCTTATGTTGTTAACACCAGGGGAAGAAGAAGAACAGCAACCCTCCACAGAAATCACAGAAGTCACCAGAACAGCACAGGAAGGACATGGCCACACCACTTAAAAACAAAGAAACCTTTTATTTCGTAAAACCTTCAAAGGCAGAGACCCGACTTGGTATGCCTTCAGCATCTATTGAGAAATTAGTCAGTAGATGTGAAAGGCATACCTGAAAAACACGTATTGAGCTTTCAGCTACTGTTTTTTATTTGTTACAATGTCCTTGACTGCCATTGGATTATATATGCAATTGACTCTTAAGTGGTTGACAGTCGAAACGTGATCAAGTCGGGTCTGTACCTTTGAAGGTTTTACGAAATAAAATGTTTCTTCGTTTTTAAGTGGTATGACCATGTCCTTCCTGTGCTGTTCTAGTGCTTATGTTGTTTCCAGTTTTTGTCATTTGGCTCCTTTTTTCATTTCCTGCAAGATGCTTTTTTGGCAACAACAGCCTCTCTGACCTCACCTTTAAACCATGCTGGCAGTTTTTTGGAGTTCCTTCCATTTTTCTTAAAGCGTGGAATACAGCTGTTCTGGACTTCCAAGATAGTATTTTTAAACACCACCCATGCTTGATATAATTCTTTAATCTTTGCAGCTGTTCCTTTTAGTTTTTTCTTAACTGTTTTCCTAATTTTATCATAGTCTCCCTTTTGAAAGTTAAAAGGTAGTACTGTGGATTTCCTTTCCATCCTTCCTCCATTTATTAAATCAGATGTGATCATGCTATGATCACTATTGCCAACTGGTCCCAACACCCTTATCTCTTGCACCAGATCTCGTGTTTCACTAAGGACTAGATCCAAGATGGCTTCCCCTATTTTTGGTTCATGAAACAGCTGCTCCAAGAAGCAGTCATTTATTTCATCTAGAAACATTATCTCCCTAGCATGTCCTGCCATTACACTGACCAAGTCAATACCGGATAATTGAAATCACCAATTATTATTACTGTGCTGTAAATATTGTTAGCGTCCCTGTTTTCTTTGAGCATTTTGTCATCCTTTTGTTCATTCTAGCCAGGCAGTTGATAGTACACCCCACTGCCATTGCCTTCCCCTTTTTACATGGTATTTCAATCCATAGAGATTCTACAGTATATTTTGTTTCCTGCAAAACTTTAATCCTGTGTGACTCAATGCCCTCTCTAACAGAGCGCATCCCCTCCACTAATTTGATCTACTCTATAATTGTGATATAATTTGTACCCAGGTATCACAGTGTCCCACTGTTTGTCCTCCTTCCACCATGTCTCTGAGATACCAATCATATCTAACTTCTCATTTAGTGCTATATATTCTAACTCTCTCATCTTATTTTTTAGATTTCTAGCATTTGCATACAAGCATTTTAGAGGCTGTATTCGTATTAATCTGGTTGCCGGTAGGCAGGGGTGATTTGGAATCTTTAAGTTCTGTCTGTTCTGTACTTAAGGGTATTTGGGTTGTTGTTGTTGTTAAGTGCCGTCGAGTCTGAGTTGACTCATGGCGACCCTCTGGATAGCTATCCTAAATTGTGTTCGGTCTTCAGTCAGGCGGCTCATTGTTGACAGACTGGTACCCGTAGCTGCTGTTATTGTATCGATCCATCTCATTGCTGGCCTGCCTCTTTTGCGTTGACCTTCTATCTTGCCAAGCATGATGTCTTTCTCTAATGATCTCTCTCTTCGCATGATGTGTCCAAAGTATGAAAGTCGAAGTCTTGTCATCTGAGCTTCTAAAGAAAGCTTAGGTTTGATCTCCTCTAGTACCGACTGGTTTGTTCTTCGGGCAGTCCATGGTATACACAGTATTCGCTGCCAGCACCATAATTCAAAGGCATCAATTTTCTTCCTGTCTATGGGTTATTTTTGTCTTTATTGGAACCTCTCTGTTTATATGCCTTAACTTCAATCTTTTGCTAATATCCTTCAAGGATACATCTTTCCAAACCATGCGCTCTTGGACAACTGTCGGCGTTCCATATTATCTAGTTTAAAAGCTGCTCTATCTCCTTTTTAAAGATTAATGCCAGCAGCCTAGTTCCATCTTGGTTAAGGTGGAGCTCATCCCTTTGGAAAAGCCGCTTCTTTCCCCAGAATGTTGCCCAGTTCCTAACAAATACAAACCCCTCATCCTTGCACCATGGTCTCATCCACACATTGAGACTCTGGAGCTCTGCCTGCCTTATAAGTCCTGCGCATGGAACAGTAAGCATTTCAGAGAATGCTACTCTGGAAGTTCTAGATTTAAATTTCTTATCTAAAAGCCTAAATTTGGCCTCCAGAACCTCCCTACTACACTTTCTTATGTCATTGGTACCAACATGTACCAAGGCAGCAGACTCCTCCCCAGCACTATCTAAGACCTTGTCTAGGTAGCTCATGAGGTCCTCTACCTTCGCACCAGGCAGGCATGCTACAAGGCAATCCTCATATCCACCAGTCACCCAGCTATCTACATGCCTAATGATCAAATCATCAACTATAACGGCTGTCCTAACAGTTCCCTCATGGGCACATGGCCTTGGAGAAACTTTCTCGGTTTGAGAGGGTTTTGCTTCACCTGGAGGACAGATCCTAGTTACAGGATCACTTCCTGCCATGCCAGGGTGATGGTCTTCTATCACGTGACCTTTCTCCTCCATGGCAACAGGGATGCTGCCAGACTGGAGGTGGGACTTCGGTACCACATCCCTGTAAGTCTCATCTATGTACCTCTCCATCTTTCTTATGTCCTCCAAGTCTGCTACTCTAGCCTCCAGAGATCGGACTCATTCCCTGAGAGCAAATATTTCCTTGCACCTAGTGCCTCACCAACTGGGAGAAAATCATACATGTGACACTCAATGCAAAAGACTGGAAAGCCCCCATCTTGCTGCTGGACTGCTGTCTGCATCTCAATTTTAAGGTTGTGTTTATGTATTTAAGTTGTTTACTTATGTAGATTTGCTGGAGATACTTATACTAATAAAACTATATCTAATATGTTTATTAGACTTTTTTCAACTCAAGATTAATTAATCTCAGGTCCTTAATGTATGCTCGATGATGATAAACAGCTGCACTTTAAGAGGTTTAAGAGCCTATAAAGCTATGATTATCACAGGGGTGGGTGGGAGTGGGGAGGTAGGGAGGGAAGGAGGGAATGAAGACCTATTAATGGTTGACTTGCTTCTAAGGTAAAAGCTTACCAATTTCCTGAGTGACTCATGTAGCCCTTGGTTTGATAGATGGGGCCTTTTAAATTGCCCCTTTGATCTGTCACTTACCTTTAACACCTATTTAAGACAACTTCACAGATCTTTTGCCTTCTCACTGGAAGGCCTCTTGTAGAGGTCACTAGAAACAGGTTTATTTCTTTCTACTCAGGACTATTCTACCTGTATGCTAAGCTGTGTTCTGATTTGATTTAGAAAAAAAGCTCTCTAGAAACAACTTTTTTCAGTAACTATTTACTTTATTTAACTTTCTATGTTTAAGCTATACTCTGATTTGATTGAAATGAAAAGCTCTTTAGAAACAAATTTCAGAGTCTATTTACTCTTAATTTACTTTCTATGGTCAGTTATACCCTGCTTCGACTTAAATACAAAGCTCTCTGGTGGTACTGAGACCCGACTGACTCAGCAAAAACACTGAATTCTAAAATACACAGATCTATCAGTTTTAACCCAAGAATTCCCCTTTTCCCAAGATTTAGAGTTTATTTCAGAAGACTAATACTCATATGTAGATCTCTTTCCTTGTAGCAGTCCCTGAATTCTGTGCCAAAACATAATATTGACTGATAGATAAATGGCTCAATAGTATCCCTATAAAAGTGGACTCTATTAGAGGAAGGGCATGGGAAGGCCATAAAATCTTTCCAGATAGCCACAATATTCATTGTTTATGTGGATAAATTTATCCATTTAGTGTAGGCCTCCAAAATTAGGGTTATCAGATGGTTCCAGGTCATCAGGGGCAGGTTGAGATAGTCCTGGTTTTACTTCCATTGTATTCACACATACCTTTCTAGTTCTTTTAATGGAAGTAAAACCAGGACTGTCTCAGCCTGTTCTTGATCACTTGGAGCCATCTAGTAACTCTGCATAAGTAGCAGGCCTAAATTAAAGAAATATGGGGTCATTCTGTCCTGAAAATTATGGGGATGGACATCCCATCAAGATATCCGTCCCCGCTGTTTGTCCACCTGCTGGCCCCATCAATACCCTCCCCGTATGTACAGCAGGTTTGTACAGGGAGGCTTAGATGGGGGCGAGAAGGGGTGTTCCAGAGGCAGAGCTAGGGCGGGGCATGGGAGGGCCATAACCCCAGACATACAGGGCTGATTCAGATGTCGGCCATCTACATCTGGGGTTTCGAATCTAGATGGGACACTTATTCCACCTTGAAGGTGGAATAAGTCCCCCCGGACAAAGAGGGATCGCAGCACGGAACCTGGGGACACAGGTGAGGGGATGCAGGGGGTTCCCCGCAGCCCGACCCAGGCCTTGGAAGGCTGGATTTGGGGTCAGGCTATGGGGATCAGGCATCCGGGTTCAGCAGGCCAGGATCGCCACTCTTGAATGGAGCTGCAGTGCCATGGTGAAGGGATGCTATGGCACCATTGCTCCATTCACGGGACCAGGTGAGTTGACTGGGTAGTTGCTGAGATATATGGCCAGACAAAATCAGGAGACTAGAAAAACAACCAAAGTATCTGTAAATCGAAACAGAACAATAAGAATAGATACCCAGACTGGCAAAGTTTTCAGGTTTGAAAAAACCCTTCCTTTATTGCCCCTACGCGTTTTGGCCTATGGCCTTCCTCAGGGGGATATCTTGGGGGTACAAACCTAAAAAAAACCCAACATTGATAATTAAAATCAATCACATAAATAATTAATAAACAATATAAAATTGATTAAAACCAATAAACAGTACATTGCTTAAAATCAAAAGGAAAATAAAGAAGAACATAACAGCTGGAAAAACCAAACTGCTAACATACATAATCACCCAATGGTGATCACAAAGATCAAATCCAAATATATGTAAAGTGCTCTGAACTTATATACATTAACAACCAGATAGTAAATGAGATGAGGAAGACATGACTAAAACCATAAATATGTTAAAGAACAGACAGCAAATGAGATGAGGAGGACATAGCTAAAACCATAAATATGTCTACCGATACTTTCTCTGTACAGGACTTCTGTTAAAAGGAGAACAGTTATCACTATAAAAGAATAAAAAGCCAATAAATGATGCACAATAGGTAAAATGATAAAATCAATCCTCAAAAATAAATAAACAATATGAATCCTATATAAAATCATTAATAAATAATCTGATATAAAAAATAATACATACTCAAAGAATATAATAATAATAAATCCATTATAATTGATATACTTAAAAATACAAATATAATATAGATGTCTTTATATTAGTGCCCTAATTCTACAAACGTTGATAACTGCAACATGATATATAGAACAGCTTTAAAAATGAAGAAGACCACGATAAAGGAGGAGCACTGCAATAACCAACAGGGAAATCTCTTATTTATTAGGCAATAAAAACAATGTTTAATAAATAATGTTATGCCAACTATTGAATCTCCAAGATAACTTGCCCAAATGAGACAATAAAAATGATAATGAATTATCATAATGTGCTGAAAAAACGTTTTTCTTGTTATTCTTTAATGCACTATAGTGATGTCATACATTATAGTGGTGAAAGAGTATAAAATGTATATAGCATGAGAAGACTATTATTTCCAAATATCAATGCCTTAAAAATAAAAATGAAAATACCGGCCACGTTGGCGTATTAGCTAAGATAAAAATAAGTTGAATCTCCAAAATAACTTACCCAAATAAAACTTGTAAATGAGTAAAGGATGATAATAAATTATCATTATGTGCTAAAAAAAACTTTGTTGTTGTTCTTTACTGCACTATAGTGATGCTATACACTATAGTAGTGAAAAGAGCATAAGATATATGATATAGAAAAAAAAAAGTCCAAATATCAAAACATTAAAATTAAAAATGAAAGGACCGGCCACGTCGACATATACTCGCTGGACCGAATAAGTAAACTTAATAACAAATTGTCATGTTGTACAGACAAATATTTATTATTCTCTACTGCCCTGCAAACTGCCATAATACCAGAATGATAAAATGAGCAGGGGCGGCCCAAGGGGGATGCGGGGCCATGTGCGGAGACTCGGTGCGGGGCCTCATTTGCATAAGGGGCCTCATTTGCATAAATATTTGCATAATGTTACCATACACGAACTTTTAGTAAACATGCCTCTTAATGAGTGTATGAATAAAGAAAGACTAAAAGACTTCTACATTACTATAATCCAGGAACTACTACAAACACTGCCCATTTATAACCCATAGCAAACCCGCCGTATCCTAACAGCACTACCAGGACTCATAAAGCACCATACCCTAACTATCAAAAGGAAACGCTGCAAATATTAAACCAATACATTTCAGAGAACAACAATACATGACCTACTGGGGAAAGAGAACAAGTGGCAATGTCAAATAGGAATTACATAAACAGAATACCTCAGCTCAGTTACACATGCAGAACATAGACCATCACCAAACAAGGAATCACAATTTAGAAACAGGAAGACAATAATTAAACTGGGAATCCCAAAAGCCAAACTTTGAATGTACAACACTGTAGAAATAAAACTATACATTAATTTGCTCTTGTACTAAACAAAGCGCAGACGTTAATGATGCACATTTCCCAGAGCTGACATATTCCAATTAATAAATTCAAAATAAAGAGATATTTTTCTACCTTTTGTGCATTTTTTTTCAGCTGCAATTGCTCCAGCCACTTTCTTCTGGTTTCTTCGTGTCTTCCGCTAACTCTTCATCGTCTGCTGTCCATTTGTCTTTTCTTCTCTCTTCTAGTTTTTTTCCATTCTCTCTCTACATCTGCTTTAACATACTAATCTTTCTCCTTTTGCTCTTTCCTCATTCCTATTTCATCCACTCAAATTTTACCCCTCCATCCTCAATCCCCACTTACTCTCCCAATATCCGGACAATTGTAGATTTGTCTTCCCTCCCACACAAAATATTTTTTCCCTCTCCATTTCACTCTCCCAGCTCCATCCCATTCTAATCCTCCCCCAACATCAGCTCCATTCTAGTTCCAGTCCCACCCAGCATCCGCTCCCTTCTAGTCCCCGCATCAGCCCATTTCCAGTCCTAGCCCCCCATAAGCCCATTTCCAGTCCTAGCTCCCCCATCTATTTTCAGGCTCATGTTACAGCCTTGTTCTTTGAAGGCATTGAGCATCCTGGCAACAATATCCTTATAGTTCTCATCCCGCCTGTTCCCCAAGAATTTGAGAACAACATCCTTGAAGGAACCCCAGGCTTCTTTTTCCTTCTCAGACATCGTTTCAGCGAATGCTCCATCTGAAATGAGTTTCCTTATATCAGGGCCAACAAACACTCCTTCCTTTAGCTTTGCTTCAGAAAGTCGGGGGAACTTTGAGCAAAGGTACCGAAAGCACTCACCATCTTTTGGAAGGGACTTGATGAATTGCTTAATGAGACCCAACTTAATGTGGAGAGGTGGTAATCAATGTTCCCTCTAATTTTCTGTAGGCTGTGTGTGCATAAAATATCAGCTGTGCAGCTTTTGAAGGAAGGTTACATTTTTGTGCACCACATAACAACACTCGGAGTTATATACTTTAAAATTCGACTACATGTCAGAATACAGTATGTACACTACATTGATTGCACTAGAAAATATTGTAGAACTTGTGAAAACCATAAATACACAACAACTTTTAAATTTTAAGACGTCTGTGTTGTTTTCTGTCAGAATCAGAACCGTAATTTTTGTGCGCTCTGTTATAAAGTATGTGCGCTCGCTCGGTGAGGTGTGTGCGCGCGCACACGCGCACAGCTTAGAGGGAACAGTGGTGGTAATAGAATTTTATCACGAGGTACCAAGCTCTCATGAAGAACATTTTTCTCACCGGGTCTCAAATACTCCCGAATTGGCCAGTCTTTTTTCCCCCAGTGTAGGTCGCGGGCCCGGCTATCCCACAAGCAAAGGAAGCAGGGATATTTGGTGAAACCGGATTGCTGCCCTAATAGCATGGATAGAATTTTAAAGTCTCCACAAATCATCCACTTATGCTCATCATAATGAATCTTCTGAAGAATCAGGGCCAAATTCTCATATTTTTCTTGGAGTATAACAGAGTGAGCAATAGGAACTGAAGCGAATGTGTTGCCATTATGAAGAAGAACACCTTTTATGCTGTCTTTTGATGAATCAATGAACAGCCGCCATTCAGCAGGATCATACTTGAGTTTAAACTTTTCCATCACTCCGTATATATCGTTGCAAAATACCAAATCTTCCTCTTTGCTGAAATACTTCAAAAATTGTGTCTCGCGGTTGCGGTACCAATAAAAAGTTGTTCCTGGTGACAATAGATTTTTCTGTTTAAGCCGAGAACCTAGCAGTTGGGCAGCATCTTTTGGGAGTCCTAAATCCCGGACTAAATCATTCAATTCAGCTTGAGAGAAAAGTTCAGGTTTCGGATCTGGTTCAGTTTCAAACTCGGAAGTACTGGACTCATCGGGAAAAGCCATCTGATGAGTCTCATCATGATCAGAACCGTCCACACAAATATGATCCAAAGATTTTGGTGGTTCAGGCACAGGTACTTCGTTGCTATGAGGCATAGGCCTAATTGCTGAGGGAAGGTTGGGGTAACTTATTACGTTCTTATTTTTTAAGTTGTATCCCTTCACAATGCAAGAGCAAAAATAGCAGTCACTGCTGTGGTCTCTTTGTTCACGCCACATCATAGGTATTCCGAAACGAAATGCTTGTTTTTTACCTTTCATCCATAAGCGTAGATCTTCCTCACATGTCTTGCACACTTTGTGAGGAGCCCACGGTTTGTCTTGATCGCCTAACTTCAAACCGAAATAGGCGAAATATACTTTTTTAATAAATGCAGAAATGTTCCTCTGCCGCTTTTTCACGGTATATTCCCCACAAATAAAACAAAAACTGTCCGGAGAGTTGACGCAACCTCTGGCTCTGTGAGCTATCACAAATACACAGCACTGCAAACTACAACTGTAGTGAACCACTTCGGAATAAAGCTGGATTACGACTGAGCAAACAAAAGGTAATAATGAACTTGCAAGAAACTTAAATTTGACAGGAACGTTCATGTCGCAACCACCGTGTTTGAGCGAGCGAACGAGGCGAGGCGAACAGGAAAGAACATGCGCCAGCGCGAGTATTGGATTTAGCCCCCCGCCTCACAATTGTCCTGTTAATGTATAAAATGAATACAAAACACTCTAAAATATCATGAGGGAGTGTTTCTAGTTAGTTAACCATTACAACTTCTATTTTGGGCTAAGAAAATAAACTGCAGTCGGCTAAAAAGGAATTATGTGAACATTCCTTATATGGGTAAGAAATCTAATTTTACAAGAAAACGTGACGTGATGGAATATTTTGGCTATTTTTCCTGGATTCAGCACCCCAAAATCTATAGGAATCAGTTGCAAAACTGGAGGCAGTTTTTTGGTAGTGTACTTGTGAATTATCCGCATAAAATATACTTTGCATCCAATTGCATTTTATAGATATCTTAGATATCGTTACGCACCATCAAGGTTTTTCCAGCTGTTATGTTCTTCTTTATTTTCCTTTTGATTTTATGCAATGTACTGTTTATTGGTTTTAATCAATTTTATATTATTTATTAATTATTTTTGTGATTGATTTTAATTATCAATGTTTGTTTTTTTGTGGTTTGCACCCCCAAGATATCTCCCTGAGGAAGACCATAGGCCGAAACGTGTAGGGGCAATAAAGGAAGGGTTTTTTTCAAACCTGAAAACTCTGCCAGTCTGGATATCCGTTTCAGACAAAATCAGGTCCAGGCCTGCACGTCCAGGTACTAGACCCGATTCTGATCCCACGGGGGCTAGGGGATCAGAATCGGGTCTAACTTTGCAGGGGGCTGTATGTGCATGAATGGAATTGATCTCATAGCGCCAGTGAATATTCGGTGCAATTCTGGTTGCCATATCTTGAAAAGGGTATAGTAGACTTCGAAAAGGTACAGAGAAGAGCCATAAAATGGTAAAGGAGATGGAAATGTTTAAAAGGTTAGGGCTCTTCAACTTGGAAAAGAGATGGCTGAAGGGAGATATGATAGAGGTCTATAAATTAATGAATGGAGTAGAACGGGTAAATGTAGATTGATTATTTACTCCATCAAAAATTAGAAAGATTAGTGGACATGCAATGAAGCTACAATAGACTAAATAGAAAAAACATTTTTTCACTCAACGCACAAACTCTGGAATTTGTTACCGAAGGATGTACTGAAAGCTGTTAGTGTAGCTGGGTTTAAAAAAGGTTTGGACAAGTGTCTAGAGGAAAGGTCCATAAACCATTGAGAAATCCACTGCTTACCCTTGGATAAGTATTGTGGAGCCTGTGGAGCTTTTGGGAAACTGCCAGGCAGTGGCAGGATTCGATCTGAAGAGGAACCGGTTCAGATTGATCCCGCCACTGACAGAACCAATTAGGTGGCAGCATGGCACATGCTTGAGCTGCTGGCACTGCATGCTCATGCCATTGGTGGCCACCGCAGGGCTGCAACTCCCTGGTAGCCCAGCGGCCCGATCCCCCCACCCGCCAGTGGGGGGTGGGGGGATTCCCACCAGTGCAGCACTGGCATCAGGATGCTGTTTTCAGCCCAGTTCGGCAAATGTGGCCCATGGCAGGAGCTAGTTCACACAAACTGGGCCAAACTGGCTGAATCCCAACAATGCTGCCAGGTACTTGTGACCTGGACTGGCCACTGTTGGATATAGGATACTGGGCTTGATGGACCTTGGGCTGACTCAGTAAGACATTTCTTATGTTATGTTCAGTCTCCAATCAATATGTATATTCATCGCCGCTATCTATATGGTTAGAGGTGCTGCATAACAGATTAATTTAAATCCTGGCACCAACATTTAACATAAGCCAGTGACTAGATCAGAGTTGCCAGTTACCCCATTCCAAGGTGAAATTTTAAGCCAGTCCAGGATTTCTGACATCACATTCTGATGTATCATGGGGCCTGCAGCACTGATTCCAATGGGTAAAACCAGGGTCTACATACATTGTAATGCAAATTTAAAACCAGAACTAGCAAAAAATCTCACTCCTGGAATGGGGTAATGTGGCAACTCTGCTGTAAGAGCTGAATACAGACAGCTTTGTCATTAGATTTTGGAATAGTCACTTCCTTCATCGGCTCATTGCAAAATGAACCATGGATATGGGAACAAACAGCTTTAGACTAGCTTATCATCAGAACTCATTTCATAAACGTTTTGTGCCCTATTTATCAATACTGCCCTAGGTCAGAGCAATGGTCCATCAAGTCCAGCATCCGGGCTCTGGCATGGTTCATCTGGGTGATTTGAAAAGGTCCCTGGCAGTTTCTAATAGGACAGTCCATTTCCATGTTGCTGACTTCCTGAGTTAAGAGGTGTCCAGCTGATAACTGTTAATACATGTATTTTCCATACAGTAAACTTGTCCAGACATTTTTACATTTAGTTATAGTGCTGTCCTTAATCAGATTATGTGCAACAAATTCCATAGTTTAATTTTGCATTGCCTTCAAAAAGGATCCACGATTAGAACTTTTAAAGTAGGAGAAAGTCAGAGCCTGGGCTGCACTGGCAAGCTTCAGTGACAATACAGGAGATTTAGGTGTCACTACACATTGTCGGGAATGATGTGTTGGGGGAGAGAAGGAGCCAATGCACCGGCGTTTCTGTGACTGTGTTGCTGCTGGTGTGCAGCATGTGGTGGACTGTGCTGTGCTGAGCATTTCTGTGGGAGATGGAGAGCTCAAGGGAGCAGAATGAGGCGGCTAAGCAGGAGGTGGCATCAGCTGTGGTAGTGCAGACTCAGTTCTCTTTTCTTTTCCGTGTGCTGCCCTTCTTCTAATGATTTTCTTACTGCATGTGTGTTTTTTTCCACTGCATCTGTTCGGCTTCAGTTCTGCCTGCCACTGCTCGCCAGCAAGGACACAGAAGCATTTTTCTACCTTGTGCTGCAGGCATTGTTTAAAGGAATGTAAAATCACTTCAAATAAATGACAGTGAACTTTGCCAAAAGTGTCTAAGAAGCAACAAATTCATGCAAAATAGAAATGACTCGATAACAAAGAACAACTTAAAAATTAATTCAATCAAGGGGAAAGCCTCAGAAAGCAGCCCGACTGCAGTCTAAATAAATTGATTGCCAACTCAGAGCTTCATTCCATTCACGGGGGACCCTTGAATCAAATACAAAATATCATATTACTGTTTAGTGATGAAGTCTATTAAAGTGTCCATAGTGCCAAAATTCATATGTGAATATTCATAAAACAAATGGAATGTCCAGTTCAAGTCCCAGCTAATATTAATTCCCTCTCTAATAGATGGAGCAGGTAGCAATTCAGAGATGTAACTTTGCAAAATTAACATCTTCAGGCTCCCAAAATTTGTGTGTAGTTCAAAACACTGTCTGACACGTCAACCTTTTGAGCCATACCAGCTGCATCAGGGATAATTGAGTGAATTCCTGCAAGAATAAAAATCCATGAGCTATAATAAATTCATGATGACACTCATCCTCAAACATACAAACTCACTTGCTCAATGCTAATACACCTTCACATAAATACTCAGATTACTTCCAGAATCTTCATTTAAAGGGCCCAAATAAACTACACTCACCTATAACCAATATTGGGTTCCCCGATGGCAAATCGGAGACACAGATTCACAGAAAGTGATTTCATCCAGTCCTTCTATTGAGGCCTGTAGGTTCTAATGAAGCCAGATCAAAGACCCCTTGTTATTTAAGCTCAAATGGTTGTAGAGCCCAATTGTCATCTCCAATGTTTGGAGCAACATGATGAATGCAAAAATGCCTTACAAATGAAAAGATACAGTCAATTGTTTCACAAAGGCTACCTCTTTTCTGCTCCCCACCATCCATTCATCCCTCCCCTTGGAACCTGCCCTAAATCTTGCCCTTCTCCCTCCAACCACTCATATCGCTAGCCGTACCTAGCACCTTGGATGTGTCTCTCAGCTTAGCTCAGAGCTACTTTGTATATAGAGCAGTTTGTGTTTTGTATATAATTATATTGCAATAATCCCCATATGTCTACAATGTATAGAACTACATTGCAATATCCCCCTGCATGCTCTCCCACCCCTCACTTAATGTAACACCGTTGTTATACTGTAAGACGTACCTAGTCCCTCGGCTTTGTCTCTCAGCTGAGCTCAACAACCACTCTGCATATAGCACAGCTTGTATTTGTATATAGTTATATTGCAATAACCCTATATGTCTACAATGTATAGAGTTTCATTGCAATATTCCCCTGCATGCTCTCCCACCCATTTAATGCAACAACTTTGATATACTGTAAACCACTTTGATTTAAGGATAAAGCGGTATAGAAATCCTTTTAAATAAATAAATAAAATAGTGTTTTGTTATTCAAGACAACATAACACCAGTGGTGCAGTCCTTAATTGTCTTTTAACACAAATTCAATGCACAGTCTTCCACATGTAAAACGTCCTAGTCTGTCTCACTATTGAATGTGGTAGGATGACAGCTGCTTTCTGGTGCTCATTTTTGATTTCTCACCTAGCTGTCCTGTTATAAAATCAAAGATTACAGTAAGTTTACTTTGATCATGTTATGATCATTATTGTCAAGTGTTACCAACTCTGTTATCTGTCACACCAAATTCTGTGTTCCACTGTGGAGTAGGTGTAAAATAGCCCTCCCCCCTCCTTCTCACTTTTTGGACCTGCTGCTTCATGAAGAAGCCACTTTCCTTTCCTAGTATGTCCTAATGTGACCTTTACCTGTAACTTCCACGGGAAAAAGCTCTGCTGCTGTAAAAATACATAATAGGAGTGGAGGAGTAGCCTAGTGGTTAGCACAACTAACTAGTACCCAGAAGATCAAGGGTTCAATTCCCACTGGCACTCCTTGTGACCTTAGACAAGTCTTTTTACCCTCCATTACCTCAGAAAAATCCAAGTTATCAATGCCCCTGTTTAATGTACATTACCAAGTTGAAGTTACAATGTAAACTGCTTTGATTTAAATGATAAAGCGGTATAAAAAACCTGTTAAATAAATAAATATGAAATTTTGAAAATTTTGTCTCTTATTGATTGTGGTCCTAGACTTTTAACTTTGAATTTAAAAGAATTACCTGAATATAAATGCCAAGTCAGAGTAAATAGAGAACTTCAGTTGATCTCAGCAGGGCATTAATTCAATTGGTTTTGTTAAAGGTCATAACTCAACAATATGGGAGAACTTTGAGTTATAGTTTAAATGTTAAGGAACTAAAACTATTTTGTGAAATGTTTGCAGGAAAATAGCTTTTAATTTGAAGTTGAGAATATGGGGTGGAGAGTTGTGTAAGAGGTTGGAGATTTCTGAGCTTAAGGATCCTCATCCTTCTTAACCTATCTGTGGCTTTTGACATTGTTGATGACCACTTTCTCCTTGATATGCTGTACTAACTTGGATTCCATGACTCTATTCTGTCTTAGTTTTCCAATTATTGCTCCCATCACATTTTCAGTGTATGCTCTAGTGCAGGGGCAGCAGAACACCTAAGTGAATGGGGGGCCCAAATCCACCACAAGCTCCACCCTAGTTCTGCCTTGACTCCGACCCAAGCTCTGCCCTTATTCCACCTTAACTGTACCCCTAGCTCTCCAAGGCCTTCCCCTCCTGTTCTGACTGCTGGGATTCTATCTCCTATGGGCAGAAGAAAATCAAATGATCGCGATCGTGGCAAAGACTACTTTTGTCTGCCTGCAGGAGATCAGATCCCTGTGGGCAGACAGAAGAAACCTTTGCAGCAATCATGGCCATTCCCTTCTCTTCTGCCAATGGGAGAAGGGATGCTCGTGAGCAGATAACCTGTATCGAGGCCGTGATCCCGGCCTTCCCCTCCTGTTCTGCCCACGGGGATCTGATCTCCCATGGCCAGACAGAAGGAGCCTTTGCCACAATCATGGCTTCTCTCTTCTCTTCTGCTCACGGAAGATGGGATCCCCATGGGCAGAACATGAGGGGAAGACCACAGTTACAGCCTCGATGCAAGTTGCAGCTGGCGGGCAAAATTTTGATGGAGCCAGGGCCAATGTGGTCCACTCTATTCTGACACCTATGTTCTAGTGATTCCTCTTTCATTGCTATTCCACTATGAGATAGTGCATCTCAGGACTCTGTGTTGGATCTCTTCTTTTCTCTCTCTATACTTGTTCCTTTGATGCCCTTATCTCCACCCATGGTTTTCAGTACCATCTTTATGCTGACGACTTCCATATATTTCTGCAGGAATCCAAGCCCAGATCTCAGCCTGCTTGTCCGATATTGCTGCCTGGATATTCCATTGACATCTGAAATTGAACATGGCCAAGACAAAGCTTATCATCTTTCCCCATCCTCCTTTCACTGTTTTGTGGAGAAAACTGCCATCTTCCCCGTCTCCTGAGCTCATCACCTTGGTATCATTTTTTATTCCTCTCCCTCTCTCTCTCTGCACATATCCAAGAGACAGGTAAAATCTGTTATTTCTTTCTCTATATCATCAGCAAAATTCATCCTTGTCTTTCTGAATACTTTAATTAATTCAAAATACCTCTAAAGATTCTGAGTAATCAATCATCAAAAAAGGTAAGGGGATTACAATGTATACTGTAAGAGATGTTAATAAGAGACATATATTTCTGTCTTAACAGGGTAGGTTCAGAGGTTCTTGACCATTGATGTAATCTATTAAGCTCCCAATGCAAGACTAAGTTGAGCCAGTGGTTGTGAGCTCTTGATTTTACTGAGGTCTTTTTTCCTCCTTATTATTATTATAATTATATATTTTATTCAATATTTGATTAGTGCATATTTTTTAATAAGACTTGCAGTTCTGGGTTGTTTTTTTACTGAATACGTTACCAAAACTCTTATCCCCTCTCTATTCACTTCCCGCTTAGACTACTGCAACCTTCTCCTCATCAGTCTCCCTTTCAACAATCTTTCTCCCCTTCAATCAACACAAAGCTCAGATGCACGGCTAATCTTCTGCCAGCATGGCTACACTCACGTAATTTCCCTTCTCAAGCCATTTCATTGGTTCTCTATCTGTTTTCAGATACGATTCAAATTTCTCCTACTTACCTACAAGTGCATTCGTTCTGCAGCTTCTCATTATGTCTCTCTACGCCCTCCTTGAGAATGCCGCTCAATCACTTTTATCTGTGCCCGTCTCCTCCACCACTAATTCCAGACTCCGCTCCTTCCACCTTGCTGCGCCACATACCTGGAATAGATTTCTTGAGTTGGTAAGCCAGGCTCCATCTCTGATCCTATTCAGCTCCAGGCTAAAATCCCAGTTTTTTTTAAGCTGCTTTTGGATCCTGACCCCTTATTCTCCTGTTTAATACCCATGTGTGTTTTAAACATTTCTCTATAAATGAAGGGGGATTTTCCAGCTAGCACTTCTTGTGGCCTTGGGGAAGTCACTTAACCCTCCATTTCCTCCGAAGAACCCAGTTTATCAATGTCCCTGTTTAATGTACATTACCAAGTTTAAATTAAAATGTAAACCGCTTTGACTAGAATGATAAAGTGGTATAAAATAACCTGTTAAATAAAGAAATACATATTCAGCAGTAGTAGCTAACCCTTGTAAAGTGACTAGCCATCACTGCTAAACTTTAAACCCAAATATTCAATGTTGCGGCCATATAGTGCTTGTCCAGATAGTGCTGTAGCTAAGTGAGCAATAGCAATATTCAGCTACTGCCCTGTTAGCTATGGTGGGGAAAGTCAGGCCAGCCTTTAAAGTGGGGTGAGGTGCAGCTCTTCACAGAAATTGCAAGGGGACATGCCAGGCCTTCCCCCAGCAGGTTAGCATGCATCTGCTCCACCTCCCAACATACTTTTCAGTTTTAATCTGATTTAATTTTAATTCTGTATGAGATTTAAATGATTACAAGTGTAATAATGTTTTATTGGAATGATAAAATAGCAAGCTACTTAGGAATGTCAGCTAGGCAGCTGATAAATTAAAATGAATGAATGAATAGTAAAATATTTTAAATGTATTTATTCTTCATGCTGTGGCAACAAAACAGTATACATAATAATTAAAAGTAACAGTATCAACTCAATTTCTGAAAATCTCAGACTGTGTCTTGGCTGAGTTCTAATCTTTTGGATATTCAGAGGTCTCCTTTCACTTATCATTTATTTCATGATTTGTAGTCTAAAAGGTCTGTACCTTTTATTACGGTCATGCTTCTTAGCAGATTCTACCTTTTAGTTGCACTGTAGTCATGGTATATCTCTGCACGGGGCTCTGTCAAAGTTCAGAACAGCGGTATTCTCCATTTATTTTGATTCAAAGGGGCAAGAATTGTGAAAAAGAAGGAGAATTCAATAACTTCAAACACTAATGTCTTCTCCAAAATAAGAGAGCTTGGCTGTTTTTGACCTAAATTTACTGAACCATAAGTGAAAATTCCCAGCCACAGTTCAATTCACACAATAAAATTACTTAAATGCATTCTCTCTCCACAGAAAGCAACATTTTGCCTACCTAATTTAAAAGATCAGTGAATTACAGTGAAAATGCTGTTTTCTAATGAAATACCAATCAGAAAAGAAACTTGCAATGAATTTGCTTAGTATAACAGTGACCCATTACTTAAACCAGCAGTTCTCAGCTAAGATGTCACGACAAACTCATGTGTCATCAACCGCTTTCCATAACAAAGCTATATGGGCCTGCTGGCAGAGGCCAACAAAAAGCAGAAAGCCTGGTCCTTGAAATCCTTGGTGCTCTCCCCTGCTTTCATTCTTGTGCTACCAGTTAAGTCCTCCACCCCTAGCAATTACTGCTGCACGTTCGGCACCCACCTATGTCACCACAGCTGCATTTTGCTTCGTTCCCCACAGCCATGATCACTACCACTGCCAGCCTAGTTCAGAACTATGGAGTTCTGCTCTCACTCCTATGGCTGCGACCACCTCCACTAATAGAAGCAGAGGACAGGAGAGAAAAGTGAGAATTGAAGCTCAGTGCACAGGTGCCATACTGTAGATGTAGTTAATTCTGAGTGCATGGAAGTCTATTGGAAAATGCAGAAAATACCTTGAAAGAAAAGAGGCAAGCCAAAGTCCATGAATTTTGATACTAACAGGAAAAAACAACCTGAAAGAATCAGAATGGCAAAACCAAGGAAACAAAGTTACGAGTAAACTTTATTTTTGAATTTTAACCAAAATAATTAGCCTAGAAAATTTAGTGAGATTCCACTATATGGGAAGCACTGCAGTCCTCCTTTCAGAGAATACGTTAGTAAAGTTTTATTAAAGAAGAGCTTAAGGTTTCACCCCCA
This sequence comes from Ichthyophis bannanicus, assembly GCA_033557465.1. NCBI lineage: Eukaryota > Metazoa > Chordata > Amphibia > Gymnophiona > Ichthyophiidae > Ichthyophis > Ichthyophis bannanicus. The sequence goes on along the minus strand of CM066036.1, from coordinate 545,684,647 downwards.
TTCCCCACCACCATCATGTGAAGGCTTTAAATTCACAGCACGGAAAGCTCTCAGTATGATATTGCATTAAGAAATGGGAATCAACTAATGGCCTTTTGGAAATAGTATGAAAAGTCAAAAGACATCTCAGAGCAGAAGGATTTTAGTGCAACTGTTCTTTCACAGCACGCTGTGAGAACTGTGAAGATTATCCAGGGCTTTTAAAAGTAAAGCAAAGTTTTATTTTTTCTCAGGCTTCAGGCAGGTAATCCTTCTGGCAAGTCTTCACAGCTCTAGTTTCTTCGAGAGACTGATATCTTACTCTATTTCCAGGCTTTTATACTGTGGCTGGTTCTACCTCTATCACTCCCACCCTCCTGGATTGCCTGGCGAACCAGCTCTCCCCTTTCCCCAGACCTAGCAGCAGGGACATCCTGGCCTGGAATCTGTGTTCCTTCCTGTTTTTTCTACCTTCTTCTCTTTTTTTGCTAGGGATGTGGTATATAACCCATCATACTCAATTAGCATGATTTTCAGGAAAGTGAGGAGCCAGAAGCAGCCCTGAAGCATCTAGACCAGGGATGGGCAAACTACGGCCCGGCGGACCTTTTAATCCGGCCCCCTCTGCCCGGCTGAACTCTCCCGGTGCGGCTGAAGCCCTCTGCTCTGGCTTGCAGATACGCGAAGGGAGAGTGTCTCCCTCGCGTCTCTGTTAAGCCCGCAGGGGCAGATGGGAAATTTCCCATCAGCCCCTGCTTCCCATCAGCCCCTGCGGGCATAACAGAGACGCAAGGGAGACACTCTCCCTTCGTGTATCTGCAAGCCGGAGCAGAGGGCTTCAGCCGCGCCGGGAGAGTTCAGCCGGGCAGAGGGGGCCCCGCGGGACACTCCATGCTGCCGCGGCGGCAGCGGCCAGCTTTTTTTTAAATTTTAATTTCCATGAGCCGATTGGGGGGGTGGTTAGGACTGGCAGTGGGCTGTGAGCCGATGGGGGGGGGGTTAGGACTGGCAATGGGCTGTGGGCTGATGGGGGGGGTTAGGACTGGTAATGGGCTATGGGGGGGTTAAGACTGGCAATGGGCTGTGGGCTGATGGGGGCTGTCTGGAAATTGGGTGATGGTGGGGTTAAGACTGGCAATGGGCTATGGGGGGGTTAAGACTGGCAATGGGCTGTGGGCTGATGGGGGCTGTCTGGAAATGGGGTGATGGGGGTTAGGACTGGTAATGGGCTATGGGGGGGTTAAGACTGGCAATGGGCTGTGGGCTGATGGGGGGGTTAGGACTGGTAATGGGCTATGGGGGGGTTAAGACTGGTAATGGGCTGTGGGCTGATGGGGGGTTAGGACTGGTAATGGGCTATGGGGGGTTAAGACTGGCAATGGGCTGTGGGCTGATGGGGGCTGTCTGGAAATGGGGTGATGGGGGGTTAGGACTGGTAATGGGCTATGGGGGGGTTAGGACTGATAATGGGCTATGGGGGGGCTAGGACAGGAAATGGGCTGGTCACTTGGGAGGATCTGGATATCCCACTTCCTGACACTTCGGCACGCAATAACTGCAGATTCATGTGAGGTGATTCAGAATCTTAAATCTCGCTCATATCTTGCCCACCCCATCTTTTCGGATGAAGCGGGTGGGACAGCCCCCACTTTGGCTACCACGTTTCAGAAACCAAAAGACCCACCCACAGAAGGAAGTAGGGAGGCATGGTCTAGTGCAGGGATGGGCAAACTACAGCCACTAAAATTGAAGGTACTATTTTATGAAAGAAATACATTGCATAAAAGTTTTGTAAAATAACTCTTTTTATGCTTTTCTACCTTAAATTAATCTAAACATTTAATGTTACAAATTTAAATTTAATTTATATTAATTCACACATACACACCATCCATCTACTCTTGGTCCGGCCCCCGGGTCCAATATATGAACCCATTGCGGCCCTCGAGTCAAAAAGTTTGCCCACCCCTGATCTAGACCCTCGTCAAGGCCTTGTGGAGCAGCAGCAGCTTGAAGAGCCCCAGGAGGACAGTGAGCAGGGCAAGGAACAAGAGGCCAGTGGTCGTGGATCACCAAAGGGATGTGACCCATTCTGGATCATTTTCTGGCCTGCCCTTGCTCCTCCCGAACATGGCCCACAAATATACAGATAATACTTTGCCATCTAGCAATTTAAATGACCCAATATTATCTATATTTTTTGAAAGTACACAAATAGGCTAATGATGCATTTTTCAATAAAAGCATAATTGCCTTTGAATAGAGCGTAATTATTCATTCATATGAACATTCCCATACGCAACAATACGAGTAAAACTCTCTCAACAGCTCATGCTGAGCAGAAGTAGGATGTTTCACTTTACAGCTCAAAACCATATAATGATCTCTAATGAAAGGCTTCAATCGACGCTATCAGCAATACATGCCTCCCATAAACAAACTCAATTTCAAAATTGCAGAAATTGTATTGGAATACCTACCAGAAAAACATTTAGGCAAAGGGAGACCATCAGCGGGGATTTTGAGTGTTAGTAACTCTCTTTTAACACACGTTATATCTCTCAATCTTGATCATTGGTCTCAACCTGCCTTTCATATCCTCATATTTTTTTTAAACGTCTAGTCATGATTCTTCTTATTTCATCAAGTACTTATCTTTAAACTGCTGCTGTGTCCCGACATGAATGCATGTTTCAAGCCCTAGAGCTTTGCTTCAGGGGAATCTTCATGGTATTCATTATCAATGTTCACGCAATATACCTGCTCATTGAGTGTGCTGCTATCAAAGGAAATGATGCAAGTATATATGTACCTGGCAACCCTGGTCTCACAGGGGTAGATCTAATTTGAATAAACTTGAATGGCAAGCTTTGGAACAGATGCAAGACGTGGACTCCATGATTATTAAAATGGCTGAGAAAAGGAGGGCATGTCATGTTACAATCAAAAGATCAATATGATGCAGAGATTATGAGACAGTTGAATGATAGGGACTTTTATCATAAACTGTCCCAAAACTATAGGTCAGAGCTCATAGCTACTATGAAAGAACTGGTGTTGATGGCAGAGTTGCAAACCATTTTGGTCAAGAAAGAAGTGGAATTTCTTTAATCAATTATCCGCGGACTCCATATATTTATACATTGCCTAAAGTACATAAGAATTTGCAGACTCCTCCAGGGTGTCCTATTGTGTCCCTCAGAGGTACAATATTGGAGCCACTATCAAAATCTGTTGACCTTATTTTGAGCCCTCTGATGAATTGGGTTCCATCTTATATTCAAGATACCTTACACTTTTTGATATTGATTCAAGCACATAGCCATTCAGTGACCCAGATGATTTTAGTCACAATGGATGTTAATTCTTTATACATGGCTATTCCTCATCCACAGTTCCTCATATCTTAGGGTAACCATCTACTTGAAACAGTGCTTTTAAAAACTATTTTTAATTTTGGGGAGAATATTATTTACAGCATAATGACATTGCAATGGAAGCATCAGTGTCTCCCGTTTTAGCCACCTAATACTTAGCTGAATTTGAGCAAAAGTATGTATATCATTTACAGGACTTTTCAAAGATAACTTTTTTGGAAGACATTCCTGGACAATATATTTTTTTTCTGGGAAGGTACTATCTCAGAACTTCAGGTCTTCAATAATTGGCTGAACTTGGTTAATTTGAATTTGAAATTCACCATGAAGTATTCATCTGATCAATCTGAATTTTTGGATGTGCTGATTCAGAAATGTGGGAACAAAGCCACAACTTTATTTTGTAAATCTATGGAGAAAAATAATCTATTGAAGTTTCAAAGCTGACATACTTGTCATTTGAAATACAATCTACCAGTGTATGTTCTTCTTTCGAAGAATTCTAGATTAGAGATTAAGAGCTGAAGAACAGACTTGTGGCTCATGGTTACCCCCTACCAGCTATTAACCTTTTAGGCGCCAACGTTCCACATGTGGATCATATTTTTGCAATGATATAGCTTTATCAATTTTCAAGCAAATTAGATGAAACTTTGTCAATGAGTTTATAGACATTGACCCTCTTCAGCAATAATTTTTTTTTTCCAATTGGCGATATACCCCCTTCTACAGTATGCCAAAGTAGACCAAAGTTGGCACTTTATGGTTTATGTAATATATCTCTCTACAATTTTGTTCTCACATGTCCGTCTGTCTTATTAGGGTGAGATTCATACTCTGGAATGTTTTATGAGTGTGTTGGTCAGGTTTTATGCATGTCGGTAACCTATTCATATTTTTGTGATTACTTCTTTCCGTGTGTTCCACTTGTGGAACGTTGGGACTTCCGGGTGTCATTTTTTTCATTTTACAATTTCTGCCATATTTTTTGCAGGATTGTTATTCAACTAATTCTATATAGTTATAATGCCTAAATACCGTTGCCTGACGCTTCAAGAAGCAGTAACACGCATTGCGGAAGATTCAGATGTAGAAGAAGCTGACATTTTGATTTTGCCACCCAATGATGAAATGGATGCTTCAGACATTGAAGAAATTGATGAAGAAAATTTGGAGTCTATTGAGCCTGGCGAAGTGTATGGTGAATTAGATCTGGATATTCAAAAAGTTGCTAATGTGTAATCCGAGGGAAGTGATCATCTGGTAGAAAGTGACAGTGACAGTGAGCTCTTATCTAATTATCAGTCAGCTCAACCAGCAAAAAAGTGTAAGTAGATAAAATCAACCCCAAAATGGATGAAGAGGGATGACTTTTTGACTCCAATGCCAGAAGCATCTCCCGAAAAATTAGCCGATCTTCGCACTGATTTGATTGATAAATCTCCCTTTGACCTCTTTATGTAAATTTTTGGTGATGATTACATTGATCATCTTGCCAGTATGACCAATATTTATGCTCAGCAGAAATTGGCAAATATTGATACAAATGGGGACGAGTTGATTCGTTTTTTTGGCATTTTGCTCCTCAGTAGATACCACCAGTTGCCCAAAGAAAGTCACTATTGGTCGACCGCCGAGGATTTGAGCAATAATATTGTCCCAAAGATAATGAGTCGCAAACGTTTCCGGTATTTGAAAACTTACTTCCACATTGTTGATAATCTCAATTTGCAACCTGAAAAAGTAGCAAAAATTGAGCCATTTTACGATCAGCTCACAGCACAGTGTGTGAAAGTCGGTGGAGTGTTCAGTGAAAACATGAGTATTGATGAATCAATGGTGCCATATTACGGGCACCACAGTTGCAAAATGTTTGTTCGAGGTAAGCCAATTCGATTTGGTTACAAAGTGTGGATGTTGTGCTGCCCTGCTGGGTATCCATTCTCGATGCAAATTTACACTGGTGCCAAGGAAAAAGATGGTCCTCAGTACAATGTTCCACTTGGCACTAGAGTTGTTCTTGATTTGATATCAGTTGTTGAAAATCCAAATCATCACAGCTTGTTTATTGACAACTATTTCACTTCATATGATCTCATGATTGATCTGAAAGCAAAAGGCTTTCGTGCTGTTGGAACTGTTCATGAAAACCGTACCAGCAAGTGCCCCTTGGTTTCTTCAAAGGAGCTTGCCAAAAAGCCTCATGGCGAATATGATTACCGTGGTGATGGTAATGTGGTGTGTGTCCGTTGGAATGACAACAGTGTGGTTACAGTCATGTCAAATTGGATGCAGCCAAAACCTCTTCAAAATGCCAATCGATATTCTGTCAAACAAAAGCAAAAAATCATTATCAAGCAGCCAAAATTAATTGGAGCTTATAACCAAAGTATGGGTGGTGTCGACTTGTTAGATCGCTTGCTAGGTAGCTACCGTCCTAAATTACGAAGCAAAAAATGGTGGTGGAATTTGTTTGCCAATGGTCTAAATATGGCCGTTGTTGCTGCCTGGCATTTGCAATGTCATCTTTTGGGCAAACAAGCCCTGAGTCACTTGGATTTCCGCCGCGAGGTTGCTTTGGTGGCTATGAAAGTTGGACTCGAGGGCTATCGTTCTCGAAAAGGTGGCCCAACAGCTTCGATTCCCTCTGCTATTACAGCTTCAGCTAACACCAGTCACTATTTGTCTTCTACAAGCCAAGGTCGTTGCATTGTCTGCTGGAAGAATACAAAAAAATGGTGCCAGTTTTGTGGCAAGTGCCTGCACGAGAAGTGTTTTCCGGATTTTCACTCTCGCTGAAATTTTCCCTTCAAGCTTTATTCTGTACAGTCATCTCCGTTTGTGTCTAATTACTTTTAAAAATTGCTTAATTGAAGTATTTGTTTGTTTCCAGTTTACGATATTCAATAAAAAAAGCAATTAAAATTTTTGAAAAAATGACGCTTGGAGGGGCCAACGTTCCACAAATGGAACATGCTTTTTCCTAGGAAGTACATATCCAAATTAGCTGAAAATTTATATTTGACATATTTACATGTAGTGTACTAAAATACATAACAATTAAGTATTAGAAGCAATTGCTTCTATGAGCAGCCTCTCAAAGGTAGCATACAAATGGGCTAGATATGCCCAACGAGATCTTCTTTTCCAATATAAACAGAATATAAACAGAATAAATCTGAGGAGAGATTAGTGTGTGTTTTGCACTTTTTGCAAGTAAGCACGAAGATAACTAAAATATAATGCTATCATTGGAAAATGTTATCATTACATTCAGTATTTCAATTACTCCTTACAATTGCATATTGGCAGGAAGCAAACATAGGGGATTTCTTAGGAGCTTCAAGACAGTCTTTGATGGATCAGTTTAGTAATCAAGCATGCCACTCTTGTCAATGATGAACTACTTGGACCCATCCACAGTCTAATCGGGCATATTGCTCTCAGCATAATGTAACCTGCAATTCCAGCCTTGTAATGCATGCCATCATATGCAATTGCCCAAGATATATGTAACTAGGCCAAGAGAGTGGCAAAAGTGCAGCTTACTGAACATTTTAGTCGGCTGTACACCAGAACACTGTCAGCACATTTAGTAGCTCATATTATGAAAATCCAACATGATGTGGATGATTTTACTTGGAGGATTCTTGAACATGTGAGTGATAGCTGGAGAGAGAGCAATCAAGATAATCGGCTCAATTACAAAGAGCAACAGTGGATTTTCACTTTAAATTCGGTGATGCCATCAGGGCTGAATAATGAGATTGAATGGCTATCATTATTGTAATTTTATTGGTTGCCAGGTAAATATATACTGACATCATTTACTTTGTTTGATAGCAGCACACTCGATGAGCAGGTACATGCCATGAGAGTTGAGAATGGATACTGTGAAGATTCACCTGAAGCAAAGCTCTCGGGCTTGAAACATGGATTCATGTTGGGACACAGCAGCAGTTTAAAGATAAGTACTTGATGAAATAAGAAGAATCATGACTGGACATTTTATTGCAACAAAAAATGTAAAAAAAATATGAGGATATGAAAGGCAGGTTGAGACCGATGATCGAAATTGAGGGATATAACATGTGTTAAAAGAGAGAGTTACTAATACTCGAAATCCCCGCTGATAGTCTCCCTTTGCCTAAAGGTTTTTCTGGTAGGTATTCCAATACAATTGCTGCAATTTTGAAATTGAGTTTAATTGTTTATGGGATGCATGTATTGTTGATAGTGTTGATTGAAGCCTTTCATTAGAGATCATTATATGATTATGAGCTGTAAAGTGAAACATCCTTTTTCTGCTCATCATGAGCTGTTGGGAGAGTTTTATTATTGCGTACGGGAATGTTCACATGAATGAATAATTACGCTCTATCAGACTGATATTCAAAGGCAATTATCCTTTCAAAGGCAAATGCATCATTAGCCTATCTGTATTTTCAAAAAATATAGAGAATATATGGGCCATTTAAATTGCTAGATGATCTCACCATTGGGGCCTTACTCTGCACATAGCTGCATCATAAGAAGTAGTACACATTTTAGTAAACATTGTGAGGCTGGTCTTGCTGATTCAAGAAGATGGAACAAAATAGCAAAAGTGAGTATGGGTAGTAGCAAACATATACACTCCATATCTTAATTGTAGAGATAGCGCGGACACAAAGTGTATGGTGCCATATCAGATAGTAGGTGCTTTAGATATATTAGTAGCCCACATGTTCACATCGCAGTCTACATTCCTACCAGGTAAGGTCTGCATGCATACAACAGCTATGTGAACAACAGGGTTTCTGTTATATACCTAACAGCCAGCCAATTGAAAAATGGCCAGGGGCAAACTGTTGGACAAGTCCAGACTCCATTAGTATATAAGAATCAGGAAAGGAGCATGGGAAAGCATCTTTTTGAAGTTGCAAACCGCTTGCTTGTTCATTGAATGTTTATGATTTATATTTCTGAAACTGGTCTAATGATGGGCTGGAGGCCTTAGAGGAACATGAATGCCGTCCATGGGTCCAAGAACAGAGGGAAGTTTAGTGCCTCATAAAAATTCCTCATGGTTTGTTGCTGCTCTACTTGGGTCATTGGATAGAATATTTGATCTGGCAGTCCCTTCAGCATAGCTTTAAGAAATTAATGGATGCTTATGCAGGTGTGCCTGCAGTCTATGACCTCCTGAACCAAACTGAAATGGATTATGGCTACACAGCTTCAGATCTGCTGATGTGTCAGAAGTTATACCCTGCCAAGTGTCCATTTGTAGAGACAGAAAACTACTGTTTTTGTTCTGTCTACATTAAGGAACTAGCCTTCCAGGCCTTTTTTAGCCTGAAAACTGCTGCAGCAGCCTTGGAAGATGCAACACTATATCAGATTACCTGCCATCTTGTACTGCATTTCATCTCTCATCATTGACCCTATTGTGCATGAGACCACCTCATGACTGTTGCTTCCTGATTTATCCAGCCACCCAGAGAAGTCTTGGGCCAACCTATCCCTGAGATGTACATGTGCCAAAATAAGCACTCATCACCAGCAATAAGACTGTTTTATGTAGATGAAGGCTTTGCTTTTTGCCACCTGAAGTGCTTTGTATTCCTTGCTTTACCAAAGACACCATGTGTCATCTTAGGCTGATCCACTATCACTGTTGGACAAGCCATGTCGACACTTCAGGTGTTCTGTAGGGGTTAGGATCAAATACATGTGGCTCGTATATGAAGTCTGGAGTCTGTGTTATCAGCAAACCTGTTTTTCTCTGAACTGTGCTGTTACGGAACCTGAGAGTTGTAAGCCATTAATCTTTGTTTTCCCCCTTGGCTGGTATGGGGGAGGGGGTAGTTAGAGAGTTAGATTTAATGTATTTTCCTAAGTGCAGAGCAGACCACCTGACATTTGGTAATTAGTCTTAAGGATTTATTAGTATTAACTGAGAATTGCTATCCATTGCTGCTTCAAAATATTATTACTTCATTTCCTTTTGTATTGTGTAGTAATAGTTTGGATGAGTGTTATTTTTATATCATAACAATCATTATATATAACTCATCTTGTTTTGCTAGTCAATATCAATAAATCATAAGAATTGGAAGGATTTTGTGCAGACACACTCCTAAACATAACAAGTGAGTTATGCTTGAATCTTATCTGTCTGCTTTATAGGTGGAGAACTGAGCAAAGCTTGTGCTACATGCACTGCAGTTTGAAAATTCCCTGTGACCAAACTGGGGCTGTGATAACCTTAAGAGCATAAGATATACCATACTGGGTCAAACCAAGGTCCATCAAGCCTAGTATCCTGTTTCCAACAGTGGCCAATTTAGGTTACAAGTACCTAACAGTTTCCCCAAAAGACACAGGTTTCACAATGCTTGTATTGGGTCAAGCAGTGGATAATCTGGGTCCCTTCTTAATAATAGTTTATGGACCTTTCCTCCAGGAACTTGTCCAAACCTTTTTTAAAGCCAGCCACACCAACAGCCTCCACCACATCCTCCGGCACTGGCTTGGTAACCAAGCAACCAGGGTTCAATTCCCACTAGCATTCCTTGTGGCCTTGGGCAAGTTACTTAACCCTCCATTGCCTCGGAAGAAAGGCCTGGCAATCTACTTCCGGTGACACTGCCAAGAAAACCCAGGAGCTTCTGGGTCGCCAGGAGTCAGGACTGACTTGAAGGCACACATTGCATTACATTAACAGCTTTTACTACATCCTCCAGTAACAAATTCCAGAGTTTGATTACACGTTGAGTGAAAAAATATTTTCTCTTATGAGTCTTAAATAGGTTACCCTGTAGCTTGCATATTCCCTAGTCTTTCTATATTTTGATGGCATAAACCATCAATCCATGTTTACCTGTTCCACTCCATTCATTAATTTATAGACCTTTATCATATCTCCCCTTAGCCGTCTCTTTTCCAGGTTGAACAGCCCTAACCTTTTTAGCCTACCTTCATAAGGGTATCCTTCCATCCCCTTTCATTTGGGTGGCTCTTCTCTGTACCTTTTCTAATACATTATATCCTTTTTAAGATACGGCGACCAGAATTGCACACAATATTCAAGGTGTGGTAGTCTAGCATTGTGGAAGAATGCTAGACATCATAATGCTAGATGCTAGACTATTTGCTCTCTTGGCTGCCACTGCACATCCAGAATGATGCCTAAATTTTTCCTTGTGATGGTTTGTAATGTGGAACCTTGCATCGTGTAACCATAGTTTGGGTTGTTCTTTTCTAGGTGCATAACTTTGCACTTGTCCACATTAAATTTCATCTGCCATTTGGATGCCCAGTCTTCCAATTTATCAATTTTCCACAATCCTCATGGGTTTTAATAACTTTGAATACTTTTGTATCATCTGCAAATTTGATCACTTGTTATTCCCATTTCTAGGTCATTTACGAATATGTTAAAAAGTAGCAGACCCAGCACAGATCCCTGGGGTACTCCACTGGGAAAATTGGCCATTTAGCCCTCCCTCTGCTTTCTATCTTTTAACCAATTCCTGATCGACAATAGTACACTGCCTCCTATCTGATGACTTTTTAATTTCGCAAAAGGTCTCTCATGAGGGATCTTGTCAAGGGCTTTCTGAAAATCCAGATACACTATTATCAACCGACTCACCTTTGTGTACCTGTTTATTCACACCTTCAAAAAATAGAGCAGATTAGTAGGACAAGACCTTCCTTGGTTAAAGCCATGTTGGCTGTCTCCCATTAAGCCATGATTATCTACATGCCCATGTTCCCTGTAAGTATTAGTGTATGTGTCTCATATCCCCTCGTGTTAAATGTATCCCCCAATTGTGTTGTGACCACTTTGATTGAAGGATAAGGTGGTATACAAAACTGTCTAAATAAATAAATGTACAGGGAGGTAGTGGTATCACTGGATGTGGTTCTCCACATCTGCTTTAACCAAATCACACAGGTAGACAATTATCACTTTGTTGAATTAGGTGTGTCAGGATCTGTTGTTTTGTAAGATCCAGGAAATTAATTCTGGCCTGTATACCAAGATTGAACATCACCTTCTTCTCCTTTCCTGCCTCTGTCTGCCACTACAAAAATATCATGCTGCCTCTCTGCCATGGTGATGGCCTACAACCTTTCACAGTTTTTCAGAAATGCACACTTTGCCACTGTCCTGTTACTGAGTAAGAAGCTCTGAATGGTATTAACTCTTTCTTAGGGCTAATAGTACTATATTGTTGAGTACCCTGGCTGTATACACAGCCCTGTACAGACTAGCTTACTTTCAAATAGATTCTGTGGAGCAGGAGCTGGTTCTTACGTCTGTGTATGCCTAGTAGCACTACACAAATGATAGATTTAATAGTACTAATAGGATATATATGTATTGTTTTGGTTATACTCCCTGGAAAGTCCTCTGTAAGATATGCATAGAGGTGAATTTTCATTCAGGCGCTGCCTGTACAAAAATCTGATCTATACATATTGCTGCAAAATATAGTATATAGAAGCATCACTTTTATATATACAAAAGATAGACAGCCCACTATCCATGCAGACTTATCTCATGCATGTTTATTAGGGATATCCTGATGGTCTGACTCATTCTGTCCCTTGAGGACTGAGAATGAATAACACTGGACTCACGAGAACACAGTCTGCCTCCTGGTTACAATAAAGAATTAAATAGAAAGTTTTGATAGTGATGGTCTACACAAGAATAGTTCTAGCTCTCAGCCGCAGTGAGGGTTTACATAGGAACTGCCCTGGCTCCTTAGCATATGGAAAGAAATACAGGCATATTGTTTAAGGTAGGACAATGGCAAATCTGATCACATCTGTGAAGCAGGGGGGGAGGGGGGCTGCATACCTCTCCCCTCCTCTTTCCTTCTTCCTGCACTGGGTGGGGGCTAGACTACAGGGATGGTATCAGGGTAGCCTCCCTTTTGGCCTCATATCCTTTTGAATCCTGATAGTTGGGTGGCATCTATATCCTCCTGCCTCTTTCCCTGGCTTCATTCCTTCTGAGATTAGGCCCAATCTCTTTCCAGGTCCTTTTGATAACATATTGTTGGTATTTATTGATGTGAATATCATTGCAGCTAGTGGAAGCAATAAAGTCAAGCCCAGGCTGTAGGGCATATTTGGAGTGGGGTAATATATGGGAATGGGGGTCTATGGTTGAGCTGGAGTTGGCTTTGGAGGGAGAGCTCCTTAAGTCCTTGGAACTACCAGCTAGGACATGGCTTGAAGGACCAGTTGCTTGCTGATGGAGTTGGCAGGGTGCTTGAGACCCTAAGAAGCTGAAGGTTCCTACTGTCACGTTCTGGCAGTAAGGGATGCCCAAGCACCTGAGATTTGGGGATGGGGGGGGGGGCAGTGGAACAGGAAAATGGAAGAGAATAGAATATCAAGGGCTCTTTTGCTTGTTAGGACCTGCACTTAAATTTAAGTTTGGCTTAAATAAACTGGAAACCTTTGTTAACCTATTAATAGGGCTGGCGTTAGATGGTAAACCCAGTAAGTGTGGCAGGGAGGTGCTGAGATCAGACAGCTGTCATTGCTAACCATCCATTGCTGCCATCACTGCTACCAACTCCTGGAGGAAAGGTCCATACACTATTATTAAAGAGGACATGGGAAATCCACTGCTTATCCCAGGATGAGCATTGTGGAATCTGCGTACCTTTTGGGAACCTGCCAGTGTACCTGGATTGGCCACTGTTGGAAACAGGATATTGGGCTTGATAGACCTTAGTCTGACACAGTATGGCATTTCTTTTGTTCTTATCTTCATATGTTACCAGTCCAGAGCCTAGGAAACATCCTGCTAAATATGCCAAACAAGAAGGACTCAACAGCATCCATGCAGCATCTCCTACTTCCACAAGAATAAGAGCCACTTGGCGCCCCAACACAGCACTCCCCACCCTCTTAAAGACAAGAGGGACTTTGTGACCCCCCAACACAACATCTCCCACTCCAGCATAAACACCAAGAAGGACTTGGCAACCCCAACATGACTCCTGAAACTGCGCAGTGGAACAGCTTGGTGTTAATGTGAATATATATTCCATAAAAAAACAAAGGAAATGCAAATGCAAGATGCTCACACACCAAGAAACTAAAAGAAAAAGTGAGAACCACAGCACAGTTTATAAGACTGAATTATAACTCATTTTATGCTGTTTTAAACTGCATTATGGTTCTCACTTTTTCTTTTTGAATATATATTCTGCATCCACAGAAACCTCTCCCTCGACAATGGGTGCAGAGCAGAAGTAGGAAATTCACCCACAGAACTCAATATATTAAAAAAAAATTATCTGATTCTAGTCATCTCACTAACGACAAACATTCTCCAGTACCAGGCATATTGGGAACTAATATAAAACCCTACAAAAGTCACCGAAGGTCTACAAGGCCAAATCTACCATACCATACCAGCATATACTTCCAAAACTCATACAAGGTGCCTACTCAGAAAAAAGCAGCACTATAAATACTGCAACGGGCCCTAGAACATCTAACACCTATTTGAAAAGCTGAACAAGGCAAATTACTAAAGTATAGATCCCTTCATACGAACACCACACACTCAGAACGCAGACTCTCAGAATAAGTGATCACAGCCTAAAGTAAAAATAAAATTATGTAGACAAAAATTAAACTGAAACCCCAAGAAGCCAGACTCCTCATGCAGTGCAACACCAGATAAATAAGAGATGCAGTTCCCCATATTGTGTAAACTATAAAGATAGCATAAAGTCCAATCACTAAATTGAAAATAAAATTATTTTTTTTCTACCTTTGTTGTCTGACCATTTTATTCTCTGATCATGATGGTCCCTATCTGAGGCTTCTGCTTTCCTGTTTTCTCTTAGCTCTCTTGGTCTATAGTCTATCTGCCATTTCTTGTCTCTTGTTTTCTTCACTTCCTTCCATCAGCTTATTTCCAGTCCCAGGTCCCCTTCCAGTCCTCCCCTCCCAGAACCTTCCAATGTCAACCCCCTTGCATTTCCAGCACAGCCACTGGTGTCCATTCCCTCCCAGTCCCCCTCCTTCGCCATTGTCCAGACCCTTCTAGTCAAAATACCATCCCAGCTATCAGTTCACTTCCACTCCCAGTGTCGCTACCTCCCCACCCCCATGTCAGCATCTTTCCAGTCACCCTACCCTTTGTCCATCCCCATTCCACCCAAATCACCACTGTCTAAAACCATACAAACACATGATCAGCCTACAAATTGTATATATTGTATATATTGTGGTTGTACATAGTTACCCTGTTAGCCAAGTTGAATATCCTGTTCATATGTAAACACAAAGTACTATTGGAAATGTGTATGTTCACTGTTTATTGTAAACCGCGCTGATGCTGAATAGCGCGGTATAAAAGAGACTTTAAATAAATAAATAAATAAATAAATAAATAAATTCCAGTGCCATCCTCACATGTCAGCTCCCTTCCAGTCCCAGTGCCCCCTCCCTTCCAGCCTCCTCCCCATTATTGCGGAGAGTGGGAGAGGCTTACTTTCTGCTCCCTGTTGCAGGCGCTGATCAGGTTATGCCTTTGGTGAGACCCTTAGACAAGGGCCATAGGCAAAGACAACAACAAACAAGGACTCTGCAAATCAAGCCTCTTACTAGCAGACCCAGGCGAGGCCCTGAAAGCAACATCCTCAGGAAGGCACCATAGCTAACCCATCTCTCAAAAATAAGAAACAAGGCAACCCTGCATCACCACCTAGATCTACAATATGGCTCACACACTATACTAGCTGACCATCCTAAGCTTCCTCTTACTTTCTAACACACAGACCTCTGCTCTCACAACTAATAACCTTCCATTCCCTCGAATTCCTCATCTTACAAACTGACTATCAAACATATGGCATCCATCTAGCTCTCCCAAACCACCAGCCGTAAAGAGCAATCCAAAAAGCAAAACACACAAAAAGCTCTAAACCTAAGAATAAACTCAACCTAATAATTCAAAAAATCATTTCTAAAACAATTATGCTACCAAGTCAATCAAGGCATTAATGACCTCAGGATGGGTAAGACCCTACATATAGTGAAAAAATCACTATAGGGAATAGCAGACGCTCACATCATAGGTCAATTAGCCACCATATTCACACATTCCATTCCATTATATTTTTAATAATTTCCAAAACCACACCATTACTTCTGGGAAACCATAAACACTAACCTAACTAAATCCACACATACACCATTCAAGACATACAGAAATACATTCCAAGCGTCATTGTAACATACTGAAACGGTGATGCCAGAGGAACGGATTGTAACTCCCTAAACAAAGGAAAGATACAGAAATTAGAACCTTCTTTATACAATTTCTACTAAAGAAGCCATCCAGTACTTATCTCAAGAAGTTTTCAAAACAGCCGTTTCACCAATGTTCAGCCATACCGCTGTAAAATTACTTAGCTGAAGAACTCCAGCGCAAAGGCCCAGAGAGTCAGAAAATACAATACTTCCATAAAATACTCATAACACAGGTACACTACCAAAAAACTGTCTCCAGTTTTGCAACTGATTCCTATAAATTTTGGGGTGCTGAATCCAGGGAAAATAGCCAAAATGTTCCATCACGTCACGTTTTCTTGCAAAATTAGATTTCTTACCCATATAAGGAATGTTCACATAATTTCTTTTTAGCCGACTGCAGTTTATTTTCTTGGCCCAAAATAGAGGTTGTAATGGTTAACTAACTAGAAACACTCCCTCATGATATTTTAGAGTGTTTTGTATTCATTTTATACATTAACAGGACAATTGGGAGGCGGGGGGCTAAATCCAGTACTCGCGCTGGCGCATGTTCTTTCCTGTTCGCCTCGCCTCGTTCGCTCGCTCAAACACGGTGGTTGCGACATGAACGTTCCTGTCAAATTTCAGTTTCTTTCAAGTTCATTATTACCTTTTGTTTGCTCAGTCGTAATCCAGCTTTATTCCAGCTTTACTACAGTTGTAGTTTGCAGTGCTGTGTATTTGTGATGGCTCACAGAGCCAGAGGTTGCGTCAACTCTCCGGACAGTTTTTGTTTTATTTGTGGGGAATATACCGTGAAAAAGCGGCAGAGGAACATTTCTGCATTTATTAAAAAAGTATATTTTGCCTATTTCGGTTTGAAGTTAGGCGATCAAGACAAACCGTGGGCTCCTCACAAAGTGTGCAAGACATGTGAGGAAGATCTACGCTTATGGATGAAAGGTAAAAACAAGCATTTCGTTTCGGAATACCTATGATGTGGAGTGAACAAAGAGACCACAGCAGTGACTGCTATTTTTGCTCTTGCATTGTGAAGGGATACAACTTAAAAAATAAGAACGTAATAAGTTACCCCAACCTTCCCTCAGCAATTAGGCCTATGCCTCATAGCAACGAAGTACCTGTGCCTGAACCACCAAAATCTTTGGATCATATTTGTGTGGACGTTCTGATCATGATGAGACTCATCAGATGGCTTTTCCCGATGAGTCCAGTACTTCCGAGTTTGAAACTGAACCAGATCCGAAACCTGAACTTTTCTCTCAAGCTGAATTGAATGATTTAGTCCGGGATTTAGGACTCCCAAAAGATGCTGCCCAACTGCTAGGTTCTCGGCTTAAACAGAAAAATCTATTGTCACCAGGAACAACTTTTTATTGGTACCGCAACCGCGAGACACAATTTTTGAAGTATTTCAGCAAAGAGGAAGATTTGGTATTTTGCAACGATATATACGGAGTGATGGAAAAGTTTAAACTCAAGTATGATCCTGCTGAATGGCGGCTGTTCATTGATTCGTCAAAAGACAGCATAAAAGGTGTTCTTCTTCATAATGGCAACACATTCGCTTCAGTTCCTATTGCTCACTCTGTTATTCTCCAAGAAAAATACGAGAATTTGGCCCTGATTCTTCAGAAGATTCGTTATGATGAGCATAAGTGGATGATTTGTGGAGACTTTAAAATTCTATCCATGCTATTAGGGCAGCAATCCGGTTTCACCAAATATCCCTGCTTCCTTTGCTTGTGGGATAGCCGGGCCCGCGACCTACACTGGGGGAAAAAAGACTGGCCAATTCGGGAGTATTTGAGACCCGGTGAGAAAAATGTTCTTCATGAGAGCTTGGTACCTCGTGATAAAATTCTATTACCACCTCTCCACATTAAGTTGGGTCTCATTAAGCAATTCATCAAGTCCCTTCCAAAAGATGGTGAGTGCTTTCGGTACCTTTGCTCAAAGTTCCCCCGACTTTCTGAAGCAAAGCTAAAGGAAGGAGTGTTTGTTGGCCCTGATATAAGGAAACTCATTTCAGATGGAGCATTCGCTGAAACGATGTCTGAGAAGGAAAAAGAAGCCTGGGATTCCTTCAAGGATGTTGTTCTCAAATTCTTGGGGAACAGGCGGGATGAGAACTATAAGGATATTGTTGCCAGGATGCTCAATGCCTTCAAAGAACAAGGCTGTAACATGAGCCTGAAAGTCCATTTCTTGCAATCCCATGTGAACTACTTTCCCGAAAACTTGGGGGCGTACAGTGAAGAACAAGGTGAAAGGTTTCATCAGGACATCAAGGATGCAGAGAAAAGGTACCAAGGAAGATGGAACACCACTATGATGGCTGATTTCTGCTGGTTGCTGCTGCGGGAAACCCCAGATGAAAAATACGCCAAGCAGCGCACCAAGAGAAGCATTCGGGGGAAGAAGAAACGGGCCCACCAGGAGATTGATTGACCCAAGAATGACTTTAAAATCTAAACTGTGTTGACAAATATCGTGTTTTTACTAAACTTTGAAATAAAAATTTGCTAGTTATTACCACAGTGTCGGATCTCATTTATTAGAATTTTATTTTCACACCATCGGGTGTTTGTCTTCATGTATTGCAATGGTGCGGTTTGCGTTTTCTATTCTTACATACATACCTGTACAACATTTTTTGCACATTTCTTTGCTTTGCTTTGTGTCTAACCTCGCTCTTATATGCTCAATGTTTGTGCACATGTATGTGGCTGTTTTAAGTGCAGACAATTTTGCTACCATCACAGTGTGTTTTGTTGACATTACTCTATTCTTATGTGCTGCCTTGTTACAATTTTCTTTATTCTTATTTGAATAACTACTAAACAATTAGTATAAAGAATTCATCCAAGAAACTTTTATCTCGATCGCACTCAATCTGAAACGTTCACCTCAAACTGCTAACCCAATGTAGCAAAACATGTGTACGTGATGGAGCAAATTGGTTACCAGATTTGGATTCAGCGCACCAAAAAACGTAAAAATCAATCGAAACATTAGAGGCAGTTTAAAAAAAAAATTTTTTAGTGTACCTGTGTAATTATAGGCTACACCCGATGAAAGTTCCCGTTTCGCCACATACAGGCTTCTTCAGGGGGAACCATTTAAAGCAGGACACAAATAGTCTCTCAAATTGCATCCAGGGCTATATGCCATGCGTAACTTGTAACCAGATAATTTAGGATGTAAAGTAATCAATGTCCATCTCCTCCGCAGCATAGAAGCTATATGATGTGACAAACTCGAATGTTGTAATACACAAGTAATCGTTAATCCAGAATCTGGTCGTTGAACAGAAGGAGAAAGTAGCCAATCACGATGATTATATCGTGCTCGCTTATAAGCTTTAGATAGAACTCCCTCAGGGTAACCACAATCTCTAAATTTACACCACATCTTCTTAGCCTGTACTTTAAATTCAGATAAATCTGAACAGATACGCCGACAGCGTAAAAACTGAGAATATGGTAGACTACAACGAAGATGCTGTGGATGAAAACTGCTAAAATGCAACAATGTATTTCTATCTGTAGGCTTAGAATAGACGGTGGTAGAAAAACCGTCCACCGTTCGCGAGATTTTCACATCCAAAAAATGTATTTCTTGAACTTGTATGTCCATATCGAATGAAAGACATGATTTAGACTCATTCAAATAATGAACGAAGTCGTTCAAAAGCGTCTCAGAACCATGCCAAAGAAGAAAAATGTCATCGATATAACGATACCATTTAATAATATGAGACACATATGGAGAAGAATACACAAATTGGTTCTCAAAAAAACTCATATAGAGATTAGCAAGGGAAGGAGCAAAGGTTGCACCTATCGCTGTACCTGAAATCTGCTGGAAAAATTGTTGACCATATATAAAATAATTTTTCTTCAAAGCTAATTCTGCCAAAGTAATCAAAAAAGACGTCGGTACTGCGTGTGGAGAAGGTCTAGCATCCCACACCGCCCTCAAAACATCCACAGCTTCATCTTGTGGTATAGAAGTATAAAGGGCTGCTACATCTAGACAAACCATAAAATCAATCTGCGCAAAATCTTCAACAGCAGCCAACAATTGCAAAAAATGTGTGGTGTCCTTTATAAAAGATGGAATCTTCAATACTTCATCTTTCAAAAATACATCCAAATATATCCCAGCTCGCTCCAACAATGAATCATTGCTCGATAAAATAGGACGGCCAGGAGGAGATAAACTTTTATGAATTTTCGGCAGAATATAGAAAGCCGGTATCTTAGGATAGGGTGGATTCAAAAAGGACTTTTCGCGTCCTGTCAAAAAACCTAAAGTGAATGCTGTAGTACTGACATCCAAAATGAGTTTCTGTAAATCTTCAGTAGGATCATTCGGCAGATACAAATAATGGTCACGATTATTTAATTGTCGCATCACCTCTTTGTCATAATCAACAGAATTCAAGACAACGACAGCACCCCCCTTGTCAGCCCTTTTAATCACTACATCGTAATTCATGTAAAGCAGAAAACTCCGCTGATGATAAATTCTTTGGCTGATTACTATACTTCGTTCCAATTGCACCAGATCTTGCAAAATGAGATGACGAAACGTATGTAGAATAGGATCTAAGGGTCCCGGAGGGTTCCAAGTAGACTTCAAATGAACTACAGAACCATCAAACACATCCGGTTTATCTTGAAAAAAGCATTTCAATTGTAAAGACCGTATGAGTTGTTCAACAGCAATACGGCTACAAAATCCATCATACTGAGGACCATTCACAAAAGATAGTCCCTTAGATAACAAACTCAACTGTGCAGGTGTCAACAGGACATCAGATAGATTGATAACAGCTGGCATTACTGAAACGTTACTCCGTCTTTCTTGCGACGGGAGTGTGTCTGAAGCCCGGGAAAATCCTCCTGTCGATCTCGATACACAGTTGCAAAATCCACAAAAGAATCTTTTTGCCCTTGATTCCTCAAACGAGAACTAGAACTTTTAGTATCCAGATTAGAATCAGAAGAATAGGTTGAAATATCACTACTACTGTTCTTCCAGTGCAAACCCTGTTGACGCGTTCTCCTCAAATGCCAATTATAGATAGGGCCTTCTTTAGTCTACTTCTCATCTTTTAAAAACTTCTTAATCTTTACAGACTTCAATTCATTTTTATATTTCTCAGTCGATTTAGTGATCTCAGCATAACGAGTACCAAAATCTTCAGCCTATTTCAATGCAGTCAAATCATTATCGAGTTCTTTCTTAAGAGAATCATTTTTAGTGCAAGCTGTCTCAATCACTAATAACATCAAGTCCAAAGAACATTTGTTCAAAATACAATTCCAATGATTAATGAAAGCTTCATCATCCAGAAACATACCTGGGGTCTTCCAGATCAGTAGCCCTGTAGGAATGACCTCCTTCCTGCAATATTCTGCCAAGGTAACGCTATGGAGCTCCAACCTCACACTACGCTTAGACTTCACAGTGAAAGAATCCCAGTCATAGTAACCTTTAGCATCATCCCCTAACAGGGTTGGCAATTTCCAAATTTTTGCTGCTTTTTCAAAACTGTAGCTAAAGGAATCTTTCCAAGTAATATCCATAACAGCAAAAAAGTGAACTACACAAACCACCAGCCGTAAAGAGCAATCCAAAAAGCAAAACACACAAAAAGCTCTAAACCTAATTGTTTCTAAAACAATTATGCTATCAAGTCTATCAAGGCATCCATCTAGCTCTCACCATGACAGAAAATACGGACGCCTCATCAGGGGTGGCTCAAGGAAATCTGCTGCCTGAGGCAAGGGATGAGATGGCGCCCCTCTCCCCGTAGTGTGAGGGGGAGGGGTTTCTCAAATCTCCAGTCAGGGACTGAACCCAAACCACAAAGCCGATTAGATAATAGGGATGTTTGCACACCAAGGAACTAAAGAATGAGCGAGAACCACAGCACACTTTATAAAACTAAATTATACTCATTTTTATTTTGTTATAAACTGTGTTATGGTTCTTGCTTTTTCTTTTTGAAGATACTGTATATTTTGCATCCACGGAACCCCCTCCCTCAAAAGTGTGTGCAGAGCAGAATTAGGATTTACCCTCAGAACTCAATATCTTAAAAAAAAAAAAATCTGATTCTGGTCATCTCACTAACAAATATTCACCAGTACCAGGCATATTGGGAACTAATATAAAACCCTACAAAAGTCACCAAAGATCCACAAGGCCAAATCTAGCATACCATTACCCGAATAAACTTCCAAAACTCATAAAAGGTGCTTACCCAGAAAAAGCTGCACTATAAATACTGCAGCGGGCCCTAGAACATCTAACACCTATTTGAAAAGCTGAACAAGGCAAATTATTACAGTATAGATCCCTGCATACAAATTTCATGTTAACAGAACACACAGCCTTGGTCACACACTCAGAACAAAGACTTTCACCAAGTACAGAAGAAGTGATCGCAACCTAAAGTAAAAATAAACTAATTAGTCAAAAATTAAACCGAAACCCCAAGAAGCCAGACTTTGCATGCAGTGCAACAGCAGATAAGAGATGCAGTTTCCCTTACTGTGTAAAATATAAAGATTGGACTTTGCACTATCACTAAATTGAAAATAAAATTATTTTTTCTACCTTTGTTGTCTGACCATTTTATTCTCTGGTCATGCTGGTCCTGATATGAGGCTTCTGCTTTCCTGTCTTCTCTTAGCACTCCATTTTTCATTTCTCATCTCTTCTTTTGTTTTCTTCACGTCCTTCCATCAGCCTATTTCCAGTCCCAGTAACTCTCCCCATGTGTCAGCTCCCTTCCAGTCCCAGTGCCCCCTCCCTGCCAGCCTCCTCCCCATTACCCAGTCACCTACCAGTCCCACCCCCAGGTGTCAGCTCCCTTCCATCCCCCTCCCCCCTTCCCTAGTGTCATCACCCTTCCAGTTCACCTCAGTACGATCCTCAGGTATCAGCTCCCTTCCAGCCCCCTCTTTCCCCCCATGTCAGTTCCTTTCCAGCCCTCTCTTTCCCCCTCTGTCAGCTCCCTTCCAGCCATGTCTTCACCCTCTGTCAGATCCCTTCCAGTCCTCTCTTTGCCCCTCTGTCAGCCCTCTTTGCCCCTCTGTCAGTTCCTTTCCAGTCCTCTCTTTCCCCTGAGTCAGCTTCCTTCCAGCCATCTCTTTCCCCCCATGTAGCTCCATTCTGCTCCCTCTCTCCCCCCGTTTAGTTCCATTTTGTTCCCTCTCTTCCCCCCATAGCTCCATTCTGCTCCCTCCCCTTCCCCCTCCTGTAGCTCTATTCTGCTCCCTCTCCTTCCCCCCATGTAGTTCCATTCTGCTCCCTCTCCTTCCCCCATGTAGATGCGTTCCACTCACGCTCCTGCTGCTTGTGTCAGCTCCGTTCTCTCCCCTTCCCCCCCCCATGTAGCTCCATTCCATTCCCTCTCCTGCCACCCATGTCATCTCCATTCTGCTCCTTCCCCGTCCTCAGCGGCTGCAATAGCAGTAATTTAAAATGAAAAGGAAATGAGTGTGGAGCCTTCTGGCCCTATGGAACCCCTGCTGCTGTGTCCCACTCTAGTGTCACTTCCTTTTGGGGGTGGTATGCAGCAGCAGGGATTCCATAGGGTCAGAAGGCTCCACATCAGTTTCCTTTACATTTTAAATTATTGCTATCACAGCCTCTTGCCCGCTTTTGTTTTTGTTTTGTTTTTAAACTGAAGGTGGAGTGAGGCGGCTGTTTTGGGGGCATTTTTGCCACCCCAAAAAGTTTTCCACCCGAGGCCACTGCCTCACTCTCATTATAGAGTCACCCATGTGCCTCATTAGAATACAAACAGCAGCTCCAAAGACCCCAACATCCAAACACAAGAACCTCAAGAAGGTTCACAAGCCCATAAGATGCACCCTCATTAATACACACTCTGCCCGAAACAAAATACAAACCCTTTTTGACCATGCAATAGACAACAACCTAGACATACTATGCATCACTGAAACGTGATTCTCCAAAAATGATAATGTCCTACTCAACCAACTCAACACCACTACCCACAACATCCACAACTGCCCCCCAGAAATCCAGCAGAGGAGTATGTATTCTCACAAACAAAAACCTTGGCTTCAACACAATGAACTGCACCTCCACCCCAACCTTGACTTCATCACAATTTCTAACAAACACCTCACCATCTGCCTGGCTTACAGATCCCCTCACACTAATACCAACAAACTAGCTACATTATTGGAAGGAATCTGTTCTCATTCAGACACAAACAAAGATTACATATTACTCAGAGATCTAAATCTGCCTCAGCCTTCCTCGATGCTATGACAGACTGTAGTGCATAACTATCTCAATCTCAAAAGGAAGCATCCTAGATATGGTCTTCTTCCCAGATTGGCTTTTGAATGTGTTTGGATATATTCCACCATCAGTATGTCCAATTCCATGGTCCGATCACAACACCATCTCATTTGGAATTCTCAGCTCATCCACGCAACTCCTGCCTCAGAGCCCCACTACAACATCCTGGAGGTTCCTGTCATTCAATCAACAAGCTTTCCTTCAAAAAACAATCCAAACCTAACTGAATTACCAACACAGACTGATATTGAAACTAAAATCTCCACATGGAACTCAACTATCTCAGCTGCCGCTCTTGCTCCGCCTAAAGCATCATACAAAACACAAAGACCACATGCTCTCTGGTACTCTGCAGCTCTAAAAGTGCAGAAGCACAACCTGTGCTGACTTGAACTACAGTGGAGAAAGTCTCAAAGCCATCAAATAAAATTTCTTTAGCTACAGGAACTAAAGTTATACCATGAAGCAACCATTAACACCAAATAGGAGTACTACAACAACCTCCTTTCACGCTCCATCAACAAACCCAGAGAACTCTTTGATATTGTCAGATCACTACCAAAGATCCATCACATACAAACCAGAACCACACACTCAACCCACAGGACATGGCATCTTACCTGCTGACCAAGCACAACTCATCCACTCCCACACAGCCTGACCATAACAATTTCAAATGAAGAGACCCGCCAAGACCACCATTAGACCATCTTCAACTTATTATCACAAGAGGAGCTCAACAGCATAATCAGCAGCATCAACACCACAACTTTCCCACTTGACTCTTGCCCAGCCTCATGGCTCAAAATTACAAAAGACCAATTCTTACCAATCCTTTCTGACACTGTACATTCCTCCCTCCCTCAAGCAAGCTTCAATCAGACCGCAACTAAAGAAACCAAACCTTGACTCAAACTCACCAATCTCCTACAGACCCACAGCCACGCAACTGGCATGACCGCCTCGGGTCCCTCTCCCCTTACCCGTGACCCTCCCCCTTCCCCCTCCTCCCCCCTTTCCCCCCCCCCTTCCCTCCAGTGAGTCACCACGTTACACCATGGAGTTTCTTTCACCAAACTATTTCGATTTATTTGACAACAGTGGTTATTAACAGTACAACAAACTGTTGGCCACAGCATGCACGTCACAATCAACAAAACACAGTCTACAAATTCCTTGTATCACCTCTTTTCTTTTTGCCCACCTAGAGAGACACAGCCGAATATCCTACAGACTTTTTACATCGCAGGAAGGACTCTCTGCCGTGAAATCTTTTCTCAGTCCCTTAGTCTTTCGTATCCTTCAGTCGAAAGGCTGTTACACCTGCCGTTCGAGCAGACTTGGCAACCTTTCTTCCTTATCGCCCCCTTTGCTCGCCGTCAAAGCAAGGCAGGGGGGCTCTCTGCGCGGTGTTCTTGTCGCCATCTCCCTCTCTCCAGGGGGAGGTCCGTGTATCTCTCCAGTACCTCTCCCCCGTTTACTTAAGGCCTAGGCTGTGTTCTCTCTCACCGGGTGCGTTTCTCCAGCCGTCTTGCATGCTGCGACGCTTCCCCCCCCCCCCCAGTTTGCTAATTGGGTGGGTCG
This sequence comes from Ichthyophis bannanicus, assembly GCA_033557465.1. Taxonomy (NCBI): domain Eukaryota; kingdom Metazoa; phylum Chordata; class Amphibia; order Gymnophiona; family Ichthyophiidae; genus Ichthyophis; species Ichthyophis bannanicus. Next base: position 545,659,067 of record CM066036.1, on the reverse strand, counting down.
GGCGGGTGTCCGGCTTCCTCCAGGAAGGGGGGTGAGCGGCAAAGAGGCCGCGCCTGCGCCAGGCACGCTCTTTTGACTGCGGCTCTTTGCCCGCCCTTCCCCTCCGCCGTCCCCCCCGCCCCTCCCCCCGGCCCTCGGCTCGCCACCGCGCGCCTGTGCCCGGCCGCGTTGATTCGCAGCCGGGTCTCAGCCACGCAACTGGCATGACCGCCTCGGGTCCCTCTCCCCTTACCCGTGACCCTCCCCCTTCCCCCTCCTCCCCCCTTTCCCCTCCTCCCCCCTTTCCCCCCTTCCCTCCAGTGAGTCACCACGTTACACCATGGAGTTTCTTTCACCAAACTATTTCAATTTATTTGACAACAGTGGTTATTAACAGTACAACAAACTGTTGGCCACAGCATGCACGTCACAATCAACAAAACACAGTCTACAAATTCCTTGTATCACCTCTTTTCTTTTTGCCCCCCTCGAGAGACACAGCCGAATATCCTACAGACTTTTTACATCGCAGGAAGGACTCTCTGCCGTGAAAGCTTTTCTCAGTCCCTTAGTCTTTCGTATCCTTCAGTCGAAAGACTGTTACACCTGCCGTTCGAGCAGACTTGGCAACCTTTCTTCCTTACCCCCCCCTTTGCCCGCCGTCAAAGCAAGGCAGGGGGGCTCTCTGCGCGGTGTTCTTGTCGCCATCTCCCTCTCTCCGGAGGGAGGTCCGTGTATCTCTCCAGTACCTCTCCCCTGTTTACTTAAGGCCTAGGCTGTGTTCTCTCTCACCGGGTGCGTTTCTCCAGCCAACCCTGCCAACAGCGACTCCTCGCTTGTTGACGGGGCCCCACCAATCAACGCGCCGCTGTGGCCAACACTTGCTTCTTCCATAGTCGCTCAACCGCATCTTGTAAGTCGCAGAGGAAAATGTCCATTCCAATGTCTGACAAGTGCACTCCATCTGCGCGATATAATCCTGGACATCTCTCTTCTATGAGGTCGTGCGCAATGCTGCATCCCCCATGGCCCCCATGAAGCGGGCCATCCATCTGTTCACTTTGCGTCTGGTCCTCTCCAATGCCCTATGCGAGTTCTCGCCTCTCCACACTCGCCGAGGTATGATGTGTGACCATGCCAATAGCGTCCCGGGAAAGGTGTTTGCCAGCGTTAGGAGGTCGCCTTGCATCCTCTTGGTGAGCTCGACACTGCGCGTGGATGCCAGGTCGTTGCCCCCCAAGTGGATCACAATCATCGCTGGGTTCCCGGTAGATCTCTTCCTTAGGAGCAAGGACGGCATTAGCTGGTCCCACACCATACCCCGTCGTCCCAGCCATACTACGGCAAACCGCTCTAATACCTTTTTGGTCTGAGCGGTATATCAAATTCAAATAAACATAAATAAACATAAACCTCTGCACTTGGTAGCCCCAGATTCAACCACTGCGGTCTAGACCGTGTCCTCTTTTGTGCCCAGTGAACAAATGAATGGCCACATATCCATACTTCCTATGGCCACAGGTGGTAGCGCATCCCTGCGTGGAGCACAATCAGAGAATATTATTACCGCAGCACATATCCAACAGATGTTAATTTGCTTTGTCTGTACACCAAATGTTTTACATTCTCCTTATCCCCACCTCCCGTTCCTCGTCCGTTACCCGCTGGCCTCACTGCGTTGGACGTATATACAGTTTGTATCTATCCGAACGCCATCGGCCTATCTTCATTATCTGTTCTCGGGACATCCTGATGCTGGCTGCCGTTGAAGCAGCTCCTATGCGAAAGGAGTGCGAGCCGTATAAGCTTGCATCCCGTCCTGTTCGCTCAATTATTAGCTTGAGTACCCTGATAAATTGGAAACGCGATAAGGGGGCACCATTCGCATGTACGAACCAGTGGTTTTCAGAGTGCGCCCGTACCTGTTGGTAGGCTAAAGCATTTTTTAGTGGGCATGAAGCGTCGTCATGCATTGCCGACAGCACCACCTGTGCCCCTTTTCCCTCCACGTCGGTCTTGGATCTGCGCAACTGCAGCACTATTGCTCTAGTGCGTATGCACACGTCGTGCTTTCCCATACCTCCGCGGGCCGTCCCTCGCTCCGATGCTGAGGATGCTACTAGCTCCCCTACCCGAAATGCTCCGTAAAAGGCCTAGGAATATGCGCATCGAAAGAGGCGCGCCTCGTAATCATCGTAACATACTTGGCTAGTCGTTACCATGAGTTGTTGGAGCATATGATGAGTGATCGGGCGGCGCTTGTCTATTTGTCGGGGTTGGCCCAAGGACCAGCCTCGCATCACCTTCTTTATGATGAACTCGGCCTTGGGGCTCTTCTTTCCCATAGCCTTCACAAAAAAGGTTACGGCCGCTAGACGGGCTTGTACCGCCGCTTTTGTGCAGCCATTGCTTTTGCAATGCATAATCCACTTCAGAATGGTTGTTACTTTTAATCTGTTCTCCTGTTGTATGACATTCTCTCTGCAGAATGTTTGAAAGTGTTCCCATGCCGCTAGGTATCTGCGCCGGGTATTATCCGCTAAGGCGCCTAACAGGAGCTCCCATATCTCAGTGGATCATACTCCCAGACTTGATCGGGCACCGCTGTCTTGTCCGCGTCGGCCTCGGGTGCTAGCTGGTGAAAAAGGCAGATTTTAGAATGAGAAAGAGCATCAGCAATGTTATTATTCTCGCCCTTGATGTGCTCAGCTCTAATGGTTATGTTATGCGCCAGGCACAGCAATACAATTCGCCTCAATAGTGCCACCACCCTGGGCGTCTTAGCTCTCATCCTGTTCACCGCCCACACCACCGCTAGGTTATCGATATGGAAGGTGATCGCCTTGTTGGCGAGCTCCGGGGCCCAGATACTGAGGGCTACCATTAGCGGGAAAAGCTCCAGGAACGTGATATCCCTGGTGGTTCCATCTGCATGCCACTCCATGGGCCATGTCTCGGAGCACCATGCTCCTTTATAGTATATGCCGAAACCAATCCCCCCTGATGCATCGGTGAAGAATTCGAGTTCGGCATTGGATACGGGGAGCGCTTGCCAGAATGCAAGGCCATTGAAGGTGTGAAGGAATTGAAGCCAGACCAGTAGGTCTTCCCGTATTTCCTTGGTGACCCTGATGCGATGGTATCTCTTTGCGATACCTTTTGTTGCCCATGTCATGTGACGGCAGAACACTCTCCCCATGGGTATCACCCTGCATGCAAAGCATAGTAAGCCCAACATTGACTGAAATTGTTGAAGTGTCACTTTTCGCCGGCTGTGCATAACTTGCATGTCTTTTCTCAACTTCAGCACCTTTTCAGGCGGCAGTCGCGACCTGTGTGCCGGCACATCTAATTGTATACCCAGGAACGTGATGATCCCTTTCGGGCCCTCTGTCTTCCCTTTTGCCAGCGGGATCCCAAATGCTCGCGCCATCTGTTCAAAGATATCCAATATCCTTTTGCAGTCGTCGCGATCTATTCCAATGAATAGGAAATCGTCCAGGTAATGTACAACGGTATTGGGGCCTGCTAGGTCTTCCACTACCCAGTGTAAAAACGAACTAAATTGTTCGAAATACGCGCATGATATTGCGCAGCCCATGGGCAAACACTTGTCATAGTAGAACTCCCCGTTGAACGTGAATCCCAGCATTGGGAACGATTCCGGGTGCACCGGCAATAACCGGAATGCGTACTCGATGTCTGCCTTTGCTAGTTGTGCTTGCGGCCCCTTGCTGCATATGAGGCTAATTGCCTGATTCATGGTTGCGTATCTGACCAAGCATAATGCTGGATCAATATAATCGTTGACTGACTGTCCCTCCGGGTATGATAGGTTATGGATTAACCGGAATTGGCCCGGCTCCTTTTTGGGTATGACCCCCAATGGGGAGACTACCATGTCCTTGAAGGGGAGCGACTGGAAAGGACCAGCTACCCTCCCCATACCTAGTTCTTTGGCTATCTTGCTGCGGGCGATCTCATTGTGCTTTTATACAGATGGTGGGTTAGTAAGTAGGCTCGTTTGTGCTCTGTTTATCAAAATCAGGGATGGGATGCGGAAACCTTGAGAAAAGCCATCCTCTATATTGATATCTATTTCCCGCTTGGGGTATGCTCTAAGCCATGGCCGCATCGGCTCAAGCCTGATGGGTGTTGGAGCCAGCCCCTTCGTTGGAACGTTGCTGTATTGCTCTGAAAGGCTTGGCCTCCCTTAAGACCCTGCATGTGAAGGCAGGGTGTCCGTTTCCACATACTGCGCAGGAATGCTTGAATTTACACGGCTGCCATGTACAACTCCCTGCGTTGAACTGTCGGCATGGCCGTTTCCCCGAGAACTGATTGGCCTGCCGCCATTGTATGTTCTGAAAGGGATGCTGCCATTGTGTGCTCGACTGCGGCTGGCGCAGCCCTTCCTGACAAAAGGGCCTGTTGGGCGCCATTTCTTCGGTCCACATGTCCAGGATCCTATGATGCCATGCTAGGATGGGATCATCGGCCATAGTCCTCCTGAACTGCACGTCATAGTTCAGCCAGGCCCATCCACCGTATTGTTTATGTGCCCTGGTGATCGTGTCCAGGTACCGGGTCAGGTATGGCCCTGCTTCAGGTTCTTTTTCCATCACCACGCTCATAAAGATGTGGAATGCTGTCACCCAATTATTAATAGATTTGGGAATTCTTTGTTTCCACTCCCTCTCGCTTCTTTTATCCCTATCTTTTCCATTGTTTGACTCATCATCTTGGTCCCTGAGCAGGAGGAAGAATATGTCGATATACTCCCTCCTCCAAATCCTCTTCTTAATTTTCTTGGGTACCGACACGGCCAGGGAGCTCACCCCGCAGCGTGGGTTGCGGCTGGCGTCATGCCAATCCATCTGCGTTCTTTGGGCCGCTCCCGTTGTCGCGCATGTGCGGTCCTCGCCCCGCTGACTTTGCCCCGACCAAGCCTACCTGAGGGAATTGGATTGTTTTGCGCTCTTCTTCCTCTTCACTTTTTTTAATGCGTAGCGCATCACATCTGCCCATTCTATGTCCCTCTCACTGTCCGAACTGGACCCATCAGATGAGGACATTGAAAGCTCTGGCGCCCCCTTTTCGCACCGCGACCTACCATGTGCTGGGTTGGGAGTGGTCGCGCTGGCACTCGTCGATGGCACTTCATAGATCGTCGAGCCCGGCGCTCCCAGCCGTTGCTTAACTGAGTTCAGGCCGTGTTGCGTCACCTGATCCCGGACCATCTGGAGTAGGTCGTCTAGTTCTTGATTCTGCGGCGGGGCGGAGATCTCCAGTTGCTGCGGCGCCTTCTTCCTGGTACTGTGGCGAGGCTTCGCTGCTGCTGCTGCCCTCTGCGCCCCTCTCGTGTTTGGGCCGGCGGCTGCTCGTGCCTTTGATGCTTTTGCCCCCTTTGTTGCCGCCTTGGCGCCTCGTGGCCTGGAAGCCTTTGGTGTCTCCCTTCTCGGCATCTCTCAACTAGAATAGAGTTACTATGCAGAGGCAATGGAAAGTTTAAATTACTATCATCCAGAATGCTAACTTTAATCCCGTGCTCTCTAGCGCTATCTATGTCCCTATAATCTCACTCTATATCTCCATAGATAACTATATCGCTATCTAAACATTCCCATATACATGCATTCCCATATAGCCACATTCCCCAAATTACACCATATAGCTTAGAACAAATTCTCCCTTGTGAGTTTCCATATCATCACATAAGAAAGGCCTCCTAACAGTCTGCATTACCAGCTATTGTCCATTAGATGGCAGCCTTACGCTTCCCTTCTCCAACTCCCTTGCTTTTGTGCTTACATTTCAACGTTGTTCTGCAGCCGTTCAGTTGGATCTTTTTTTTTTTTTAATATATATAAGCAGAACCCGCTCGGCTGCCCCCCACCCCCGCTATTTGCCTCCCCCCCTAGCAATAATACAGTAATATACAGTCCCTCTGGGCTGCTGCCCATCTACTAGTATCCCGCTGCCCCCTCTCTCTTTATTTATTCGTTTTTTGTTAACAAAATACTGCGCTGGTTCTCTTGGCCACGTGTCTGGGAGCATTAAGGCGGTGGTGGGGGGAGGGGTGCCGCATACGGCCCCGCATCTCTCACCCCCGTCCCTCGATGTGCCGTGCAGGTAAGCTGCAGGCTTCCCTTGCATCATTTGCCCTCACAGCCGCATCTCTCCGCCCGCACGTCGGCTGGCTGGCTGGCTCGCTCCTTCCCCACCCCCCCCTGCGCACCGGGTGCATCGGCGATACTGCTATCGGGGGGGGGGGGCTCCCGGCCCCATGCTTGCCAGGCTGCTACCCTGTTCATTGGCTCCCCCGTCTCCTGCCCTCTTTGTCCGCGCTACCGCGAGCCTACTCAGTTAAGGTACTTGCATTTGGCAGTCTTCTCTTCTCCCGCAGATTTCTCAAGGTATCGCTCTTGACTCCCGCTGGCTGCGGCAATCTACATGCGCTCCTCCACGTGGAGGGGGTGGATCGGCCAGAGCCCTCGTTGCAGCCCCCCCAGCTCACGACCGCTGCCTCGAAGAGACCAGCGCTCCCGTAGCAGCCTCCCAGGAAAACGCTGAGCGAGTGGATGAGCTGAGAGATCCCGCAGCTGCCTCGGGCCCTGGAAACGCTGAGCGGGGTAGAACAAACGTTGTCTGGCTTCCTCCAGGAAGGGGGGTTAGCGGCAAAGAGGCCGCGCCCGCGCCAGGCACGCTCTTTTGACTGCGGCTCTTTGCCCGCCTCCCCCTCCGCCGTCCCCTCGCCCCTCCCCCCGGCCCTCAGCTCGCCACTGCGCGCCTGTGCCCGGCCGCGTTGATTCGCAGCCGGGTCTTAACCAGCATACCATTCATCTCCAAGGTCACTGAAAAAGTGATACAAACCCAACTCCAGGACCACATTAACCTACATATGTCTCTAGACATCCATCAACATGGTTTCCGACCAAACCATGGTACAGAAACACTCATGACCTCCCTTCTAAAGTCATAAGGCATTGAAGCAACCACCCAAGGATTCATCCTACTCTTTGTAGACATTTCTGCAGCTTTTGACACTGTATCCCATCAACTCCTCCTCAACCCACTCCACCACATCGGAGTCCATGGCACCCCTCAGATGGTTCCACTCTTATCTCACCAATCAAACCTAATGAATAAAAATTCAATCACAAACCTCATCAGCTTTCAGCTTACACCAAGGAGTACCCCAAGGATCCTCCCTTTCTTCTCTGCTATTCAACATTTACATACACTCACTCTGTACCATTCTTCAAAAATTCTGAGTTGATTACCTAATATACGCAGAAAACATCATGATCTTCACACCACTCTCCACATCCACTCCTGACTACGCCATACTCTCAAATAGCTTCACCGAAGTAATCAAATGGCTCCACAATTTATCAATCAACCTCAATAAAACAGAGTTCCTCCACATCACAAAAGACCCCAACTTCATTCCCCCTGCCTCATTCTGAATTGGCAACAATGATATCTGACAATAAGTCAGCTCTCAGATAAAATACCTCAGAATCTTACTCGACCGGCAACTAGACTTCAGACCTCAAATCCAAAGGATCATTAAAGCGGAATCTATGCCCCCTCCTATCCACCAACAATTTCTGCTCAGTCTGTCAAGCCATCATCACATCTTTATTCGACTATTGTAATCCCATATTTCAAGGTTTCCTAAGCATGCTCTCCTCCCATTACAACTAGCCCAGAATACTGTGGCTTGTACCATTTCGAGCCTCGAGGCAAACCCACATCACTCCTATCCTCAAACATCTCCACTGGCTTCCAATCAACTCAAGAATACAATACAAAATCCTAACCATCATCCACAAAACCTTAGAAAACCGATCTTCAGAACACCTTCAAACACTAATTCACACCTTGAACTCCAAGCCCAAGAAGAAAGAGCACCCAAAACCTCCTCAGTCTTCCAACACAAATACACAAGAATGAGAGCATTCTCTCTCTATGCCCCTACCCTCTGGAATTCACTACCCCCCCCCCCTCGATTCGCAAAACCAATTCAGCCCCAGATTTTTGCAAACAACTAAAGATTCACCTCTTCCAGGGACACCACGGAGATGGGCACTCCCCAATTCCTACACAACACCTCCATGTACAAATAGGCACTTCACCCACCACATCACATCCATAAAGTTCACTACCCCACAACCTCACACTCCCAACCCCTACCTCTCAACCCTCTTTTCCCTACCTTTTGTACATAGTTTCTACACATGCCTTGAGCAATGTAGTGAGCCCTAAACTGTGCTCTGTCCTTGTTTACATTGCATTCACATTTATTACTTGCACAATTTTACAAATGTTGATTGTTAACTGTTTTAATGTTTCCTTAAACTGTTCCTCATATCAATCTCAGTTCCATGTAAACCATTTTGACTTGTAGAAAAACGGTATATTAAAATTTGTTAAATAAATTAAATAAATAAATAGCCAGTCCCATCCTCAAGTGTCAGCTTCCTCTAGTCCCACCCCCAGGTGTCAGCTCCCTTCCATCCCCATCTTCCCTTCCCTAGTGTCATCACCCTTCCAGTCCCCCTCCAGTACTATCCACAGGTATCAGCTCCTTTCCCACCCCCTTTCCCTGTGTCAGCTCACTTTCAGCCCCCACCTTCCTCCCAGGGCCGGATTTACCTTGAGTGAGGCCCTACGCCAACAAAAATTGTGGGCCCCCAGCAGGGGCGGCCCAAGGGGGGTGCGGGGCCTCATTTGCATAAGGGGCCTCATTTGCATAAATATTTGCATAATATTACCATATACTAACTTTTAGTAAACGTGCCTCTTAATGAGTGTATGGATAAAGAAAGACTAAAAGATTTCTACATTACTATAATCCAGTGCCAACTGCCAGACACATTAGGAACTACTACAAACACTGCCCATTTAGAACCCATAGTAAACCCGCCGTATCCTAACAGCACTACCTGGACTCACAAAGCACCATACCCTACCAATCAAAAGGCAACACTGCAAATATTAAACCAATACATTTCAGAGAACAACAATACATGACCTACTGGGGAAAGAGAACAAGTGGCAATGTCAAATAGGAATTATATAAACAGAACACCTCAGCTCAGTTACACATGCAGAACATAGACCATCAAACAAGTAATCACAATTTAGAAACAGGAAGACAATAATTAAACTGGGAATCCCAAAAGCCAAACTTGGAAAGTACAACACTGTAGAAATAAAACTATACATTAATTTGCTCTTGTACTAAACAAAGCGCAGACGTTAATGATGCACATTTACCAGAGCTGACATATTCCAATTAATAAATTCAAAATAAAGAGATATTTTTCTACCTTTTGTGCATTTTTTTCAGCTGCAATTGCTCCAGCCACTTTCTTCTGGTTTCTTCGTGTCTTCTGCTAACTCTCCATCGTCTGCTGTCCATTTGTCCTTTCTTCTCTCTTCTAGATTTTTTTCCATTCTCTCTCTACATCTGCTTTAACATACTAATCTTTCTCCTTTTGCTCTTTCCTCATTCCTATTTCATCCACTCAAATTTTACCCCTCCATCCTCAATCCCCACTTACTCTCCCAATACCCGGCCAATTGTAGATTTTTTATCCCTCCCACACAAAATATTTTTCCCTTCTCCATTTTACTCTTCCAGCCCCATCCCATTCTAATCCTCCCCCAACATCAGCTCCCTTCTAGTTCCAGCCTCACCCAGCATCCATTCCCTTCTAGTCCCTGCATCAGCCCATTTCCAGTCCTAGCCACCCATCAGCCCATTTCCAGTCCTAGCAACCCCCCAACCCAATACCAGTCCTAGCCCCCCATCAACCCACTTACAGTCCTAACCCCCCATCAACCCATTTTCAGTTTAAGCCCCCACTATAACCCATTACCAGTCCTAACCCCCCATCAGCCCACTTCCAGTCCTAACCCCATTAACCCATTTCCAGTCAGCCCCCCATAGCCCATTGCCAGTCCAAACCCCCCATCAGCCCACAGCCCATTACCAGTCCTAACCCCATCAGCCCACCTCCAGTTTTAACCCCCCCAGTCCATTTCCAGTCCTAGCCCCCCCCATAGCCCATTACCAGACAGCCCCCATCAGCCCACAGCCCATTACCAGTCTTAACCCCCCCAAAGCCCATTACCAGTCTTAACCCCCCCCAAAGCCCATTACCAGTTCTAAACCCCTCCAACAGCCCATTACCAGTCCTAACCCCATCAGCCCACCTCCAGTCTTAACCCCCCCAGCCCCTTTCCAGTCCTAGGCCCCCCATAGCCCATTACCAGACAGCCCCCATCAGCCCACAGCCCATTACCAGTCTTAACCCCCCCCCAAAGCCCATTGCCAGTTCTAAGCCCCCCCAACAGCCCACAGTCCATTACCAGTCCTAACCCCATCAACCCACCTCTAGCCTTAACCCCCCCAGCCCCCCCCAATAGCCCATTACCAGTCCTACCCCCCCCACCCCCGTCGGCCTAAAGTAAAATTTAATTAAAAAAAAAAACCTGCTGGCTGCCACCGCGGGGCCCCCTCTGCTGCCGTGGCAGCACCGACTGACCCGCGGGGGCCCCCTCTACAAGCTGAATCCGTCGGTTCGTTCCTTCCTCCCTACCTCCGTGCACGCTGTGAGAGGCGCGAAGGCAGAGTGTCTCCCTCGCGTCTCTGTTAAGCCCGCAGGGGCTGATGGGAAATTTCCCATCAGCCCCTGCGGGCTTAACAGAGACGCGAGGAGACACTCTCCTTTCGCGTCTCTCACAGCCTGCACGGAGGGAGGGAGGGAGGGAGGAACGAACCGACGGATTCAGCTTGTAGAGGGGGCCCCCGCGGGTCAGTCGGTGCTGCCGCGGCAGCAGAGGGGGCCCCGCGGCGGCAGCCAGCAGGTTTTTTTTTAAATTTTATTTAAAAAAAAAATGAACTTGTTCTTTTTATGTGGGCCCCTGCCAGCTGTGGGCCCTATGCCATGGCGTACATGGCGTATAGGTAAATCCGGCCCTGCTTCCTCCATATCTGTTCCCTTAGAGCCATCTCCTTCTCCTGTGTCAGCTTCCTTCCAGCCCTCTCTTCCCCCTCTCTCAGTTCCCCTTCCTGTCATCTCCTTCCCGTTGTGTCAGCTCCATTCCTACTCCCCTCCTTCCCCCATATGCTCCCTTCCTACCCCCTTCCTTCCCCATGTCAGCTCCATTCCTGCCCCCCTCCTTCCCTGTGAGAGCTCCATTCATGCCCCCCTCCTTCCCCTGTGTCAGTTCCATTCCTGCCCGTGTCCCCCTCCTTCCCCTGTGTCAGCGCCATTCCTGCCCCCTCCTTCCCCCCATGTCAGCTCCATTCCTGACTACTCCTTCCCCTGGCAGCTGTGTCTCCTGCATCCCTCAGCAGCTGTGATAGCAGTAGTAATTGAAAATTAAAATGAAACCGGTGCAGAGCCTTCCGGCTCTATGGAACCCCTGCTGCTGCATAACTTCCTTTTGGGGATGGAATACAGCAGCAGAGGTTTCATAAGGCTGGAAGGCTCTGCATCAGTTTTGCTTTCATTTTAAATTATTACTACTATCTCTGCCGCAGCTCTGTAGGATGCAGGAGCCATGGTGGAGCAGTGGCAGCAGCTTGCCCACCTTTTTTTTTTATTTTAAAATCTGCAGATGGAGTAAGGCGGCTGTTTTGGGGGCATTTTTTTTTTGTTGCCTCCAAATGTTTGCCACCTGCGGTGGCTGCCTCACTCTGCCTCATTATAGAGCCACCACTGGCCACTGCCTCCGCCTCCCAGCAGGTTGACCAGTGAGGCGCCAGCGTAAGGCTGCCCCAGAGAAGTGGATCCACCCATGGAACATGCTGCTCCTGTGGGCAGAAGGCAACGCAAGCCATGATTGTAGCCTAGAAAGATGGATCCTGCTTGCAGGAGCAGTATGTCCTGTGGGCATGATCCCCTCTCTGAGCCACAAATGCTGCCTTGTGCTGCCTTCTGCCCATGGGAGCAGCATGATCCATGGGCAGGATCTGCCTCCCTGGACACGGATGCTGGACAACAGGGAAGGGGGCTACAGAAAAACAGGGGAGATGCTAGACAATGGGGGAGGAGGTATTGTGGATTGGAGGGGGGATGCTGAATATGGAGGGATACATGGAGACAGAGGGAAGATGCTGGACAGAAGGGGATATAGAGGCAGAGGGGACCCCAGGGACTAGGGAGATGAAGGTAGGTACTGGACTTGGAAAGGGGATATAGGGAGAACGAGCATAGGAAGACCCAAGATGGGAGATTTTTGAGAGAGTGGTGATGCTGAACATGGGGTTATAGGGAGACTATTGGGAGATGCTGGACATTGGGTGGAACAGAGGGAGACAGAGGGAAGATACTGTACATGGAGGTAATGGGGGGAAATGAAGATCATGGGGTAATAGGAAAAGAGAGGGGAGAAGATAGACATGGGGTAAATAGGTTTTGAAAAAGACAGAGAGATGCTGGTCAGGAAGTAATAGGGAGGAGATTTGATGGGATGGAGATGGCAGGAGATGCTAGACATGGGAGGATAGGAATGGAGAGGGAGAGATGTTGGGCATGGGGGAATATTAATGAAAAAGGAGAGATGCTGGACACAGGATAGGAAGTAATAAGGGAGGAGATGGAAGGATAGGGAGAGAAAAGTAGTGCAGAGATGGATGGAGGGAAAGGGAAAGAGAGAGAAACACTAGGTTGGGGGGAAGAGAGAGATTAGACATGGAGGAGAGAGAGAGAGAGTAAGCAAAAGACTGAGGATCAGAGAAGAAGAGGTGTGGAATAGGAGGACTGGAGTGGGGGTTGATAAGTGGTAGGTAGATGGAGTAAGAAATAACATAAGAAATGCCTTACTAGATCAGACCAAGGTCCATCAAGCCCAGTATCCTGTTTCAGTGGCCAATCCAGCAACAAGTATCTCGCAGGATCCCAAACAGCCACACAGGCTCCACAATGCTCATCCCGGGGCAAGTAGTGGATTTCCCGGGTCTTTTTAAATAATGGTTTATGGACCTTTCCTCCAGGAACTTGTCCAAAACTTTTTTAAACCCAACTACACTAACAGCTTTTACTACATCCTCCGGTAATGAATTCCAGAGTTTGATTACACATTGAGTAAAAAAATATTTTCTCTTACTAGTCTTAAATGGTTTGCATTGTAGCTTCATTGTGTGTCCTCTAGTCTTTCTACTTTTTGATTTTGTAAACAACTGATCTATGTTTACCCATTCCACTCCATTCATTAATTTATAGAACACTATCATATCTCCCTCAGCCATCTTTTTTCCATGTTGAAGAACCCCAACCTTTTAAACCTCTCCTCAGAGGGGTAGCCTTCCATTCCCTTTACCATTTTTGTTGCTTTTCTTTGTACCTTTCCTAATTCATCTACATACGTTTTAAGATATGGTGACCAGAATTGCATACAATATTCAAGGTGCAGTCACCCATGGAATGATACAGAGGTATTATATCATTTGTTTTATTCTCCATTCCTTTCATTATGACTCCTAGCATTCTATTTGCTTTGTTGGCTGCTGCTGCACATTGGCAGAGAGTTTCAACATATTATCCATGATGACACCTAAATCTTTTTCCTGGGTGGTGGTTTCTAAGGTGGTACCTTGCATCATGTTATAGCATCTGCTGAATAATCTTGAGTGGAAACTTGCTGGCATGTAGGATAAGAGCAATTGTGCGATAATGTCCAGTCAGTTGGATCACCTTTTAGTATTGGTATTGTCATGAGGTAGACAGCGCAGAGTCTAAAGTATTAAAAGGGTTTAGAAATGAAGAGCTTACCTCACAGTCACAGGGTCAGTGGAGACTTTCACAGTGCAAGGGGGCAGGGAGTGAAGAAACAAACATTCCTCAGGGCTGCAGTGACGCAGAGAGAATTCAGAGCTCTAATCAGGCTCACCTGTGGGAACAGTCACGTTCCACGTCCAATAGGCAGCTCAATAAAATCAGGGGAAAATCAAGTGAAGAAGAGGGTGAACTCACAGGCAGAGTCAGACTGAGGCCCAGATGCAGTTTCAGATTCAGAGACGGAACAAGCTTTCCCCAAGCAAGGGAAACAAGCCTAGAGCACAGCCAGAGTGTGGAGGAGAGTCTGGAACCTAGCCTGGAGAAACAGACAAGGAGCAGAGAGATCCTCAGAGAGGCTGAGTTGGGAACTCCAGACCAAACAGTAAGAGACCCGCTGTCTTGGAGATCCAGGTTTGAGCAGAAGCAGTCTGACGAACCCGAGTGGATCAGGAGAGATAGAGCTAAGGTCTTCCCAACCAGAGGGGTCCTCGCACCCAGGCAAGCAGTCAGATCACCAGAGAGCAAAGGTCACGCTCTGAGAGTCTCACAGGAAGCAGGAAGCAAGTGCTACCCTGCTAGACCCAGCAACAGATACTGCCGGGGCAAAGCAGTCTGCAGCTCTGATAGAAAACCCTGGCTAGAGGAAGAAGGACTAGAAGCCATATTCTCTCGTGGGAAAGATAAGTACCCTCTGTATTATAAAGGGAGTGGAGTAGATTCGGGGAGGAGAAGCAAAACATATAGGAAGCCAGAGTTCCCTCAATGGCTTAGGGACTGGGAAGAATTCCCCAGCTCAGCTCCTGTTGCCTCTGACCTTCAGCAGCAGCACTTGTATCTCCCAAGAACAGAGTTTACCCCAGAGCAGAAGTCTGAGTACAGGTTTGCAAAAACTCAGAGATCCTACGCAGGTCAAGCCCAAGAGGGGATGCAGTGGGAAAGCACTATCCCAGAGAATATTCAGGAACCAATGGATTGCAGTTTGGGAGTAACAGATGATTTAGAATCTCTGCGTTAAAGAGGAGAAAAGGAAGTGTGTTTTTGATTTCTTTGGAGGAAGATAATACTTTTGTGTTTTGGGGAAAACAAAGAAGGAGCTTGGTTTTTTTAAAGTGTTCTTTTGCCTGTGATGTAACAGCTTAATTTGTGTTATCCTTATCTGAAAGCCATCCGCATGGGACAGGGAATAAATCCCATCCTTAATTCCACTTTGGACACGACTCTTGAGTCATTATTCTTCCACAACTCAAACTGGGTCTCCATCTAGGCAGCTGCCTAGGGTGACACAGTCAGCCAACAGGCTTACAGTATAAACACAGATCTTTTCCAGTCAGTTGGCCATGATGTTGTCTTCTAAATTTCCCGGCAGAGCCTTGTAAGTAAGGTAACAGCTGCATCAGATTGCCGTGATACATCAATGGGAATGCCATCAATGCCTGGTGCTTTGTTCTTTAACAAGGCTTTCAATACTGCTTCGACTTCTTTTATCACCAATGGTTATGGATCATAAGGTACAGGTTGAAATTGCTGTTCATCCACTTGATCTTTATCATATAATGACTCTGTATATTCTTTCCACCTTTTCTTGATCTCCTCAGCATCATTCTACATGGATCCTGGAGCATCTTGTAACATTCCAATTCAAGGCTGTAATTTTTTTCTTTAACTCTTGTAGCTTTAGGAAAGATGACCTTGTTCTTCCTCTAAATGTTTCTGCTTGCATGCACCATAGTGGTACTTCCTCTTTTCTTGTCTTGCTGCATGTTGGAAATCTCTGTTGAGTTCTGAGATTGCCTCTCTTTCTTCTCTGGTTTTAGCGTCTCTGTGTTTCTTGGCAGTTTTCAGAGTTTCGAAAAGTACAGCAGAATGCAGAAGGGAGAGAAGGGGGCCTTCCATTTATTTGCGGAAGGCCTCTTCTCTCCCTTCTTCCAGTTTTCAGAGTTTCTTCAATCATCCATTTTGGCCATTTTTGCTTTTTTACCTTTTGTAGAGATAGAAACATAGAAAAATGATGACAGAAAAAGACCACATGGCCTATTTAGTCTGTCCTTCCATATCAACAACTACAACAGTCCCCTTTTTTCCTTTAGAGATCCTCTGCGTTTGTCCCATGCTTTTTTGAATTCAGATACTGTCCTCATCTCTACCACCTCCACTGGGAGACTATTCCATGAATCCACCACGCTTTCTGTAAAGAAATATTTCCGCATATCACTCCTGAACCTATCCCCTTTCACCCTCATCCCATGTCCTTTTGTAGCAGAACTTGCTTTCAATTGAAAGAGGCTCTCCTCCTGTGCATTTATGCCATGGAAGTATTTAAACGTCTCAATCATATCACCTCTATCCCGCCTTTCCTCTAAGGTGTACATATTAAGATCCTTAAGTCTGTCCTCATATGCTTTATAATGAAGATCATTAACCATTTTAGTAGCCACCCTCTGTACTGACTCCATCCTGTTTATATCCTTTTGAAAGTGCGGTCTCCAGAATTGCACACAATACTCCAAATGAAGTCGCACCAAAGAGGCACTAACACCTCCTTTTTTCTGCTAGCCATTCCTCTCCATATGCACCCAAGCATCCTTCTAGTTTTTGCTGTCACCTTTTCTACCTGTTTAGCTACTTTAAGATCATCAGACACAACCATGCCTAGGTCCCACTCTTCTTTAGTGGACAAAAGTACTTCATTCCCTATACTATATCGATCCCTTAGATTGCTGCAGCCCAAATGCATGACCTTGCATTTTTTAACATTAAATCCCAGCTGCCAAATTCTAATAGAAACATAGAAAAATGACCACAGAAAAAGATTATTCAGCAGAGACTACAACTATACCTGAAATGAGAACTGTGTGAAGTGCAAGCAGGATTCAGGAAAGGGCGAGGAATGAGAGACATCATCGTAGATGTGAGATGGATCCTTGAAAAGACTAAAGAATACTGAAAGAATATCTATATGTGTTTTATTGACTACAGCAAGGATTTTGACTGTGTAAATCATGAGAAACTCTGGGCCACATTAAGAAGCATGGGTATACCAGAACACCTGATTGTTCTCTTGCACAACCTTTACATTGATCAAGAAACAGTTCGAATGGAAAAAGGAGAAACAGAATGGTTTAAAATCAACAAAGATGTATGTCAAGGTTGCATACATTCCCCCTTCCTTATTAATTTATATACCGAACAAATTATCAGAGAAGCAGGACTGTACGAAGACAACCGAGGTGTTAAGATTGGCAGAAGGCTCACCAACATAACATAAGAACTGCCATACTGGGTCAGATCAAGGTCCATCAAGCCCAGTATTCTGTTTCCAAAGGTAGCCAATCCATGTCACGAGTACCTGTCAGGTTCCCAAAAAGATATACAAATTCCATTATGCTTATCCTGGGGTAAGCAGTGGATTTCCTTGGTCCTCTTTAATAATGGTTTAAGGAACTTTCCTCCAGGAACTTGTCCAAACTTTTTTTAAACCCAGCTACACTAACAGCTTTTACTACATCCTCTGGTAATGAATTCCAGAGTTTGATTACTCGTTGAGTGAAAAAATATTTTATTTTATTAGTCCTAAATGCTTTACATTGTAGTTTCATTGAATGTTCCCTAGTCTTTCTACTCTTTGAAGGAGTAAACAACCAATCTACTCCATTCCTTAATTTACAGACCTCTATAATATCTCCCCTCAGCTGTCTCTTTTCCAAGTTGAAGAGCCCTAACCTTTTGAGCCTTTCCTCATAGGGATATACTTACATCTCTCCTTTACCATTTTGATGGCTCTTCTCTGTACCCTTTCCATTTCTGCTATATCCTTTTTAAGATATGGAGACCATAATTGCACACAATATTCAAGGTGTGGTCACACTATGGAGCAATATAGAGGCATTATGATATCCTTGGTTTTATTCTTCATTCCTTTCCTTATGATTCCTAGCATTCTATTTCCTTTCTTGGACGCCACTGAATACTGTGCAGAAGATTTCAACCTATTATCCACGATGATGTCTAAATTCTTTTCCTGGCTGGTGGTTCCTAATGTGGAACCCTGCATTGTGTAACTATAGTTTGGGTTGTTCTTCCCTAAGTGCATAAGTTTGTACTTGTCCACATTACATTTCATCTGTCATTTGGACAACCACTCTTCCAATTTATCAAGGTCCTCTTGCAATTTTTTACAATCCTCTTGTGTTTAAACATCTTTGAATAATTTTGTTTCATCTGCAAATCTGATCACCTCACTCATTATTCCCATTTCCAGGTCATTTATGAAGATGTTGAAAAGCAGCGGGCTCAGCACAGATCCCTGGAGTATTCTACCATTCACTTTTCTCTATTGAGAAAATTGGCCATTTAGCTCTCTACTCTCTGCTTTCTATCTTCTTTAAACTAGTTCCACGATGCTACACTGCATCCAATCCCATGGAATTTTTAAATTTGCCAAGAGTCTCTCATGAAGGACTTTGTCAAAGACTTTCTAAAAATCCAGATATACTATATCAACTGGCTCATCTTTGTCTACTTGTGATTCACACCTTCAAAAAAATATAACAGATTAGTAAAACAAGACGTTCCTTGGCTAAATCCATGTTGGATTTCTAATGTTAAAATATCTATATGTTTGGTAATTTTATTCTTTATAATGATTTCTACCATTTTGCCCAGTACCTGATGTCAGTACCACCAGTCTGTAGTTTCTCAGATCACCCCTGGAACCCTTTTTAAAAATTGGCGTTATATTGTCCATTCTCCAATCTTCAGGTACGACAGATGATTTTAAGGATAGTTCACAGATTACTAATAGCAGGTCTGCAATTTCATATTTCAGTTCTTTCAACACCCTCGGATGTATACCAACAGTCCACGTGATTTGCTACTGTTCAGTTTATCCTGTTCCTGTTTATTGATATTTCTCTCAATTCTTCCGATACATCACCTTTGAATATTATTTCTGGCATGGGTAACTTTCAGTTTAAGGAGATAATCCTCAGACATTGGAATATCTTGTGGTTACATCCTATATTCAATCCGGGTCTATGGTTTGCATTCAGCAGGATTTGTAATTTAAAAGATTGGTAGGTAAAAACATGTTTGAGGTTATCCTCATTGAAAATGCCAGTGGTGGTTGGGAGGTGGAGCCTAACTTCAGGCAAGATGTTAATCACCCAGGACTGTTAATCACCCAGGAAGTTGGTCACAGCTTACCTCAGCAGCACAGGCATAAATAGCTCAACCAGGGCTCTGTGATCCTCAGTCTTGAAGGTCTAGAAAAAGGGACTGTTACTTCTGGAGAGAGATATGCAATTGTGAGTTTATACTTCTGGGACTTTTCTGAAAGGAATTCTTTCTATTAAAGCTAATTAATTTGTGAACCCACTATTTTTTGTTAAATCAGTCAGGGCCTAGTAGCAGCAGTTTAAGTTAAAATCTAAAACACAGAAGAGAGCTTTCTGGTTAAATTTGGAACCCAGCAGAAAGCTTGTAGTTTAAATTTCATAATAAGCTAGAGCCTAGCAGCAGCAGCAAAGAGCTATAATTTAAATCAAATCAGAATATAGCTTACTTCAGCAGCACAGGACAGGATACTGTGTAGCAGCCCTCTTTTAATAAGTGTTATTTCCCTCCCTCCCCACACCCACCCACCCCTGGGATAATCGTAGCTTTATAGGTACTTACACATCTTAAAAGACAGGAGGTGCTCTCAGGTGAAGCTCGTTACCCAAATCAATCATACACTAAGGACCTGAGATTAATTAAGCTTCAGGTGAACAAGGTATATTAAACGTATTAGGTACAGTTTTATTAGTATAAATATCCATAGCAACCCTTAGTAAATAAAGAACTTAAAGATCTAAACATAAACTTAAAACTAAGATGCAGACAGAAGTCCAGCAGCGAGATGGGGGCTTTCCAGTCGTTTGCATTGAGTGTCACATGTATGATTTTCTCCCAGTTGGTGAGAGGTCTTACATGTGCAGTAGGTGCAAGGAGCTTTTTGCTCTCAGGGAATGAGTCCATTCTCTAGAGGCTAGAGTAGCAGACTTGGAAAACATAAGAAAGACAGAGAGGTACATAGACGAGACCTACAGGAATATAGTCCTGCAGTCCAACCTCCAGTCTGGCAGTATCCCTGTTGCCATGGAGGAGAGAGGTCACGTGACAGGAGTGCATCACCCTGGTGTGGCAGTAAGTGATCCTATAACTAGGACCTGTCCTCCAGGTGATGTAAAACCCTCTCGCACCGAGGAAGTTTCTCCAGGGCCATGTGCCCATGAGGGAAGGGTTAGGACAGCCGTTATAGTTGGTGATTCGATCATTAGGCATGTAGATAGCTGGGTGGCTGGTGGACATGTGGATTGCCTGGAAACATGCCTGCCTGGTGCGAAGGTAGCGGACCTCACGTGCCACCTAGACAAGGTCTTATATAGTGCTGGGGAGGAGTCTGTTGTCTTGGTACATGTCGGTACCAATGACATAGGAAAATTTGGTAGGGAGGTTCTGGACGCTAAATTTAGGCTTTTAGGTAGGAAGTTGAAAACTTCCAGGGTAGCGTTCTCTGAAATGCTTTCCGTTCCATGCGTAGGACCCAAAAGGCAGGCAGAGCTACGGAATCTCAATGCATGGATGAGACAATGGTGCAGTGATGAGAGTTTTGGATTTGATAGGAACTGGGGAACATTCTGGGGAAAGGAGGGGCTCTTCCGTAGGGATGTGCTTCAACTTAACCGGGATGGAACCAGGCTGCTGGCATTAACCTTTAAAAAGGAGATACAGCAGCTTTTAAACTAGATAATAGGGGAAAGCCGACAGTCCCACAAGAGCGCATGGTTCGGAAGAATGTACCCTTGAAGGATACTACTAAAAGCAGAGAGGTTCCAAAAAAGAGTAAAGTAGCCCAAATGCCCTAGAGTATGGAGCAGACAGAACTTAAAGATCCCAAATTACCCATGTCTACCAATAGCCAGATTAATACGAATAAAATACAGTCTCTAAAATGCTTGTATGCAAAAGCAATGTGTGCCTTCGAGTCAGTCCTGACTCCTGGTGACCCAGAAGCTCCTGGGTTTTCTTGGCAGTGTCACCGGAAGTAGATTGCCAGGCCTTTCTTCCGAGGCAATGGAGGGTTAAGTGACTTGCCCAAGGCCACAAGGAGTGCTAGTGGGAATTGAACTCTGGTTGCTCGGTTACCAAGCCAGTGTTCTAACCATTAGGCTAGAAGTCTAAAAAATAAGATGGGAGAGTTAAAATATATAGCACTAAATGAGAGGTTTGATATGATTGGAATATCAGAGACATGGTGGAAGGAGGACAACCAGTGGGACACTGTGATACCTGGGTACAAACTATATCGTAATGATAGAGCTGATCAAATTGGTGGAGGGGTTGCGCTCTATGTTAGAGAGGGCATTGAGTCAGAAAGGATTAAAGTTTTGCAGGAAACAAAATTTGCTGTAGAATCTCTATGGATTGAAATTCCATGTAAAAAGGGGAAGGTGATGGCAGTGGGGGTGTACTATCGACCGCCTGGCCAGAATGAACAAATGGATGATGAAATGCTCAAAGAAATCAAGGAAGCTAACAAACGTTACAGCGCAGTAATAATAATGGGTGATTTCAATTACCCCAGCATCGACTGGGTCAGTGTCACGTCAGGACATGCTAGGGAGATAAAGTTCCTAGATGAAATTAATGACTGCTTCTTGGAGCAGCTGGTTCATGAACTGACCAGAGGGGAAGCCATATTAGACCTAGTCCTTAGTGGAACACCAGATCTGGTGCAAGAGATAATGGTGTTGGGACCACTTGGTAATAGTGATCATAGCATGATCACTTTTGATTTAATTAGTGGAGGAGGGATAGTAAGGAAATCCAGAGTACTACCTTTTAACTTTCGAAAGGGAGAATATGATAAAATGAGGAAAATAGTTAAGAAAAAACTAAAATGAGCAGTTGCAAAGGTTAAAGACTTACATCAGGCTTGGGTGTTGTTGAAAAATACTAGCTTGGAAGCCCAGACCAGTTGTATTCCATGCTTTAAGAAAAGTGGAAGGAAGTCCAAAAAACTGCCAGCATGGTTTAAAGGGGAGGTCAGGGAGGCTGTTGTTGCCAAAAAAGCATCTTTCAGGAAATGGAAAAAAGAGCCAAATGACGAAACCTGGAAACAACACAAGCACTGGCCAGTCAAATGCAAGGCATTGATTATGCAGGCAAAGGGAGAATTTGAGAAGAATCTTTCTGCGGAAGCAAAAACGCGAAATAAAGACTTTTTCAAGTACATTCGTAGCAAAAAACCTGTGAGAGAGTCAGTTGGTATATTAGATGACAGAGGGGTTAAAGGGGCACTAAGAGGCGACAAGGTGATAGCAGAGAGACTGAATTAATTCTTTGCTTTGGTCTTTACTGAGGAAGATGTAGGGATGTTATCAATGACTGAAGTGGTATTTAAAGGTGCGGAAGAATTGAAGTAAATATCGATACATCGGGAAGATGTATTACAACTATTGGATAAACTGAAGAGTAGCAAATCACCTGGGCCGGATGGTATACATCCGAGGGTGTTTAAAGAACTGAAATATGAGATTGCAAACCTGCTATTAGTAAGCTGTGAACTATCATTAAAATCATCTCTAATACCTGAAGATTGGAGGATAGCCAATGTAACACCAATTTTTGAAAAGGGTTCCAGGTGTGATCCGGGAAACTACAGACCGGTGAGCCTGACATCAGTACCGGGAAAAATGGTAGAAACCATCATAAAAAATAAAATTACTCAGCATATAGATAATCATGGCCTAATGGGAGACAGCCAACATGGCTTTAAACAAGGAAGATCTTGTCTTACTAATCTGTTATGTTTTTTTGAAGGTGTGAATAAACAGGTGGACAAAGGTGAGTCGGTTGATATAGTGTATCTGGACTTTCAGAAAGCCTTTGACAAGGTCCCTCATCAGAGACTTTTGGCAAAACTAAAGAGTCATGGGATAGGAGGCAGTGTACTACTGTGGATCAGGAACTGGTTAAAAGATAGAAAGCAGAGGGTTGGGCTAAATGGCCAATTTTCCCAATGGAGAAAGGTGAATAGTGGTGTACCCCAGGGATCTGTGCTGGGTCCGCTGCTTTTTGACATATTCATAAATGACCTGGGAAGTGGAATAACGAGTGAGGTTATCAAATTTGCAGATGACACAAAACTATTTAAAGTTGTTAAAACCCAAGTTATTGTGGAAAATTGCAAGAGGATCTTGATAAATTGGAAGACTGGGCATTAAAATGGCAGATGAAATTTAATGTGGACATGTGCAAAGTTATGCACCTAGGGAAGAACAACCCACATTAGGAACCACCACCCAGGAAAAAGATTTAGGCGTCATTGTGGATAACATGTTAAATCCCTCGGCCCAGTGTGCAGCAGTGGCCAAGAGAGAAAATAGAATGCTAGGTATCTTAAGGAAAGGAATGGAAAATAAAACAAAAGATATTATAATGCCTCTATATCGTTCCATGCACCTTGAATATTGTGTGCAATTCTGGTCGCCGTATCTTAAAAAGGATATAGTGTTATTAGAAAAGGATCAGAGAAGAACCACCAAAATGATAAAGGGGATGGAAGGATACTCCTATGAAGAAAGGCTAAAAAGGTTAGGGCTCTTTAACCTGGAAAAGAGACGACTGAGGGGAGATATGATAGAAGTCTATAAATTAATGAACGGAGTGGAACAGGTAAATGTAGATTGATTGTTTACGTTTTATTTTTTTATTTTATTTTATTTACATTCTCTTATATACTGTGCTATTCTGCATCAGTGTGATTTACATTGAACAGACTGAAATTACATTGAACAGGGCATTATAACTTGGAGATAACTATTTTACAGGGAACATGGGCTATGGAGGGTTAAGTGGCTTGCCCAAGACCCCAAGGAGCACCTGTGGGACTAGAAACCCCAGTCCTTCTGGCCCAAGGTTGCTGTCCTCTAGTGGGATTTGTACCCCTGACCTTCTGGCCTGAAGTACCTTGCCCCAACCACTAGGCCACTCCTCCACTCAGAATATAGAAAGACTAGGGGACATGCAATGAAGCTACAGGGTAAACTATTTAAGACTAATAAAAGAAAATATTTTTTCACTCAACGTGTAATCAAACTCTGGAATTTGTTACCGGAGGATGTAGTAAAGGCTGTTAGTGTAGCTGGGTTTAAAAAAGGTTTGGACAAGTTCCTGGAGGAAAGGTCCATAAACCATTATTAAGAAGGGACCCAAGATATCAATGCTTGACCCAGTACAAGCATTGTGGAACCTGTGTCTTTTGGGGAAACTGCTAGGTACGTATGACCTAGATTGGCCACTGTTGGAAACAGGATACTGGACTTGATGGACCTTGGTCTGACCCAGTATGGCATATCTTATGTTCTTATGGACATGTGAGAGCTAAGCTCTGGAGGGTAAGGTCAAGAATCCTGACTTCTGCAACTTTTAATTGAGCAGATCCTACCTATTTTGGAAGCAGTCAACTCTGGATATATCTGGTCCAAAACTGAAGCATCTGGATTACCAAGGAACACAAAACATCAGTGCAAATCAAACTAAAACGGAGCCTCTCTCATCTCACAAAATGGCGGTCATCCGAGATTGTTCTGAGGCCTTGCAGGAACTTCTCGCTGAGATCTGTGCTGTTAAAGACATGGTTAAATCAAATGGTGACTTGCTGAACACAATGCAGGAGGATATTAATGCTTTAAAGAACAGTTTGGAGTCGATAACGGTGAGATTGGAGAAGGTGGAAAACGTGGTGGCAACACTTGGAGAGTGGTTCAGGACCGTTGAGAAGCAAGCAAAGCTGATCCGATCAGTGCAAAGAGATTTGGAAGATAGTAACAACCGTGCTCTGAGAAACAACATTAGAATCCTGGGTGTTCCCGAAGGAGCTGAAGGAACAGATATGTTGACCTTTTTTCAATGATCCCAAGTGTGCTGAAGGTGAAGTTTGCTATGCCTTTTGAGATCGAGTGCACTCATCGGGTGCCTACTCAGTCCGTGGTATCAGGCAAGCTTCCACGCCCAATCATTCTGAAGGTCTTGCGATTTCAACAGGTCACGCAGGTTATGGAATCAGCCAGATTGCACTCTCTGTTGGAATTTCAAGGCATAAACTCCTCTTCTTTCCAGATTTTGCGAAAGCAACGGTAGATCGGAGGAAACGTTTATTGGCGCTATGCCCACGATTGTTGCAGCTGCAGACCTGTTTCAAGCTGCTTTATCCTGCCTGCATGAGAGTCATGCTGCATAACCAAACTAAGACTTTTGATGATCCAGGGGAGTTGCATGCTTTCTTGGAAGATAAAGAACTGGTGTTGATGCGGTGAAAACCTTACCTTGCGATCAGCGGTGGACATAAGTCTACAGAGTTCTCTAAAGCTCTCTTATATGGGCGCTTTGACTGAGTCTGAGGTCGTGGAGTTGTGATTTCAATCATGCAGTGTTGACATTCAATGTGGCTCTCTCGGGGTAACTCCAGGGTATCACTCTGGTCACACTGTCCTTCTCTTTTGTTCTTTGCTCTTTTTTCTTTTATGTTTCTTGTTTTCTGTGCATTTAGGTTGGATTGGAGGGCGTCAGGGCATGGATAGTCATCATGGCTCTTATATGTTTACATAAAGCCTTAGTGATTATACAATGCATGGGGAGGGGCTGTTTTGCCCTAGTTTTTAGAGCCTCGGCATTTGGGGACACTATTCTGGTTGTGGGAAGTGGTCTGCACAAGAAGCCTTACTTGGCAGAGGAGGTGAAGTAAATAAGCTAGTTATACCCTCCGTGCCTGTCTTGTCCCTTTGGGCTCACCCACTAAGTTCAGAGTTGGTATAGCCCCCCAGGGTTTAGGTGTCTTTTGGTGGTTAGAATCATGTGGGGTTTTTTGGGGCAATCTTTTAAAAGGGCTATGTCCAAGGGGTGGTATTTCTGCTTGTGTTTTTTTTTCCTCAGGCTACAAACACTGCTTCAATTCTGGGTGCTTTAAAGATGTGGTTTAACAATGTGAAATCATAGGTTACAACCTGGTATGTTTCTGTAACAATTGCACAGGTACACTAAAAAATTTTTTTTTAAACTGCCTCTAATGTTTTGATTGATTTTTACGTTTTTTGGTGCGCTGAATCCAAATCTGGTAACCAATTTGCTCCATCACGTACAGATTTTTTGCTACATTGGGTTAGCAATTTGAGGTGAACGTTTCAGATTGAGTGCGATTGAGATAAAAGTTTCTTGGATGAATTCTTTATACTAATTGTTTAGTAGTTATTCAAATAAGAATAAAGAAAATTGTAACAAGGCAGCACATAAGAATAGAGTAATGTCAACAAAACACACTGTGATGGTAGCAAAATTGTCTGCACTTAAAACAGCCACATACATGTGCACAAACATTGAGCATATAAGATCGAGGTTAGACACAAAGCAAAGCAAAGAAATGTGCAAAAAATGTTGTACAGGTATGTATGTAAGAATAGAAAATGCAAACCGCACCATTGCAATACATGAAGACAAACACCCGATGGTGTGAAAATAAAATTCTAATAAATGAGATCTGACACTGTGGTAATAACTAGCAAATTTTTATTTCAAAGTTTAGTAAAAACACGATATTTGTCAACACAGTTTAGATTTTAAAGTCATTCTTGGGTTCAATCAATCTCCTGGTGGGCCCGTTTCTTCTTCCCCCGAATGCTTCTCTTGGTGCGCTGCTTGGCGTATTTTTCATCTGGGGTTTCCCGCAGTAGCAACCAGCAGAAATCAGCATCATAGTGGTGTTCCATCTTCCTTGGTGCCTTCTCTCTGCGTCCTTGATGTCCTGGTGAAACCTTTCACCTTGTTCTTCACTGTACGCCCCCAGGTTTTCGGGAAAGTAGTTCACATGGGAGTGCAAGAAATGGACTTTCAGGCTCATGTTACAGCCTTGTTCTTTGAAGGCATTGAGCATCCTGGCAACAATATCCTTATAGTTCTCATCCCGCCTGTTCCCCAAGAATTTGAGAACAACATCCTTGAAGGAATCCCAGGCTTCTTTTTCCTTCTCAGACATCGTTTCAGTGAATGCTCCATCTGAAATGAGTTTCCTTATATCAGGGCCAACAAACACTCCTTCCTTTAGCTTTGCTTCAGAAAGTCGGGGGAACTTTGAGCAAAGGTACCGAAAGCACTCACCATCTTTTGGAAGGGACTTGATAAATTGCTTAATGAGACCCAACTTAATGTGGAGAGGTGGTAATAGAATTTTATCACGAGGTACCAAGCTCTCATGAAGAACATTTTTCTCACCGGGTCTCAAATACTCCCGAATTGGCCAGTCTTTTTTCCCCCAGTGTAGGTCGCGGGCCCGGCTATCCCACAAGCAAAGGAAGCAGGGATATTTGGTGAAACCGGATTGCTGCCCTAATAGCATGGATAGAATTTTAAAGTCTCCACAAATCATCCACTTATGCTCATCATAACGAATCTTCTGAAGAATCAGGGCCAAATTCTCGTATTTCTTTTGGAGAATAACAGAGTGAGCAATAGGAACTGAAGCAAATGTGTTGCCATTATGAAGAAGAACACCTTTTATGCTGTCTTTTGACGAATCAATGAACAGCCGCCATTCAGCAGGATCATACTTGAGTTTAAAGTTTTCCATCACTCCGTATATATCGTTGCAAAATACCAAATCTTCCTCTTTGCTGAAATACTTCAAAAATTGTGTCTCGCGGTTGCGGTACCAATAAAAAGTTGTTCCTGGTGACAATAGATTTTTCTGTTTAAGCCGAGAACCTAGCAGTTGGGCAGCATCTTTTGGGAGTCCTAAATCCCGGACTAAATCATTCAATTCAGCTTGAGAGAAAAGTTCAGGTTTCGGATCTGGTTCAGTTTCAAACTCGGAAGTACTGGACTTATCGGGAAAAGCCATCTGATGAGTCTCATCATGATCAGAACCGTCCACACAAATATGATCCAAAGATTTTGGTGGTTCAGGCACAGGTACTTCGTTGCTATGAGGCACAGGCCTAATTGCTGAGGGAAGGTTGGGGTAACTTATTACGTTCTTATTTTTTAAGTTGTATCCCTTCACAATGCAAGAGCAAAAATAGCAGTCACTGCTGTGGTCTCTTTGTTCACACGCCACATCATAGGTATTCCGAAACGAAATGCTTGTTTTTTACCTTTCATCCATAAGCGTAGATCTTCCTCACATGTCTTGCACACTTTGTGAGGAGCCCACGGTTTGTCTTGATCGCCTAACTTCAAACCGAAATAGGCGAAATATACTTTTTTAATAAATGCAGAAATGTTCCTCTGCCGCTTTTTCACGGTATATTCCCCACAAATAAAACAAAAACTGTCCGGAGAGTTGACGCAACCTCTGGCTCTGTGAGCCATCACAAATACACAGCACTGCAAACTACAACTGTAGTGAACCACTTCTGAATAAAGCTGGATTACGACTGAGCAAACAAAAGGTAATAATGAACTTGCAAGAAACTGAAATTTGACAGGAACGTTCATGTCGCAACCACCGTGTTTGAGCGAGCGAACGAGGTGAGGCGAACAGGAAAGAACATGCGCCAGCGCGAGTACTGGATTTAGCCCCCCGCCTCCCAATTGTCCTGTTAATGTATAAAATGAATACAAAACACTCTAAAATATCATGAGGGAGTGTTTCTAGTTAGTTAACCATTACAACCTCTATTTTGGGCCAAGAAAATAAACTGCAGTCGGCTAAAAAGAAATTATGTGAACATTCCTTATATGGGTAAGAAATCTAATTTTGCAAGAAAACGTGACGTGATGGAACATTTTGGCTATTTTTCCTGGATTCAGCACCCCAAATTCTATAGGAATCAGTTGCAAAACTGGAGGCAGTTTTTTGGTAGTGTACCTGTGTAATTTGCCTGAAAACGTAAATAAAGAATTAAAAAAAAAAAGAAAATGCCATTGGTTACGGTAGGTGTGGCCATTGTGTGCTATGTGAATATACTAATGAGATTACATTTTTTGACTATCCCTCTTTGCGATGTCCTTATCGATTAAGGCATCATACGTCATGTATAAGTGAGGGTATTATGTATGTTATACTTTGTTCATGTAACAAAATTTACAAAATTTAAGACCAGAATTATTGAGCACCTATTATCCATATGCAGGGGGTTCTTCCCCCCCCCCCCCTTGGTTGAGCATTTGAGGTCTCTTGGTCATGAATTGCAGGACCTCCGCTGCTGTGTTATAGATTAAATTTTAGCGATGGGTAGTGGGAATATATCGCTATGTTGTTGCAGTGGGAGCAGTCCTGATTCCAGCTGATTTACTGCTGGAATACGGTCAGTCCTGGTAGTCTCAATGGAACAAGAGAGTGGAAGTGGTTCAATTAGATGATGGAGAAAGATAGAGAGAGGTTTTTTTTATGCAAACAGTAGGTCAGAGGCATTTATTAGAAGAGCTTCTGTGGGCTTAGTGATGTTATGAGCGCAAATAGCATTAGGGTTTAGTTGATTCAATGATAGGAGTTTGACATGTGTTTACAAATTAAGTATAGGGTTGAATGAAAGAAAGATGATTGGTGGATAGATGAGTGTTTGTAGGTTGTGACTGGTAGCTGGGTATGAGTATATGTGTACTGATTGATGAATAGCAGGGGTGGTCAACTCCAGTCCTGGTGCACCAAAATCCAGTCTGGTTTTCAGGATGTTCCTAATGAATATTAATGAGATATATTTGCATACAATGGGAGGCAGTGGATGCAAATATACCTCATTTATTTAACAGGTTTTATATACCGCTTTATCATTTCAATCAAAGTGGTTTACATTGAAACTTAAACTTGGTAATGTACATTAAACATGTACATTAATACCGCATGAATATTCATTAGAGACATCCTGAAAACCAGGCTGGACTGTGGTGCACCAGGACTGGAGTTGACCACCCCTCGTGTATAGCATTGAATGGCCACTAGTTGATTGAAGGATAGGTGAGTGTTTGTAGTCCATTACTGGTAGTTTGAATGGTCTTTGATGAAGCTGTCTTGTATGGCAAAACCAACGACCGTAATAAAAAAAAAGGTCACTGTGTTGCACAGTTGCCTTGGTTTGGAAGTGGTAGCATCGCATTATAATTGGCATTACTGTTTTATGTGACAACTTTGCAAGTTAAGTTCATTGCTGATATTTCTTTGGGAAAATGAGGGCTTTCCTTTTAAAAATATCTGTGTTTTGTGGAAAATGTTGCTCTGTTGAGGAGCTATTGTAAAAGCTGTGGTACTCCATTTGCCGATTTGAACACTGGTAGCATTTGGTTAAGGAACAATGATGATGTAATTGCATGGTTTGGCATACTTACAGGAGCCTGTAATTCCATCTGTTGAGCTCCCACAAAACACTACTGTACAGGTGTTTGATGATCATGAAAAGAATATAAGTTGAGAGATCTCCCTATAGAGGCTGTCTTAGAGGATCTATTTTTTTTCCAGATTTTTGAGATTTATGGGTAAGTTTCCTACATCTTCTTCAGTAAAGACCAAAGCAAAGACTTCATTTAGTCTCTCTGCTATGGCCCTGTCCTCCCTTAGTGCCCCTTTTATCCCTCTATCATCTAATGATCCAACTGATTTTCTCACAGGTTATTTGCTACAAATGTATTTGAAAATATTTTTATTGTGGGGGTCATTCGAGAACAGGAATAAGCCCTTTGGATGTGCAGCATAGATGCTTTTCAAGCTATAACATCTACAATCCTATTTTGGAATACCCATGTCCCTGTACGTACATGGCACTAGCATGGGGATCTTAGAATGTGGGCAGAAAGGGTGGGAACAGGGACATGGTCAGCAGAGGAGACATGCAATGCATATTTAGGAAAGGCCCATGTGCTGTACATTCTGTGTGTTTTCCACATACGTCAACGTTAATAAGCGGAAACGTGGAATAAGGCCAGGTCTTAGAAACATTTCTGCTCTACTCTGCAATGCTTCCCATAGAGATGAATGGCTGCAACAAAGATGTTTTAAACTGGTGTTTCTGCAGTCTGGAAGACCACAAGATGCAGTTGTAAAGAACAGAATGCAGAGGTGGGGGAAGGCTGTATGGTAAAGACACATTACTAAACACCCCTACAGAAATAATCAGAGGTGCAATGGTGATTATTCCAACTATGCTGATAATTGCAGTGTGAGCTAGAGGAAATGATCTAGGGCATCCTAACAATTCCTGTCATCCAAGAAGTGGGACTTTTGATGTAGGGAGTGTATGAGGGTGAGTATAGGACAGATACATGTGTGGGTGAAAAACACAGATCAGATTAGTAGTCCTGGGACCCCATGCCATCATTTTAAGCCAGCTGTTTTCTAGAAGTGCAGTGCATCTGTACTACAGATGTATGTTTTGTGCGACTGCAAGTGAATGTGTGTGTGTGTGGTTAGAGGGATGCATGGGTGGACCTGGTGTGCACAACTGCAATTTTGGGGAGAGATCAGTGCCTGGTCCGTAGGGCTGACTGCAGCATGACCAGGTACCAGTGTGATCAGCTAGGATATAGCAGAATGGATTCTCTACAGCTGAATATCAAAGCATATCCCTGTCTGCCATAAGGGACCCTCAGAATAAGTGTATGTCAGAGGCCACACAGCACCATCAGGGTCTCATAAATGTACACATTTGTAGAGACAGATGTTGGTGCTCTTGGGCATCTAATAGTGCTATTTGCACTGGTAGATGCACTCACTCAGTCTGATGGTCCCTATTTAATGTCAGGTATATGCTCTGACATTTAGCTGTAGAGGACCATTTCTGATTTCTTCTGATCCATGCATAGCATTGTACAGACTGTTGTCAGAGATTACCAATGCAAGCCCAACTAAAATGTTCACCTACTGCCATGTATGTTGTGTTGTAAGGTATGTCAGGACAATCATATCACTTTCTACTTGCAGTTGTAGCATACTTTACAGTATCCTAGTCAAGCAAAAGGACTAGCTTAACTCATCTGTTGTGCATCAGTACATCTGTGTCATCTGTTTTCATGGTTAGTTGGCATGGGCACCACACTGTCAGTGTGAGGAGCAGCTTCAGGGCTGCACATTTTAACTGAGACATGCAGCAGTGGAGTCATACATCTTTTCGGAAGTCACAGAGGGCAGGTACATCCAGTCTGCTTGCTATGTATACCCTTGTCCTGGGGTATGTGTGTGCCGTGCTGAACACATCTGCATCCCCATTCCAGAACTCCAGGCACATCCATGTGGAATTAGGTGAAATGGGCCCCATTTTTCATTTAGATGTGTCCACGGGTTGGACGTGCACCTTATGGAATCACGCTCCATGTGTTTTTGCTTCCATGGCAAGCTTTTTTTTCAAATTCTCTCTGCCTGCCTTATCAATGCCTTGCATCTAACTTACCAGTGTTCATGTTGTTTCCCGTTTTCGTCATTTGGCTCCTTTTTCCATTTCCTTAAAGATGCTTTTTTGGCTACAACAGTCTTCTGACCTCACCTTTAAGCCATGCTGGCAGTTTTTTGGTCTTCCTTCCACTTTTCTTAAAACATGGAATACATCTGGTAATGTGCATTGATTAACTGTTAGTGTGTGCTAATTTGGTGCAGATCCCATGTTATTCAGTTGGACCTAGCTACTAATAATGCATGCTAAGGTTAGCATACCTTAGTAAGTAGGCCTCTAACTAGCAAAGGGGCAGATTTACTAAAGTGTGGTAAGTGTTTGCACTTACCACACCCTAACTGCAAAAGTTAAGGTAAGTGCAAACCTTGTATGGTAAATGAAGGGGCTCTGCCCATCATCTCCCCTGCATTTAGCACACAGGGCAGACATTTACTGGAGAGCCCAGGTTCCCTGCCCTGCAGGTAGCATGGGAGTATCTATGGACTTGTTGAGGTAGGGAATGTGGGTTCAGCATTGCAAAAACCCATCCACAAACCCCATGCCCTGAGCCACAGAAGGGATTTCTGAGTACGGAAGTGAGGTTTGAGCCACACAGGCATGCTCAGTCCTGTCTATCGAAGGTTTCCAAGCTCATCCCTCCTGCAGCCAGCTCTGATTGGCAGACACCCTGGCACTTAGCATCTCATGTGACCCTTGTATTATGGAAGTCGAGAAGGATCATTAGAGCTCCATATTCGCTCCTCAGTCTGCCAAGGTCGCTGTGCTCTGATTCTTGTGTAATACTTCCACTGCTGCAAAACGTGAAAGATTATTTATTGGACGATGGTACGCTGGTAGTTTGTGGAAGGGATGATTCATCAATAGGTTCCCAGACATCATTCAGCAATAATGAAGAGACAGAGTGGTCAGATGATGAGAACACTACAACATTAATGGCCCCAGATTTCCTGGAGTTTGCATCAAAATTGCAAGAAGCTATCAATTCCCTGGGGGGCAGCATTTTTCCGAAGAGGAACTGGAATGCCCCAAGGGATGCCTACTGGATAGCTCTGAATAGCTCTTTGAAGTGTAAAACTCTCAGCGACATCTTTCTCCTTTTCAAGAGCTCAGACTTTATTACTCGCGACTTCACGCAGCCATATTGTGAAAACCAGGCTGACTAAAGGCGCTTCTGGATTGGCTTGAAAAACACAGACCTGACCAATGAAAGAGGAAGCAACCTGGCAAAGAATGGATTTCTTAACCCTCCATTGCCTCAGAAAAAGCCAAGTTATCAATGTCCCTGTTTTATGTACATTACCAAGTTTGTTTCAATGTAAACCGCTTTGACTAAAATGATAAAGCAGTATAAGAAAACCTGTTAAATAAATAAGATTTAGCTCACATCTTTCTCAAACATGTGAGGTGAGTTACATTCAGCAGGACTTTACACACCAGCGCCGGGAGGTGCGAATCCTTCATCAACTGCCCCCCGATCGTCATCCAGGAGTGAGCCCGAGGCTCCTCCAAATCCCTGCACCAAAGACCAATCAGGCCACAGAAGCAGGATTTTAAACACCAGCACCGGGAGGCATGAATCCTCCACCAGCTGCCCCCCCCCCCCCCGATTGGCATCCAGCAACAGGGAGTGGGCCCGAGGCTCCTCCCACTCCCTGCACTGAAGATCAATCAGGCCGCAGAAGCAGAACTTTAAACACTAGCGCTGCGAGGCACACCTGCATCCGAGGGCCTCACCAGAGGACCCTTAGGCATGGCCCTTGAGTGGGGCACTGAGTGGAAACAGTCAATAGTATCTCCTCTGTACTCCAACCACCAACTAGCCTGTATTAATATCATCTGCTGAGGCCCCACACACGGATCAAGACAACAGAAGACTAAGGCCGCTTCTGGAAACTGTTCACTTCCGCAATGTTTGTCATGCTCTAATTACACCATTACTTGACTTCTGCAATCCAATATATCTGGGTCTAGCTAAGCAGTCACTGAAGCCTTTACAGTTAGCGCAAAACACCGCTGCTCGTATAATTTTTGGTCTATCAAGTAAAGAGCATATAACTCCTATCTTAAAGGAGCTTCATTGGTTACCAATATCATCTCGTATTAAATACAAAACAGTAATTTATATTTTCAAGATAAAGCAACAATGTTCTGCAAAAAGTCTGACGTATCTTATCCGGTCAGATATTAGCAACAGACCTAGGAGAAGTGTATCTGAAAATAGAATCAGCTCCTCAAATGACATCAGAAAAACACGCAAGGAGACCTCTGAGAGAGCTTTCTCGTTTGCTGCGACTTCCATCTGGAACTCCCTACCTAATGATCTGAGAGCAGCTCAGGACATCAAAGACTTTAGAAAACAACTTAAAACAGTTTTGTTTACGGAGCACTACGGTCATGCAATCAACTAATTAATTTTTAAGAAAGCAATTATTTATATATACATTGTACAATAGCTCACTTTATAGTATAGCTCACAATATATATAGTGCACCTTTTCCCAAGACATTTAATCATATATTTACAAACTATGTATATATTATCACAGATTTTTTCACTATTACTAATTTTCTCTTTTGTTAAACCGCTTTGATTGTATGATAAGGCGGTATAAAAATCCAATTAAATAAATAAAATAAATAAAATAAATAAAAACAGTTGTGACAGGCACTGCCCCAAACTGAGTAAAGAACCAAGCCCCTACACCATCCCTGCACTACAAGACAAGGGCCGGTATAACCATCCCCTTGTGTTTAAACCCAGTTGCCACTTGCTCCCTGTGACCTCCACCTGAAGACGATCCATCTCCGGAAGCATGATACCCAGCCCAACTTCCAGGCAGCCATCCTAAAGCAACCATCCTCAAGCAACCACCGCACCGTGCTGCACAGCCTGTCCCCAAGGAGATAAGTGGAAAGCCCCACCCTTACCCTTACACAATCCCAATGCTACACCCCGACCATACCTGCATCAAAAGACTGAACTAAGGGTCTCCTGATAAGATCTTAAAAGGAGACCCAGTGACAAAACACCTCAATCAATCACCCACGAGAGGTCCATCATTTCCTCTCCTCAGTCATAAAAGCATCCAGTGGGACTCAAATACCCACACAAAAGCGTACACAATGTATAAGAGAATACTAACCCTTACACTCCTTATACTCCTACTCTTCAAACCTCCATGCATAAATGCTGGGGACCCTACCCTTCGCCAAACAGCATAAATGATTCCTATAATCCAAAGAATAGGACATGAAATTAGAAGGATACATATTCACCAAAATATACATGACAGACCACACAAGACTCATCCAAATAAATCCCATCAACCCACCAAAAATAGCTCCAACTGGGACTTACCAACCTAACCCACTCAAATGTGCACTAATTAATGCTTGCTCCATTCGGAACAAATTCCATACTATATACTCGACAACATACAAGACCAAGACATAGATATAATATGCATCACAGAAACATGGCTCTCAGATACCGGCAATGACATCATAAACCAAATGACCTCCCAAGCATACACGATTCACAATTGCATAAGGCCCTCTCATAGAGGAGGAGGTGTCCTTATTTTAGCAAAATCACACCTCGAGTTCACAACCATATCCTCCTATCAATCAAAAGGAATTAACACAATAACAATCTCAAATAGGAACATAGTAATATGCCTAATATACAGGACACTAAGCTCTGATGCAGAAGAACTCTCAGCCACCCTTGAGGCAGTATATGCCCACACAATACCGAACAAACCTCTCTTAGTACTAGGAGACCCAAACCTCCCATCACTATCCCAAAAGGATGCAAACTCATTCACGGACCTATACTACACTCAGATGGTAAAACCCCACACACAAGAAAGGGGGAACACTAGATCTTATTTTCTTACCCACCCAATACATTGATCACAACCTATTGACACACCTAGACAACTCCCCAATCCCTTGGTCAGACCATCATATGATCAACTTCTCCATTAATCCACCTGTGACAAAGGGAACATCAGCTAGAATCCTGAAAGAAAAGAGAAGATTATAAACCTTCAACAAAAATGAATTTTTGAAGCAAGTCCTACCAGAGCTGGAACAGAGCTCAGCTGATCTAGACTTAGGGGCATGTTTACTAAAATCCGCAAAATAGCGCGCCGCAAAATAGCGCACGGCAACGCGGCACTGAAACGCGCAGAAACGCGTTTAAACGCCCCGCACACGTGCGTGTCACCCCCGCACAGGTACGCGGCTCACTAACGGGCCCCGTACAAGTGCGGGCCCGCAAATGTCCGATAGAGGCGTGGAACGGCGAAAGGAGGGCGGAGGAAGGCTCCGGAGGGGCGGAGGGACGGGGTCAATGGGTGGAGAGTGGGAGGGGAGAGGCTCCCCGCACAGTATCGGGCCCGAATTTGCATGTAAAAACTACAGCGAGTGAAACACTCGCGGTAGAAAGCATTTAAAGGGAAGAGAAACCATTTCCGTCAGCAATGTACAGGAAAACCGGGGAAACCAGCAAAACGTGAGCAGTGTGATACATGTGCACAGCACAAAAGTGAAAATAAAAATAGAAAATGACCACAACAGAACTATTAAAAATAGTAATTCAGCTGGGGAACAGTTATAGTGATGGGCAAATACAGAAATCACACCCAGCAAAGCTCCAGAAAAAAGAAATGAAGTTTGGAAGGGTCTACTGAGAGGAGACTCTTCCAAAAAACATTTCCACGTTTTGGAGCTTTCCTGGGAGTGTTTGCTATGGTTGCCCATTAATATCACTGTTGCCCAGCGTGGTGATATTTTGTCCCACATTTCCCGTGGTCATTTCCGGGGTTTATGTGCACGTTTGTCACCAGACAGGGTGCATATGCCCACAGTAGAATTGCGTAGAGCAGGGTTTGTGACTCCATCCTGCCAGGCTTACTGCCTCCAGGGGCTGCACTGTCTCTGTGGCCAAAGTGTGGTACAGCGGACAGAGTTATTATCTCTAGGACCAGAGGGCAGAGGTTCAAAACCCAGCTGGGGCACCTGCCAGCCCAGTCCCTATATTTTACCCACCACTAAATAAAGATAGCGCAGACACCCCTGTATGCATGGGGAAAACACCCATATTTTACCCAACACCGCACACACCCCACAACAATGGGCATTACCTACAGCCAAGTCCCCCAAATGCAGTCCCATACTGCCACATTGCAATCAGGTCAACTGCTTTTTCTGAGAGAAGTTCATGCCAGCATGTTGGCGGACAAGTACATGTGGTGCAGGGGGCAGTGGCTGCTAACCACAGAAGACAGAGGCCTAGCCATGTGCAGGCTGGCACAGTCCACTGCAACAGACAGGTCCTGCCGGATCCACAGTCATGGACAGTCCAGGGAATCCAACCAATCTGTGGCTACACAGTGGTGCAGTGCACACAGACACTGCATACAAGAACAGAAGGTCACAGGTTCAAAGCCCAGCTGGGGCTACTGCCAATCCTGCCCACATATTTTTCCCACAACTAAACAGTGATAGTAAGGACACACCTTTCATGGCGGGGACATATGCAATGGTAAGACATCTATCTTTTACCCCACTGAGCACAGACACCATGAACAGGGGCAGTACCTAGAGCAGAATCACCCAAATGCAGTCCTGGTGGGCCACACACCAGTCAGGTTCCATGCTGACACTCATACAAATGCCTGTGCTGTATATCTATGCACCACCCCCATGGCATGTAGATGTAGCCCATGCATATTCATGAGGGATAGCAGGAAAACCCGAACAGTGTGATGCAAACCTGGACTGGAGTTGGGAATCTGTGCCGTAAAGCAGCAGCCATCAAGGGCAGACACACCCACACCCACAGGCCCCATTGGCCAATGTCTCCTGGAAAGGCAGAACATTGGACCGTGCATGCAGCACCCAAAACGAGCACTTGCATAACTTACCAATGTCACCCTACACCTGAGGTATACGGTACACAGCTCGGAGACGTTTGCTAGGAGCACAGGCAGGCAGTTATCCATACGTTACGTACATACTGCTAGTTGACCCCATCCAAACAATCTGTTAGGTGTTTGCGGGGCATGCTCCAGGCCTGGCCTCTGACGGTGCTTACCACCCTGGGGAGTGACCACCAGCTGTAATGCGTACCATATCCATGCCTTGCTGTGCTCAGGACCGGTTTGGTGGGCAAGGCTACTTACCCCCTCAATCGTAGCACCATGATGGCAGAGGTGTGGAAGTGTGTGTCTGTCTATACAGTGGGTGTTGGCTGCAAGCCCCTTCAACAGCCCGCACTGCCAGCACTGTTGCCAGTATTGGCCAGTCAATGTGCATAATGAGGTGCAAGGTACCATGGGTATAGCCAGGGCAGGGTGACGTGGCCAGGATGCATCTGCACTGGGCATAGGGCCCTGGCAGGGACATTGGCTGGGATATTGTAGTGTCCGGCCACCACCTACACAGACAGGGTGGCCAAAGCATGTCCTTCTGGGGGATCACGCTCACCCTGACTGTGCAGTGACCACAGCATGGCTAGGCCCCCCCATAGTGCTGTATAGTAGTTCTCTCATGTGATAGATATGGGTTTCTCTTTGGGGCCCAGTCACTGATCTATCTGCTTGCTGTGTATGCAGACAGCCCAGTTCTGGGTGCATGCATCTCCATTGGGAACATGCACTATGGACTAACCAGCAGACTGTTTGTAGCTGGTAAATGTCTTGCTATAATGGCTTGCAGGGTGCAGTGGCTGTTGGCTTGCTGCAGGTGAATATCTGGTGGTGGAGTGCAGCTTACCATACCCTGGGCTTATGTCTGTCTGCTATTGTGTTATGGCTGTGTATGGAGCTGCCTGCCTGGGGGGGGGGTGGTGGTGGTGTTCCTCAGCAGGACTGGGGTTGATGTTGCCCTCTACTGCCACCTTTGCAGGGAGGTAGAGGGTGGATCCCTTGATGGGGACCATGTTTGCCACTGGGGGGGGGGGGGTGCCTGATGGCGGCAGACAGGGATATCCATGGTGTTTGTGCAGAAACTAGCTATCTTACACATTAACACTGCTTTGGAACGCCCGCTTGGCCTCCATCAGCCATGGCAGGTGTTGTTGACCTGGTCCTGGCCACCTCATTGCACACTCAGGGTGAGCACAGTACCCGCACGATGTAACGGTGTGTGGCTACTCTGTGCCAGTAAAACACCCGGTCAGTGCCCCCTACTAGGCCAAGGTGCTGTGTGGGTGCACCCGGTCACTTCCCCCAACAGGGCCGAGGTGCTGTGGGGGTGCATTCCCCATCTTGTGTCCATCTGCGGACAGCTAATTTGCATGTGCAGTGCATCATGGGTACGGGTGGCCTAACCCTATCCTGTTGACACCAGCAGACTGTCTGTGAGGTGACGTGTAGGCTATCTGCAGCCAGCCAGGGGCCTGCTTACAACTATGGAGCTGTAGCGCAATGGTTACATCACTGCCTGTGCAGCCAGAGGTCATGGGTTCAAACCCACAGTGGGGCCCTTTGGTAGGGCTGTCCACAGCTTTATTTTTATTTACTGTACATATGTCTATGCCGGCAAGCCTACCCTCAGCTTACTATACCCATTAGGTGCCTCTGAGGGTGCTTCATAGGGCGCCCTGTAGGCCACCTTATGGTTGCCATCCCTATAGGGTGCACTATACATTATCCTGTGTCGCAACATACATGCTGCCCTATAGGGGTCATTCAAGGGTGCCTTGGCGAACAGTGCACTGTAACATGTGCCTTATGGGCCGCCGTATGTTAACATGCTGGGAGAGTGCGTTTGCTAGTAGTGATAACAAAATATAATTATACAGCCTCCTACAGCACTCCTCAACATAATACATACTGCCTCAGCAGGCATTCTTCACTGGGCATTGTGAGGAGTTGAACCCCTGATCCCTGCACCATTGGTCAGTGTTTTAACCATTGTGCTGTGGCTCTGTTCCTGTGCCTGTGCATCAGCGCGCCGCCTTGTGCCTATCAGCGCGCCGCCTTCTGCCACCCAAGGGGACCAGTGCACCGCCTTCTGCTGCCCAAAAATAACTGTGCGCCGCCTTATGCCGCCCAAAAAGCACTGTGCGCCGCTTTCTGCCGCCCAAAAATAACTGTGCGCCGCCTTATGCCGTTCCAAATTAATTTGCCTCCTAAAACAATGTTAATCATTACAGTTACTGCCTCAGCTGACCTTTGTCGTTGCGCACACTGGGGGATTGAACCCATGGCCCCTGCACCATTGGTCAGTGTCTTCACCGTTGTACCACGGCTCTGTTGTTTTGTATACTCAGCAGCGCGCCACTTTGCCTTTCCACGCGCTAATGTCGACCCCGCACATTAGCGCGACGCACACACGTCCGGTTGCTTACTACCGTTTTTTTTCTATTTTCTGCCTGAACCGCCCACTCCTTATATGGCACAGGCACACTAGCACGGCCCCGCACGTTAGGAATGTTTAGTAAACATGCCCCTTAGACTCTCATAACACAGGTACACTAAAAAAAATGTTTTTTAAACTGCCTCTAATGGTTCGATTGATTTTTACGTTTTTTGGTGCGCTGAATCCAAATCTGGTAACCAATTTGCTCCATCACTTACAGATTATTTGCTACATTGGGTTAGCAGTTTGAGGTGAACGTTTCAGATTGAGTGCGATCGAGATAAAAGTTTCTTGGATGAATTCTTTATACTAATTGTTTAGTAGTTATTCAAATAAGAATAAAGAAAATTGTAACAAGGCAGCACATAAGAATAGAGTAATGTCAACAAAACACACTGTGATGGTAGCAAAATTGTCTGCACTTAAAACAGCCACATACATGTGCACAAACATTGAGCATATAAGAGCGAGGTTAGACACAAAGCAACGCAAAGAAATGTGCAAAAAATGTTGTACAGGTATGTATGTAAGAATAGAAAACGCAAACCGCACCATTGCAATACATGAAGACAAACACCCGATGGTGTGAAAATAAAATTCTAATAAATGAGATCCGACACTGTGGGAATAACTAGCAAATTTTTATTTCAAAGTTTAGTAAAAACACGATATTTGTCAACACAGTTTAGATTTTAAAGTCATTCTTGGGTCAATCAATCTCCTGGTGGGCCCGTTTCTTCTTCCCCCGAATGCTTCTCTTGGTGCGCTGCTTGGCGTATTTTTCATCTGGGGTTTCCCGCAGCAGCAACCAGCAGAAATCAGCCATCATTGTGGTGTTCCATCTTCCTTGGTACCTTCTCTCTGCGTCCTTGATGTCCTGGTGAAACCTTTCACCTTGTTCTTCACTGTACGCCCCCAAGTTTTCGGGAAAGTAGTTCACATGGGAGTGCAAGAAATGGACTTTCAGGCTCATGTTACAGCATTGTTCTTTGAAGGCATTGAGCATCCTGGCAACAATATCCTTATAGTTCTCATCCCGCCTGTTCCCCAAGAATTTGAGAACAACATCCTTGAAGGAATCCCAGGCTTCTTTTTCCTTCTCAGACATCGTTTCAGCGAATGCTCCATCTGAAATGAGTTTCCTTATATCAGGGCCAACAAACACTCCTTCCTTTAGCTTTGCTTCAGAAAGTCGGGGGAACTTTGAGCAAAGGTACTGAAAGCACTCACCATCTTTTGGAAGGGACTTGATGAATTGCTTAATGAGACCCAACTTAATGTGGAGAGGTGGTAATAGAATTTTATCACAAGGTACCAAGCTCTCATGAAAAACATTTTTCTCACCGGGTCTCAAATACTCCCGAATTGGCCAGTCTTTTTTCCCCCAGTGTAGGTCGCGGGCCCGGCTATCCCACAAGCAAAGGAAGCAGGGATATTTGGTGAAACCGGATTGCTGCCCTAATAGCATGGATAGAATTTTAAAGTCTCCACAAATCATCCACTTATGCTCATCATAACGAATCTTCTGAAGAATCAGGGCCAAATTCTCGTATTTTTTTGGGAGAATAACAGAGTGAGCAATAGGAACTGAAGCAAATGTGTTGCCATTATGAAGAAGAACACCTTTTATGCTGTCTTTTGACGAATCAATGAACAGCCGCCATTCAGCAGGATCATACTTGAGTTTAAACTTTTCCATCACTCCGTATATATCGTTGCAAAATACCAAATCTTTCTCTTTGCTGAAATACTTCAAAAATTGTGTCTCGCGGTTGCGGTACCAATAAAAAGTTGTTCCTGGTGACAATAGATTTTTCTGTTTAAGCCGAGAACCTAGCAGTTGGGCAGCATCTTTTGGGAGTCCTAAATCCCGGACTAAATCATTCAATTCAGCTTGAGAGAAAAGTTCAGGTTTCGGATCTGGTTCAGTTTCAAACTCGGAAGTACTGGACTCATTGGGAAAAGCCATCTGATGAGTCTCATCATGATCAGAACCGTCCACACAAATATGATCCAAAGATTTTGGTGGTTCAGGCACAGGTACTTCGTTGCTATGAGGCATAGGCCTAATTGCTGAGGGAAGGTTGGGGTAACTTATTACGTTCTTATTTTTTAAGTTGTATCCCTTCACAATGCAAGAGCAAAAATAGCAGTCACTGCTGTGGTCTCTTTGTTCACGCCACATCATAGGTATTCCGAAACGAAATGCTTGTTTTTTACCTTTCATCCATAAGCGTAGATCTTCCTCACATGTCTTGCACACTTTGTGAGGAGCCCACGGTTTGTCTTGATCGCCTAACTTCAAACCGAAATAGGCGAAATATACTTTTTTAATAAATGCAGAAATGTTCCTCTGCCGCTTTTTCACGGTATATTCCCCACAAATAAAACAAAAACTGTCCGGAGAGTTGACGCAACCTCTGGCTCGGTGAGCCATCACAAATACACAGCACTGCAATCTACAACTGTAGTGAACCACTTCGGAATAAAGCTGGATTACGACTGAGCAAACAAAAGGTAATAATGAACTTGCAAGAAACTGAAATTTGACAGGAACGTTCATGTCGCAACCACCGTGTTTGAGCGAGCGAACGAGGCGAGGCGAACAGGAAAGAACATGCGCCAGCGTGAGTACTGGATTTAGCCCCCCGCCTCCCAATTGTCCTGTTAATGTATAAAATGAATACAAAACACTCTAAAATATCATGAGGGAGTGTTTCTAGTTAGTTAACCATTACAACCTCTATTTTGGGCCAAGAAAATAAACTGCAGTCGGCTAAAAAGAAATTATGTGAACATTCCTTATATGGGTAAAAAATCTAATTTTGCAAGAAAACGTGACGTGATGGAACATTTTGGCTATTTTTCCTGGATTCAGCACCCCAAAATCTATAGGAATCAGTTGCAAAACTGGAGGCAGTTTTTTGGTAGTGTACCTGTGTAATTTATAATTGGAACCACACACTCAACAATGCAGCAGCTGCCTCAAACAAAATAATCCAAGACAGAAGGAAACAACACTCCTTGGTTATCAACTGAAATCAACAACCAAAAGAAGCTGCTAAGGCAGCTAGAAAGAAAATGGTGTCAGAATAATGACCAGGAAATCTGCCATTGTCCGTCCCCTTCTTAAGCAGTCCTCACTTGATCCTTCTGTCCTGTCCCATTGGTGCCCGGTTTCAAACCTTCCCTTTCTGTCAAAAATATTAGAGCGCCTAGTGTTTCTGCAATTAGTATCTCATGTTGAAGCTACCAACACTTTGCACCCACGCCAGTCCAGGTTCCATGCAGGACATAGTACGGAGACTTCTTGCTCTCCTAAATTAAATTCACACCGCACATGATCGGGGAGACATTACTTTGCTTGTTTCACTAGATCTATCATCAGCATTTGATCTTGTAGACCACAGAATCCTCCTTTCTCGCCTCTACGATGCTGGTCTTCGGGGTACGGTTTTACAGTGGTTTTGTTCTTTTCTTACTTCACTCACCTTCTCTGTCTGCTCCAACAACCAGTCTTCCCCCTCCATTCCACTTAACTGTGGGGTCCCACAGTTCTGTTCTTTCACCGCTGCTCTTTAATATCTATCTTTCTTGCCCCCTTGCCATTATTAATTCAACAGTTTCCAGTCTCCACGTACCTATATGCAGACTATATTGTTCTTCTATTTCATTCATCACCTATAAATGTGAATATTTCACCTCTTAATGACTGTCTTTCCCATGTCGAGTCTTGACTTTCCTCTAATTTTCTCCATGTGAACCCTTTCAAGTCAACTGCCATGTGGGTGTCCTTGAGTTCTCCATGTCCTACTGCTGCCCCTCAGCTCACCTCATCTACTATTCCTCTGGTTTCCTCCTTTTACTATCTGGGTGTCATTTTACATTCTTCCTTTTCTTTTCATGAATATCTGTCTGTCCTCACACGCTGCTCTTTTTACACACTTAGACAGATCAGAGCAGTCCATTCGTTGCTTCCTTCGTCATTCATCATTACCTTATTGCTCGCTCTGGTCATAAACAGACTAGATTATTGTAATGTAGTTTTGGCCAATCTACCACACTATTAGCTCCAATGTTTGAAATTGCTCCAGAACACGGCTCCGCACCTTGCCACTCATGCCAGACAATCAGATCACGTTACCCCTCTCCTACTCCACCTCCACTGGTTACCACTTCAGTTTAGATTTCAATACAAATTCCTGATTCTGACTCACCGGGCACTTTACACTTCAACACCACAATATCTTGCCAATCTTATC
This sequence comes from Ichthyophis bannanicus, assembly GCA_033557465.1. NCBI lineage: Eukaryota > Metazoa > Chordata > Amphibia > Gymnophiona > Ichthyophiidae > Ichthyophis > Ichthyophis bannanicus. The sequence goes on along the minus strand of CM066036.1, from coordinate 545,614,242 downwards.
ACTTTATATACACCTTTTATTATTGTCAACTCCGTTCACTCCACGCTAATCGGCTCTCCCTTCCATCCCCTTCTCAAGCTCAACTTGAACAGACAAGACATGCCGCGTTCTTTTTCCTCAGCCCAGCACTATGGAACACCTTGCCCTCCTCACTCCACTTAGAACCCACCTACCAAAAATTTAAAACATTACTCAAAACACACCTGTTTCAGCAGGCTTTTAACCTTGCATCTACTGATTCCCTGTAGACTGTGTCCTTTGTGTTATTTACTCTTAAGAACATAAGAACATAAGATATGCCATACTGGGTCAGACCAAGGTCCATCAAGCCCAGTATTCTGTTTCCAACAGTGGCCAAACTAGGTCATATGTACCTAGCAGTTTCCCCAAGAGACACAAGTTCCACAATGCTTGTACTGGGTCAAGCATTGATATCTTCGGTCACTTCTTAATAATGGTTTATGGACCTTTCCTCCAGGAACTTGTCCAAACCTTTTTTAAACCCAGCTACACTAACAGCCTTTACTACATCCTCCGGTAACAAATTCCCCTCTGGTCGGTTCATGAACCAGCTGCTCCAAGAAGCAGTCATTTATTTCATCCAGGAACTTTATCTCCCTAGCATGTCCTGACGTGACACTGACCCAGTCGATACCAGGGTAATTGAAATCACCCATTATTATTATTGCACTGTAACGTTTGTTAGCTTCCTTGATTTCTTTGAGCATTTCATCATCCATTTGGTCATTCTGGCCAGGCGCTCGATAGTACACCCCCACTGCCATTGCCTTCCCCCTTTTATATGGAATTTCAATCCATACAGATTCTACAGCAGATTTTGTTTCCTGCAAAACTTTAATCCTTTCTGAGTCAATGCCCTCTCTAACATAGAGCGCAACCCCTCCACCAATTTTATCAGCTCTATCATTACGATATAGTTTGTACCCAGGTATCACAGTGTCCCACTGGTTGTCCTCCTTCCACCATGTCTCTGATATTCCAATCATATCTAACATTTCATTTAGTGCTATATATTCTAACTCTCCCATCTTATTGTTTAGACTTCTAGCATTTGCATACAAGCATTTTAGAGAATGTATTTTGTTCATGTTAATTTGGCTATTGTTAGACATGGGTAAATTGGGATCTTTAAGCTCTGTCTGCTCCATACTTGAGGGCATTTGGGCTACTTTACTCTTTTGTGGAACCTCTCTGCTTTTGGTAGTATCCTTCAAGGATACATTCTTCTGAACCATCTGCTCTTGGGCGACTGTCGGCTTTCCCCTAATATCTAGTTTAAAAGCTGCTCTATCTCCTTTTTAAAGGTTAATGCCAGCAGCCTGGTTCCATCCCGGTTAAGGTGAAGCCCATCCCTTCGGAAGAGCCCCTCCTTTCCCCAGAATGTTCCCCAGTTCCTAACAAATGCAAACCCCTCATCTCTGTACCATTGTCTCATCCACGCATTGAGACTCCGGAGCTCTGCCTGCCTTTTGGGTCCTGCGTGCGGAACAGGAAGCATTTCGGAGAATGCTACCCTGGAAGTTCTGGATTTCAACTTCCTACCTAAAAGCCTAAATTTTGCCTCCAGAACCTCCCTACCACATTTTCCTATGTCATTGGTACCGACATGTACCAAGACAGCAGACTCCTCCCCAGCACTATCTTGCTCTACTTGCTGTTTTTCCTCCTCTTTCCTGTTAAGATATGGCATTCCTTTCTCTTTCTGCAGCATTGTTTTTGTTATTTTTTAATTTATTGTAAACCACCCTAATGTTTCGACGTGGGCGGCATATCAAGTGTCATTAAAGATAAAGATAAGGACATGCTAGCCTTATACCACAACATGATAAACAAATGGAAAAAGGATTATTATTTAAACCTAATCACAAAGTCACTCAATAAACCAAGAGAACACCAACTCCCCAGATCCCCAAGAATGGCAGACCACCTGATGTTAAAATTCAGAAGCACACCTTTCCCAGATCTTACCTTGTTAGATAGTGAGGATCTTACCCTGTACAAACTAATGGAAATCCTCTCTCATTCCATCTGAAGTCCACCTGGAAGCCATCATAAGCAGCATAAAGACAACTACATCTCCTCTAGATCCATGCCCAAACACATGGATCAAACTCACAAAAGGATACATAACATCCTACCTACTAGAAATCACCCGATCCTCACTCACACAAGGATACCTACACTTACAACTTAAACAGGCAATGATAAGACCCGTTCTAAAAATCAATAACCTCGACACCAAGGATGTCAACTTATAATTGGCCAATTTCAAGCCTACCATTCATAACCAAAGTGATAGAAAAAGTAGTCCTGTAATAACTTCAAGATCACATAGATGAACATACCCCATTAAATCCACACCAGTATGACTTCAAACCCAAACATAGTGTGGAAATACTAATTATATCACTCCTTGACACCATAACAATTGGCATCGACAACATACGACAAGGTTTTGTTCTGTTCTTCATTAACATCACTGCAGCCTTTGACACTCAACCATAGAACCCTGCTGCGAAGGCTTCACGAAATAGGAATCCATGGAACAATGACGAATTGATTCTCATCCTACCTATCAAACCGAAAACAAGTGAGATCCAGCAACCAACAATCAACACCATTCGCACAACAAGGAGTCCTGCAGAGCTCTGCCCTCTCGGCATTGCTCTTCAACATCTACATACAGCCACTCTGTAACATTATGAAACAACACAAAATCCAATATAAGATATATGCAGAAGACATAATGGTCTTTACTCCAATAAACATTGAAGACCCTGATTACACATAGATCACCTCATCTTTGCCTCGAAACAATGATTGGATGGCTTAAGGAACAAAACTTAAATATAAACTTCAAAAAATCAGAGACACTACATATCACCAGGAACGTACTATTCTCCCCATCTGAATCCATAAACATCTCAGACTACACTCTGGTCCTGGTTCTGCCTAATCCAATCCCCCCATGGCACAGCCTCCCCACCATATCAAAACTCATGCCCAATCTCGACCCCCCACTCTGATTCCCCACTTGTATATCTTGCCCCTCAACATGTCCCTGCTTCAGCACCCCAACAACCCTTGAAAGCAACTTCCATTTCTGAAGGCAACCCCTCCCCTCCAACCAGCTCCCCCTCAAGATTCAACCCCTACTCTCTGGCGGGACCTTTAAAGTATGTGTTTAATAGATCCTTGGAAATGGAGGAGATGCCACAGGAGTGGAGAAGAGCATATGTGGTCCCTCTTCCAAAAAGTGGTAAGAAGGAAGACGTGGAAAACTACAGGCTCGTAAGCCATACCTCAGTGGTGGAAAAAGAATAGAAATGAAGGATAGGATAGTGAACTTTCTAGAATCCAGCAGATTGCAAGATTCAGAGTAAAATGGTTTCACCAAAGGAAGATTTAGCCAAACAAATATGATTGGTTTCTTTAGAACAGATGACTACAGAACTGAATCGAGGGCATGCGCTGGGTATGATCTATTATTTAATATATTTATACCTGCATATCAAAACATTCCTAAGGTGGTTACAAAATCAACATACATAAAATCAAAATGACAAGTATATGTACAAATAAAACACACATAAAATCTAATATTAAATTAAAAATATTAATTCTAAAACTTAGGTAAATATTAATGAAAAAGAATGAGTCTTAGAAGCTTTTTGGAACTCTAGTGACTAATGCATGAATGTTATGAGGCAAAGCATTGCATAACATGTGTCCAACTTGGGTCTACTTGGATATCAACAAGGCTTTTGATACTATTCCTCACAGGAGGCTGATGAATAAACTAAGCAGCCTGGGGATAGGTCCCAAGGTGATAAACTCCATCAGAAATTGGTAGATTGACAAATGACAGAGGATGATGGTAAATGGAATTCACTCAGAGGATAAAGATGCATAGTGAAGTGGCTCAGGGATCAGTCCTGGGATTGATTTTGTTCAGTGTCTTTGTGAGTAATTTTGCCTCTTACGCTCCATCAACAAACCTAGAGAACTCTTCAAAATCGTAAAATCACTCACCAAAAATCCATCTCAATCAAACCGGGACCACTCTCTTAATCCACAAGACATGGCTTCATACCTACTAGCTAAGAGCAAACCTACACCATCAACTAGCCTCTACATCCCAACTTCAAATGAGGAAGCTTATCAAGACTACCACTGGACTACCTTCAACACTCTCTTACATGAGGAGCTCCGCAAAATCCTCAGCAACCTCAGTACCACAACCTCTTCACTCGACCCATGTCGAGTCTCCTAGCTGAAAGTCATAAAGGACCATTTCCTACCATTCATATCCAACATTGTCCACTCCTCCATCGCCCAAGGATTCCTTCCTCCCTCTCAAGCAATCATCAATCAGACCGCTAATGAAGAAACCAAACCTGAATCCACACATTCCATCCTCCTACAAACCCATAACCAGTATACCCTTCATCTCCAAAATCATTGAAAAAGTCATACACAACTCCAAGATCATATAGAGCTTCATGCACTGTTAAATGCATAGCAACATGGATTCAGACCCAAGCACAGAAGCCCTTATGACCTCTCTCTTAAATTCACTCATCACAGGCATCAAATCACTCACACAAGGCTTCCTCCTTCTCTTTCTGGACATCTCTGCCGCCTTTAACACTGTATCCCACCAGCTTCTACTTAACAAGCTCCACCACATTGGAGTCCATGGTACCCCTCTCAAATGGTTCCATTCATATCTCATCAACCGTAATTAGCATATAAGGATTCAAACACACACCTCATCTCCATTCACCTTTAACCAGGGTGTACTACAGGGTTCATCTCTCCCCTCTCTACTATTTAATATATACATTCAACCTCTATGTGACATCCTCCAACAATTCCTAGTCCAGTTTCTGATATACGCCAACAATATGATGATTTTCACACCATTCTCCACTTCCATTCTAGATTGTTCCATGCTCTCAAGCTACCTCAGTGAAACCATCAATTGACTCCATCATTATAACCTTTCCATAGATCTCAGTAAAACAGAGCTCCTCCATATAACAAAGCACCCCAACTTCACTACCCCTTCCCCCCTGCTTCTGTCAAACTTGGAAACACTGAGAACCAAGTCAGCTCCCACATAAAGTACCTCAGAATCATACTTTATCAACAACTGACCTTCAAGGAACAAATTCACAGCATCACCAAAGTGATATACTACAATCTAAAAGCCATCCGAAACCTTCACCCCCTCCTATCCTTTGATACATTCCATACAGTCTGCCAGGTTACCATCACTCCTCTATTTAATTTATTAATTAATTTATTTTATTACATTCTCTTATATACCGTGCTATTCTGCATCAGTGCGGTTTACATTGAACAAAGCATTATAACTTGGAGATAACTATTTTACAGGGAACATGGGCTACAGAGGGTTAAGTGGCTTGCCCAAGACCACAAGGAGCACCTGTGGGACTAGAAACCCCAGTCCTTCTGGCCCAAGGTTGCTGTCCTCTAGTGGGATTTGAACCTCCGACCTTCCGGCCTGAAGTACCTTGCCCCAACCACTAGGCCATTCCTCCATCACTGTAACTCTTTTTATTAAGGGCTACCTAAGTACGCAATACTTCCATTATAAAACTTATCCAAAACACTGTTGCTAGAACCATCTTCCAAGCCTCACAGCACACCCACATCGGCTCCCTATCAACTCAAAAATACAATGCAAGGTCTTAACCTTCATCCACAAAACTCTGGATGGGAAATCAGCAGAGCAACTACACACTTTAATTCACACCTCAAACTCTACTAGACCAAGGAGAAAAAGCACCCAGAACCTCCTCAGTATCCCATCACGGACTCGCAATTGCGAGCAGGCTACAAGATCAAGAACATTCTCACTGTACACCCCCGCCCTCTGGAATGCATTACCCCCAGAAATCCAAAACATCAAGTCTTCCACTGACTTTCTTAAACAATTCAAGACTCATTTCTTCCAGAAGCATTTTGACAATAAGCAACCAATAATGTATTAGCAAAAACCCATGCCCACAAGTACATCTCCCCCATCCCACCCTCATGAAACTGCTATGACCCCACACTTGCCAACCCCTCATACCATTGTATATAGTTTCATTTATCAGCTTTAAAAATATTCTTTGTTACGAGTTCCCCATTTTCATTGTACACGTTCTAATGCTGTTCATAATTTTTATTCATTTTAAAAAAAACAGTTCATTGTAAACCACTTTGACTTGTAGAAAAACGGTATATCAAAAATCTGTTAAATAAATAAAAGGTTAAAAGGAAAAGTTTGCCTTTTTGAGGATTACACAAAAATGTACAACAGAGTAGACACCTCTGATAGAGCAGACAACATGAGAAAAGATCTACAAACATTGGAAGAATACTTGACAGTTAAGATTTAATGCAAGGAAGTGCAGCGTGATGAACTTGGGATGCGAAAAAAACAAGTTGCTGTATGCGATAGGGGACAAGAAGCTGATATACATAGATCAGGAGAAGGACCTTGGCGTAAAGTGGTGAAACAATGTGACAAGTCAGTGTCCAAAATCAGAAAAATGCTAGGCTGCATACAGAGAAGCATAACAAACAGAAGCAAGATGATATTAATGCCCCTGTACAAGACATTGGTGAGACCTCACTTGGAGTATAGTGTTCACTTTAGGAGAACATACCTCATTAAGGCTATAAAAAGGCTTGAAGCGGTTCAGAGAAAGGGGACTAAAATGATATGAGGCCTGTGCCAGAAGGCATATGAGAAGAGACTTAAAGACCTAAATATGTTTACCTTTGAGGAGAGGAGGGACAGGAGAGATATGATACAAATGGCTAAATACTTGAGATATTAATGATCAAACAAACCTTTTTCAAAAACGGAGAAGCCATAGAATTAGAGGACATGAAATGAAGCTGCAAAGAGGTAAAATTAAAAACAATATTGTTGTTGTTGCTGCTGGTAAGTGCTGTCGAGTCGGAGTCGACTCATGGCGACCCTCTGGATAGCTATCCTAAATTGTCTTCAGTCTTGAGTCAGGCGGCTCATTGTTGACAGACTGGTACCTGTAGCTGCTGTTATTGTATCAATCCATCTCATTGCTGGCCTTCCTCTTTTGCGTTGACCTATCTTGCCAAGCATGATGTCTTTCTCTAATGATCTCTCTCTTTGCATGATGTGTCCAAAGTATGAAAGTCAAAGTCTTGGCATCTGAGCTTCTAAAGAAAGCTTAGGTTTGATATCCTCTAGTACCGACTGGTGTGTTCTTCGGGCAGTCCATGGTATACACAGTATTCGCCGCCAGCACCATAATTCAAAGGCATCAATTTTCTTCCTGTCTATCTTTTTCACTGTCCAGCTTTCACATCCATATGATGTTATTGAAAATACCATGGCTTGAACAAGTCAAATCTTGTATGGAGAGAGACATCTCTGCTCTTGAGAATCTTATCTAGGTCTTTCATAGCCATTCTGCCAAGAGCAATACGTCGTCTGATTTCTTGACTGCTTGTTGCTTCTTTATTGATAGTTGATCCAAGTAGGTTAAAGTTGTTCACGATTTCAATTTCTTCTCCTTCAATGAAGAACCTGTTGATTATGCCAGTTGTCATGATCTTTGTCTTCTTAACATTAAGGTGCAGGCCCATTTTGAGACTATGTTCTTTGATTGTGAGAAGCAAATGTTTCAGATCATCTTCACTTTCAGCCAGTAATGTGGTATCATCAGCATAGCGAAGGTTGTTGATGAGTCTTCCACCAATCTTCACACCTCTGTTGTCTTCATACAACCCTGCTTCTCTGATGATTTGTTCTGCATATAAATTAAACAGGTCGGGGGAAAGTATGCAGCCTTGTCTTACACCTTTGCTTATTTTAAACCATTCTATTTCTCCTTGTTCCGTTCCAACTGTTGCTTCTTGATCAATGTACAGATTGTGCATGAGTACAATCAGGTGATCTGGTATACCCATGCTTCTTAATGTGGCCCAGAGTTTCTCATGGTTTACACAGTCAAAAGCTTTGCTATAGTCGATAAAGCACAAATAGATATCCTTTTGGTATTCTTTAGTCTTTTCAAGGATCCATCTCACATCCGCAATGATGTCTCTTGTTCCTCGCCCTTTCCTGAACCCTGCTTGCACTTCAGGTAGTTCTTGTTCCAGGTATGGTTGTAGTCTCTTTTGAATAATCTTCAGTAGAATCTTGCTGGCATGTGGGATCAGAGCGATTGTGCGATAATTTCCACAGTCAGTTGGATCACCTTTCTTTAGTATTGGTATAAACACAGATCTTTTCCAGTCAGTTGGCCATGATGTTGTCTTCCATATTTCTTGGCAGAGCCTTGCAAGTATGGTAACAGCTGTATCAAATTGCTGTAATACCTCTATGGGAATGCTATCAATGCCTGGTGTTTTGTTCTTTGATAAGGCTTTCAATGCTGCTTCAACTTCTTTCATCACCAATGGTTCCCGATCATAAGGTACAGGTTAAAACGGCTGTTGGTCCACTTGATCTTTATCAATCATATAAAAACAATATTAGGAAATACTTTTTCATGGATGCCTGGAATACCTTCTCGATGGAGATGATGGGGCAAAAACAGTGACAGACACAGAGGATCTCTATATTGCAAGAAGATGGAATCAAACCACACTTCAATTGTACATGTTAAAAGATAAAATGGGTTAGAAATCCAGGGGCTGCTGGGTCACCAAAAGTCAGCATTGACTCAACAGTGCACACACACATACTACCTGCACAGAGCGGCAAATACAACCATAAACAAAGGCACAGAGGAGGGGTAACCTGCATGGAGTGTCAAGTCCAATTCTAGTCTCTTAATTAGGCAGACTACATGGACTATGCAGGTCTTCATCTGCTTGCATTTACTATGCTACTATGATAGGTTGGATGGACAAGGAAAAGGGAGTTAGATTGTACAGCAGACTCACCATTTGCTTGCTTAAATGAGTTGCTTTAGTTTCTCGGACTGAATACATCTTTAGAATTTAAAACAAATTATTTTATTCTTTGTAATTGCTGTCCATTACAAACTTGAAGTATGTCCCACAGTTAAATCATTTTTCAGATGCAATTGAATTTGTTAAAGTGTCCCTGAAATGATAAATGCACAATCCAGGAGCTGATATTATTCATCAGTGGCACATCTTTGTTTAATGATGCACAAAAGAAATAAAGCATACCATGCTGCCCAGTCCGTATTTTGTAAAACATTTGATTTTAACTAAATGGCTGATTAGAAAGAACCAGGAAGTCATAGAACAGTGACACAAATGCACCCATGAAGGGTAATTTTCTAAAACATCACCTAGGAGTGACAGGCATGTTCGCTCCTATTTTTAGCTTATTTTATAAAGACGCATAGGCCTCTGGCAGTTATTTTAAAAGTATTTCCATTGGTAAGTGACAACATTTACACAGGACTTAATTTGTAGACAAAAACAAATGGTTCTCTTAGGCTTCCGCAGCTAGTATCATGATCTTTGCAGTTCTCCGGGTCATGCTGGACCTGTCGGAGTGGGACCAGGGCCGGAAGTATTAGCATAGTTTGTTTTCTAACTCTGTAAACAAAAGTATCTGCTTAGGCTAGGCCTGCTATTTGGCAGGCTTAATCTAAACATTTAACTTACCTGAATAGTAGCTGAATAAAGCCACGATCTGAATAATTTTCTGTTCTCTCCTTGCTCCTCCCCTAACATGGCCCACAAATATACAGATAGGAGGTCATTCTGAGCTGCGTTTAGCGGGGATGTATGTCCAGTTTAGACATACATCCCCACTAAATGCCTGTGCCGGATTCCCTGCCCAAAGTCTGATTCCAGTAGAGACACATCCAGGCCATCTGGATAGCCCACAACAGGATGGGCCTGTTAGGACCCGATTCTGCACCACAGGAGCCATACGGGATCTAGGAGATAGCTCAGCATGCCCCTGCATCACCACGGGGACATCCTCCCCATGGCACTACCTGCTCACTGTCATGGAGCCCCCATTTCCCTGCCGCTCGAACCCGATGGGGGCAGCCAGAGCCTGGATCAGGTGATGAGGATTCACCCTGCTTGCTGCCACGCTGTTGAGGGGCTGGCTAGCCGATCTGGAGGTGGAATAAGCTGGCCATCCCCCCGGTGATCCCCTAACGATCAGGACTATGACCTGAATTAGCCATGTACATCTGAGGATTGGTCCTGCCCATGCTCTGCCCTCATGCTGCCCGCATCCCCCACAACATGCACAGCGGCTCTTTGTGTACAGGGGGGCCCGGAGGTGGCATACGGTTCAGGCAGCTAGCAGGACTGGACATTCCACTGTGTCGTACAGCCCCGCTAGTCACCTTGCAGAATCGGGTCCTGTGTGTAATAATACAAAACCTTACAAATGGGCACTCGACACCAGCACAAAATTCAAGAACTAAACCTGTATCAACCCTACCTATGGAAAAATCAGCACTTCACATATTCTAGAAAACCAATAACCTCCAGTTGCAAATAGAAAACTAGCTAAATTGCTACAACTTCTGACACTTAGGCAACATGATAACAGAATCCCTCACCTTGGTCGCACATGGAAAATATGGAACTTCACCTAATAAAGAATAAGAAACTTCAAATTTAAAAAAAACTATGCAGGCAAAAATTGAAATGGATACCCCCCCAAAACAGACATTGAGCTGTGGAACACTGAAGAAAGAGAAACAGAAATGCATTTCCTCCTCTACTGAACTATAAGAAATGCACATTTTCAAAACTGACAAATTCCATTATCTAAAAAGTGCCACTCTTCTATGCCTTTATTTTATGACAATTTTATTTTTCTAGTTAGGATGGTCCACTGCATGCAAATATATGTCATGAATATTCATTGGGGACATCCTGAAAACCACTGGATTGTGGCCCTCTAGCACTGAAGATGGGTTCTCCTGTTCTAAATCCTATTCCAGAAAATATCTTCCATTTTCCGTTTCTTCACACTCCCTGTCTTCATCCTTTCTTTGCTACAGCTCTCTCCGACATTTATCCTTCTGTTTCATTTTTTATTCACTCATCTGACTTTTACCTCCTTCAATATTCCTCTTTCCACCTTTCACCTTTTTGCCAGCTTTCCATTTCCTAACCTTACTTTCCTAGTCCTTCCATTTCCCATCTCTCTCATGCCTTCGTCAGCCTCCTATGTTGCCCATATTTCACCCACTTACTAGTCCCCCATTTCCTTCCCAGCCTCATCTACCACCTTCTGCCTCTAACCCCCTAATCAGCCCCAGCTTATTCCCTAGCACTCATGCTCTCTCTACCTCCAGGCTTTTTCTTATGTGTTACCCCTTATTCAGGTTTTCATTTCCACCTACACGTTCTTCAAGAAAGAACTGTTCCTTCCTATGGCTTCCACCCACTCCATAGCCCTCTTGAACAATCCCCAAACCCTTCCCAAATCCTCTCAGGCCCTTCAAACCTTATCCTCTCTCCATATTTCTGCACTTGGTCTCACAGCCCCCTTTATATCCCTCACCTAAACACTTTGTCACACTGTCTTACTAATCTCTGGTTAATTTCTTAGTTCCCACTATCTACCCCAGGTAAGGTTGACAAATGGCTCCAGATGCACCCAACATTTTTGATCCAGTCCTGGGTTTACCTCATTGCATGCAGGGATATGTAGATCTGATTTCTCCATTGTACTCCGTAAGAAAAGGAAAACTACAAGTAACTGCATGCAATGAGGTAAACTCAGGACTGGAACTAGCCTGTCAGGCGAATCTGGAACCAGTTGGCAACCCTAACCCCAGGCAACCCCAAGTCCATACTTTTCTACCCTACTCAGTCCCGGAGTCCCCAAGATTGAACTTATCATTTTTTCTCCTAAAATTTCCCTTTCTCCTTCTTCTTTTTCAGTCTCTGTTGACGGCTCTGTTCTCCAACCTGTTTCATCTGCTCGCAATTTGAGTGTTATTTTTGACTCTTCGCTCTCTTTCTCCTCTCATATCCAACTCATCGCTAAGACCTGTCACTTCTTTCTCTTCAACATTGGCAAAATCCGCCTCTTTCTCTGAGCTCACTACTAAAATCATCATCCATTCCCTAATCACCTCCCGCCTTGATTATTGTAACCTCCTTCTTGCTGGTCTCCCTCAGTCTCATCTCTTCCCTCTTCAGTCTATTCAGCACTCCACTGCCCATTTGATTTTCCGTCAGCCTCGTTTTGCCCACATCACTCCTCTCCTCCAATCTCTTCACTAGCTCCCTATCCATTTCCGTATTCACTTTAAGCTTCTCCTTCTAACCTATAAGTGCATTCACTCTGTGGCTCCTCAGTACCTTTCTTCTCTCATTTCTCCCTATTTCCCCCCTCGTGTACTCCATTCTTCTTCCCAGTTGCTTCTTGCTATGCCCTTCTCCTCTATTGACAACTCCAGATTCCGCTCTTTTCACCTTGCTGCTCCTTACGCTTGGAATAAACTTCGTTTGTCTATACATCAGGCATCTTCTTTGCCCCTCTTCAAACTCAAGTTGAAAGCTCATCTTTTCGCCTCTGCCTTTGGCTCTTGATTTTGCTGTTCTCCTTCCTTCTCCTCTTTTATTTTACCTTTCTTTCTTCCTTTTACACTTGTTCTTACCTCTTTCCTTTGTCCTGTCCCTCCTGCTCTTGTCTCTTTGCTCTTGTTCTTATCTTTTTTTCTACTTGTTTTCTTGCTTTGTCTTTTTAGATTGTAAGCTCTTTTGAGCAGGGACTGTCTTTTTGTGTTTTCATTGTACAGCACTGCGTGCGCCTGGTAGCGCTTTATAAATGCTTAGTAGTAGTAGTATTCACTCACAATCCCACTCAAGCACTTAATCCCCATTTACATGCCCATTAGCCGGCCTGTCTCACCAAATGTAAGATTCTCCTCCTAAGCCACTCCCTGCTCCCACTCATCCGCCTTTTCCAGTACTCATTAACCCTTCCTTTCCTTCTCCTGGCATCTGATCTTATAGCCCTCCCTCTCAATCTTCCCCTGGTTATGACTTTGTTTCTTTCCCAGCGCCCACAATATCTGTCCTCCTCTCCCTTCTTACTCCCAGTCCCCTGCTTACAGTCCCTTAAGCCTAGGGCGAAATGGTCAGCCTTCAAGTGAAAAAGTGAAACAAATAAATACTTTTCCAAGACCCAATAGCTCTGTAGCCACTACAGCTCTAAACTGTGTCAGACCAGGTTTTCCTTGTCACCACGTGGTGTTCGCTTAAGCCAGCCAGCCTCACCCCACTACCTCTCCTTCCTCCTTTGCACAGGTAAGTCTATTTGCTTAAACCAATCCTTTTAACAAAATCACTTTATATCCTTGCAGAAGGAAAATAAAACTTTGTCAAAACAGCAAACTTTAACACCAGCCCTCTTCAAACACAGACAAACACTTGCACTTTTCCTTTCCCCTTCATTGCATGGGAGATCATTGAGCGAGTGCCATAGAGGCACTACATACCTGATAACTCTGGCCTGCTCACTAGCAGTCCTCTTTTCACAATGCCAATCCCTTCTGGCATGGTTTGCTGCTGGAATGCTAAAGCAAAGTACAGCTCATAGTTGTATCGAGTAGTTTCTTGATAATATATCCCTTCTGAATCTACTTCTGGTTTCTCAGAAAGCTGGATTTCCAAGGGCTCAGATAACAGTTGGGGCTTAGCTGGCTAGGCATCAGGCAGGCTCAAAGGTGTAATTAGGGTTGCCAACTGGCTCCAGATGCGCCCGACAGGCTTGATCCAGTCCTGTGTTTACCCTATTGCATGCATGGACATGTAGTCTTTCTTTTCTTATAGAGTGCAATAGAGAAATCAGAACTACATTTCCCTGCATGCAATGGGGTAAACCCAGGACTGGATCAAGGCTGTCGGGCGCATCTGGAGCCAGTTGGCAACTCTAGGTGTAATGCAGAGTTGCCAAGTTACCCAGTTCCAGGAGTGAGATTTTAAGTCAGTTCTGGATTTCTGACTATCTCATTCTGATGCATTATGGGACCTGTAGTAATGATGTCAATGGGTAAAATCAGGGACTTCCAATACCATACTGCATTGCAATGGAAATTTAAAACCACAACTTGCAAAAAATCTCACTCATACTGCTGGGTAACTTGGCAACTCTAGTGTAATGTCCTTCTCCTCCCTGGGCTCCATGACATACTACTGATTATATTCCTAGGGAGGCACATCTGCCATGCCCTTCCTCCTGGCTACCAGGGAAACAGTTAGGTCATCAGTCCCTCCCACCTGAGCTGATTGGTTCTCCCTTAGAGACTGTCTTACATTTCCCACTCCTGAGCCCCAGTCTAGCCTCTTCCTGGGTTTATGTCTCCAATTGCTCTTCCTCAGAGGATGAAACCCTGAAACATCCAAGGGAAACCTCCTCCCCCCACCCCAGCCCCCTTGCATAGAAGTTCTGCCATGTATTCGGGGGACTCCAGGAGCTCTGGGCACCTTTGGAGCGGTCTGTACTGGAAATTGCTCCCTCCCATGGGACTCAAGAGCCTGTCACATCGGTTAGTGTCACTATTCAGGCTGCTAATTGGAAAACATACCACATAGAGTTAGGCTTATAAAAGAGAAGGCCTAACTTTATGTGGTTTTTGCTATCCAGAGAACAGCTGAATATTGCCGCTCTCCTGATAGCGCTAGCAGTCAGTGCTGAAACCAGATATTCAGCGCAGGAGGATATCCGGATTCCAGCACTGAATATCCAATTTCATTTTTAAACACTGCAACTAGCACTTAAAAAACCGCCAACCACAGAGTAGTGTCCATTAGTAAATGAGTCTCCATGGAGGTCATTTTATAAGGTACCACATACGTAAAGTTACATGCCATGAATGCACATTAAGTCATGTATTTGTGATGATTTCTACATGTGGATGTGCCTTTAGTTACTTAGCCAGTCACTATTTTGTACATACATGTGTCAGGCCGATGGTACATGCATTTAAAATACTATAACTTACACATGTTCTTTAAAAATCTAAGTGCGGGCATTTTCAGATACAGCCCTATTATATGAAGAAACTTAGGTGTCTGCTTTATAAACTAGGCTTAAGATAGGCGTGTTCTCGGTGCCTAGACTAGTTATACAATTACTCTCCACGTTTTTTAAATGCAGAATTTCATGTTTATTCAGAAACAAAATATTTCCACTGTCCTTCTCTGACTGAACAATATATATTATTTCTTGTTATGTGCATGAGGCCTGGAAAATACATTGCATAAATGATGAACTTGGGTTTGACTCAGGGACATTTGTATAAGTTATTTAATTCTATTAAGATTCCAAAAAATAAGTGAAACAAAATATTTGCAAAGTTGTTAGATTATTTTTGAGCCACAGAATCTTAAAAATAGCATGGGTCAGTATTCAGCTGAATAGCAAATATTGCTGTTTGGTATATAGCTGGAGGTAGTAACTGCCTTATGGGGTGTATTTTAGAAGCCCTATTCATGAACTGGACATCTGAAAATGGGCACATAAATATACAAAGCATGGAGACATCCCGGGATCCAGTTTACAAGCTGGTTATTTAGATATCCGCAGTGCAAGAAAGTCCTGTAGCACGGGGGCATGGTTGAGGTTAGCCTTGGTGGAGTAAGGCAGATGCACGTCTTGGTGTGATTTCAGAACGACCTAAGCATTTCTGGACCTGGTATGTGAGACTACTATGCCTATGCCTGTTCCTGACCATGCATAAGGTGAAAAAAAGCGCTTGTTTCATGGATGTAACGCTTTCAGGGGAAAGTGGAAAATGTGCTTTCATCAATATTATTTCCTGCCCGAAGAAACCTGTACATAAATACATATTCCAACCATATTACTGGTCCACCGCTGCATGTCTGAGTATCTGAAATGGCAGGCCAGCACATTCAAGTCTTCTGAAATACCCCTACCAACATGTCTACTTACCCATTTTTTTGAGACCATGCACTTCGGGGATGTCCACATTTGGGAAATAACCTACACCCCGGCATGTACCTGGCCTTGCTATCTACGCACGGGGCCCGTCATCGGAACTGGTTATTGGGACATTAATTTTTGAGGTGGAGACATAGCTATTTCAGAAGGCACTTATACGTGCCGCCCTTCACTGCTGCTGCCCCCCAGGTTTTTGGATGTTCTGCTCTGGACATGCCAGAGTCTTACTAGACATCCCTTCTAAAATGCCACTTCACATGTATATTCAGTGCAAATGCCTCTCTCTCTCTGTACAGGTGCTGGGTATATGTAATTTTTTAAATACCATAGCCAGTGCTTTAAAAAAATATGATCCTCACCACTACTGAAAACTGACTCAAACAGCTTATAGACAGAAATGGTGTTCTGTTGTGGACTCATTTTATCAAAATACTCTTAGGCCTCTGGAGGGAGAAATGTGGGAATATTCAGGTTTGGCTAAATAGCAACTATCGTTCAAGGAGATATTTAAAGGTTGATAACAAAAAAACATTTTTACGGTCTGAAGGTTATTCAAGGTGCTCTCGAGCAAATGTAATGTCTATGCCTTCAATCTAGGCATGATTTTGTCAGGATTAATGCTTTTAGTAAATGGCACTATGCTTGTGCAGCTAATGTGCATATAGCATGAAAGTCTACGTGTGATAGGTACAGAGCCTCCACATTAACATCCGGGTGGATGAACAGCATGTTCCCAGCTGTTAAGGCATGGCACCATACCCTAACGCTGGGCGCTAATACCACAGGCGCACTTAACACCACCTATTGATGTGGAGATAATTGCACTGACACTAATTGCAACATCAATGGGTAGCATACAGCATGCGCCCCCACGCTACCTGCAATGTGCTTACCATGCTCACTCTCCTCCCTTAACCCACTCATTCACAACCCCGACACATGGGTCACACTTACTGCATGAATTAACATGGGATAACTATCCTAAACCCAAGCTAACTGTGTAGTGTACTTTAGTTACAAGGTCCCCTAGGCGCCTTGTGTCTTTATAAAATAGGCTTAAAATAAGTACCTTTCTACCCTATGAAGCAAGGTGCCCTGTTACAAAATTACCCTCAAAAAGTAGCCATGGGATTCAACAATATCTATCTCAGAAACACACACACACACACACACACACACAGCATTTTATTTATTGATTATTTATTAAGAGTATACAAAGAAACCAACAGTTCAAACATATCCAATGACGCCACAGAACTCCAACAAAGCTGAGACTTTGACCAACACATTTGGCATTTCCCCTCACCCTCTACCCCATCACCAACTCCTCCCATTCCTCTCCAAAGTCCTCACATCGGCGCGACTGTATCATTTTATATATTATAATTCTATACAGCTCAACATTAGGTTCATTTCATACTCCTGTCAGATGGAGTCAGATTTTTCCATCCGTTTCTCAAAAGGTGCCTATAGCTCAAGAGAAAGAAGCTTTATTATTATTTTTTTTACATCAGGATTATGTATACAGCTGGGCTTACAGCACAGTAATGTTTTTCAAACAAGAGGACAGCATAATTTCTTTTAAATAAAGTCAGCATCTCTCTCCATTTGTGTCTTAATTTCCTGTCTCTCAAATCAATTCAGTGATTTGGCAGCAGCTTTACTTTAACAAGCTCTTCTTTCCCTCAGAGGAATTCACCCATCCTACACACATTTGCTGTCTAGTATTATGAATGTATTTCAGCTAGGCAAGAGAGGTAAATCTGCTCCTTCCTTGAAGCCAACCATATGGTCCCGGAACAGCAAAACATCTCTTCTGCTTCTTGCTCCAGATAGATTAATGACTGAGCGAAAGCATTTTCTTGGACAGTTTTTTTCTTGTTAACATGTTCCTCCTTCATGTATGTCAGCATTCTACAATTTCTACTTTGTTTTTGCCAGATTTTAAAAGAATTGCTGAAGCTGATACAAAAAAAAAATTGGTGAAACAAAAATGTTATTCTGCCCTGTGTATAAACACATTTGGATTCCAAGGGATGTTTAATTTATGTTTGTTGTTTCTCAAATCACCTCTGGCTTTACTACCCGCTCGTATAAACCACCTATCTGGGGCACTTTCCTAATTCATGAATGCTGCCAAAGTGTAGTGAAACCTGGGGACACAACAGATACGTCTCAGAAAACACTGGAAAAAAAGCCACCGAGAAGGAAGCTAGGTAGGAAGATACTATCAAACTTGTGCCCCTTCTTTTCTCTTATAGTCCTTCCCCTGTAATTGTTTAGCCCGTTGTTAGCTTCATAGGGGTTTCCTTGTTACTGGCACAGATCAGAGTAAGGAAGGTCCTTTTGGATTTTTATGTTTGGAGTAGGTAGTGGAGGATCCCCTCTTTACCCCCTCATGCCCCCCATCTGCTGTGGAATTAGCATCTGAAGAGCCTTCAGCTGTTCAGGTTGGGTATGGTGAAAGAGTTAGTGCTCCTCTAACAGACTGCAGCTCTGACACTCCTTAAGGGTCTGTTCAGCCATGAAACTTAGTGAGGAAGGGAACACATCCCTGGCCCATAACGGCAAGCAACAGTAGTAGCACTGTTGGGTCTTCTGCTATGATTTCTCACCCCGACCTATCTCAGTCCCCCAACAGAATTCCCCTAGCCAATCAAAACCTCTTCTAAGTAACCCCCTTTAGGACCCCACGCAGGAATGTAAAGTAAATGTATGTTCAAATTCGCCCCATCCCCTTTGCTTTTGCCTCAGCTGACAAATCATCCAAAATGGTAGCCTTCATCCCTAGTGGTACTACTACCATTAAGATTAATCGGCTGGGGGGGTGGGGTTGTTGAAAGGGATGAGATTTGTAGGTGGGGGAGCTTGGGATGGGGGGGGGGGTTGTGCCACAGAGGGGATCAGAGCAAACCACTTTTCAAAATGACCTCCAATATATACACTTAGGGCCCCTTTTACTAAAGCCCATTAGCCGGTTAATGTGCGTTTTAATGTGCAACAACTAGCAGTCAGGAACACTAACACACAAGAATGTCTGCCACTGCGCATTTATTTTATTTATTTATTTAAAGTCTTTTCTATACCGCGCTCTTTAAAATCAGCTCGGTTTACATTCAACAGCAGATTTGTACAGTGCAGGCAGCGCCCATACTGTACTTACAGAGAACAGGTTTTGCAACTTGGATTAACTGGGGAAACTATGTACAGGCTGCACAGTAGCTTGGTTACTCATTTAAATAAGTATATACAGGCTATGCAGGCTATATACAGGCTAAGCAGTGACTGTTTACGTGTGCATACCAGAGTGACTGGTCGTGCGAGTGTGCGCCCTTTAAAACAACTGGTTCTCGGCACGCGATCGCGCGCACGAGAGCCAATCAGGGAGCGGTAGCGCATGCGCTCGGCCGGCGGCGGCTGCGGCCGAGCACATGCAGAAGGAGCGGGGAGCGTGGCAGCCCACCCGCCCACTCTTCAAGGAAGCAGGGGGTCGAGATACTTGGGTTGTTGCAGCTTGGGGGGGGGGGGGCATCGGGATCCCGGAGGTGTCTGGGGTCTGGAGGCTTAGGCCAATTGGGGCGTGGGCGGGGTGCCCACGGCCCGGACAACCCCGGGTAGACTTTTGCTAGTGATATGGTAAAGTCGGACAGGGGTTTTAGGAATTTGGCCGGAGGAGGTGAATGCGGCCGGTGCGGAGGCAAGGTCACTTTGCTAATAGCATGGCTGGTGACACATCGCTCCGTTCTGAAAGGGTTGGGGGGAGTGTTCGTTGTTGTTGATTATGCTGGTTTAGCATGTTATAGATGTTAACATTGCAAATAAAGCTGCGACCGGTTTGTTACCCAAAGCAATGGCTGTCTGTGAATTTGTGAAAGGTAAGGGGTTGGGGGGGGGGGGGGAAGGGGGGTGCTTGTTGAAAGGTGGTTAATTTTAAGCAGGTAGGGAGCGACGGGTACGACTACCCGGTTAAGACCTCAGTATTCCCACAAATGCTAAAGAATACATCGCCAGTCAAAGAAAAAAAACTCTCAAAAATGGACCACAAACACCAGAAAAACTGCAGAATTTGTAAACTGTTACAAATGACTGTGAGCATTCACGATATCGCAAATAGCAGATGAAGAAAACACTTAATATATACAGCACAGATAGCTCCGACACCAGGTGTTTCACCAAAAAGGCTTTATCAGGGAGCAGAAACATACAGGCTCACAAGCTGTCCCAGGAAGCAGAACAGAAAAACTGCAGAACAAAACACATGTTCAGCAAAAAGCAATGGGAAGTGTGACATCAAAAGATCCCTTACCGATAGCAATTGAACACACCGCTGAGAGCAGAAATGTAGGCTTAGCAAGACTGGTGGCCTGTAGAGGGACTAGCCTGAAAGAGAAACGCCACACCTGCGCTATAAATAGCACCACAGCTCAAAACTAGTTGGCCAAATCGTACCACATCAGGTAAACATCCAGTTGGACAATTAATACAGACAACATTGCTGTCAATTTCTCACAGAGTCAATTCTTCAGCTAGCCTTTCTTTCCAAAGGGCAAACTTCAGATTACTGAGGGCTCCAAGGTTTTCAAGGTAATCCAAAAAACTAAATTCCTTTCTTTGTTCCCAGTAAATTCTTTCACCTTCCTTAACTCTTTTACTCTCAGTTCTGATCAAAATAAATCAAATAGATCCTTCTTTTTTCTATTCTCACAGACCAGCACTCTCACAGTATATCCATACTCATTCAGAAGAGAACCCCAACTGACTAAAAGAAAAAGAACTCTTTCATTCAGTTTCAACTCCGATACATAAATGAGTGCTTGTCCACCTCTAAAAATAGTCCCCAGGACCCAGAAGCAGCAATCCACAGACATGTTCCAGTTTTTTGCCCCCCACAGCAACCCTAGTCAGACCTCAACAATATTTTTGCAATATTTAATTTTTCAGGTAATATTGCTTTAAATGAGTTATCAAAGTGCACCACTAAAATAATTCCATGCCTCGTGTCTCCACGTTTGACAGCCTCATTATAGCCCCAAAGTTGCTCTCCCTCCACCTAAAAGCCTTGTGCAGCTAACTCTACTGCACATATCCACCAGGACTACATATCTCCCAATTTGGATACTTTTTTAAAGTTTTAATATGTGCATCAATTCTGGATCTCCAGACTCTCCTGAGTTGGGCTGTATAATTTTTATTTTGAAGCGAACCTCCTGGGCTGAATCGAGTCTCATAAACTCAGCCTCAGTAACCCTGTTTTAGACTCACATGGCCCTTTAGTCAATTAGTTAGCTCAGACCTCTGTCCCAGAACTGTTATTCTGACACAACCCATACAGCTATGCCCCTGTTATACTGTCTCTGGAGATGTTTCTTTTATATTAATACCCCAATCACAATATGTTACTACTTTTTAAAGATATTTGGCTGCCCCTATCTTCAGAGTGAACTCCATATACTGCTACCCTCTGGCACCTCCCACTCAACCAGTTTCTTATCCAGTCAGTCACTTTAGGATCCAACCCAAGGGTACTCAGTTTACAATATTTATAAGTCGCTACTGCAGAACAGAGTCAAATGCCTTGCTAAAATCTAAGTATACCACATCTAGTGCTCTCCCCCAATCTAATTCTCTGGCCACTCAGTCAAAGAAGTCAATCAGATTTGTCTGACAAAACCTACTGCTATTAAAGTCATGCTATCCTGGATCCTGTAATACCTTAGATTCCAGAAACTACCCCATCATCTGTTTTAGCAATATTTCCATTAATTTACTCACCAAAGAGGTCAGACTAGCTGGTTGGTAGTTACCAACTTCTTTCATACTTTTGGTTTTGTGGACCGTAACCACATTTGTCCATCTCCAGTTCTCTGGAATCACTCCCGACTTTAAGAAACATTGAAAAGGTCAGCCAGAGGAGCAATTAGTACTAAGTTCTTTCAATACCGTTGAGTGAATCCTGTCTGGCCCCTTTGTTTTGGCCACTTTTAGTTTTGCTAGTTCCTCGCAAACACAGTCTTTTGAAAATAGTTTTAGTTCTATCTCACTTCCATTCCTATTTGGGTTTGTTTTCTGAAGTCCCATTCCTGGCCCTTCATCTCTGAACACAGAACAGAAATATTTTTTAACCCTTTCCATGGATAGATTTTCTATGTCACTCATGACAAATCAGAATAAATTTTAACAAGAAACTGCCCAAATTACAACCAATATGATATACATATTCTACAGTACCAGTCATGTTATATTTTGGGACATAAACTAACAAGTTAATCATATGTCCCACAGGGTGGGACAAATGATTGGATTGGGAAAATTTAAATGTCCCATGGGGTGGGACAGTCAAGTAGAAAGGCTTAAGCAATTCTACTTTATCTTCATCAGCCACTACATATTCCTCCCCTTCACCCTTGAGTCTCACAATGCTACCCTTGTACTTCCCCCTTTCACTAGCAAACCTAAAAATAAGTCTTGTCTCCATCTTTTACTGTATGGGCTATTTTTGTTTCCATTGGCATCTTTGCTTTCCTGACTATTTTACCTGCTTCCCTTAGGTTCTCCAGATATTGCTCTATGTCTTCCTCTTTCTGTGATTTCTTGTAGTTTATGATGACTAACCTCTTTTTCGTTACCTTTTCAGCTACTTCTTTTGAAAACCATAGCATCCTTCTTTGCCTCTTACTTTTATTTACTTTCCTAAGAAAAGGGTTTGCTGCCCTTTAAATATCTCTTTTCAGTTTTGCCCACTGTTGTTTTACTTCCCCCAGATGTTCCTATCCATCTAGCAACTCCTTGAGGTATTTCCTCATCTTTGTAATTTTCCGGAGATCTAAGATCCGTATCCTAATATTGAAGGACAGCATCTAGTGATCACTGCATATCAAATGATCACCCACTACAACATTAGAAACACTTTCCCCATTTGTAAGCACCAAATCCAGTATTGCCCCCTCCTGCATGGGTTCCATTACTAATTGCTGGAACTGTTCTCTCTGTAGAGAATCTAGGCTCGTTCTACTTCTAGATGACACTGCAACAGGGATATCCCAATCAATATCTCACATATTGAAATCTCCTACTAATAGTACTCTCCCTTTCATACCAATATTATGAATATCTGCAATTAAATCTCTATTTCTTCTGCTTGTGAGGGTGGTCTATATATAACACCAGTTTAAATAGATTTTCCATTCCCTCTTTCGAGGCTATCTCACAGTGTCTCTGCCTTTCCTTGTTAGCCCTGCTGTTCTGTAGCTTTAATATTATTTTTCACATATTATGCTACTTATCTTCCTTTTCTTCCTACCCTGTCTTTCCTGAATAGATTATTGTCTGATATAATTACATCCAAGTCATTGTTTTCTGATTACCCTGTCTCCATGACTGGCGCTATATCCAAGTCAGTATCTTCCATCAAATTTTTATTTTGATATTAGAGTAAGATTTTGGATATATTGGAGGCTGAGGCAATGAATGGGAGAACAAAAAGCTATATTCTAATAATGGTTTACATCTTTCCATGGCAGGAAAAGGATCATAAGCAAGAAATCAGACAGTATATTACTAGGCATTTAAACTAGAGGATGGGGGATGGCACATGGAAGCTGATGAGTTCAGGATGTCAAACCCTAGCAAAAGTAAGACAATTGGTGGGAAAAAAGCAAATAACTCATCTTAGAAACTCATTTCTCAGCAACAAAGTATAAAAGGAGATGAAGCAAAAGGCAATAAAAAAGAGGAAAAGGCAACAAAAATAGTTGGAAAGCAATGAGCACAAACCATCACAATCTAAGAAACAAAATGCTAGTCTGATCTTTGCAGTTTTCTGGGTCATGTTGCATCTTAGTAACTGGAATCATTTCACCCTGAAGAAAGCCACAGCATGGTGGCTGAAATGTCAGTTCCAGTTACTAAGGCACAGCATGACCCGTAAAACTGCAAGGATCATCATACTAGCTGTGGAAGCCCAAGAGAACAAAGTGCCAGGCTATTGCTATTATGAAGACATGGTTCAATGAGTCCCATGAATGGGACATAGCCACACTGGGCTAAAATCTCTTTAGGAAGGATAGAGATGGCTGAAAAGGTGAAGGTATAGCCTTTCATGTGAAAACCAAATGCAGGGGGCTTGGGAAAATGAGGAAGCAATAGGGATAATTTTGGAATGAAAAATTGGAACTTCCATCTATACAGATGTTGTCTACAGATCTCCAACTCAAGCAGAGAAACTGGACAGAGATCTGGCCACGGATATCCCAAACTTGGGAATGAAAGGGGAGATGCTGATGCGAGGAGATTTCAACCTGCTGGATGTGGATTGAGATATTTCATCTGCAAAATCAGAAATAAGTAGAGAGATTGTGGATGTCATGCAAGGCAGTATGCTCAGATAAATGGTGAAAGAGCCCATGTAAGAAAGGGCAACACAGGATCTAGTACTCACAAATGGAGACAGTAAAGGAAATTTTACATAGGATGTACTGGATGCATTATTAATTCCCAAATGGGGATGTGTAGCTAATTTAGGTGATTTTGGAACCAGACCTAGGGACATCCAGCGTGGGAGCAAAATACCATGAAGGAGGTATGGGAATATGGACACATAGGCAGAACAAGGCAGCAGCATGTTCATCCCTTGCAGTATACAGCAATGGAGATGTCCAGGGTGCCATTCAGCAACATGGGTCCATGGACATCCAGGAGCTAGTGATGACATAGGAGTCGAGCATGAGGACTCAGTGAGAAGTCAGGATGATGGTGACAAGGCTGCTCAAATTCTCCCAAGCGGAGACAAAGAGCTTCTGCTGCCTGGTCTTTGTCAATGAAGAGCAGCTTTTTCCATCATGTGCCAGTCGACAGGAGGTCCACCACATCTGGTGAATAATCCACAGGACCCTCCATCAGAAAGTGTGACAGAGGCATGAGTGAGTGTCTAGCAGCAGGTGCAGAAGGGAAAAGCCAGCCGAGGAATCAACGTGGCAGATGAGCAGGCAGTAGACATAGGGGAATATGGCCAGAGATGATGTGTGTGTGTGTGGGGGGGGGGGATGTAGGTCCCAGAGAAGGGTGGCAGCAGTGGCAATGAGTGCCCATGAACACTGGTGCTCTAGATGACTGCCTAGTTTACCTACTGGGACACGCTGACCCTAGATACATCCCAGGATATTGAGAGAACTCAGAGAGATTCTGGTGAGTCTTCTTAAGGATGTTTATTATGTCTTTAGTGATGGGAGAGGTTTCTCAGAAGTTGAGATGTGCTAATGGGTCCCTCTTCACAAAAATAGCAATAGAGAAGAGGTAGGAAACTACAGGCTGGTAAGCCTTATTTCAGTCATTAGAAAAATAATGAAGATGCTACTAAAGGAAAGGATAGTGATCTTTCTACAATCAAGTGTGTTGCAAGAGCTCAGGCAACATGGTTTTACCAAAGGCAGATCATGCCAAACAAATCTGAATGACTTTTTTGTTTGGGTGAACAGAAAACTTGATCACGCCCATGTACTGAATGTCGTCTAATTGGATTTCTCATAGGAGGCTCATGAATGAACTGAAGACCCAAGATGGAGAACTAGATTAGAAACAGTTTGATTGGCAGATGACAGAGGGTGGTTTTAAATAGAATTCACTAATGAGAAAGAAATGTGAATACTGGAATACTTCAAGAATCTGTATTGGGACCAAATCAGCAAAGTTTTAGAAGGAGAGGTTTGCCTTTTTGCAGAAGACACAAAGATTTGCTATAGAGTAGGCAGCTCAGAGGGAGTTGACAGCATGTGAAATGGAGTGGAGGAGCAGCTTAATGGTTAGAGCACTGGCTTGGGAACAAGAGATCAGGGTTTGATTTCCACTCCTTCTGGTCTTGGGCAAGTCACTTAACCCTCCATTGCCTCAGAAAAATCCAAGTTGGCAATGTAGATTACCAAATTGTTACAATGCAAACTGCTTTGATTGAAATGATACAGTGATATGTTTGGCAGTTAAGATTTAATGTGAAGAATTGCAAATTGATGTTCTTGTGGTGCAGAAATCTAAAAGAGCAGTATGCAATAGAAGATGTGAGGATAATTTGCATGGACCAAGAAAGAAACCTTGAGGTGATTGTTTTGCAACCCTGAGATCTTCAAATACTATGTGACAAGTCCAGAAGGATGCTAGGCTGCATAGTGAAGGGCATAACCAAGCAAAAGAAAGAGGTGATAATGCTCACCATACAGGTTGCTGGTGAGGTCTCATTTGGAGTATTGTGTTCAGTTTTAGGAGAACCTACCTTGCTAAGGATATAAAAAGACTTGATGTGGCTCAGAGGAGAGCAATCAAAATGGTATGGGGTTTCCATCAGAAGCTATGTTAGCGGCTTTAAGACCTGAATATGTAAACCCTAGATACACAGAGATAAAAGGAAGGACAGAAAATACATGATACAGTCGTTTGAATACTTGAAAGTTATTAATGATGGAATAGCCTTTTCAAAAAAATGGGGAAGCTATAAAAATAGAGAGCATGAAATGAAGTTGAAAGGAAGAAAATTTAAAAGGAACATCAGGAAGTACATCTTCAAGGAAAGGGTTATGGATGCTTGAAATGCCCTCCCACTGTAGAAGGTGAAAACCAAAGCAGTGCTGGAATTAAAAAAGGCATGGAACAGACCTAAAGGATCCCTATATAATAAGAGGAGTATTCCTGCTCAAAGCAAAACTTAAATGACTTTGAAACATCAAAAAACATAGCAAGGGTAACTATCACAGAGCAGCAGTTACAACCAAAAATAAAAAGCATAGAGTTGGAGGTAACATTCATGGAATGACAGTTACAATCCTAAACACCTTGCTGGACAGGATAGATGGGCCATGCTAATCTTTATCTACCATCATTTACATAGTAACATAGTATATGATGGAAGATAAAGACCAGTATGGTCCATCTAGTCTGCCCAGCAAGATGGCAAAAGGTGCACCTGCCACTCTGTTTAGGGGTGCACCCACCGTTCCATGTAGGTCACCCCTATTTGTTTGTTATAAGAGTTATGTTTATTTTGATTTTATCCTGTTGCTATAAAGGGACCCACTGTGTCTTTCCCATGCCATTTTGAATTCTGTCACTGTATTTGCCCCCACCTCTTCCATCGGGAGGGCATTCCAAGCATCCATTACCCTTTCAGTGAAAAGATTATTTCCTGACATTGCCTTTCAGTTTACCCCCTTGCAGCTTCATGTTATGCCCTCTAATTTTACAGCTTCCCCATCTTTGGAAGAGGTTTGTTTGTCCATTAATTCTCTTTAAGTATTTAAAGGTCTGAATCATATCTCCCATGTCATCCACGGGACAGGCCCCCGCACCAAGGCGACCAACACAGATCCAGCTCCACACACACGGGACAGGCTCCCTCCACGGGACAGGCTCCCGCACCAAGGCGTCCGCCACAGATCCAGCTCCACATCCACGGGACAGGCTCCCTCCACGGGACAGGCTCCCGCACCGCATCAGATCCAGCTCCACATCCAAGGGACAGGCTCCCTCCACGGGACAGGCTCCCGCACCGCAACAGATACAGCTTCACATCCAAGGGACAGGCTCCCTCCACGGGACAGGCTCCCGCACCGCAACAGATACAACTTCACATCCCCAGGACAAGCCCCTGCAACAAGTACAGCTCTCCTCAAAAAAGCAAACAACAGACGAAAACCTAAGGACACAGGCGTCGCCCTATCAGAACATCACAAGCTATCAACATGCACACCACATACTTCCTCCCACTATACCTACTAGTCACACAACTCCTCCCACCAACTACACACCCCCACTACCCCCAAACAAACACACCATGGTACCCACCAACTGCACTGCCATATCTCGGTCCACAACACACACACAAAGAGACACTCGCAACCTCCCAAACAAAGAGACAAAACAGACACAAATCAAACCCCAACACCGGCCCTAAGGAAGCACAAGTCGCAACAACCTCTTCCACAAAGAAAACATCAATTGAGCTCATAAACGCCAGATCCATCTGCAACAAGATACACACTCTGGTAGACCACATTGAAGAGCGACAGCCAGACATAATATGCATCACAGAGACATGGCTCAACCCTACCGACAGTGTACTACTCAACCAACTAGTACCGAACAACTACTCAGCATACAACTGCCCACGCATCCACAAGCGTGGAGGAGGAGTCCTAATAATAGCAAAAACAGAACTCAAGTTCAAGACACTGAATCTCACAGATACAAAGCAGTGTAACACAATTAGCATCAAGAACAAGAATATTGCAATCTGCCTAACCTACAGAGCACCCCGTGCTCCACCCGACGAACTAGCCTTCATACTCGAAGAAGCCTGTGCCATAACGTCAAACAACAAACCAGCACTACTAATCGGAGACTTCAACCTCAAGTCCGCCAATACAAAAGATGCAGAGGCCTTCCTTCAGGCAATGTCATCACTTCAATTCACACAGATAGTCAATGCACCAACACACAGACTAGGATCATCCCCAGACCTCATCTTCGCATCAAACTACCTAACTTCAAGAGACCTAATCTCTACACCCACCATCACCCCAGTACCATGGTCTGACCATTACTTAATCGAGACAAATCTGCAATCACAAGAAGACTGGACAAGCGAAAGAGCGAACTTCCCACACACACAAAGACGATTCAAGTCCTTTGACAAGGACGAATTCATCCATGACACAATACAACACTTGAACATTGACTCAGAGGACCTGGAGGAACAAGTTTCCAACTGGAACAATGTCCTAGCTAACGCCGCCAAACCATCCGTTGACAGGACCAAGAAACAACACCACAACAAGAGACAAAACAAACCATGGTACTCAGCAAAAATACGACAGGAAAAGAGGGAGCTCAGGAAAATTGAACGGAGATGGAGAAAAAACAAAACTACTTCCGACCAACATCTTTACCTAACAAAGCAAAAACAATACAATGAACACATCAACCAATCAAAGAGAGAATTCCACACAAACCTGATAAATTCTTCCAT
Source organism: Ichthyophis bannanicus (assembly GCA_033557465.1). Classification (NCBI taxonomy): domain Eukaryota; kingdom Metazoa; phylum Chordata; class Amphibia; order Gymnophiona; family Ichthyophiidae; genus Ichthyophis; species Ichthyophis bannanicus. The sequence continues at coordinate 545,585,272 of CM066036.1, read as the reverse complement.
CAACAAACCCAGAGAACTTTTCGAAATAGTAAAAACCCTGACAAAAGAGCAAGCAGCAGAAAGAGAAATACAAGTGGATCCACAGATATTCGCCGACCACATCAAAGACAAATTTCACTCCACAGAGCGCTCAACACCCAGTAGAACCAACAGAATGAACGTCCACCCCAAAACCTGGGGCACATTCCACTCACCCTCAAAAGAGCAGATATCAGACATCATCTCCACAATCAACACAAGCACTGCTCCTACAGACCCTTGCCCAGTGTCATGGGTCAAAGCCACCAAAGCAAGCCTCATACCAAACATTCATAAAATGGTACACAACTCACTCACTCAAGGACTCATGCCACAGCAATTAAAGCTTGCCTCAGTAAGACCAATCACAAAGAAAACTTCTCTCGACAAAAAGGACCCAGCAGCATACCGACCAATCTCCAGCATACCCTTCCTCGCAAAAATAATCGAAAAGACGGTTCAACTACAACTTCAGGAACACATTGACGAACACGGAACTCTCGACGACAACCAACACGGATTTCGTCCCAACCATGGAGTCGAAACTCTCCTGATCTACCTCTTCGACAGCATCATAAGAATAATTGACGACATCAGGAATGGAATTATAATGATCTTCATCGACATCTCCTCAGCGTTCGACACAGTTGATCACAATATACTCCTGGAGAGACTGAAGAACACTGGTATACACGGTACCACTCTAAAATGGTTCCACTCGTACCTAACAGAAAGACAGCTACAGGTCAAGGTGGGACAGGACACCTCCCGGCCCATAAACGTCCAACAAGGAGTACCACAAGGATCCGCACTCTCAGCACTCCTTTTTAACATCTACATCCAACCAATATGCAACATTATGAAAGAGAACAACATCCAATACACAATATACGCAGACGATATAATGGTATACTCCCCGATATCAATCGAAAACCCAGACTTCTCTAAGATAGCAGACTGCCTTACCCAAATGGCGAAGTGGTGCCAAAACAACAATCTAGCTATAAACTACAACAAGACTGAAGCTTTAATCATCACTCGAAACCAAAGCTTCACACACCCACCAAACATAAAGATACAAAGCACCACGATACCGATAAGATCGGAGGTGAGATACCTTGGGGTTACTCTGGACAGTAAACTCAACCTCAAACCACACATAGACAAAACAATCCAAAAAGCATATTACAGGATGCGAATCATCAGGAGACTGAAACCACTCCTCGCTCCAGAACACTTCCGTACAGTCTGTCAAGCACTGATAACCCCAATACTGGACTTCTGCAATCCGATATACCTCGGACTACCAAAACAAGCTCTCAAACCACTACAGCTGGCACAAAACACTGCAGCTCGAATCATATCCGGAGCCGCAAGGCAGGAGCACATCACACCTACACTAAAGGACTTACACTGGCTCCCAATCATTGCTCGCATCAGATACAAGACTATCATAAACCTATTTAAGATAAAAGAACACACATCAGCCAACAGCCTCCACCTGCTCATACAACCGGAAACCAGCGCACGTCCCAGAAGAAGTCAAACACGCAACCGAGTCAGCACCCCAAATGAGTACAAGCACACACGCAAGGACACAACAGACAGAGCTCTCTCCATGGCTGCTCCAACAATATGGAACAATCTACCGGACGATCTAAGGGCAACTCCAGACCTCAAAGACTTCAGAAAACAACTGAAAACCATGCTGTTCATAGAGCACTATGGTCACATCACATAACCTAAGAGAATGGATAACAGCACTCCAATCCTCCCAAACAACTGAATATATATAAAATATGATTCTAGCACCACTGTAAATAGCCCACCCTGTATATAGCTCAAACAAATCAAGCACCCAACACATCCCTCACACAACTAAGTTTTATCCTCACTGCATGTACAACACACACACTTTACCTGATTGCTTGCTGTGATACCACCTTGATTATTAAGATAAGGCGGTTTAGAAATACTGTTAAATAAATAAATAAAATAAATGTCCCTCCTCTCCTCCAGAGTACACATATTTAGGTCTTCAAGTCTCTTCTCATAAGTCTTCTGACACAGGCTCCAGATCATTTTGGACACCTTCCTCTGAACAGTTTACAGTCTTTTTAGATCCTTTGCGAGATATGGTCTCCAAAACTGAGCACAATATTCCAAGTGAGGCCTCTCCAGCCACTTGTACAGTGGCATCAGTACCTCTTCCTTTCTCCTGGTAATTCCTCTTTGTATGCAACTGAGCATCCTTCTGGCTTTTGCCACCGCCTTGTCACACTGTTTCACCACCTTGAGATCCTCAGAAACAATCACACCAATGTCCTTCTCCTGGTCCATGCACACCAATCTCTCGGCCCCTATCGCATACAATTCCCTTGGATTTCTGTTTCCCAAATGCATGATACTGCACTTCTTCAATTAAATCTTAACTGCCAATCATTAGACCATTCTTCCAACTTCTGTAAATCTTTCCTCATGTTATCTATTACCTCAGGGGAGTCCACTCTGTTGCAAATTTTCATGTCATCTGCAAAAAGACATACTTTTCCATTCAGTCCTTCAGCAATATCACTAATAAATATATTGAACAGCACCTGTCCCAGGACCCAACCCTGGTCAACACCACTAATCACCTTCCTTTCATCCGAGTGAGTTCCATTTACCATCACCTTCTGTCGTCTGTCAGTTAACCAATTTCTGATCTAGTTCACCACCTTGGGACCCATCTCCAAGATGTTGAGTTTATTGAGAAGCCTCCTATGAGGAACAGTATCAAAGACTTTTCTGAAATCTAGGTAGATCACATCCATCGCATGCCCTTGATCTAGTTCTCTGGTCACCCAGTCAAAGAACTCAATCAGATTTGTTTGGTAAGATCGTCCTTTGGTAAAACCATGTTGCCTCGGATCATGCAACCTGTTGGTTTTGAGAAAGTCCACTATTTGTTCTTTCAGGAGCACCTCCATTACTTTTCCTACCACTGAGATAATGCTTACCAGCCTGTAGTTTGTCACTTCTTCCCTATTACCACTTTTGTGAAGAGGTACCACATCAGCCCTTCTCCGGTCCTATGGAACTTCTCCTGTCTCCAAGGATCTATTAAAAATATCCTTTAACAGCCCTGCAAGAACCTCTATGAGCTCGTTCAGTATCCTGGGATGTATCCCATCCGGTCCCATGGTCTTGTCCACTTTCAGTTCTGCAAGCTGTTCTAACACATCATCTTCTGTGTATGGTGTGGTATCTACTCCATTCCCATTTGTGTGTTTGTCAATCACAGGTGGGCTTTCTTCAAGATTTTTTTTAGTAAAAACAGAAAAGATGTATTCATTTAGCATTTTCGCTTTTTCAGTGTCACTTTCCACAAATCTGTTTTTATTTACTTTCCTTACATATGTATCTGTTGCTCCTTTTATTGCCTCCTTTAGTTTAGCCCATTGCAATTCCACTTCCTTTATCCCCTCCCACCCTGCCAACTTCTCCTTCAGGCACTTGGCCATTTTACTGAAATCAGTGTTTTTGAAAACGAGGACTTTGAGCATGCTGTGATTGGACTCCGCCTTGGCTTTTATCTCAAGCCACACCGTGTGACGATTGCTGCTGCTCAAATGGGCACCCACCTGGATATTCAACATGCTATCTCCGTTGGTGAGTACTAAATTCAGCATCACGCTTTCCCTGGTCAGTTCCATCACCATCTGTCTAAGTAATGTATGTTGGAAGGCATCCACAATTGTTTTACTTCTTTCCAGATTTGCAGAAGGAATACTCCAATCCACATCGGGTAGATTAAAGTCACCTAATATGATCACTTCCCCCTCCATGGCTATCTTTGCAATATCAATAATCTATTCGCTATCCATCTCTTTGGTTTGAGTTAGAATGCAGGGGACATGGGGAAAAGAAGAAGCGCTGTGTATTGTGTCCATACCGGTGTAGTGTAGAGGCCTGTAGACTACACTGGTATAGATGACAATGCCATCTTCTCTTTCCAACACAATCCACAGTGCTTCTTCTTTTCCCCACGTCCCCTGCATTTCAGCAGTTTTAATATTGCTTTTGACATATAGGGCTGCTCCTCCTCCTTTTCTACCCTCTCTGTCTCTTCTAAATAGATTATAGTCAGCTATGGCTATATCTCATTCATGTGACTCATTAAACCATGTTTCTGTAATGGCTGTAATGTCCAAGTCCATTTCCACCATTAGGGCTTCCAGATCAGGAATTTTATCGGCTAGGCTTTGAGCATGTGTTGTTCATTGTTTTCTAGCATTTGTTGGCTGGCTAGCCTATATTTGGCATGGATTTTGTTCTACATACCTCTTCCCACTTGCCATTGATGTGTGGTTTAAAAGTATGGCTGTTTATAATGGTATTATACTTTTGCTGGGAGTGACGTCCTGATCTTGTCCTTCTCTATCCATCACCCCCTCTCCCTAGTTTAAATGCCTGTCCACATATTACCTGAAGTTTTCACTTAGGATCCTTTTCCCTGTGATGGGGAGATGTAGTTCATCAGCACAGTATAGTCTCTTGTTGATCCATCTGTTTCCCCACTTGTCTAGTTATCTAAATCATTCTTGTTTGCACCAAGTTTGGAGCCGTGTATTAAAGTTGTTTCTTCAATGCAGCCTTTCTGTCCCCTTACCAAGAACAGGTAGAAATTCTAAGAATGATATAGTGTTAACAATGTGCTTGAGTTTCTCTCCCAGAGTCTGGAAGTCCCTTTGAACTGCAGAGGCACTATATCTAGCCAGGTCAGTTGTACCCAAGTGGATGACAACATCAATTCTGGAGTGCTCACTTTCTGCACTAACTATACCAAAATGTATTACATTACTATATGCAAATAGACAATGGTATACACCATGGGGTGACAGAGGGTGAGCCAGGATTACTGATACTGCTTGTCAAGGGAGCTCCATAACCAGATCTAGCGCTGAGGCTGCTGCTTACCTACCCAAGCTAATTAATGGGTGTGTGTTCCCAGAAGGAAATCTTACCTTGTCCATTGGTACTATAGACCAATATTTTTCATGGGTGGTAGCATCTGGTTTCCCTAAGACCTAAAGCTGTAAGAAATTGTCAGTGGCTCCACTTTTCAAAGGTCTTGATTGCTTTTGAGGAATAACACCTCTCCCCACTGCCTTCTGGCATGAACTTCACTGACACGTCTTCTCCTGTTTCCTTGCAGTTAGAGCTTGGAATTGGCATCCAGAAAATATTGAATAAGCCTGATATGGATGCTATTGCCAACTCAATTCTTGAAGTTAAAACATAGGAGTAACCATAGAAACATGATGGCAGAAAAAGACTACATGGCTTATCTAGTCTGCCCTTCCATATCAGCTACAATAGTCCCCTTTTTTCCTTTAGAGATCCTCTGTGTTTGTCCTATGCTTTTTTTAATTCAAATACTGTCCTCCTGCCCACCACCTCCACTGGGAGACTATTCCATCCATCTAACATTCCTTCTGTAAAGAAATATTTCCACATTTTACTCCTGAGTCTATCCCCTTTCACTCTCATCCTGTATCCTTTCATAGCAGAGTTTACCTTCAATTGAAAGAGACCCTCCAATGCATTTATGTCTCAGAGGTATTTAAATGGCTCTATCGTATCACCCCTATCCCGCCTTTCCTCTAAAGCATACATATTAAGATCTTTATGTCTGTCCTCAAATGCTACATAATGAAGACTACTAACCATTTTAGTAGCCACCCTCTGCACCAACTCCAACCTGTTTATATCCTTTTGAAGGTGTGGTCTCCAGAATTGCACACAATCCTCCAAATGAGGTTGCACCAGAGACTTATTCAGAGGCATTATCACCTCCTTTTTTTCAGCTGGCCATTCCTCTCCCTAAATACACAAGCATCCTTCTGGCTTTTGCAGTCAACTTTTCTACCTGTTTAGCTACCGGTACTTTAAGATCATCACACAATTATGCCCAGGTCCCACTCTTTGTTTTGTGGACAGAAGAACCTCACCCCCTACACTGTACCTCTCCTTTGTATTTTTGTAGACCAAATGTATGACCCTGCATTTTTTAGCATTAAATTTCAGTGGCCAAATTCTAGACCATTCTTCAAGCTTAGCTAAATCCCTCCTCATGTTATCTACTCCTTCCTGGGTGTCTACTCTATTGCAGATTTTGGTATCATCCGCAAACAAGAAAACCTTACCCAGCAGTCCTTCTGCAGTATCACTGACAAAGATGTTAAAAAGAATCGGACCAAGGACAGATCTCTGCGGAACACCTCTGGTAACCTCCTTCTCCTCGGAGTTATCTCCATTTACCTGTACCCTTTGTTGCCTCCCACTCAACCAGTTTTTAATCCAATCAATAACTTTAGGGTCCATCCCTAGGGTGCTCAGTTTGTTTATAAGTTGCCTTTGCGGAACGTTGTCGAAGGCTCTACTGAAATCTAAATACACCACATCTAGGGCTCTTCCTTAGTCGAACTCCCTGGTCACCCAATCAAATAAATCAATAAGATTCAATGTTTGCTATGCTTATGGTTCTGATGTGGGCAATTTTTCTTCATTCTCTGCAGTGTATATGGAAATAAAGAATTCCTTGTCCCCTAGATCATCCCCTTTAATTCTGTTTGTCTAATGGTCCAACTGACTCCCTCACACATTTCTTGTTCTTGATTTACTTGAAAATATTTTATGTCTCTTTGGAAAGTCTCTCCTCAATTTCTTTCTTGGCCTGCCCTAATAATTCTTTATGTTTAATTGGATAATGTTTATGATCTTTTCTATTTTCCTCTTTGGGATTTGTGTTTCATTTTTAAAGGATGCCTTTTAGACTTTAGGAGGATAATTTTATAAAGTCCTATGCTGTTATTGTGTGTTTTCTTGTGTGTATTGCAAGCAATGTTCCCTCTAATTTTCTGTAGGCTGTGTGTGCATAAAATATCAGCTGTGCAGCTTTTGAAGGAAGGTTAAATTTTTGTGCGCCACAACGACACTCGGAGTTATATACTTTAAAATTTGACTACATGTCAGAATACAGTATGTACACCACATTGATTGCACTAGAAAATATTGTAGAACTTGTGAAAAGCGTAAATACACAACTTTTAAATTTTAAGACGTCTGTGGTGTTTTCTATCAGAATCAGAACTGTAATTTTTGTGTGCTCTGTTGTAAAGTATGTGCGCTCACTCGGCAAGGTGTGTGCGCGCGCACACGCGCACAGCTTAGAGGGAACAGTGATTGCAAGCCTATTTTATAACATCAAGTATGTGTGTACTTTATAAAATAGGGACATAAATAGTGAGAAGGGTGCATCAAATCTAAGCATCATCACTTACTTCAGCCCTATGGCTAGTGTACATGCCCGTGCCTACATTTCTCAAGAATGCACATAAATGATAGTACTTTATAATTTGTGTGTGCATTTGTGCTCCCCCATGCCTTGCCTATGCGCGTGCCCAAGTGCAGGTACTTACAAATAGAGACCAGCTACAGTACACACTTTAAGGCCCATTCGTGCACGTACATCACTGAAAATATACGATATATGTATGTTGATGGTGTGTACCTTTACAAGGCGCTTTATAATGTTACCCCCCTACAAACCGCTTTATTGCACCATTTTGCCATGATGGCAAATACTTCATTCATCCTTTTTAACTAGTGGGATACATTTTAACTGGACTTAGTAATGGCATTCTTAAAGTTTCCATTCCTTATGCACACTTTTAATCTGAGTAATTACCCTTATGAGAAAGGATGTTGGACTTGTAATAATAATAATAATAATGGGGCGGGGAGATATTTAGTGGTGGCGATGGCTAGTGCTAGTAAAGTGGTTAACTGTCGCTGCTGAAGTCTAACCCCGGATATTCAATGCCAGGGTCATATCAATGCCGCTCAATTGCCCAAATTGTAAATATTTGACAATACTGTCTATAGTTATTCGTGCATGCCATGCCGCTACAACAACCCAGTGGCACAGTGCTCATCTTGTATATACTGTAGTTCTCGGTTCTATTCCAAGTTTCAATACCCGTTCAATGTAAGTACAATGCAGGTTATCCCTGCATTGTACAGATAAATATTATTTGTAAACCACACTGATTTTAAAGAGCGCAGAATAGAAAAGCTTTAAATAAATAAAAATATCTGGCCACAGTCATTGAATATCCAGGTTCACCACAAAACCCAGAAGCTAACTGGGCAACAGCGATATTGAGCTTCTGCCCCGTTAGCTTCTGCAGGTAAAGTAAGGTGAACATTTGTTGTGCCTTGCTTTACCCACGTGTCGCTGACCGGGCAGTGGCTGAATATTGCCACTACCAGGTTAGCCAAATGAAAAAACTGGTCACTTCCGGAGTGAACAACAATCTCACAACCAGAAACAATCACTCCATCAAATTATCAAAAAATCATATGGTATTTAATACTGGAGCAGCACAAAAGAAAGAGTGATGGAGAATAGGTCTCAGATCAATATAGGACTTCACATTGGCAACGGGGAAACCCCTTTAAGCCGTTGTCCCAACACATCAACGACCTTTTAGACTCCCTTCTCTCACCATTCACCACAGAGATCAGATATACCCCAGCAGATCAAGAGCAATAAACAGAACTTATCTGAAAACAATTTCCAGAAAATTAATCCCGGAGGAACTCATACACTGCTCTAAGGTGGTATAAGCAGTGCGTCACTAAGGGCCCCACAGTACGTTCAAGGCCGTGAACTGAATTGGTCCTGTATGTGCTGCTGGGCTGGCCTGCCCTACTCCACCCAGACCCTGCAACCTCCACACCTCTGCATAAACCTAAGATTGTTCTATAATTGGTGATTAAAAGATGCCCTGAGAAAGTTATAAACCCATGTACAATGTAATAGATAAAACTGTTCTCATTTTACTGTAATTCATAAATCCTCATTCATGAAAGCAGCTTGTGGGGCTGAATGTCCCGGCAGGACATGCAGCCCTGCAAGCCGCCTGGAGCCTATTCCACCTCCAGCCCTCCCTGCACATCTTGTGCCTCCAGCCTCCCTCCGGCTCTCTCCATCTTACAGCACAAGACATGCAGGGGGGGGGGGGGGCAGGAGGGGGAATATGGTTCAGGTGGCTTGTAGAGCTGCACGTCCCACCGGGACATGTAGCCACACAAGCTGCGTTCGTGAATGGGGCCCACAACAACGTCAATATACAGTGCCCTTGCACTAAATAATTCTCATGGTTGTAATGTCCCTTTCATAAAGAGTTTACAGTTCGGTAAGTCCAACATCAAATACTTTGTGTAGAAGAAGTAAATTTGAATCTCTAGATTTTATCCCTAATTACAATATTACAGTTCATAGTAATTCAAAATATGATACTGATATGAAAGTAGATAAGCATATGCCGTGCGATGTCATCTTTACAAGTTACTAAACCACATAGAGCTGTTTCTGTGATTGGTATTCTAAAAGTGCTGGCCCCTGTATTATGAATGTGCAATTTTATAAACATGTGGACTATTTGTGAAAACCTTTGATTGCAGGATTTATAAATTAAAGTAAAATGAGAACAATTTTATCCATTACGTTGTAGATGGGTTTATAACTTTCTCAGGGCATCTTTTAATCACCAATTATGGAACAATCCTTATGCTTATGCTGAAGACACTTTAGCTAAAATTGCATTTACTCAGCTGGTTAAGAGCCATACTCCCTAAAAAGTGATTCCATTTCAGCTTGAAGTCCTTTTAACCTTTCTTACTGCTTCAGGGAGCAAACGGACCACATGAGAATATGAAGGTCAATAAAATAGGCTATTATATATTTTATTGTGTTCTGAATCAGTGGGAAAAATAGCAAGTGGAAAAGGAGCATTCCCAGAGGTTCTTCAGAGGTGTGGGGGTAGCATTTTTCCATAGACATAATTTTATCTTCAGAAAGTTTCTCGGCTCCTGGGTGTCAGCACTTCTGCAGAAACTGCTCTGCGAGCTTTCTCGTGCTGGTTTTGCATGGGTCTTAGGTTTGCTTCTGCATAATGAAGCATGTTTAGTAAAGATTGCACCAGTAGCAAATGTTTGGGCCGCAAAACCTGCATGGATGCCCATGCCCTACCGTTATCAATCATAAACCTCAAATAAAAGAATGACCACCACAATAGAATGCAAAGAAAAGGTCACCTGAAATGCAGCAGTGCACCAAATATTACAAGTGTGCCAAAATATTTGTCGAGTTAAACAAACGGGAGGAGAGCTGGGGAACACTCTACTCAGATATTTGTGAAGCCCTTTTAATAGAATTCATATATCGTGAGAAAAACTTACCTTAAGGTGACGAACAGCGTAGTTAAAACATCCCTTCAGTAGCAGCCAAATGCCAATACACAACATGCATGTTTCAGGCATGAGCTCATAGCTGGTTTCACACTTAAAGCAGGGCCCTGTGTTGGCCCAAAACATGCATGTTGTGTATTGGCATTTCACTGCTACTGAAGGGATGTTTCAACTATGCTGTTCATCACCTTAAGGTAAGTTTTTCTCATGATATATGAATTCTATTAAAAGGGCTTCACAAACATCCGAGCAGAGTGTTCCTCAGCTCTCCTCCTGTTTGTTTAACCCAACAAATATTTTGGCACACTTGTAACATTTGATGCACTGCTGCGTTTCGGGTGACCTTTTCTTTGCATGCCCTACCGTTGACACAGTGCAAACACATGGCACCATGGTAAGCCAGCACGTGAGTGCAACTAATAGCATCTACAGTAAAGTATATAGGTTAAAAACATGAAAAGCACTAGCATGCCATGGAAACTTGTACAGAAGGGACGCTGAGGTCATCACTTGGCTTACCTGGAAGCAAGTTCCTGCACACAGTTGGGTGGAGGGGGGCACCAGGTTCATGAATTGCACAGGACACATTTCTAGCTTGGTACAATCCTGTGTCCTCTTATAAAGAGGGAAGTCTTCATGTGCTTGTGAAATGACAATAATGACTAGTTTCCTTACACTCTACATAGCCTGGCTTAGAGGTGAGGATCATGACTGTCATGGTATGTGCAAAGCTAACAAACCAGAACAAATACCTTTAATACCACCAAAATCCTAATATTTCCAAAACGTTTTTATTTCTCAAAAACCTTTCAAATTGCAGTAGGGTATAAATAAGACCTCAGGAAAACTCTTTCCCTACATCTGGCGAGGCTGCACCAGGCTTCATCAGGGATTCTGATATTGAATTTATTATACAGCTCTCTAAAGCAGCTCTCCCAAGCCAACGGAGCTTTATTCGTCACAATTTCCTTCGGACATCATCGATGCCTCAACGGAAAATATAGTATAATTTAAATAAATTTAGTATCAGAATCCCTGATGAAGCCTGGTGCGGTGTAACAAAAGTTTTTGTTGGGCACTTCTAAGATACAGAAGAAAGTTTGCTGCATTGTTTGAAGCTATTCATGACTTCTATGGTAGCACCGTAGCTGCCTGAAACGCTTGCCAGATAAGTAACTATATGCTATTCTAGCAGCGTATATCATTACTCCGCTGAAAAGTGTTTTGTCTTTCTTTTCTAGGAAGCAAATTATTTGCTGGAGAATTTCAGCATTAGTCTGAAGATGTGAAAGATGTAGATATGAATAAATTATTAAGTTATTTTTAATGTATGGAGAATCCCTTAAAAGTACTTTTTTTGGATGTGGTATTAGTTAGGTTAATCAGTATTTGTGATAATTGGGTAATAAAATTGAGAGGGTATGACCCGTGATGTGAAGATCTATGACTTAACCCTATGGTGATTAGGTTCCCCAGATGTAGGGAAAGAGTTTTCCTGAGGTCTTATTTATACCCTATTGCAATTTGAAAGGTTTTTGAGAAATAAAAACGTTTTGGAAATATTAGGATTTTGATGGTTTTAAGGGTATTTGTTCTGGTTTGTTAGTTTGAGTTTACCCTTTGGCAGTGAGGTTATATATGTGCAAAACTAACCCATTTGGAGAAACTTTCCCTAGTATGTAGGAATGGAAATGTTTATGTTTGAGAGTTGATCTTATGCCATTTTTAGTTTGTTTTTATTGAGCTCTTTGGTTGGATAAAGGAGAATAATCTCACCAGGGTCATTGATTTCCAAAATGGATGGTTTCCTCTCAAGGTGGACATCATAAGCAGATATGATGTTCTGTCTTTTTAGATTATCAGGCATTAGAAAGTCCTAGGAAAATGAGTATAAATGGCCAAAAATGATAAAAAAGCATTTGACTTTTCAACTAGAAGTCATTTGACTAATAATGTAAACTTGTTTCATGTTTTATATTCATAATATCCCCTGTAAGAAGGAAGAGGTTTGCTGAAACATCACTATTTCAGAGTTTTAAAATATTAGTTTTTCAGTTAATGCATTCTCTTTTGGAAGGTTTAAAGTTATTTTTATAAGACAAGATTTAAATGAATTTTCCATAGCATTTATTTTCACTTTGTTTTTTTCTCCTTTGGGTAAATAATTAATTAATCATATGGAGGGTAATTTCATAATTACAGTAAATACCCAATTTAAGGTAGCCAAATGCACCTATTTTATAAATAAAAATAAGCATCTACTATAATAGGTAGCCAAAAATGCACCATAATTTAAACTGCAATTAATTATATCAGTCCTAGAGCTGGTGGAATGGATCACACTTACATTTTGCAAGTATGCAAATATGCAAATAAATTAAAGTCTTTTATAACCTATCATTAAGAATTGCTGAGTCAAATCATGTAAGGGAGCAACACTTCGAGTGTAAGGTGCCTCAAATGTGGAATAACATGTAGTGGAAATTAGAAAATCTAAGAACTTTATAGCCACTAGCTGCTGTAGATGACCCATGAATTATTGGGTCTGGGGTCCATTGGGGGACCATTTTTCTAGGAATACAGTGATAATTTCTGTGAATTTTGGAGGAGGAGAGTCTTTGGGTTGATAGAATATGTTTGCCCAAGGTTTAGGTATTTTAAATTATTTTTTTTTATTGTGATATGTTTTTCATTAATCAAACAGTGCATCATAAGCCCACTGATAAAAACACTTTCCTTCATTATAGTAGTGCTCATCCGGTTAGATTGTGGGATGGGTTACCTTTTTCACAGTTTATACGTTTTCGGAGGAATTGTTCTGATGTGGTAGAATTTAAACGACAATCAAAATTTTGGGGGCTAATTTTGTAGAGAGGGGGTACCCAGTGGGAATAGTAAAACAAGCGTATAAAAGGGTGCTTTATAATAATAGAACATTGCTTCTAACTACGCAGAAGAACGCAGAGTCGGCTAGGGAGGAGAATTCGGAGTATGTTAATTTGGTTACGAGATACTCAGCCCTTAGTTCGCATATACAGCATATTTGTAAAAAACATGGTAATTTGTTGCGAGTGATTCCCAGTTTAGAAGATAAACAGGTTAGGTGTGTTTGGCAAAGGCACAGAAACCTTAAGAATGGTTGAGTCCCTCAGTATTGCGCCGTTGTTGAGATCAGAAGGGGGATTAGTGGGGCACCGGATACTGGGATACTGCACATTTTGTATATCATGGGAGGGAGTTTAAGTTGAAATGGCAAACATCTTGTGATTCAGAGTTTATAGTTTATGGCATATTATGTCCATGTCAGTTGTTGTATATAGGAAAGACTAACCGGCAATTCCGGAAGCGTATGTTAGAACACAAAAGTAGGATTTCTTGCAAGGTTAAGGAGGCACCAATAGTGAAGCATTGTTTGGACTTTGGTCATACTTTTTTAGATCTTTGGTGTTTTTGTTTGGACAAAGTGATGGCTGGTAAGGGGGGTAAATAAAGAGAGGAGGAGTTCCTGCTCTGTGAACAGCGATGGATTTTTCATGTACGCACAGTAATTCCCGAGGGTTTAAATACACAAATCGATTGGGCTGTTTGTTTTTGAGGGCATAACAGTTGACAGAAGAGTTTGTAGGTGGGGGGTGAGAAGGCTTTAGTTGGGTGTGTTGGGATGGTATAGATGTAGGTTTTGGGTGGTTTTTAATTGGGTAGATAGCCGTGGTTCTAGTGGCTACGATCGGTTGGGTGGTTTTAGGCTAGTAGCCGGAGGGTCACTTTAAGGACTGATTGTTTTTGATTGGATGAAAAACTGGTCTGATGTCATTGAGAGGTTGGCTTTTTAAGTGAGTAAGAATTGAGGTCGCATGCGCGGCGTTGTTGAAGTTTGTCCAGCCATGGTAGACTGAGTTGATCTTAAGGATGGTGCAGTAAGTGTGTATTGATAAGTGCCACATGGAATGTTGATGGTTTGGTGTGTTTTGTGGTGGGAGAAGTTTTTAATGTTTGGGTTTTGTTTTTTGTAGCTTTTGGAAGCAATTATACCCCCTGATGAAATGTAGAGTGAAACTCTTGAGGGGCACTTGAGTGGGGCGTCGGGACATCGAAGCTGCGTTGAAAGTTAAGTTTGCTGCTTCATTGTATATTGCTCATTGGAAGAATTCGCTATAAGGGTGGTCATTGATGTAGAAGGGCAAATGTTTTACAAAAGATTGCTGTGATCAATGTAATTCATATTATAGCCTGAGAGTTCTGAGACCTCCTTATAAGCTGATAAAAGTGCTGCAGAGAGTTGGTGTGATAAGAAGTGTTTCCTTCTCTTGGGATTTGTTTTATGAAAATCTACCATCAGTTTTGGTACAGTGGAGTGTTTTGTTACTATTGGATTTTCACTTCAACAGCTGACCAAATATTTTGTTTTTCATTAATCATAAGCAAGATGGAAACAAATACTACCTAAATGTATGTACTGTAATGTACCACCAGATCTATTGAAGTGCTGAAAAAAAACTTGCCATGGAAGCAACAACTCATAAAAAAACTTTTTCAACTACATTCATAGCAAACAAATCTGTGAGAAAGTCAATTGGACCATTAGAAGATAAAGGGATAAAAGGGGCACTAAGGGAGGACAAGGCCATAGTGGAGAGACTGGTTTAATTCTTTGCTTTGATATTATACTGAAAAAGATATAGGGAAGTTACCCATAAAAAAAAAAAGATATTTAAAGGTGATGTATAGGAGGAATTGAAACAAATCCTAGAAGATGTAATATAGCAATTTGATAAACTAAAGAATAGCAAATCACCTGGACTGCATGGTATATATCCCAGGATGCTGAAAGAACTCAAAATTGAGATTGCAGACCTACTATTAGTAATCTGTGAACTATGATTAAATTTATCTGTGGTACCTGAAGATTGGAGAGTGGCCAACACAAGGACAATTTTTATGAGCAACTCTATTAATTAAAGGAAAAAAAAACAATATACAAGCAAAGCCCCGATACTCTTACACACACCAGCTGTAGCAGATATCAAGAGGATTTTTTCACTTTTTGTTCCTGAAACTACCACCCCCATTTCCATCCCCCTATTAATGAGTGCTGCCTAGATACGTAGCAAGAAAAAAGAAAAGGAAAAGAAGGCACAACCCAACAAACATTCCATCATCCATCCAACCAGATGTGAATCTTGCTACCATCACCCTTAACTAACCCTGCCCCCCTGTCCCCTGAGACTGGTCTCTCCCACCTCCACACACTTGGTAGAAAAGTAAAAGAAAACCAAATCATCATTCCCATCTACATGACAAATAGGAAAGCAATCTGAACTTCACACCTAAAATTCATTCAGTACCAAATTCCTTGTTCTTGGGAATAAAGAGTCCAGGTATGCCCCCTGGATACTCATAAAAAATATGTTTTCTCTTGGGGCTCTCTTTGGCACATTTATGATCCATGCTCAACAACCAATGCAGACTGCATCTCCATTGTCATTAATATGTTGCCTCTTGGTTAAGCCAAGCTATCAGAATTGATTGTTTCCCCAAACCCATGCTTGCCTCACCCACAGCCTTTGACCCAAACTTGACAAGTCCTATTGAGTAATCTCATCTAAGAGCACATTATGCACTGATTTAGGGATTGAGACTTTCAGAATAGCTTCTAGATAATGAAATATTTGGGACCAGAACTCTTGTATGTTGGTACAAGTCCAAAAAGTATGTCCTAGTGATGCTTGATCTTCCCTGCATTTTAAACAACTTGAATAAGATACACTGCCCGTTCTAAGGTGAATAGTAAGCTCTGTGTAAGAACCTGAACTGTGAATCTTGAAGACTCACATTCACTATGAGGTATGGTGTTCTCCCAGTAGCAGCACATATATCTTCACAAGTCAATGTGAAGCATCCTCAGGAGACAACGCTAATTTCCAAAATTCTTTCTGGATAATTGAGACCTTGGCTCATCCAATATCCCCAGAAAATAGAAAGCCCTCTAAATTAGTACAAAATTCAGAAACGAGCTGACTAGCATCCAAGCTATGAACATAGCTCCGTATTTGAAGGTAGACAAAGAGGTCACGATGGTCTAAACCATATTGAGTTTGAAGATCAGCAAAGGAAATCAACTTGTCAGCCTCTTAAAAATTGTTCCAACGTCACCAATCATTTTGAATTGCAATCCCAACATCTCTGTAACTGCATCCCTGGTGTAAAGTTTGCATTGCCTTGGATCAGCAAATAAACTAATTGTTCTTCTGAGTGCTCCAACCTTTGGCATAGCGACCTCCATGTTTGGTGAACAAACTGAAATGAGCAAGAGTTCCTGAGTACCAAAGGCACATTCTTATCCTTAGCATGTATCAAATATTTAAGAGATAGGAGCCACCCAGCCTTGCTTAGTCCAGAGGAGGATAATCATCTATGGCAAACATCCAGTCTTTTAAATATCTCAGAACGCACATTGCTCCATAATGTCAAACATCCAGCAGACCCAGTCCCCTATTTCCAAGAACCTACCAACCTATTCAGCAGAATCTGGGCATGATGCCCATTCCATAAAAAATGTTTTAAGGTTCTATCAAGGCTAGCAAGATCTGTCCTAGATAACAACAAGAGCAGCATTTGTAGTGCATACAACATCTTTGGAAAATGGGCTATCTTGTAAAGGGCTACTCTGCCTCCCAGTGAAATAGGGAGAGACTGCCACTGCCGAAGCTTCGCCTCAATCTCCTGCAGTAGTGGGGGAATATTATATTTGTAGAGTTGTCCTGTATCCCAAGGCAAATAAATATGCAGGAAACAAAAATTTCCTGTGGCCTACTTAAGCAAATAGTAGTAACTAAGTTGAGAATGATGCACAGGGCCCATGTTAAGGGCCTCAAATTTATCAAGCTTTAGCTTGAAACCAAAAAGTCCTCCAAATTCCTGGAACAACTTTATCAAGTGCAGAGTTGATTCCACTGGGTCTGTTAGGTGGACCAGAAGATCATCTGGGTGGAAAAGAAGCAGAAGGGGAAAAAGGGGGTAGAGGAAAGGGAAAAGGGAAAGGAAAACAGGAAGGAGCAAAGAAGGAAGGGAGGAGGAAAGGAGAGGAGGAGAGGGAAAAGTGGAAAGAAGGTTGTGGGGGGTAAGGATGGGAAGGTGTGTGTGATAGGTGGGGAGGAAGAAGGGGAAGGAAGGTGGAAGGGGGAAAAAGAAAGCAGAAGGGGAAATGAGGGGGAAGGGGGAAAGAGGGGAGGGGAGAGAATGGGGGGAAGGGAAAAGAAGGAGGAGGGGGAGGAAAGGAAGAGGGGGAAAGAAGGGAGAGGGAAAAGGGAACAGTGAAAAAAGGGAAAGGGAAAGGGGAAATGGGAAAAGGAATGAAGAGGAAGGGAAAGAATGGAAAAGGGAGGAAAAGAAGAAAAAATGTAAAAACAAAAATGAGAAAGATTAGAAAAACTGTCAAACAAAAAACAAAATACTGTTCTTTTCAAAACCTAGTTATAAAAAACTTTATTCAAAAACTTGGTAATGAACCTCTAGATTCAAAACTGCTGGATTCATAGCATTTAAGCTATAAATGTAGAGGGGAATTTTAGAAGTGCAATCTGAGACATGTAACCAGAACTTCTGAAAAATAAAGCAGATACATCAAGATGCAGGCATGATTTCACAAATCAGAATGTGCCCGATATGAACGTCTGCAGGGGTCTACACAGATATTCCCAGAATCATATTTCAGAACATGAATGGCTTGGATAACCTAATGGTTAGAGCAGAGGGCTAGGAACAGGGCCAGGATTCATATCCCACTGCTGCTGTTGTTGACATTGTGTTGAGTACTGGGGATGATGCAGTGCTTTCTTCTCTATACCTACTGGATGTTTTTCAGCTAAAATGAGCACTTTCTTGCTTGGAGCAGGTTGAGCGTTAAGCTTGACACCAGATGTCCTTGACTTTTCTGAGATCAGGCAGGGACATCCAGGATCATGGACTGCCCTAGCCATGCCTTCTGCATGTCTCCATTTAGACTTGGATGTCCTCATGCTGGGAACATCCCCAGAGCCAACTTCTAAAATGGCTTTGGACATCTCTAAGCCCATTTTCAGACATCCAAAACACAAATGAGGCTTCTAAAATGAACCACCATATTGTTCTTCTACTGTAATTTCAATAAAGACTCATCAAGGTCTCCTCCTCTCCAATTTAACCAGAGTGCTTTGATTTCAAAACATTTTAAATCTTCAAAAGAATGGCCCAAAGCTGTACAACGGCTCACAGTTGGCACAACTTCTACTTTCTTTTTGATACAACTTCTATGCTCATCAAGTTTTGTCCTCAAGGAATGGTGGTTTTATACATCCTCTGGCAATGAATTCCATCTCTTTTCCAAGCTGAAGAGAACTAACCCTTTAAATCTTTCCTCGTAGGAGTATTCTTCCATCTCATTTTGGTTGCTCTTTTCTGTACCTTTTCTAATTCCACTATATCCTATTTTAGATATGGTGACAAGAATGGCACACAATATTCAAAGTGCGGTCACATCATGTGGCGATATAGAGGCATCTATTGCCTCAGCTGCCTATATATCTAAGTCTTCATGATTACAACAGTTTTGGAACCATGAATTAATGCTGCTTATGCAATACAGTCTTCCTTCCTCCTTACTATGAATGGGTAAAACTTCTGAGAATGCTATATTGTTGACAATAGGTTTAAGGCTCTCACAAAATTTGGAAGCCTCTTTGTACTGTCGAGGTACTATTTCCAGTCAGATCATTTGTTCTCAGATGGATAACAATATCAGTTTTAGAACCCTTACTCTCCTCGGTGATTTCACTAACAATCTGATTCAAATTCTTCCTGGTGAAAGACCCTGGAAGGCATTTGATCACCTTCTGACCCTGGAACCAAGATTCCAGGTTAATGCCTCTCATAATGGAATCACTTAGTATTAATTTTTTACTGTTTTGATTTTTTTTGGAAACAGCTGGGATGTTTCTGGTACACTGTGTGTCATCCTTCTTGTCTAAGGCCACCTCAGTTTCCATTAATGGGGCACCCTCATTTACCAAGGCAGAGAAAGTATTATGCAAAGGTATCTTGAGGAGGAGTGGGTGTCTACATGTTATGTGTCATAATCTGCCAGAACCCACTGTGATCCATTTATTCTTGGGTTGTTGGATTGTTTGTGGAGTAGTAATGGATTGTTTGCACATTGTATTGTTTTATTGCAGTTCATTCTTCCTTTAATTGAATCAATTTTTTTACATAAAAGATACAGTTGTGGTCAACATTATTGGCAGCCTTGCATTTTAGGTATGTTGTGTACAATATCTTGAGAAATAATTGGAAATATTCCAACTGTAGGTCTTCATAAGATTTTAATAGTACTGTATGTTCAAAGATAAACAACAACAAAAAGATGTCTGTGCAATTTATACATAGTAATGTCTGAGAAAAGAAAAACAAAATATGACCGAACAGGAATAATGGTACCCTTCAGTAATATTTGATTGCACAATCCTTGGCAGTGATGACAGCCTCCAAATATTTCTTGTAGCCTTCTATAAGTTTCGTACATCTGTCTGCTGGTAGTTTCTCCCACTCTTCAACTGCATTTTGTTCTAGCTCATGAATATTTCCAGGATTCCTTTTACCAATGGCAGATTTCAGGTCTTTTCAAAGGTTCTCGATTGGATTGAGATCAGGACTAATTTGCTGGCCAGTTTAACAGTCCATTTGTTCCTTTTTAAACATTCTTTTGGGGGGAGATCCAATAGAGGGTGTGTTACAGAGACAGCTATTCCTGACGTCATTTCCTAATGCTGCGTCGGAGGAAGGTGCGGTTCGGGTTAGCTCCCCAGACTCCCTTACCAGTGTCCTCCGAGTTACCTGAGAGAGCTGCGGTTGTTGGTCCTCTAGATGCATTTCTTCATCGGGAAGGTCAGCCACAAGTGGGGGTGAGAAGCCCGGCTAAGAGTTTGCCGGAGCCGGTGAGCTCGGCGTCCCCTTCGGGCAGTGATCTGACAACCCCGGAAGTGAGGAGACCATCGAAGCTAGCGTGCGTTGGGGAGCGGTCAAGCAGCGATGACACTGTGGGGCCTTGCATAGGTGCTTCTTCAGAGTTGCTGGGGTCACCGCTGAGCGTGTCAGCAAGTGGTAAAGTGCCCTTGCGAGTTCCTTCTGCCCCAGGGACGCTTGGACTACAGCAGCTGACAGCGGAAGTAAGCGGAGTAGTTTCTTCACCGGTATCGGCTCCCGAGATGGCACTTGCTTCATTTGAGCACCCGCCCTTTTCCTTTGAATTGCAGAGACCGGAGCAGTTTACACTTGAAGCCATTTGGTCGGCTATTAAGCAACTTGGTGAGGCTGTTGTTCCCCAGGTTCAAAGTCTGCAGGCCCAGGTGATGTTGGCTGAGAGGAATTGTTCCTTGAACTCTGAGGCCATCGATGCCTTGAAATCTACAGTTACTGAGTCTTCTGGTCAAGTTGAGCATTTGGATTCCCAGATGGAGGCTTTGATGAAGGATTTTAGTAATTTGAGAAGCCGGATGGAAGCATTGGATAACACAGGTACACTAAAAAAAATTTTTTTTAAACTGCCTCTAATGTTTCGATTGATTTTTACGTTTTTTGGTGTGCTGAATCCAAATCTGGTAACCAATTTGCTCCATCACGTACAGATTTTTTGCTACATTGGGTTAGCAGTTTGAGGTGAACGTTTCAGATTGAGTGCGATCGAGATAAAAGTTTCTTGGATGAATTCTTTATACTAATTGTTTAGTAGTTATTCAAATAAGAATAAAGAAAATTGTAACAAGGCAGCACATAAGAATAGAGTAGAGAAATGTCAACAAAACACACTGTGATGGTAGCAAAATTGTCTGCACTTAAAACAGTCACATACATGTGCACAAACATTGAGCATATAAGAGCGAGGTTAGACACAAAGCAAAGCAAAGAAATGTGCAAAAAATGTTGTACAGGTATGTATGTAAGAATAGAAAACACAAACCGCACCATTGCAATACATGAAGACAAACACCCGATGGTGTGAAAATAAAATTCTAATAAATGAGATCCGACACTGTGGTAATAACTAGCAAATTTTTATTTCAAAGTTTAGTAAAAACACGATATTTGTCAACACAGTTTAGATTTTAAAGTCATTCTTGGGTCAATCAATCTCCTGGTGGGCCCGTTTCTTCTTCCCCCGAATGCTTCTCTTGGTGCGCTGCTTGGCGTATTTTTCATCTGGGGTTTCCCGCAGCAGCAACCAGCAGAAATCAGCCATCATAGTGGTGTTCCATCTTCCTTGGTACCTTCTCTCTGCGTCCTTGATGTCCTGGTGAAACCTTTCACCTTGTTCTTCACTGTACGCCCCCAGGTTTTCGGGAAAGTAGTTCACATGGGAGTGCAAGAAATGGACTTTCAGGCTCATGTTACAGCCTTGTTCTTTGAAGGCATTGAGCATCCTGGCAACAATATCCTTATAGTTCTCATCCCGCCTGTTCCCCAAGAATTTGAGAACAACATCCTTGAAGGAATCCCAGGCTTCTTTTTCCTTCTCAGACATCGTTTCAGCGAATGCTCCATCTGAAATGAGTTTCCTTATATCAGGGTCAACAAACACTCCTTCCTTTAGCTTTGCTTCAGAAAGTCGGGGGAACTTTGAGCAAAGGTACCGAAAGCACTCACCATCTTTTGGAAGGGACTTGATGAATTGCTTAATGAGACCCAACTTAATGTGGAGAGGTAGTAATAGAATTTTATCACGAGGTACCAAGCTCTCATGAAGAACATTTTTCTCACCGGGTCTCAAATACTCCCGAATTGGCCAGTCTTTTTTCCCCCAGTGTAGGTCGCGGGCCCGGCTATCCCACAAGC
This sequence comes from Ichthyophis bannanicus, assembly GCA_033557465.1. Lineage (NCBI taxonomy): Eukaryota > Metazoa > Chordata > Amphibia > Gymnophiona > Ichthyophiidae > Ichthyophis > Ichthyophis bannanicus. The sequence continues at coordinate 545,563,093 of CM066036.1, read as the reverse complement.
AAAGGAAGCAGGGATATTTGGTGAAACCGGATTGCTGCCCTAATAGCATGGATAGAATTTTAAAGTCTCCACAAATCATCCACTTATGCTCATCATAACGAATCTTCTGAAGAATCAGGGCCAAATTCTCGTATTTTTCTTGGAGAATAACAGAGTGAGCAATAGGAACTGAAGCGAATGTGTTGCCATTATGAAGAAGAACACCTTTTATGCTGTCTTTTGACGAATCAATGAACAGCCGCCATTCAGCAGGATCATACTTGAGTTTAAACTTTTCCATCACTCCGTATATATCGTTGCAAAATACCAAATCTTCCTCTTTGCTGAAATACTTCAAAAATTGTGTCTCGCGGTTGCGGTACCAATAAAAAGTTGTTCCTGGTGACAATAGATTTTTCTGTTTAAGCCGAGAACCTAGCAGTTGGGCAGCATCTTTTGGGAGTCCTAAATCCCGGACTAAATCATTCAATTCAGCTTGAGAGAAAAGTTCAGGTTTCGGATCTGGTTCAGTTTCAAACTCGGAAGTACTGGACTCATCGGGAAAAGCCATCTGATGAGTCTCATCATGATCAGAACCGTCCACACAAATATGATCCAAAGATTTTGGTGGTTCAGGCACAGGTACTTCGTTGCTATGAGACATAGGCCTAATTGCTGAGGGAAGGTTGGGGTAACTTATTACGTTCTTATTTTTTAAGTTGTATCCCTTCACAATGCAAGAGCAAAAATACCAGTCACTGCTGTGGTCTCTTTGTTCACGCCACGTCATAGGTATTCCAAAACGAAATGCTTGTTTTTTACCTTTCATCCATAAGCGTAGATCTTCCTCACATGTCTTGCACACTTTGTGAGGAGCCCACGGTTTGTCTTGATCGCCTAACTTCAAACCGAAATAGCCGAAATATACTTTAATAAATGCAGAAATGTTCCTCTGCCGCTTTTTCACGGTATATTCCCCACAAATAAAACAAAAACTGTCCGGAGAGTTGACGCAACCTCTGGCTCTGTGAGCCATCACAAATACACAGCACTGCAAACTACAACTGTAGTGAACCACTTCGGAATAAAGCTGGATTACGACTGAGCAAACAAAAGGTAATAATGAACTTGCAAGAAACTGAAATTTGACAGGAACGTTCATGTCGCAACCACCGTGTTTGAGCGAGCGAACGAGGCGAGGCGAACAGGAAAGAACATGCGCCAGCGCGAGTACTGGATTTAGCCCCCCGCCTCCCAATTGTCCTGTTAATGTATAAAATGAATACAAAACACTCTAAAATATCATGAGGGAGTGTTTCTAGTTAGTTAACCATTATAACCTCTATTTTGGGCCAAGAAAATAAACTGCAGTCGGCTAAAAAGAAATTATGTGAACATTCCTTATATGGGTAAGAAATCTAATTTTGCAAGAAAACGTGACGTGATGGAACATTTTGGCTATTTTTCCTGGATTCAGCACCCTAAAATCTATAGGAATCAGTTGCAAAACTGGAGGCAGTTTTTTGGTAGTGTACCTGTGTAATCATTCAAGATTGACTAATTTACGTATGATTAATTTTCCAAAAGTGGCTGGTATTTCAGCTAAAGATATGTTTAAAGCCTATTTGTCAGAGGTGCTTGGGGTGTCCTCTGAGCTTTGTCCACCATTGGTTAAGATATATTATATTCCTATGGGCCAAAGGTTTCTTCAGACGCTGTTGTACCCGGTTTACAAGAGGTAGATGTTTTAAATGTCACAGCTATGTTAGAGTCATCAGATATATAGGTAGCCACCCCGGCTACTCGTTTAATAACTTTTGCCTTAGCATCTAACAGGGAATGGCTTCTAAAAATGTTCTTTAAGAAGAGAAATATTGCTTTTAAGGGTTGCCTGGTCCACATGTTTCCTGATTTGGCTAGAGAAACCCAAAGACGCAGAAAAGAATTTTTAATTCTGCGTCCAAGGGTTTCCCAATTGGGCGGGCTTTTCTTTTTGAAATACCCTTGTAAGTGTCTTGTGAAATTAGAAGGTAACTCATATATATATATTTTTCCATCTCAATTGATTTCCTTTTTGAATGCTCGAGGGGCCTTTACTGGTGGGTCTATTTCCTACTCCCTCTTGATTAAGCTGGGCTGATATGTCTCTGTTTAGTTCCTATAAGAGTATCTTGTTGTATTAGTTTCCTATTTTTGGATTTTTCCATATTGTGGGCTAGAACGGGAATTTCAGTTAAAAATATTCCTTCTGGGTTTTTCTTGTCATTTGTATTCTCTGATTTCCCGATTTCTTTGCAAGTGTTTATATCCTTGTAACTATAGATTATTCTATAAATAAAAAGTAAAAAAACAAAAACAAAAAAAACATTATTTTGGTCTTTTGTATGTACGTTTTGGGTCACAGTCCTGCTGGTGAACCGCTGACCTTCAACCCAACCTAGTTTTTTGACACTAGGTAGCACATTTCACTCCAAAATACCTTGGTAATCCTCTGACTTCATGATTCCTTTAATATGTTTCAAGCCTCCAGTTCCTGAGGCAGCAAAACAGCCCCAAATCATTATGGATCCTTCACCATATTTAGCTGTTGGAAGGGTGTTTTGTTCCTTATAAGTTTCATTTCTTCAACTGTAAATGTATCATTGTTCTGCATTGCCAAAGAGCACAAGTTTGGTTTCATCTGTCCACAGAATATTTTCCCAGGATAGTGGTTTCTCAAGGTGGGTTTGGGAAAAACAGGCATGCCTTTTTATGTCTGTCTTTGAGCAGTGGGATCCTCATTCAAGCTGCTGGCCCTGGACATACAGAGCCAACATTAAAATTGACCCCGTACATCTGGGGCCAATGACTGCCCACCCTAATGCCCCTTCCAATCCGTCTCTTTCCTGCCCTTGTCTACCTTCCCCGTACAATGCATGGGGAAGGTAGATGGAATCGGGAAAGGGCCAGAATAGCCGGGATAGATATCCCAATGGGACATCTATCCCCGTTATTTGGGCCTCGGAATGACCCAGTAAGCATCAGAGCATGTCGGGGCATTCTGAGGAGGAGTAGAGGTGGCGACTGTCCCTAACCAAGCAACAGCAATATTGCATGCTGTCTGGTTAGAGACCTGCAGCTAAAAGATAGGCGAAGAAAACCCTAATCTATCTTTAAGCCGCAGGAGCTAACCGAGCAGCATGCATTATCACTGCTTCCCGATTAGCTACTACGGCTTCCGTGCATGTGCGGCAAAACCGACATGTGCATATGACTCCAGCATTGGGGTTAGGGGTTGGCGGGCATGGCTATTCATTATAGTAGCACATAGCCTGCCTAAATGAATATCGGGTCCTATGGGCCCGAATTTAAGCTGGGCAGTACTATGTGCCTCGTTGGCACATAGCCTGCCTACCTCCTGCCTAACCTGGATTTTCCATTCCAGGGTCATATGCGGCCCTAGCATTGCAAATCCGGGTGTCACTGCACAGACAGGAATCCGCAGGAGCTACCCATGTAGCTCCGATTTTGATGATACACGATTAGCCACAGCACTTTAAAGATAGGCAAGGTTTTCCCATGCCTATCTTTAAGGCATAGAGCACTAACCATGTAGCATCGAAAATCAGTGCTACATGGGTAGCTCCTTGGCCCGACTCTGCTCTGCCCTGGAACACCCCAACACATCCCGATGCTATTCAGATAGCATCTGGGTGTGTTAGGGACATATATGGGATTTTCAAAGGGGAATACAATGTAGGTACCCTTCAAAAATCCCACATAAGGCCTTTACATGGGTAACTAGGGAAGTTACCCATGTAAAGGCCTTCGAAAATTGGGCCCTAAGTCTCTTAGGTGACTATAAACAACCTCCTCCAGTTCAGAAAAGCCCTCAAACAGCACTTATTTATACAACACTTTGGTAACTCCGACAGCATCACCTAGACAGTATCACGTGACCCTATAGCCTATCAATCCAACGCTGCCTAACCAATCCCCTATGATAACTCCCCACCTCATCCAACTATCCCCTTTAGGGCCTGTATCATAAACTCAGATATGATGCAATCCCCTTTTGTATAATGTACAAAGTTCTCCTGTTATCCTTGTTTAAATCTCCCTATTATTTATTATGTATAAAGTTCACCTGTTATCCATGTTAAATTCCCTGTTCTATGTAAGTTCAATGTACGGCGGTTCCTCATTGTTCAAACCTGTTCCTTGTAAACCGCGCTGATGCCGAATAGTGCGGTATAGAAAAGTGTTAAATAAATAAAAAAAATAAATAAAAATAAATAATTAAGAAAATGCAATCTTGGGGTGGGTGGGTAAGGGGAGGGAGGGAAATAAGAGGCACACCTACATGGACATGCACTTTTCAGAAAGAACAATGTTAATCACAGGTAGTAAACATAGCAGTGCAATTTATTGAAAAGACAGATAAAGTACAGGCAGCTGGAAAGTATTCAAAGCAAGCAAAGGAGAAAGAATAATATAAAAAAGACTTAGCCAGAAAGATCCACAGGGGGCCTGATTATGAGATGTGGGTTGCGTGGCAACATGCCCTGGCGGAACATACAGCCCCGCAATTCATCAGGGCCCAATTCCCCCTCTGGCTCTCTCCATACGTCCTGTTCAGCAGGATGGGGAGAGCCGGCGGGGGTCGGTAGGGGCGGAATCTGGGCGGAGCGGAGGTGGACCAGCCTGGGAGGACATACAGGGTCGATTCAGGTCCGAGGCAACATGCTCCTTATTCCATCTCGAATATGTAATGAGCAGCACTGACACGATGATCGGGCCCGGGAATCTCCCCCGGGGTCGGGCCTGTTGCAGGGGGGTCCCCGCTGCCCGATCCAGGCTCCATCTGGATGAGTGTCTTAGTGTCGGGTGGCAGAGAAAAGAGGGGGGGAGGGTGAGCCGCGGCAACCAGGGGAGGCTGCAGGGAAAACGTCCCTGCAGGCGGGCAAGGGCACCCCGGGCCGTCCTTGGGCCCGATTTTGATTACCGCAGGAATATTTTTTTCCTGCAGTCCAGAATCAAGTCCTAACAGTCCCATCTTGCATGGCGCTATCCAGACGGTCAAGACATGCCCCTTCATGAATCTGACTCATGTTTACTTCAATGCTCTGGAGATAAGAATCATTGTTTGAAAAAGATATTCTTGGCTATAAAAGTCTCTCTGCTCTCACCTTTCGCCATGCCAGTAGTCGTTTTGCCTTCCTTCTACCTTTCTTAAAGCCTGGAATAAACAACACCCAGGCCTGATATAAACTGTTAACCTTTGGAGTTGCTCCTTTTATTTTTTTCTTAACGGTTTTCCTCATTTTATCATAGTCTCCCTTTGGAAAATTAAATGTTAGCGCAGTGTATTTCCTTGTTGTCCTATTTCCATTTATTAAATCAAATGTGATCATATTACCTGCCATTGCCTTTACTGTACTGTGTGCCTAATGCCTGCTGAAGTCTCTTGTTTGCTCCCATTGTGTCTCCACAGATTTCTCCTGGTTGCCTTCTCTCTGCCTCAAGTGCTGCTCCCGCCCTCTCCGGAAGTGATGCGACCGCGCTCACGCAGTCGCGCTCCCAGAGGTAGCCCCTACTATTTAAACAGTGCGCCAGCAGCGTTCATCGCAGCGGCACGCGACAGGGGCGCGCACCTAAGGAGCATGCCGTGCTCCTTGGGTGCACTCCTTGGGGCGGCTCCTGCGGGGCGCTCCTCTCTGTCCTCTCAGCGATCTGCTTGCTCTCTAGTTTGGCCCTTCACGATCCTCTTTGGTCTCTGTGGATCTCCCTTCAGACTCAGCCTGCTGCTACTTCGATAAGTTTGCTGCTCCCTTCTGGCTTCCTCTTCTTACCAGTTACTGTCTGTAGCTCTCCTTCCTCCATGCCTCCTATTCCGGTATTCTGGGGGAACCGGCCACTCCCTACTGCACGGCAGCACCATTATCACGGCTCTTTACACCGTTCCCTTCCAAATCTTCTTCCTTGCCTGCCCAACTCTTCACCCGCTAGCTCTCCACCTCCTCCATCCTCATCCCCCTCATCTCCTGTTTCTCTTCACTTTGGACTCCTTAATTGCCGCTCTCTTTGCTCCAAAACACTCCTTATCTCTGATCTTGTCTCTCATAACTCCCTTGACATATTACTCTTAACCGAAACCTGGCTGAAAGATGGTGAAGACGCGCTCATAGCTCGTTGTCTGCCACCTGATTTTACTGGTGTTTCTGTTCCTCGTCTCGGCCGCTCAGGTGGTGGCGTAGCGGCTCTTCTCCGTTCCTCTATCTCCTTTACATCCCTCACATCTCCCTTACTGCGCTACCCCGAAGCTCTGCTCCTGAAACTTCACTGCACCCCCCTCTGCACTTGCTTCTTCTCTATGCTCCCCCAGCCCTGCGCCCTGATCTGTGGGATCTACTTCTCTCTTCCATTACTGATTTATCCCTGGCCTTCCCTCATCTGCTCATCGCTGGAGACTTCAATCTGCACCTTGATCCCCCCGTCTCTGTCCGGGACCACTCCTTCACCACCCTTCTCCAGGACTTGTCCCTGCTCCAGCACATCACCTTTCCAACTCACTCTGCTGGTTATACTCTTGACCTCCTTCTTTCTCCCTCCACCGCTTTCTACCTCTTGCAGTCCTTCCACGCTTTTCCGCTTCCATGGACCGATCATCTCTGCATTACATTTCAATGCCTTCCTTCCTCCTCCTCCTCCTCCTCGCCCACCAGCCCCTCCTCCTCCTGCTCCTCACTTCCTCCTTCCACTAAGGTTTCCTTTACCCACCGTATCACTTCAGAGACCCCCCAACACTTTCCCCCTGCATCTGATCTGCTCCCAACCGATTTCCCCCTCCTCTCCCCTTCCTCACAGGCTACCGTATGGTCCTCCTCCCTATCATCTGCCTTAGATCTTATTGCACCTCTGCGCCCCCGGTCTTCTGCCTCCCGTCCTTCCCAGCCCTGGTTTCACCCTGGTCTCTTTCTTCTCCGATCTCAGCTTCGTCGTGCAGAACGCCGATGGCGCAAGGTCCCTTCCCCACTCACTCTCTCTCACTTCTGTTCTGCTCACTCCTACTACAGAACCCAGGTACACAAAGCCAAGCAGACTTACTACTCTACTCTACCGAAATCTCTTCCGCACCAAACCAGACCCGCCATCTTTATTCCGTCCTTCGCTCCCTTACCTCACTTCAGTCTCACTCTTCCCCTTCCCCTCCTGCCCCGTCTCCTACCTCTTCTCAACTAGCGATCTACTTTAGCTCCAAGGTGTCTGATCTCTGACAATCTCTTCCTTTTTGCCCCCCTGCTATTTCCAGCCCCCCTCCATGCTCTCCTCCCCCTCTCTCCCAATTCTCCCACACTTGGCACTCTTTCCATCCGCTCACCTCTTCAGAGCTCCTCGCAGTTCTCTCCTCCTCTAAGAAAACCTCCTGTGCCCTTGACCCCATCCCATCCTCCTGGTTGCTCATCCCCTCCCTGGCCCTCCTCCCCCCAGCTCTCACTCTAATCAACACCAGCCTTTCCTCCGGTGTTTTCCCTCAACCATGGAAGCATGCCCTGGTTCGTCCTATCCTAAAAAAGCCCTCACTTTACCCACTTGTTCCTGCACACTATCATCCCGTCTCTAATCTTCCATTCCTATCGAAGATCCTCGAAAACGTTGTCTTTTCCCAGCTATCCTCCTATCTTGACTCCACACACTTTCTGCACCCACGTCAATCTGGCTTCTGACCCGGTCATAGTGTTGAAACCGTTCTTCTGGGCTTTCTCAATGAACTCCATTCTGCTCACGACCAGGGTGACCTCTCGGTGGCGGTTTCCCTTGACCTATCGGCTGCTTTCGATCTTGTTGATCATTCCCTTCTTCTAGCTCGCCTCCGTGAAGCGGGTTTATGTAGCACAGTCCTTCACTGGTTTCACTCCTTTCTTCACTCCCCGTCCTTCTCCGTCCACTCTTCCTCCCCTACTCCCTCCGAGCCCACTCCTCTTCTTTGTGGGGTCCCCCATGGCTCAGTAGTAGCCCCCCTCCTCTTCAATATCTTTCTCACACCTCTTGCCCTCCTAGTCCAACAGCATGGGATATCTGCCTATTACAATGCCGACGACTTACTTCTCCTCTATCACACCTCCCCCGTTTCACCTGACCTTTCTCCTCTCAACACTTGTCTTACCGCTGTCACCAACTGGCTCACTACTCACTGTTTGCACCTCAACCTCACCAAGACCCTTGCCATGTGGTTCACCCGTGATGCCTCCCTGCCCACACTTTCCCCCTCCTTCTCTGGCTCACCGGTTCCCATAGTCTCTTCCTTTCGCTACCTTGGCGTTCTCTTTGACCCTGCTCTAACTTTCCGTGATCATGTTGCACATATCTCACGACTCTCCTTCTTCCATCTCCGTCAAATTCGGGCTATCAGACCTTTACTCTCTATGTCAGCCCTCACCACTCTCCTCCTCTCTCTCGTTATGTCCCGCCTCGACTTTTGTAACTCTGTCCTAGCTGGCCTACCTAATGTTCACCTCCGCCGCCTCCAACTTATACAAAATACCGCAGCCCATTTACTCTCTCACTCCTCCATCCACGATCACGTCACACCTCTCCTTATCCATCTGCACTGGTTACCCATCAAATTCCGTATCCACTATAAAATCCTGGTACTTCTCCACCGAGTCATTCACACCCGCACACCTCAGTATTTGTCTAATCTTCTACGCCTACATGCCACCGCTCACTCTCTCCGTTCTTTCCACCTCAACCGCCTCTACCTTCCTTCACCCTCTGCTGCTCGACTCCAGTCCACCCGCTCATCTGCATTTTTCTTCCTGGCCCCCGCCCTGTGGAATTCCCTGCCTTCCTCTATCCGACTTGAATCTGAACACTCCACTTTTAAGAAACACCTCAAGACTCACCTCTTCGCCCGTGCCTTTGACCTGTCCGACCCTTTTGTGTGACCCGCTCTTCTCTGTCCCCCCTTCCCCTCCCTATCCAGTCCTGTTGTATGACTCTGCTTGTTTGCTTTCCTGTCTCATATTGTAACTTCCTTTCCTTTCTGAGCCTGTTTTTACTATGTAAACCGCTGTGATGTACTTTCCTCAGCGGTATATCAAATCTAATAAACATAAACATAAACATATTATGATCACTATTGTCAAGTGGCCCCAACACTTACTTCTCTCATCAGATCCTGTCTTTAACTAAGAACTAGGTCTAAAATAGCTTCACCTCAAGTCAATTCCTGAACCAGTTGCTCCATTGATTTCATCTAACAACTTTATCTCCCTAGCTTGTCCTGATGTGATATTGACACCTGCTCTAGAGACTTACTCCAAAGGTGTTTCTTGTGCCATTTGACTAGCCCTGTAAGTTCTGTGAAAAGTATTCTGGAATCCTTGTGAAAATGTTTTTCTTGTTTATTTCTTGGACTTACAATCCTGAAACCTGTGTCAAATTCCTAGTTTGTGTTATACTATCAGAGATATTTACTAAGCCTATTCCAGATCCTGGTTGTCCTTTTAGTGATCCCATTCAGAAATTCTGTGAAATCATGTCTAAGAACTCTGTCTTTCTGACACATAAAAAGTCTTTAGAGTAAGTCTAGAGAAGGAGTCAATAGATTCATAAAAGCAAAAAAAATCCAGGAAGGGTCATTGATATTTCCTATCTTGTTTCAAACACTTGCATTGTTGATAGACTGGCTCGATATAATGGCCCAGCAAGAAGGAATTGGCTAAAGAAAGGGCAGAGCAATAACTGAGGCAGATATTTAAACCCAGCTGAAGACTGAAGCAATTCAGGCACAAACAGTTCCTACGAAAGGAATCCTTGTTTCCAGTTGACCCATCCTGCCTTTACCGTGAATTCTTGATTTTTGACTGACCCTGGACTCTGCTCTAGGAATGTGGATGACTGCCTGAGCCTTGAACCTCACTCTATGGACTCCACCTTCAAAGCTCCTTCATGGCCTGACACCAAGTTATTTGATTTCTCAAAGCCACTGTAACATTCCAGGGTGATCATTGTGTTTACAAGGGTAGATATGCCAGGTGTGAATAGGTTGGGGAATGTAAGACATTGTGATAGATCATTTTCAGTTCAGGTCGTTTGTGGTGGAATTCATTATCTCTTTCTCTCAACAAGAAAAACGGGCACTTTTTGGAAAAGTCAGAAAACATATCTCTTCAAGTGCCCTTTTGATGGGAGGGATGAGGGGGCATATCACTTTACTTTTTATTTAGAAGCATTCATAAAATAAAACACAGGCAATATCCACAAGAATTCACAATCTCACAAGAGAAAAAAATTATAGAAGCAATTCCATACATCATTGCCAATCATCTACAAAGAAAATATGAAGCAAGAAGAGAAATAATCTAAAGGAAATATGCAAAAAAACAATGTAGAGACGAGGAGAATCCCACCACAAGCGTAATGCACACTATGGGTCCCCACCCACAGCCTCAGATTTCCTTCCATACCAAGCCAGAAGGCTTAGGCTCTGAGGGGGATATCATTTTAAATTTGTGATAAGGGTATGTGAGGGGATTTGGAGAGCAGTGGAGATTTTCTATGGGATATATTTTGATTGATGATTGCGCTGCAGCATCATGCTGTGATCTTTTATCCTAGAGCATTCTTTCCTCTGTAAAAGGTTAATTACTTATTTTCATCTTGAAATACTATTTAATGTCTCTGCCATATTTCCTCACCTTTCCTCTTCTCTAAGACGTACATGTTTAGATCTTTAAGTCTTCTCTCATAGGGGTTTGGTGTAGATCTAGTGTTTCTTTGGTGGCCTTTCTCTGGAACATCTTCAGATGATAGGAGAGAACGAAACAAGATTCCTGCTGAAAATGCCCATAAAAATTCCCTTTAAAAGAGTTCAGAAGCAGCATTTTTATAAGGAATACTTCTGGTTTCATTGATTGCACCATAATTGCAACTCAAACCTTTTTAAATTAACTATAATGTAGAGAAATTTAGTTTCCCAAACACCTGTTTTCACTGAAGTAGCTCCCAGCTGTGCAACTCTAGTTAAGTTCTGTCAGCATTTCCATTTTAAACCCCACTGCTGAGTGGTTTGTAAGCTGTAAAAAAAATTGCTATATGTTGGAACTTGACACCCAGGTTCTCAAATCTTGAAGTAGATTTAAATGTTTAGGGAGAATGAATGTTGGGGGTAATGAAATATTCTATTCTATTCTAACATGTACTTGAATACCGCTACAATCCCAAACCCAGTGGTTCAGTGCGGTTAATAATAAAACAAATCACATGTCACAAAACAGCAAACCGCTTAAAGAAACTGGAACTTCAATTTTTTTTGAAAACATACGACAGACAAGGAGTCCTTAAATCTCATTGGTAATTACAACCAAAGTTCTGCCGTCCTGTAGGGAATAGTATGTATAAATCTAGATTTTAAACTAATACCTCTACAAGGAGGAAATAAAAGAACACTGGAGGACTGTAAACATTTGGACTTAATTACTAGAAGTGGAAACAGCAATGAAGAGAAGCGTTTAGATACATAATAATTAGAAAATTTATAAAGAAGTGTATAAAACTTAAAACTGACCCGTTTTGAAACCCTAAGCCAATGTAAATCACATAGTCAAGGCGACACTGAAGTATATATGGAGACTTCATATATATATATATATATATATATATATATGAAGTCTCCAAATATACTTCAGTGTCTCCTTTACTTTATGATTTACATTGGCTTAGGGTTTCAAAACGGGTCAGTTTTAAGTTTTATACACTTCTTTATACACAATTATTATGTATCTAAACGCTTCTCTTCATTCATTGCTGTTTCCACTTCTAGTAATTAAGTCCAAATGTTTACATATATATATGTATATATATATATATATATATATATATATAAGTTAAGCTGCAGTGTTTTGATAAAGCTGCAGCCATTTCACTTGCCATTGTGAAGAATTCAGAAACAGCATATTGCCATAATCCAGATAGACAGGGATAGTACTTTGCACTAAAAGCTGGACATGACCAAATCAGGTTGGTCATTTGCTCCTTATCCTTATCAATAACTTTGGCTTTAACTAGAATTTGTTTCTAATGATAAGCAGAAAGTGAACTTAACAAAATTCCGTATGATTCACAAACAATTATATTTCAGCATATTCACTTTTCAAATGCAAGAAGAGTTAACCCATAAAGAGATTCCCAACCAAGTAATTTATGTAATTTGTTGGTGTTACGAAGGAAAACCATACAGTACAGGGTTATAGCTAACAAGGCAGTGGTATACACACCCAGTCCTTAGGGTTGCCAATGGGTCAGGTTTGTAGAATACCCATAATGAATATTCATGAGAGAGATTCACATACAATGGAGGTAGTAGGCATGTAAACCTATCTCATACATATTCATTAGGGATATCCTGAAAATCTGACTCACTGGCTGCCCTCGAGGAGTGTGAGTGAATATCACTGTAATAAGAATAATTTTGGAATGGTGAGATTACCCATTTCTGCCAGAAGATGGCAGGTGTTGGAATATGAAAGAGAAGTGTGATGTTAAATGAGAGCCAGTTTTCCTTGGACCAAGGTTAAAGAAGATGGTAAGGGGTAAAAATGGGTGCAGGGAGTGAAGAGATAGAGATCCAAGAGAGATTAGTTTTCCTATGATTTGTCATCCCTGAAGCTGAAAGGCGGCAAGAGAATTCTCCTGTGCTAAAGAGTGTTGGATATTAACCATTTGAAAATTTTTTCAACCAGCTGGAGAGGAAGAGAAGAACATTCTTTTAGAAAGTCTGTAAAGTCAGGAGAAGCAGCCTACTACTACTGCTACTGATCATTTGTATAGTGCAACAAGTCATACGCAGCGCTATACAGACACATTAAGAAATTAGTTCTTACCTGCTAATTATCTTTCCTTGAGCTTTCTCCGGGCCAGTCCAGGGACAGGTAGGGTTGTCAATCCTCTATAGCAACTGAGGACTGAAGACTTCAAGTTTTGATGAGAGGTGCAGCCACTCCCCCTGAGAGTTACCCAGCAGTCTTCGTATGACAAAGCATCTAAAAGAAAGAACTGAAAATACCAGATGAACTCTGAAACACTGATAAAGTTCTATAGTCCTTGCAAAATGCAGAAGCCATTAAACGGGCTGCGATACTATATTTTTATTTTTTTATTATTATTTTTTTTTAACTATAAGAAAATAACATTTGTCTGCACTGAATGAAATCTGAAAAGCCCCAAAAATGAGCTGTGCCACGGCCTAATGCCTGAAACGGTGTAGCTGAGTAGGAGACCAACAAAAAAAGTTCTATAAACAGTAAGAGGTGGGACCCTGGACTGGCCCGGAGAAATCTCAAGGAAAGATAATTAGCAGGTAAGAACTAATTTCTTATTCCTATTCGCTTCTCCGGGCCAGTCCAGGGACAGGTAGGGCAGTACCAATGCAGTACCTAAATCTGGGAGGGACCCGCGAGCCCTGCGATAAGAGTCGCAGCCCCCACTTTCGCATCGTCTCGGGCTTGAATATCCAATCTATAATGCTCAGTAAAAGAATGTAAGGAAGACCAAGTAGCCGCTCTGCAAATATCTATTGGTGGTACAAACGCAAACTCCGCCCAAGAAGTGGCTAGAGCTCGAGTAGAATGAGCCCTTAATCCAACTGGCGGAGAAAGCCCCTTAGCAGCATAAGCTGCTAGAATAGCACTGCGAACCCAACGCGCTATGGTGGCTTTGGAGGCTGGTTGACCCTTATGAGATCCGGCGTATTGAACAAAAGTCTATCCGTTTTCCGAAAAGTTGTGGAAATTCGCAAGTACGTGCGTAAGACCCGTGCAAGATCCAAATGCTTGAGAGCCCGATCCATGGGAGAACTGGAAGCATCTGCAAACACGGGCAAGGCCACCGTTTGATTAACATGGAAAACAGACAGAACTTTAGGCAAATAGGAAGGTACGGTTCGTAGTAACACATGTTCCGGCAGAAATTGAAGATAAGGCTCCCTGTAAGACAAAGCCTGCAAGTCGGAAATCCTGCGAGCCGAACACAAAGCGACCAAAAAAGCCGTTTTCCAGGAACACTCGCGGATCTCCCGAGAGCTGAGTGAAGCTAAAGACGACTGAGAAAAATCCTCCAAAACCACGTTCAAATCCCAGGGAGGAACTATAGGATGCACAGGAGGACGGAGAATCCTTGTTGCTCGTAAAAAACGTTGGACATCGGGAAGCGCCGAAAGACGGCGATGCTGAACGTATCCCCGAAAACAAGCAAGCGCGGGCTACATGAACCTTAAGGGTACTGAGAGCCAGACCTTTGTCGAAACCATGCTGAAGGAAAAGTAGAATCTGAGGCAAGGTAGACGACATAGGCAGAACATTACGTTGTCCACACCATAACTCAAACAGACGCCAGACGCGTACATAAGCCAGAGAAGTTGTCGGCCTTTTAGACTGAAGCAAGGTGTCTATTACGGAATCTGCATAACCCTTGCGCTTTAAGCGAGCCCTTTCAAGAGCCAAGCCGTAAGTAAGAATCGATCCACCTTGGGCATGAGAATCGGACCCTGATGCAACAGATTTAGACGAACCGGAAGAGGCCAAGGCGGAGCTATGAGAAGCCGAACGAGATCGGCATACCAAGGACGATGCGGCCAATCTGGTGCAATGAGAATCACCCTGCCGCGGTGATGCGCAATCCGTTGAATGACCCGACTCAACATTGGCCAAGGAGGGAAAACGTACAAGAGGGAGTCCTGTGGCCACGGCTGGACGAGAGCATCGAGCCCTTCGGACATGGGTTCTTTGCGTCTGCTGAAAAAAACGGCTGGTTTTGGCACTGGCAAACGTTGCCATCAGATCCATCACTGGAGACCCCCAACGCAGAGTCAGGTCGTGATAAACTGCTGCGTTCAGTTTCCCAGTCCCCGGGATCGAGGACATTGCGGCTGAGATAATCGGCTTGGACATTGTCTTTGCCAGCGACATGAGCTGCTGAGATAGCTTTGAGATTGGATTCTGCCCAAGCCATTAACTCGTGACATTCGGACAGGAGAGAGAGAGACTTGGTGCCGCCTTGACAATTGATATAAGCGACTGTTACCGCATTGTCAGAGAAAATCTTGACTGCCGTGCCCCTGAGCATGTCCGCGAAGTGAAGTAGGGCGAGTCGAGCCGCGCGCAGCTCCAGCCGATTGATCGACCACGAACTCTCCTCGGGAGACCAGGAACCTTGAGCGACTTGTGTCTGACAATGAGCTCCCCAGCCCGAGAGACTGGCATCGGTGGTAACCAAGACCCACGAGGGCTCCTCTAAAGGAACTCCCGCCGTCAGATGTTCCGGAAGTAACCACCACTTCAGACTGAGACGCACCTGATCTGGACAGGGAAGGCGCTGCGAGAGAGGGTGAAGTTGTGGCGACCATCGGGAGAGAAGCGCCTGCTGCAAAGGCCGCATGTGGGCTTTGGCCCATGGAACCAGATCCAGAGCCGCCGCCATGGACCCCAAAAGCTGTAAATAGGTCCATGCCGACGGAGCTGAAAGACACAGGAAAGCTTGAACTTGTTGCAAAAGCTTCTCCACCCGCAGATCGGGCAAAAAAACTATCTCCCGCTCCGTGTCGAAGCAGGCTCCGTGATAAGTGAGCTGCTGCCGTGGTATCACATGGCTCTTGGAATGATTGATCACCCAACCTAGTTGTTCGAGAAGCTGAACTACGCGGGCTGTTGCCGTCACAGAAGCCTCCCGAGAATCGGCTCGGATCAACCAATCGTCGAGATATGGATGGACTCGAATACCCTCTTTTCGAAGCGCCGCCGCTACTACCACCATCAGTTTCGTGAATGTACGCGGAGCCGTCGCGAGACCGAACGGCAAGGCGCGAAATTGGAAATGTCCCATGGGAAGGGTGAAACGTAAATAGCGCTGATGAGATTGTCTGATGGGTATATGAAGATAAGCCTCTGTGAGATCTATGGACGAGAGAAATTCTCCCGGCTGCACCGCCCGAATCACTGTGCGCAAGGTTTCCATGCGAAAGTGTGGCACCCGCAAAGTACAGTTTACACCTTTGAGATCTAGCACGGGACGAAAAGAACCCTCCTTTTTGGGAACCACAAAATAGATCGAGTATCGACCGCAGCCGTACTGGTCCAACGGCACGGGAACAATCGCCTGTAGTTGAAAAAGACGAACGAGCGTGTCGGAAATGGCTTGCATCTTCACCCCGATCGCACAAGGGGACATTACAAAGGTGGGTTGCAAAGGGCAGGCGAAGTCCAGGGCATAACCTTTCTGAACCACTTCCAAAACCCATTTGTCCGAAGTGACTGCGGTCCAGGCCGCTAGAAAATTCTGCAGACGTCCGCCTATCAGAACTAACGGCTGGACCAGCCGACCTTCATTGTGGTTTTTTAATGGAAGGTTGAGAGGCTGCTCCGTAAGACCGGCAAAAACCTCTGGCTCCTCGAAAGGACTGATCACGAAAACTGGATCGCCCCCTAGAATATGGCGCAAAGCGTGCTCCACGAAACCTGCGGGAATCCCGAGCGGAGCCCCGAATAGGTGCAGAACCACGCAGCGGCTTAGGCCTATCCTCAGGCAAATGCCCGCCTTTGGAGTCGCCTAAATCTTTCACAAGTTTCTCCAAGGCTTCTCCAAACAGCAACTTTCTCTTAAAAGGCAGTTTACTAAGGCGGACCTTCGAGGAAACATCCGCCGACCAGTTACGCAACCAGAGGAAACGCCTGGCCGCTACCATAGAGGCCATGGTTTTCGCTGCAATCTGCACCAAGTCATAAAAGGCATCAGCAGCATAAGCTGAAGCTGATTCTAACTTCGCCGTATCTGGAACCTCCGAAGCGGACTCTCCCGCCGCGTCCCCCTGTAGCCAGCAAATGGATGCCCGAGAAACATAAGCTCCACAAACTGCAGCTTGTAACGCCAAAGCGCTAGAATCAAAAGCCTGCTTGAGGAGAACTTCCAATTTTCTATCCTGGAGATCCTTAAGCGCCGCTGCGCCTTCCACAGGGATGGTAGTTTTCTTAGTGACCGCTGACACTAGGGCATCTACCTTAGGCATGCGCAATAAATCCCGTTCTTCTTGCGGGAGAGGGTACAGGAGCGCTAAGGCGCGTCCTCCACGCAGGGTAACTTCGGGACACTCCGATTCCGAATCTATCATTTGCCTAATTACCCGATGCATGGGAAAACAGCGTTGCTGAGATTTAAAGCCCTGCAACAAGGGATCTTCCAAAGGTTCCTGAGAGGACGAAGGAGGAAGCAGATGGAGAGCCGCCAAAGATTGTGCAATGAGAGCTGCGAGCTCCTCCTTACGGAAAACCCTGAAAACATTCGGATCCTCCCCAGGGGCAATCTCCCCCTCCTCCAACTCTTCACTGTCCTGATCCAAGGAGGGTTCTGCTAGAACCTCAGAGTCCCGCTGACCGAAGAGTATAGCATCTTGGGGTAGAACAGGGCCTAAGGGATCTGCAAGACCCTCTTTAGCCTTAGAAGGCCCCTCTCCAGGGTCTTCTGCGCTCTGCACCCCAGGAGAGAGGGTTTCTAAAGCGGGAAACGCCGCAGACTGCTCAGGCTGAGCTGACCTTAGCAAGAACGCCCTGTGCATTGCCAAAATAAATTCGGGCGAGAAAAAACGAAGCTCTATCCCCCTGAGCCAGTACATTGGGATGTGTAGGCTGAATGAAAGGCATAGGTTCCTTAGATGTCTTCGCTTTCCGTTTGTGCGGCCGAGGCTGCTCTGAGGGAGAGCTGACTGGCGCTGACAAAATGGCCGACTTTCCTGCCTTTTCGGCGGGTAAAGAAGGCTCCTGTAATGGATTCCCTTGCTTGTCTGTCATGCCGAAAACGTGAGCAAAAAGAAAAAATCAACTCCGTGGAAAAAAAGAAATGATGTCGGCTCAAGCCGGAACTGCACAGCAATATTTATACGGTAACCGGAGGATTCGGAGAAAAAACGGAACGGGCGAAATAAAAAAAGTAACAGGGACTCACCGAAAAACACAAGCACCCGCGGAGTAGAGCAGGAAGTCCCGCAGCTAGCGAGAAACAGCCTACCTTAGTAGCGGTTGCGGCAGAGGCACAACTGGGGCTCCCAGAAAATCACTCTGCCGACGGAGACGGAGTCGGTGAATAGAGACAGGCTCTGCCTCTCACCGGGGGACTGACTCACTCGACGTCTCCAATTACTTTAAAGCTACAGCACCCCAAAGTTTTGGCACAAGGACTGAAGAAAGCTATCAGCTCTGCTAGAGCTAATATATAATATAGAAATCACAAATAAAACTAAACAGCAGAAACAAAAATGAGGGAGAACTATAGAATCGATCCTCTGTAGCTGCTGAGGACTGAAAGACTGCTGGGTAACTCTCAGGGGGAGTGGCTTCACCTCTCATCAAAACTTGAAGTCTTCAGTCCTCAGTTGCTATAGAGGATTGACAACCCTACCTGTCCCTGGACTGGCCCGGAGAAGCGAATAGGAAGTAAGAGACGATCCTTGCTCATCAGAGCTTACAATCTAATCAAGACAGCACAACAGCTGAGGACAAGGGTACATCTAAGGCAATGGTAAGGAAACACATTGGAGACTAAGCAGATCAGGATCCAAAAGCAGTCTCAAAGAGGTGAGTTTTCAGCCTCGATTTGAAAAAGGCCAGAGATGAAGCCTGACACACAAACTCAAATAGTTTATTCCAGGCATAAGGAGCGGCAAGGTGAAAGGATCAAAGTCTGGAGTTAGCAGTAGAAGAGAAAGACACAGATAGAAATGCTCCGTCAGAGGAGCTGAATGCACGAGGAAAGGTAGTGAGGAGCAGCAGAATGAATGCATTTATAGGTCAGTAGGAGAAGTTTGAACTGAATATGGAAATGGACAGTGAGCCAGTGAAGTGACTTGAGAAGAGGGGTTATATGAGCATATCGAGGCTGGTGGAAGATTAGCCGTACAGATGAGTTTTAAACAGATTGAAGGGGAGAGAGATGATTCAGAGGGAGACCAGCAAGGAGGAGGTGGCAATAGTCTAGATGGGAGATCACTAAAGAGTGGATGAGTGTCTTAGTGTGTTTAGAAAGGAAGGGGCAAATTTTGCTGTTGTTATACCGAAAGAAACGACAGGTTTTAGCTATCAGTTGGATGTGTGTGGAGAAGACGACCCCAAGGTTGCGAAATGAGGAAACAGGAAGGAGTAGGACATTTTTTTTTAATTTATTTATGCTTATATACCGCAATTTTTACAATCAGCGCGGTTTACATGTTAACAACATAATACAATGAATAGGTATAACATTATATATAACAGGTACATAATAAATAATAAATTAATAAATTAAATTAATAACTTAATTAGATCTAACAATAGAATGTTTCAAACAGTTTAATTAACAAGGGACCTGGGTAGGTAACTATTTACAGGCTGATAGTATGGTCAAATGTAGGTTGAGAGTATGCATTAGTAAGGGGCCTGAGTATCTACGGAACATGGTCAAATGCAATCTGGAAGAGATGCATCTTAATTGCTTTGTGAAAGGTTGCCAGATTGCTGATGAGGCAGATGTGAGGGGGGTAGAGAGTTCCAGAGGAATGGTTCAAAATGTGAGAATGCTCTATTTCTGGTAAATTGTGAGCTTTTTCTCACCATAGTAGGAATGACGAGATTATTAGTCAAATTTGACCTCCTAGATCTGTTTTCAGGTGTCCATTGTAGGAGGTTTTCCAGTGATGCAGCTGAGATCTGATGAAGGATTTTGAATGAGAGTAAGAGGGCTTTGTATTTAAGTCGGTTATTAATTGGTAACCAATGTAGGTGGATTAGAAGAGGTGAAACATGATAATGTCTGGACGCTCCATAGATTGTTCTGGCAGCAGTATTTAATGCCATTTGTAGTGGGTGAAGTGCATATGCTGGTAGGCCATGAAGTATAATATTAGCATAATCAAAGATTGGAGTGACCAGGGCTTGGAATATAGTGTGGAAGTCGGTAGGTTCTAGTAGGGGTCGGAGCTGGTGGAGTGATCTTATTTTTAGGTATACAGACTTTGTGATGTTTCTTATGTGGGTTTCCATATTTAGATGTTTGTCAAGGGTGACACCATAGAAACATAGAAACATGATGACAGAAAAAGACCACATGGCCTATCTAGTCTGTCCTTCCATATCAACAACTACAGCAGTCCACTTTTTACCTTTAGAGATCCTCTGTGTTGGTCCCATGCTTTTTTGAATTCAGTTACTGTCCTCATCTCTACCACCTCCACTGGGAGACTATTCCACGGATCCACTACTCTTTCCGTAAAGAAATATTTCCGCATCTCACTTCTGAATCTGTCTCCCTTCACCCTCATCCCATGTCCCCTCGTAGCAGAACTTGCTTTCAATTGAAAGAGGCTCTCTCCCTGAACATTTATGCCACGGAGGTATTTAAACATGTCAATCATATCACCTCTATCCCGCCTTTCCTCTAAGGTGTACATATTAAGATCCTTAAGTCTGTCTTCATATGCTTTATAATGAAGCCCACTAATCATTTTAGTTGCCACCCTCTGAACTGACTCCATCCTGTTCACATTCTTTTGAAGGTGCGGTCTCCAGAATTGCACACCATACTCCAAATGAGGTCGCACCAAAGACCTATACAGAGGCATTATCACCTCCTTTTTTCTGCTAGCTATTCCTCTCCGTATGCACGCAAGCATCCTTCTAGCTTTTGCCGTCGCCTTGTCTACCTGTTTAGCTACTTTAAGATCATCAGACACAACCACACCTAGGTCCCGCTCTTCTTTAGTGGACAAAGGTACTTCATCTCCTATACTGTATTGCTCCCTTGGATTGCTGCAGCCCAAATGCATGACCTTACATTTTTTAACATTAAATCCCAGCTGCCAAATTCTAGACCATTCTTCAAGCTTAGCTAGATCCCTCCTCATGTTATCTACACCTTCCTGGGTGTCTACTCTATTGCAGATTTTGGTATCATCTGCAAAGAGGCGAACCTTACCCGACAGCCCTTCCGCTATATCACTAACAAAGATGTTAAAAAGAATCGGACCAAGGACAGATCCCTGGGGCACACCACTGATAACATCCTTCTCCTCAGAGTGAGCTCCATTTACTTGTACTCTTTGTCGCCTCCCACCCAACCAATTTCTAACCCAAGCAGTAACTTTAGGGTCCACCCCTAGGGTGCTCAGTTTGTTTATAAGTCGCCTGTGAGGAACAGTGTCAAAGGCTTTACTGAAATCTAAGTACACCACATCTAGAGCTCTCCCTCGGTCCAACTCCCTGGTCACCCAGTCAAAGAAATCAATCAGATTTGTCTGACAAGACCTGCCTCTGGTAAATCCATGCTGCCTCGGATCCTGTAATCCGCTGGACTCCAGAAACCTCACTATTTTCTCTTTCAGCAGCGTTTCCAATAATTTACTCACCACCGAAGTTAAACTAACCGGCCTGTAGTTTCAACCACATCCTTACTTCCGCTTTTGCGTAAAGGCACCACATGAGCCTCTCTCCAGTCCTTTGGCACCACTCCCGACTCCAATGAGGCATTGAAAAGGTCAGTCAGTGGAGTTGCTAGAACGTCCCCAAGTTCCCTCAGTATTCTAGGGTGTATCCCATCCGGTCCCATCGCTTTGTCTACTTTAAGTTGAGCTACTTTCTCACGAACACAGTCTTCTGAAAATTGTTCAAGATGTCCCTCGCTTCTGTTTTTATTTGTGGGTGTTTTCTGAGGTCCTGCTCTGGTTCTTCATCTGTGAACACAGAACAAAAATATCTGTTAAGCAATTCTTCTTTATCCTTATCAGCTTCTACATATTCCCCTACACCCTAGAATACTGAGGGAACTTGGGGACGTTCTAGCAACTCCACTGACTGACCTTTTCAATGCCTCGTTGGAGTCGGCAGTGGTGCCAAAGGACTGGAGAGAGGCTCATGTGGTGCCTTTACACAAAAGCGGAAGTAAGGATATGGTTGAAAACTATAGGCCAGTTAGTTTAACTTCGGTGGTGAGTAAATTATTGGAAACGCTGCTGAAAGAGAAAATAGTGAGGTTTCTGGAGTCCGGCGGATTACAGGATCCGAGGCAGCATGGATTCACCAGAGGCAGGTCTTGTCAGACAAATCTGATTGATTTCTTTGACTGGGTGACCAGGGAGTTGGACCGAGGGAGAGCTCTAGATGTGGTGTATTTAGATTTTAGTAAAGCCTTTGACACTGTTCCTCACAGGCGACTTATAAACAAACTGAGCACCCTAGGGATGGACCCTAAAGTTACTGCTTGGGTTAGAAATTGGTTGGGTGGGAGGCGACAAAGAGTACAAGTAAATGGAGCTCACTCTGAGGAGAAGGATGTTACCAGTGGTGTGCCCCAGGGATCTGTCCTTGGTCCGATTCTTTTTAACATCTTTGTTAGTGATATAGCGGAAGGGCTGTCGGGTAAGGTTTGCCTCTTTGCGGATGATACCAAAATCTGCAATAGAGTAGACACCCAGGAAGGTGTAGATAACATGAGGAGGGATCTAGCTAAGCTTGAAGAATGGTCTAGAATTTGGCAGCTGGGATTTAATGTTAAAAAATGTAAGGTCATGCATTTGGGCTGCAGCAATCCAAGGGAGCAATACAGTATAGGAGGTGAAGTACTTTTGTCCACTAAAGAAGAGCGGGACCTAGGCGTGGTTGTGTCTGATGATCTTAAAGTAGCTAAACAGGTAGAAAAGGCGACAGCAAAAGCTAGAAGGATGCTTGGGTGCATACGGAGAGGAATGGCTAGCAGAAAAAAGGAGGTGATAATGCCTCTGTATAAGTCTTTGGTGCGACCTCATTTGGAGTATGGTGTGCAATTCTGGAGACCGCACCTTCAAAAGGATGTGAACAGGATGGAGTCGGTGCAGAGGGTTGCTACTAAAATGATTAATGGGCTTCATTATAAAGCATATGAGGACAGACTTAAGGATCTTAATATGTACACCTTAGAGGAAAGGCGGGATAGAGGTGATATGATTGAGATGTTTAAATACCTCTGTGGCATAAATGTTTAGGGAGAGAGCCTCTTTCAATTGAAAGCAAGTTCTGCTACGAGGGGACATGGGATGAGGGTGAAGGGAGATAGATTCAGGAGTGATATGCGAAATATTTCTTTACGGAAAGAGTAGTGGATCCGTGGAATAGTCTCCCAGTGGAGGTGGTGGAAATGAGAACAGTAACTGAATTCAAAAAAGCATGGGACCAACACAGAGGATCTCTAAAGGTAAAAAGTGGACTGTTGTAGTTGTTGTTATGGAAGGACAGACTAGATGGGCCTTGTGGTCTTTTTCTGTCGTCATGTTTCTATGTTTCTATGTTTCTATTCCCCCCCTGCACCCTTGAGTCTGACAATACCACTCTTGCCCTTCCTCTTCTCACTAATATATCTGAAAAATGTCTTATCCCCCCATTTTATTGCATTGGCTATTTCCTCCTCCTTTTGAATCTTTACCTTCTTGACTACTTTGCTAGCTTCTCTAAGTTTTTCCAAATACAGATGCCTGTCTTCCTCTCTCTGTGATCTCTTGTATTTCATGAAGGCCTCCCTCTTTTTCTTCACTTTTTCAGCTACTTCCATAGAAAACCATAGCTGTCTCCTTTTCCTTTTGCCTTTATTTACCATTTTAACAAAAAGGTTGGTTGCCCTTAAAATATCCCCTTTCAGTTTTGCCCACTGTTTTTCTACATCCCCCAGCTGTTCCCATCCCACTAACGACTCCCTGAGGTATTGGCGCATCTTCGCAAAATTAGTCTTTCTAAAGTCTAAGATCCTCACCTTGGAATGGATTCTAACAGCTGAAGTCCTAATACTGAACTACACCATCTGGTGATCACTGGATGCAAAATGATCTCCCACTACAACATCAGAAACACTTTCACCATTGGTAAGCACCAAGTCCAGTATGGTCCCTTCACGTGTGGGGTCTGTTACCAATTGCCTGAATAGTTCTCCCTGTAGAGAATCCAGGATCTCCTTACTTCTAGATGATACTGCAGCAGGAATGTGCCAATCAACATCTGGCATATTGAAATCTCCTATCAGTAGCACTTCCCCTAGATATCTAACCTCTTGATTTGACTTCAGGTTAGCATACTTCACTTGTAGGTGGGATGGTGGGATGAAAATCGTATCCTTAGTGATGAATAGTACTTCTGTTTTTTTTGTAGTTTACTTTCAGGTTGTTTTTTTCTAACCATGAAGATACTGCATTAAAGCAGTCGGTGATTGGGGTGAAGTTGGGATTATCCAGTGAGAATGATGCATAAAGGTGCATATCATCTGCGTAAATATGGTAGAATATACTGAAGGATTGAATAACCTTACAAAGAGGTTGCATATATATATTGAATAGTAGGGCCGACAGTGATGATCCTTGAGGTACTCCTTGGGATTGATTAAATGCTGTTGATGATTGTGTACCAATGCGTACTTGTTGTCTGTCAGAAATAAAGGAATGACACCACTCTAATGCTGAATTTTGAATGCCTTTGAGTTGCAGCTGGGTAAGCAGGAGATTGTGTGCTACTGTGTCAAAGGCTGAGGCGATATCTAAGAAGATAAGGACGAAGCCTTGTTTTGAATTGCTCATGCCTCTAATCAGGTTATCAAAGAGGGAGGTAAGTAAGGTCTCAACTCCATGATGTTGATGGAAGCCATGCTGCTAAGGATAGAGAGGAGCATAAGAGTCTATCTGATCTTGGATTTGTTGTAGAGCTATTTTTTCAATTACTTTGGTTAGGAAGGGAAGATTCGAGATTGGTCAGTAGGAGCTTAAATCACTAGGATCTAATTTGGGTTTTTTTAGGAGTGGTTTTATATTGGCTGTTTTCAGTTGTGTTGGCACAAAACTCTTGTTGAAGGAAAGTTGAACGATTTTGGATATGTATGGCTAAGTTCAGCACAAGTGGATTTGATCCAGTGGTTTGGACATGGATCAGTAGGTGAGGTTGTTGAGATGTTAAGTCCTTTTATTATATTTTCAATTTGATTACTGCTGTAAGGGTAGAGCTCAGAGAGTGTAGGTATATTTTCTTTATTTGGTGAAGGGATGTTTATGCTGGACTCCGTTGGGGGAGTGATGATCATCTTGTTTTTATTGTTAAAGTATTCAGAAAACTCTTGAGGGTTAGGTAGGTTATCTGTTCAGTGGGCAACGGCGTCTTTAGTAAGAGATTGGATTAGTTGAAAGAGTTTACGAGGTCTGTTAAAGGATCTCATAAGGATTTTAGAGTGGTATTCTTTATTTCATTCCATTACAGCAGCTCGGAGGACCTGTAAAGCATTCATGTAGTTATCTCTGTCCTGAGCATGTCTTGATTTACGCCAATGACATTCGAGTTTCCTGAGTTTGAGTAGGGAATTTCTTAGGTCTGATGTAAACCAGATAGATGAGTGTGGCCTCTTTGATATAGTAGATTCCTTGGTTATAGGGAGTAGGGCAGCCTGGCTCAGGGTTGAATATGTAGATCCGATGGAGGGGATTCAAGTTGAGGCAAGGTTTCATCTAGAAATGCATCTTTGATGAATGGTTTGAAGCGACGTTGTGGGGGTGAGGTAGTCTTTGTATGAGAGTCTGGGTGGAAAGCAGGAATTTGGAATATAATGGCATTGTGATATGACGAGGGGACTGGCAGGATTTGAGGCTGTATGGTGAAATTAGGCTCATATAGAAGAGAAGAAGCAAAGATTAGGTCCAAGGTATTATACCTCTTGAGTGAGTAGGCACATGAATTTATTGCTCATATTTAAGCGCAGCTATTGCATCTAGAAAGGCTGTAGAGTTTTTGCTTGATAAAGCTGGGAGATTGAAGTCTCCCATGATCCAGAGTGGTATTGAATTTGGGGCACGATTACATGCAACATCAAGGGGTGTGGAGAGGTCATCCATAGAGTTGGATGGCGCCCTATAGATCAGTGCTATTGACAAATACTTATTTGATATAATGATTGAGTTGAGGTTAGATGTGTTGTGGGAGTTCATGAATTTAAATTGCAGGTTAAATCTAGCTAATATTAATGTACCTCCTCCTCTTCTGTTGGGTCTTGGACAGTTGTATAGGTCATAGTTTGGGATCTTTAGTTGATTAGAGATAACTGCATCTGTGTCTTTAAGCCATGATTCTGTAATGAGGATTATATAAAGTTTATGATTTTCCACATAATTGCTAATAATGGGCCATTTATTCTGGTCGATCTTGCGTTTATCAACATACATTTCAAGGATTTATCTTCTATAGATTTCCTTGTAAGAGTTTTTCCAGAGGGATGGCATAAGATATGAATGAAGTAGTTATGTCTTGGCTGCCGTGGTGGTCTCATCAAGTTAAAGACATTTTCTTGATCGTTACGGCCACAGCCGTGGATTGTGGAAATTAGTCCATGATGGTAGGACAATGTTTCAGAAGGTATGAAGGATAGTGCCAGGCAAAAAAATCACAACACTGTGTGTAAGCAGGTCATACATTGTGATATTAGGCTTAGCGATTCATTGTGGGGAGCAAGTAGTGTAGTAGTAGTTTAAGATCTCTAGGAGCTGGGAACGACGTATCTTAAAAATACATGAGTAGTTTGAACTTTATAGATATAAACTCATAGATAAAGATATAGTATAATGGTAGAGGTTTCAGTAGTATTGCTTTCAATAGTAGTGCAAGTAATAGGCAGAGGATATTTAGATCAATAGTGTGCATTAAGTTATGTAGAGTAATGAACTACCTTTCTTCAGGACACTTTAGGAACTTTGAGGCCAGGGTCCTTTTGCTGTGGGGTCGAGGCACTCTCCTTTAGCTGTTTGCCCACTTGCTGGTTGCAGACTTGCTTACACGATTTCTCTTTCTTGTTCCAGACACCCAAATTTCTTCCTGAGGGGTCCAGGTACACCACTTGTCTTGGGTGTCTCTGGACCATGCCTAAGGGCCACAGCAAAGGGCCCTCTGGTGAGGCCTTCAGGCGCGGGCACGCCAAGGGGTGCCAAGGTTTTAAACTTGTGCGTTGGGCCTGATTGGCCTTGGGGGGCTGATCAGGGTGGAGTGATCCTCCCGTTCAACTCCCTGATGCTTGATCGGGTCACGGAGGTGTCCGGCGTTGGTCTGCTGCTTTCGCGCCAAGGGGTGCCGAGGTTTTAAACTTGTGTATTGGCCTGATTGACCTTGGGGGATGATCAGGGAGAAGCGATCCTCCCGCTCAACTCCCTGACGCTTGATCGGGCCCCGGAGGTGTCCGTCGTTGGTCTGCTGTTTTTGCGCCAAGAGGTGCCAAGGTTTTAAACTTGTGCATTGGGCCTGATTGGCCTTGGGGGCTGATCAGGGAGGAGGAGAAGGTGGTGGTCTTATCCACAGAGAGTGAGAAAGGAGAAAGGGAAGAGGTGGGTTTAGGGGGGAATTAAGAAGTTCAGTGTTAGCTATTTCAAACGGCGATGAGACATTGAAGTAGCAATGTCAGATAGGCAGGTAGAGATTCAGACCTGGAGGGCTGGAGAGATTTCAGGTGTAGAAAGGTAGATCTGAGAGCATGAAGATGGTACTGAAAGCCATAGGAAGAGATGAGCATACCAAGAGATTGGGTATAGAGAAAGAAAAGGAGTGGGCTAAAGACAGACCCTTGAGGCACATCAACTGAAAGCAGGATAGCAGTAGAGGAAAATCCACTAGAACAAACACTGAAAGTACAATGGGGAGATAAGAAGAGGACCAGGATAGCACAGAGCCCTTAAAAACAAGTGAGGAGAAGGTGGTGGTCAACAGTGTCAAAAGCAGCAGAAAGGTCAAGAAGGATGAGGATCGAGTAAAGGCTCTTGGAACCCGTCGCTGGAGACTTTGGGAAGAGCAGTTTCAGTAGAATGGAAGGATGAAAGCCAGTCTGCAAGGGATCCAGAAGGGCTTAAAAGGAGAGAAAGCCAAGACAATGGTGGTGAGCTGCACATTAAAGTAGTTTAGAGATGAAGGGGAAGGGCAAGATGGGTCAAGTAGTTAGAAGGACAAGTACGGTCAAGTGAGGGTTTCTTAAGGAGAGGTGTGAACACAGCATGCTTAAAGGCTGCAGGAATAGTTGCAGTGGAGAGCGATAGGTTGATAATATGAGAGATGGAAGGGATTACAGTGAAGGAGAGGAGCAGGTAATGAGTTTTAAGGAGGAAAGAAAATATGTGGTTTCCTCATCAGAGATCATAGAAAAGGAAGAAAGGGTAGCAGAGGTTGAGGGGAAAAATTGGGAGTGAAAGTGGGGGAAGAGGGGATAGAGCTGATCTTGTGGGAAATTGGAGTGTGAGTTTGTGGACTTTGTCATGGAAGTAGTCGGCCAAGGTTTGGACAGAAAGGGAAGGAGGGGTCAGAGGTAGAGGCACCTTGAGGAGAGCGTTGTAAAGAGACAGCAAGGGTCAGAGGCAAGAGAGTTAGTCTGATGGACATAATAGTCTTGTTGGCAAGTGCTATGGCTGACTGGAAGGAGGCAAGCATGAATTTGAAGGGTAGAAAGTCTGCAAGAGTACGGAATTTTAGCCAAGTATACTTAGCAGGCACAAGAACATAGATAGCAGGTAGTGGAAGATAGCCAGGGCTGAGGTACAGTACTCCTCACAGGACATGGCATGGGTGGGGCAAGAGCATCCAGAGCAGAGGAGAGTTCAGTGTTATAGGCTTTCTAAGGTTGTGGGTATCACTACTGCTAGGTCATCATCAGAAAATGAATTGCCTCTAAAGGTTTGTAATTATGTCCTATATCCAGTAAGACCCTTGAAGATAGGCGTGGACTGTACACATATCCCACAATCACTTAGACTACCATTGATACCTCTCAGATTGTCTTACAAGATATCCTTATACGCCACAACGAAAAGTCCAGCTTGAAGACATCCCTTGGAAACCCTCTACCCTAAATTCAACAGCAAGTTAAAATGACTCCCACTACCACTGCCTCATTCAGCATCCTACTTCTCATTCTAGGATGGATAACTGAATCCCTTGCATTATCACACGCACCACAACAAATTCCAATCCTACAAAGACACACCCATAGACGGGCAGAAGCCCCATATCCTCCCTTGAGAGTTGATACACAACCACGGCACTCACACTTGTTACACATAGCTCTCCAAAATACCAAGAAAATCAAGCAACCGGAACCCCCTCAAGCGCTAAACTGTGCCCTTATCAATGCTCAGTCAGTCCGTAAGAAATGGCCAATCGTTACTGATTTAATATCTACTTATAACCTGGATATTCTCATGATAACTGAAACCTAGTTATCTGACACAGATAACATAATCATCAACCAACTCATACCCAACAACTTCTCCATCTACTCCCGCCATAGAAAGAACAAAAGAGGAGGAGGAGCCCTCATACTAACCAAGACCGACCTTCAGTTTTGCACAATAGACTCTACAAGCTCAAACAACCTAGACATTCTTTCCATCGCCAATGATCAATGTTCCATCAATCTTCTTTACAGAGCACCCTCACCATCCTCCGATGATCTTCCCAACATCCTAGACTTAGCAGCTAACACAGTCCAACACAACAAACCAAATTGGTTATTAGGAGACTTTAATCTCCCTTCTCTGCACTCCAGCCATGCCTCAGCCCTCCTAGAAGCAATGGATGAACTAGGATACAGGAAATTAATCAAAAGTCCCACACATTCAAAAGGGAACACCCTTGACATGATTTTTGCTCCTCTATCAGCATGTGAATCAAACAACGATCTTGTAACAGCACTTATTCCAGTACCATGGTCAGATCACAAGTTAATTAACTTCATCATTCCCTTAAACCCTAACACCCCATATAACAGAACCTCTAACAACTCCACAAAGACAACATCTCGAAGTTTCCGAGCCTTCGACAAAGATCTCATACTTGCACAAACTAACCCTCTCTACGAAGACACCATGCTCAACCTGGAAAACCTGATTGCATCATGGAACAACAACCTCAGCGCTATTGCACAAAAACCACATGATAGCAAGACCTCAAGAAACAGAAAACATGCACCATGGTTCTCTCCTAATCTACGGACATCCCTTTTATACCTTCAAAAACTCGAAAAACGATGGCGCCGATCTCACTCCACAGATAACCAGACAGCCTACAACACACAACTCTCGGCCCACAGAAAAGCAGTCCTGACAAAAATGAAACAATTCCACACAGATACACTCAAAAGATCCCTAAACAAACCACGAGATCTTTTCAACCTAGTCAAATCCCTATCGAAAGAACCATCACCATGTCCTCCTGAGGAGATCCACCCACAAGCCTTCGTGGACCATCTACAATCAAAACTATTACAAACAAACAAAATCGCTGCCTTCAAGCCTCAAGACACCACCTGCCTAAACTATCTCTCAATGTTCTCAACACCACCCAAGAAACATGTGGAAGATACCATTGCAGCCATCAACACTGCCACTGCTCATACTGACCCTTGTCCAGCTTACTGGATAAAGAATATACGCAGTGATATCAGTCCATTAATCACAAGAATGATAAAACTATCGTTCACAACCGGATCCTTCCCCTCAGCACTCAAACAAACTTCAATTAGACCTTCCTAAAAAACCCAAGCTTGACCCTAGTAAAGTGGAATCATACAGACCCATAGCTAGCATACCATTTCTAGCTAAGATATTTGAAAAGGAAGCACAACGACAAATTCAAGACCACATCGACACTGCATCCCCACTAGACCCCCATCAACATGGCTTCAGGGAGTTCCATGGCATGGAAACCCTTCTGATCTCCCTTCTCAATAATATCATCACATGTATTGACAACATCCACCAAGGCTGTGTACTTATTTTCATAGACATAGCTGCAGCCTTCGACTCGGTACACCACGGCCTGCTCATAGAACGTCTAAAAGAAAAAGGCATTAATGGCCTCGCCCTTGATTGGTGTAGATCATACCTTGAAGGAAGGTGGCAGCAAGTAAGATCAAGATCAACAAAATCATAGCCCTTCCACCAAGATCAGGGCGTTCCACAAGGCTCATCATTATCATCTCTCATGTTTAACATTTACGTTCAACCTGTCTGTAACATCATCAGGTCCTTCAATGTCCAATGTCAGATATATGCAGATGACATCCTTCTCTACATGCCATTCTCCACAAAGCAAATGGACCTCTCACCTATCATTGAATGTTTTAACGCAGTATCAGAATGGTTTCTATCTCAAAACCTCCACATTCAACATAAAAAAACTGAGGTACTCTTTATCACAAAAAATCCGAATTTTACTCCACCACCTCATATAAAAGTGAGAGAAGCTGAACTCCAAACAAAGTCAACAATTCGATACTTAGGAGTCACACCCACATGCCACCCAGATTGTGCTCCTGGCTATGCATGCATAATTATGTGAACATACCTATTTTTGCTTTGGTTGGAATTTTATAACAGGCTTTTTATTTGTGTGTGTGGCACACAACTAGATGCCTGTGACTCACAAATTAATTCATTATTAATGCATATTTATCTAGCTGATGCCATTTATTGCTTACATATCAAAACTATTGTAGAGGTGAAGTTTTGGTAAAATGGGATCATCATTATCTGATTTTGTAAGAATGATTCTTTTGATCTTACTAAATATAAATTATCCCCTTATAGTGTAGCATATTGATGAGTTTCTCTTTCTTCCATTGGTACACTCAGAAATGTCTATGTGGGGGACTTGGTGGGGCAAAGCATGAGAGAGTGTCTTGGGAGCATCACAGGGGGTGTGAGGATAGGAATTGTGTGTGTGTGCTATGAGGGATAATATATATATATATGAAATATGTAAGTGTGATATGGTTGTATATGGAGGAGGGCTTTTTATGATAAGTTGTTCTTTTTTTCTTTTTAATGAGAAGCAGGTTTTTTTTTTTATAAGAAGTTGTAAAATGCCTAGATATTAACTTTGATAGGTGATATATCAAATAAAAAGGAAAAAAAAATAGGAAAGGTAAAGTTATGTAGGTCTGTGGGTATGTTTGTGGGATGTATTTGTGTATGTGAGGTATGTGTTGAATGGGATGTGTGCAGTGGAGTGTAGGGGTGGTGGGGGTGTATAAATGTATATATCAAAAAATTGAAATGTATCTATGTGTAGGGTATAAGGGTATGTGTGGAAGCGATATGAATGTATGTATGTATGGGGATGACTGGCATGTGGGTAGATATGGAGTGTTCGACATGTGTGTGTGTGTGTGTGTGTAGGATATATATGAGTATTTGTGGGTTCAGGGGATGCCTGTATGCAAATATATGTGGGGGTACATGCAGGGTGACAGGATATAGAAGGAATTAGAAAGCACATTCATTTCCCTTTCTCCTCCCCACTCCATATTCACTCACTACCCTCTTTCTTCCCCTGCAACGTCTACTCCCCCCCCTTCAAACTCTCTATCCTCTGCTTCATTTCCCTCTTACTACCTCCTCCTCCCAACTTTCTGTCATATGCTCTACCACTAATAGCTCCTGTAGTTCATTGGCTGGTGAGATCAGGGTTCCATTTTGCCAATGGTTCTCCTTTCTTTGGGTGGAAGGGTATGACCTCCCTAAAACCCCATCCCTCTGCTGATTATCTCTATGTGCAAATGCGCTCAGATGGACAGATATATAGGCAGACAAATGACTCTTGATAATAGGTGCTCTCTCTTTTTGCAAAGTGCATCTGAAAAATTCACATAATAGCACTCACCATGACAGTAAGTAAATAGATAAGAGCCTATTCAAGAAAGCAGGGCCGGCCCCAGAGTTGGTTCAAGCTGTTGACATCCTAGGCAAAGCTTAAGCCTTATGCCCCATTGGCTGTCAGAATTTATTGTTTAGCTTTGAATGTCCTGCCCTTTGCTGCATCCCGAAAGCTGCTGCTCTTGGAAACCACCTGGTTTGCCTGATGGTTGTGTTGGCCCTGCAAGAAAGAAAAGTGAAAATGACTCAGTCACCTATACATCTATCTTTCTTCTACAGCCTTCTCCCCAAGATGATGTATTCAGAGCAACATTCTCTTCATGGGTAATTTGACAGTTCCCAGCTTAACAGCAGAATTTTTTTTTTTAAATGCCTTCAAGTCAAAGGTGACTCCTGGCAGCCCTGCAGCCCCTGGGTCTTCTTAGCAAGGTATGACCAGAAGTATTTATTTTTATTGATTTATTTATTTAACCAGTTTTCTATACCACCTTATCTTTCAATCAAAGCGGTTTACATTGTAACTTCACTGTAAACTCTTAGTGGGAGGGTGAGCAGGCATGCAGGATCTGATAACAAGTTAACTTATGTACATTACAACATCTAAGGCATAACATATGTACAAATTAGGACTGTGGCATTGGATTGTTGTTGTTGTTTCTTCATGGTCTGGGATTGTTAGGTAGTTTGAGATTGTATCCATGTATGGAAGGCTATGTGTTGTTCCCTGAGTGGTTTGTGTATAGGAATGTCTAAGCCTTTTGTGGAAGTAGATTGCCAGGCCTTTTCTTCTGAGGTAATGGAGGGTAAAGTGACTTGCCCAAGGTCACAAGGAATGCCAGTGGGAATCAAACCCAGATCTTTTGGGTAGTAGGCTGTTACCTACTACTAGGCTACTCTTCCCCTTCTGTTCTTGCTTATACACTTGAACAAGTACCATTGGCACCTGCTGTTGGTGCCAATCTGGTTCCCTTCTACTGGCTTCAATCTGACCCAAGGTAAATCTAGATGAGTTTACCTTTTCGGAAAGCGTCCACAGTTTGCTTCGCTCAAGTGCTGTCACAGACACTTATCTGCACACCCAAAGTCAAGATCCCAATATGTAACCTGAACTGTAAATTATCCACAGGTGAAATATCTGTTTGTATATAGTATGTATATAGTTTCCCCTGTTATGTCCAAGTTACTGACCCTGTTATAATGTAAGCAAAGGATTGTTCCAATGCGAAAATTTGTTATCTGTAAACCGCGCTGATACCAAAGAGTGCGGTATATAAGAACTGTAAATAAATAAATAAATAAATTTTGAAGAAAGGAGTGGCCTAGTGGTTGGGGCAAGGTACTTCAGGCCGGAAGGTCGGTGGTTCAAATCACACTAGAGGACAGCAACCTTGGGCCAGAAGGACTGGGGTTTCTAGTCCCACAGGTGCTCCTTGTGGTCTTGGGCAAGCCACTTAACCCTCCATAGCCCATGTTCCCTGTAAATATATGTGTAAATAGTTAATATGGTTATCCAAGTTGAGATCCCTGTTATTTGTAATTACGGTGTAATCCCCCACCGTAAAATACCTTGATGTTCCATGTAAACCGCACCGATATCAAATAGCGCGGTATGTAAGAGAGAGAAATAAATAAATTTTGCTTTTTTCACAATCAGCCATACTGCTCATATTCTCCACTGTATTCAGTACAGTACTGACACCAGTCCCTCTTGCTTGCCAGATACAGTTTTTTTCACAGTCACCCTCTTTATTCACTTCTGCCAGTTCTGCTTTACCAAGCTGGGTTCATCGCCCTTCACAGCTGTCACCTTATTTTCCTCTTTCAGCTGTGATTTACCACATGCTGTCATATTTCTTCAAGTAATACTGTTCAGTCAATTTAACTTGCCAGTTATGTCTGTCCTCACAGTCAACCATCTTGTTCACCACTGCCAACTTTATTCTGTAATTTTCTTCTAGCAAAATGAGCACACGACTCCATTTACTATTACTGGTTGCATGAAGTTACTGTATCTGGTACCAGTGACATTTTCCCTACCAAACTAAATGTCTCTCTTGTCACAGCATTTAGAGACATGATTATTAAAGGCAGCCACCCTAAAAATTCTGCGCTAACTGAGCAGCACATGAATAGGTGGTGCTAAGGTGGAAAACTGCCATGGACCACAATAGCCTGACAGTCGCAAAACCAGGACCTGCAGGTCAGGAGTGATTCTGTTGGAACGGTGGGCAAACATCCACAGAAATATCAACAGTTGCCTTCACTGACTGCTGTTCACGTTTGCATATGCACTGGATAACTGTCAGAGGGCTGCTGGTGTTGGGTGGTGTGGAGATATCAGGAGACAGGGCCTGTGTACCTCAGCCAGTACTGACAACATATCCAGAGCTGGAGCTGGCAGAGTACTTTGGGGGTGGGAGGGAATGCAAATGAAATGTTTAACATACTGTCAACATGACGGTTTGGCATCAAAAGGTGCTGTCTGACCCCTATCTCTCACGCATGAGGGGGCATAGAGTGGTGCTTTTGTGCACCTGGAGGGCCCTGCTGCTGTCATAGGCCATGTTTCTGTGGCAGATGGCCCCTCCCCATGACCATGGGAGGATATGACTAAGATTTGCTGGCTCTGAGCAGATATTTAACATTTTTAGAACTGAACTTGCGCTTGTTTTGTTGAAGCTCACTGATCAGTGTCCCCTCCCTGGTTGCCATGCCCAGAGGTTGAGGCAATCCATGGATCTGGGGAACTCTTATGGGTTTCTAAGGTCCTGTGGATCTTTGGTTCCCTGACAGCTGGGAGGCTCGGCTTGTGGGCTCTTTGGTTTGGACCACCTCCATGGAGGGGTGTGGGTTGCACTATGATATTTCCCCAGAGTTCTTCCCATTGGGGAGAGCACGGGTACCTTATGTGGACTGCATTCTCTCCTCTCCTCTCCCCTGTAGATGTCAGACCATAGGGTGCTTCTGGAGACTATGGACCCTATTTGGTAGAGGTGCTGGCTGGCAGGGTGCCCAGACCATGTGTTTTCCTCCCTCCTTCTCTCTATTTGTGTGCTTACTGTGTTTGGCTTCCAGATCTGCTGGCTCTAGAGTTCCCTTGCTGTTCAAGCCAGAGGGGTGACTGAGAGGGGGATCACACCTTCCCCCCCCCCCCCAAACACTAGAGGCCTTGTACTCTGTTCACTGCAGCCTAGGTGAACAGGTACCCTAGCTGTCTCAGAATGGGGTGGGGGTTCATATTTATTTAGCAACTTTTCTATACCACTGTATCTACAAGTCACAACGGTGTACAGGTAACATAGTTTTAATAGTTTACATATAAAACGATGAGAACTTCAACAAGGTATAACTTGTAACAACATGAACAGTAGCTGATTGTGGTATAATTAAACCCACATGAGAACATAGGCTGAGATAGTGTTGCAGTTTGTCAAAGGAAACAAACAGGTTTAGCAAATGAAAGTAGGGATGAAGGAAAGGGATGGGTTAACATTTAAATGGATTAGAGATATCCGTCATGATGAAATAAAGCGCATGCTGTTTATCTGTGTTACGAACAGGGATGCAGTTAGGTTTCAGAGTTGAAATGTCCAGTGAAAAGGTGAGTTTTCAGCCTGTGATGGAATTCATTTATGGTTGTTGATGTTCTTATGTCCAAGGGAAGGGAGTTCTACAAGATATGCGCGTACAGCAAGAAGGCTCTGTTTGAGGTAATGTGAGTGAATCGAGCTGCTAGGGGTGGGATAGATAACTTGTTTTGGTTAGATTTTCTTCTGGTTCTGTTGTTAAGGGGTGTCAGGATGAGTGGTTGAAGGCTGTCTAGGGAGAGGCTTTGGAGGATTTTGAATATATCTAAGGAGGATTTGTACCTGATCCTCATGTGGATGGACAGCCAATGGAGCTGCTTAGGATAGGAGTGATGGGCATGATGGACACTTTGGACACCTTGCCTGATCCCATATAAAGTCACTTGCACGTTCAGATGCCACATTTGCCACAAGCTGTCTGGTCCAGATTCCCCATCTGGCTCGCCCCGTATGTCCTGAGCATCAGGACGGGGAGAGCTGACAAGGGGTGGGAGGGGGCGGGATTGGGGCAGGCCAGCCCTCCCAGAGCTAGGGGCACTATATGGACTCTCTGAATGTGCTTGCTTTCCTGATTTGCATGCCCTGCACTCTTGTATTTGTCCCCATTGTTCTAAGCTGTGCATCCCTCCCTATTCTGCATTGACTTGTTAGTATTCTCTTGTAGGTAGGGTAGGGCTCATTTATTACAGTCTGCAGTGGTTTTATTGCCCTAACAATGCATTTGTAGTTAACAATTGCTGGTCGTGCATTGTGAGTGCATGCACTGT
The DNA here is from genome assembly GCA_033557465.1 of Ichthyophis bannanicus. Classification (NCBI taxonomy): domain Eukaryota; kingdom Metazoa; phylum Chordata; class Amphibia; order Gymnophiona; family Ichthyophiidae; genus Ichthyophis; species Ichthyophis bannanicus. The sequence continues at coordinate 545,526,083 of CM066036.1, read as the reverse complement.
GTGCATGTACTATGGCCATGTGTTCTCAAATACCATGGACGTGACATGGCTAGCACAGTGGAATGTTCCTACTGGGGCTATGCCCCTGCATCTATTGCAACCACTATGCCCCACCATGGTAAAAACACACCCTAAGCATGTATTTGTGCTACACTACCTGCTGCATTTTAGTAACCATGACCCTTAGGGCCCGATTCTGGGATGCGGGTTCTGGGGCTGCACATCCCGGTGGGACATGAAGCCCCGCAAGCTGTCTGGGCCTGATTCCCCCTCTGGCTCTCCCTGTATGTCTTCAGCATCAGGACAGGGACAGTCAACAAGGGGCAGGAGGGGGCGGGATTGGAACAGGCCAGCCCGTGAGGATGTGCTGCTTATTCCATTTCAAACTGCCAATCAGACCCAGGGATTCCCTCCCAGGGCCAGTGTCTGGGTGTAGGGGGGTCTCCGCCACCCGATCCAGGCCATGGCAGGCCAACCATGGGTCAGGCAGCGGGGAAAAGAGGTGCTGAGGCCGTGGGAGGTGGGGTGCCTGGGGGGAGGATGTCCCCACAGGTGGCAGGGGCACACCGGGCTGTCCTCGGGCCCGATTCTGGTTACTGCATGAATGTTTAGTTCCCACAGCCAGAATAGGGTCCAAATGATCTGTCTTGCTTGGGGCCACCTAGATGGCCCAGACGTGCCTCTACCTGAATCGGGCTCCACATCTTCTCCCTTCCTGTCTAGGATGTAATTTTAAAAAATTCAATATAAGACCCAGGTTAGCTAGTGCCTTTCACAGGTCTCTAAATGGATCGGAAATATAGCTAGCTATAAAGAGAGGAACTTTTCCAGTGCTCAGCATTTTTTTAAAACTTCAACTACCATGGGCAAAAAAATCCAGCACCAGTATCTGGATAGCGACTGGAACTGAACATCAGGGTTCAATGCTGGTCACCTGGTGCTGGCTTGATTGTGGCAATTTTCAGGTTGCTATCTGCATAACTATCCAAATACATTTAGGACAGCTTTTTTTTCCTTGTGCTAAGTATACAGCTGGATAACGGAGCTGCAAATCCCCACTATATGGATAAGTTCCCTCTCCTCCCTGACTCCACCCACAGTCCATGCTAGCACATTTCTAATAGTACTGAGGTGGTTTGTTGTGATTTTTAGGGGTACTATCTGGATTGTGACACTGAATATCATGGCCATTAGGTTTTATGAAGTTAACAGGTATTGCTAGCCATAAAAACCCCATTGATTATCAGGCCACCCCATTTTTGTTTCAAACGCTTCTACATTTAGGATAAGCTAACACATTGTACAAGAAATCATGGGAACGTTAGGTTTAATTCTTAAATTTGTTATTTCTCACTTATTTAAAATCCCGATGATGTGCTCTCTTCTGCTTCAAAATGTTTCTTGATGTGTAATTATTTTGAAATGCAAATTAAATAAAGTGACTATAGAGGTTGCTCACAGATTTTCTCTCTCCCTGAATAGGTCTTTGAAACATTGTAACTGTGTTTGAATTTCCTGTGACTCACCAATTAGTTCATTGTTAATGCATATTTATTGAACCAATGTCATTTATTGCTTGACATACATCAAAACTACTGTAGAGATGAAGTTTTAGAAAAATGGAATCATCATCATATGATTTTATAGGAATGATGCTTCCAAAGGATGAAGCAAATGTAATTAGACTGAAGACATCTAACTTAATTAAACTCAGTAGGCTAAAACCAAGGACCAGATTATATTTTATGTAAGACTATCCAATCAAAATAATAACTTCACGATTGCAAGGATAATTTACTAGCACATTAAGGCATAATTTTATAAGGTGGAGTCTATTTTTAGGTGCCAACAATGCACTTAAATGTCAGTAAATTAATCGTTTGTTTATGTATGTGGCTTAGATACCTAAACAACCCCTTAATACTGACTAGTATAAAAGTACACATGTTGTTTGCATCATATGTACCGTCACTGTGGATATGCATATGGGCGGAGTTTGAGCAAAGCATGGGCGGAGCATGCACATATACAAGTTAGTTATAGAATGCTATAATTTATGGACCTACTTGCAACAAGTAGGTGTAGTAATTTACATCAGCTCTAGGGCTGTATAATGCATAACACCTTTAATTTAAGGCATGCTCTCTGCCCCTTACGCTAATGTTTTATACAGTCAAGTACATGCATACTTAGTTTTATAAAATAGGTGAAGATGTGCATTACCTAGATGTAACTTAGAAAATTACTCTTCACAGTGTCAAAATGGCTGACATAATCTATTCAGTTATTCAAAAATAATTACGTAATTCTATAAAAATGCTATATCTTTGAATGCATACATTATTTTCCAGGTGTAAAACTTAGAGTACAAATTAATAATTAAATTTATTTATTTATTGTTCTTATATACCGCACTCTTTAAAATCAGCACGGTTTACATAAAACGGTGTAGTGCAATAAGAGCACTTACAATGAACAGGGAGGATAAACTTGGAATAAACTGGTGGTAACTATATACATCAATTTACATCTTAAATTTACATCTTACATCTTACAATTTACATCTTACAATTTACAATTAAAATAGCAATACTATTTATAGGCACCAAGTAGGGCTCCGGGATTTGGCAATAATGATTATAAGGCTTATTTTAAAGGCTCTATTTGTGATTTTTATGTGTGAATATGACTACTTTGCACATCCAAATCACATCCGTGTCCAAACAACCATTTTAGATTGTTCCAAATTTACATGTGTCTGCCTCAATCGCATCTAAGGGGCATTTACTAAACATTCCTAACGTGCGGGGCCGCGGTAGTGTGCCTGTGCCATATAAGGAGTGGGCGGTTCAGGCCGAAAAAGGAAAAAAAAAGACCGTATGTGTGCGCGTCGCGTTAATGTGCGGGGCCCACATTAGCGCGTGGAAAGGCTAAGTGGGGCGCAGCTGTGCACATATAGGAATAGAGCCGTAGCACAACGGTGAAGACAATAACCAATGGTGCAGGGGCCATGGGTTCAATCCCCCAGTGTGTGCAGCCCAAAAAGGCTGGCTGAGGCACCACCTTGAATGTGGAAATGTGTGTCAGGAGGCAAAATAATTTTGGGGTGGCATAAGGTGGCGCACTCTTCATTTTGGGGCGGCATAAGGCGGCGCACTGTTCATTGTGGGGCGGCATAAGGCGGCGCACTGTTCATATTGGGGCGGCATAAGGTGGCACACTGTTCATATTGGGGCGGCATAAGGCGGCGCACTGTTCATTGTGGGGCGGCATAAGGCGGCGCACTGTTCATATTGGGGCGGCATAAGGCGGCGCACTGTTCATTGTGGGGCGGCATAAGGCGGCACACTGTTCATTGTGGGCAGCAGGATGCGGCACGCTGATGGCCACAAGGCGGCGCGCTGATGCTAAAGCAAAGGAACACAGCCACAGCACAATGGTTAAGACACTGACCAATGGTGCAGGAACCAGTGGTTCAATCCCTCACAATGCCCATTGAAAAAGGCTAGCTGAGGCAGTATATTTTATGTTGTGGAGTGCTTTAGGAGGCTTTTTAATTCTATTTTGTGATAACTACTAGCAAACGCACTCTCACAGCATGTTAACATAAGGCAGACCATAAGGCACATGTTACAGTGCACCGTCCGCCAAGGCACCCTAGAATGTCCCCTATAGGGCAGCATGTATGTTGCGACACAGGATAATGTATAGTGCACCCTATATGGATGGCACCCATAAGGTGGCCTATAGGGCGCCCTAAAGAGCACCCTCAGAGGCACCTTATTGGTACAGTATGCCAAGGGTGTGTTTGCTGTCATAAAAATATGTACAGTAAACAAAGATAATGCTCTGGACAACCCTATCACAGAACCCCACAGTGGGCTTGAACCCATGACCTCTGGCTGCAAAGGTAGTGATGTAACCATTGGGCTACAGCCCTACAGCTGTCAGCAAGCCCCTGGCTGGCTGCAGAGAGCCTGCACGTCACCTCACAGACAGTCTGCTGTTGTAAACAAGATAGGGTTAGGCCACCCATACCCATGATGCACTGCACATGCAAATCAGCTGTCCACAGATGCACACAAGATGGGGAATGCACCCCAACAGCTACCCGGCCTGGTAGGGGGAATTGTCCGTGTGCACCCACACAGCACCTCGGCCTGGTAGGGGGTCCTGAGCGGGTGGACTACCAGCAAAGAGTAGCTACACACCGTCACATTGTGCGGGTACTGTGCTCACCCTGAGGGTGTGATGTGGCGCCCAGGACCAGGTCCACAACACCAGCCATGGCAGAGCTCCAAAACAGTACTAACCTATGAGATAGGAAGGTGCTGCAGAAACATCTTGGATATCTCTGTCTGTCTTGGTTAGTGGAAACCCCCCCATGGACCCCTAGGTGGTCAAGGCTACCCCCCCCCCCCCCCCCATGGCAGCAGAGTGGACCATCAAACCCCAGTCCTGCTGGGGAACAGACACCCTACAGGGCAGTCCAAGCAGCTCCACACACATCCATAACACAATATCAGACAGACTTTAGGCCTGGATATCCAAAGATGCACCCCAGCACTATCTGATATTCTCTTGCAGCAAGCCATCAGCCACTGCACCCTGCAAGGCACTCCATCAAGACACATACCAGCTGTGAACAGTCTGCTGGTTAGCCCTGATGGACATGTATGCATCCAAAACTGGGGTGGCAGCACACACAAGCAGAGAGTTCTGTGAGGAGACCCCAACAGGAAACCCATATATATCACAAGAGAGAAACACAATACAGCACTATGGGAGTGCCTATGCATGCTGTCATCACTGCACACTCAGGGTGAGAGTGCTCCCCCAGCAGCACATACGGAGGTCACCCTGTCTGTGTAGGTGGTGGCCGGGCACTACAATGTCACAGCCAGTGCCCTATGCCTTGTGCAAATGCATCCTGGCCAGCCCACCATGTCTGACCTATACCCATGGTACCTTGCTGCTCATTATGCACATTGGCAGGCCAATACTGGCAGTAGTGCTGGCAATGTGGGTTGGGGAAGGTGTTTGCAGCCAACACACACTGTATAGACAGACACACACTCCCACACCTATGCCAGCATTGTGCTACTATTGAGGGGGTGATTAGCCTTGCCCACCACACCGGTCCTGGGCACGGCACAGGCATGAATATGGTACGCAGTACTGCTGGGGGTCACTCCCCAGGGTGGTGAACACCGTCAGAGTCCAGGCCTGGAGCACGCACTGCAGACACCAAACAGATTGTTCGGATGGGGTCAACTAGCAGTATGTGCGTAACGTAGGGATATCTATCAGCCTGTACTCTTAGCAAACGTTTCAGAGCTGTGAACCTCAGGTTTAGGGTGACATTGCTAAGGTATGCAGGTGCTAGTATTGGGAGATGCACGCAGGGTCCAATGTTCTGCCTCTACAGGAGACATTGGCCAATGGGGCCTGTGGGTGTGGGTGTGGGTGTGTCTGCCCCTGTTGGCTGCTGCTTTACGGCAGCGCTTCCCAAATCCGGTCCAGTTTTGCATCACACTGTTCGGGTCTTCCTGCTGTCCCTCATGAATATGCATGAGCTACATCTACATGCCGTGGGGGTGGTGCATAGATATACAGCACAGGCATTTGTATGAGTGGCAGCATGGAACCTGACTGGTGTGTGGCCCACCAGGACTGCATTTGGGGGATTCTGCTGTAGGTTCTGCCCCTGTTCATGGTGTCTGTGCTCAGTGGGGTAAAAGATAGACGTATTAACATTGCATATGTCCTTACTGTCACTGTTTATTTGTGGGGAAAATATGTGGGCAGGATTGACGGTAGCCCAGCTGGTCTTTGAACTTGTGACCTTCTGTTCTTGCATGCACTGTCTGTGTGCACTGCAACACTGTGTAGCCACAGATTGGCTGAATTCCTTGGATAGTCCATGACTGTGGATCCGTCAGGGCCTGTCTGTTGCTGTGGACTGTGCCAGCCTGCACATGGCTAGGCCTCTGTCTTCCATGGCTAGCGGCCACTGCCCCCTGCACCACATGTACTCGTCCGCCAACATGCTGGCATGAGCTTCTCTCAGAGAAAGCAGATGACCTGATTGCAATGTGTCAGTACGGGACTGCATTTGGGCGACTTGGCTGTAGGTATTGCCCATTGTTGTGGTGTGTGTGTGGTGTTGGGTAAAATATGGGTGATCTCCCCATGCCTATGTTCCCTGCAAGACAGGGGTGTGTGTGCTATCGTTGTTCAGTGGTGGGTAAAATATATGGCCAGGGCTGGAAGGTGCCCCAGCTGGGATTTGAACCTCTGACCCTCTAGTCTTAGAGGTACTGGCTCTGTCTGCTGCACCACACTGTGGCCACAAGGACAGTGTAGTCCCTGGAGATAGTAACATGGCAGGATGGAGTCGCAAAGCCTGCTGTGTGCATTTCTACTGTGGGCTCCTTCACCCTGTCTGGTGACAAACGTGCAAGTAAAGCCCACAGATGACCACGGGAAAAGGGGGATAAAATATAACCAAGCTGAGCTACAGTGATATTAATGGGCAAACATGGAAAACACTCCCAGGACAGCTCCAGAAAAAGGGAAATGTTTTTTGGACGAGTCTCCGCTCCGTACACCTTTCCATAAATCATTTTTTTGGGAGCTTTCCTGGGTGTGTTTTCTTGTTTTGCCCATCACTATAACTGTACCCCAACTGAATTACTATTTTTAATATTTTTGTGGTGGTCATTTTCTATTTTTAATTGCACTTTTGTGCTGTGCACATGTATCACACTGCTCACGTTTTTCAGGTTTCCCCGGTTGTGCTGTACATTGCTGACGGAAATGGTTTCTCTTCCCTTTAAATCCCCTCTACCGCGAGTGGTTCACTCGCGCTATTTTTGCAATGGAAATTCGGCCCCGCAACTGTGCGAGGGGCCTCTCCCCTCCCCTTCCCCGCCCATTAACCCCGTCTCTCCGCCCCTCCGGGGCCTTCCCCCACCCTCCGTAGGCCTTTCCACGCCTCTATCGGACATTTACGGGCCCGTACTTGTGCGGGGCTCGTTAGTGTGACGCGCACGTGTGCGGGGGTTCGATGCACGTTTGCGGGGCGCTTAAGAGCACTTAAGTGCTGCTTTTAGTGCGCTATTTTGCGCCGCGCAAAATAGCGGTTTTTAGTAAACATGCCCCTAAGTCACATGGAGATGCATAGGGCCGTGGTTTGGATGGAACAACAAGGTACTTGTGGATCTCCAGTTTTATATGGGATTGCACATGGGTGATGGAAATTATACATATCTGTATTTACACCTGCCTCCCACCATGTTAAATTTTTTAGAACGTGCTTGTTTTGGCCAGCCGTTTACAGGAGAGATTAAGGGGACATCTCCCTTAGTCCCTCATTGTTTATTTCCCCTCCCACATGTTACTTCAGTAAACGTTGAATTATCTCTAATTGCGGAAGATTGGTGGGATGCCCAGATCTGCAAAATGGCCCAGCTACACGTACACATTCTGAAATACTGACATGCAAGTCACCGGGGGTTCCTGGTGTATGTTTATAAAATAGCATTTCCTCTGCATGTGGGCACCCATCTCAATATGCACCTGCATTTCCCAGTTTGATTAGCACAGATGACTAACATGAGGGGCAGAGATATGTCTACTTTAGATCGGAATTACTTATACTTACTCTCTCCTTGAAAGCTGAAATAGAATTGCAAACATTTTCAACTGAAAATTGCAACAACCACATAAATGGCCTTTTTAAAATGTGGCTTCGTATGGAGCTCGATCCCCAAAGGGGCACGTCCGGACTGTCTGGATAGCCCCGAGCAGGACGGGCCCATCAACGTCTGATTCTGCACGATGGGAGCAAGACGTTCCGATGGGTGCAGGACCAGGCACTGGGGGAAAACCCGGCATGCCCCTGCATCTCCACAGGGATGTCCTTACTGTGGCACAACCTGCCTGCTGCTGTTGAGACCCCAGTTTCCCCGCCACCTAACTTTGCAGGGGCAGGTAGGGCACGGATCAGGCGGCAAGGACTCACCAGGCTTGCCGCCATTGCTGCCAGGGGCTGGCTGTCAGATCCGGAGGTGTGACCAGCACTTATTCTACCCCTGGATCCGAGATGGAATAAGTTGGCCTTCCCCCTGGTGCTCTCCAGATGTACAGGGCTGTGACCAGAATCAGCCCTGTACATCTGGGTGATAGGACTGTCCCTGCTCTACCCACTCTCTGCCCCCATGCCGCCCTTATCCCCTACAGCACGCATAGCAACTCTGTGCATGCAGGGGGGCCAGGAGGTGCTATAGGGTGAAGGTGGGTAGCGGGGCTGGATGTCTCACTATTCGCCTTCCTGGATAGGGCCCATAGTAAATATGGGCAGTTTAAGAAATGTTCTGATCCACATGTAAATTCTTTAATCTCAAAAGTTCTAATTCTGGAAGTTAGATAAAAAAAAAAACAAGAAGAAAATATCCTTTTGTATGCATGCTATTTTCTGTTTATTTGCAGTATTTCTAACTCGCCTATCCACTATTCTGTTAGGGTAAGTATACAACATAAGGCATAATAGTAATACAATGTATGAGAACATATTGAGCATGACCCCATCTGCAGCTTTCTATGGATCATGTGTGCTGAGCCTTGCTCTGGAGCAAAGCTGATCCTGTCCCCCGTGACATCTTTGGGACATGGGTTAAACTGAGGGGGTTCATGCTGGAGGTTTTATATTTTCACTGCCTGCATGCTGTGCCATATTTTGTGTGATTCCATCTGCAGCTCTCCACGGATTACCTGTGCTGAGTCCTGCTCTGGAACATAGATGAACCTGCCCTGTTGATGTCATCAGGGTTCATGGGTTAAATTAAAAGGACTTACACCAGATGTACCGCATGCTAGTGTGTCACATGCTGACACAGTCGCGTCGACTACGAAACTCCTTGGGCTCTCTTTTGGGCAGACTTTGGAGGGTCTCTGGAAAGACTTCAATCAGACTTGGATTTTGAACTGTTCTGGTATCTTAGTTTAACTATTTTATTTTATGTTGAATATGCATCAATTCAAGTTGTTATGGTGCTTTGTCTTTGAATCAAGGCCTCCAGTAGTTAGAAAACAGGTGTTGATTGACTGACTGTTTCAGTTCTGTCAGGATTGAAACCTTTATTAGTTGATGCAAAATCAGTTAGAAATAAGATGTCAGTGATTTATGATGTCATCATCAATAAAGATTTGGATATATTATGCATTTCTGAATCTTGGTTGTTATTCTAATTTTGTTTTAATGAAACAATACTGTCTACTTTTTACATGGAGAGCTAAATATCATAGGACAAAGAGATTCAGAGGTATATTTATTATTTTTGAGAATACCTTGGATTTTACTAGAATTGATCTACCAACTTCTTTTGAGTTTCTATTCATGTCATATACCTAGTTAGCAACGGGGGCATGTTTACTAAAGTACACTAACAGCATGAGATTTGCTGTGTGCTAAATGTGCCGCATGGTAAAATTACTGTGCTAACCGATTAGCGTGCACTTGGGTGAGAACTGGATAGATTAGGGATGCAATATGGGCATTGATGGCGCAGCACAAGTAGTGTAGAAGTCTTTAGCACACACTAACCACAGCGTTTGCCATTAGTGCAAGTGCACTTAACACCATCACAATGGTTTGTGTTAAGTGCACCCATGTGCCGGTGAGTTTAGTGTAAGCCATGGCCCAATTGCATGCTAACTTAGCACACTTTAGTAAGCTCGCTTCTTGGTGTTCTTGTCCTCCAGTGCTTTTAATGTCTGAAATGCCACTTGTTAATTCAATCAACCACTACACTTCTTTCCCTCTTGATTATACATGAATTTTAGAGATTTGAGTTTGCCAATAGATCCTGCTCTTTTAACAAAAAAATGTGACTTCTTTTTTGATGCAATAGCTGCTTTGGAGTTTTTAGAAATTATGAAGGGTCCAGCTCACATAGCTTGTCATATATTAGATGCAAAGGCCAATTTTAGATAGATTATATATGTGAGGAAATCCATGTAGAGTTATAAAGATGGAGCCAGGAAGCACTATTTTAGAAAAGCAGTTAAGAATGTATAGGGCCTGGCTGCTGAAGCTGTTTCCCCCCGCAATGATTGCCTTGACTTTGTAATGTGAAAACAAAAAGGGAAAGCCAGTAAGCGTCCCCATAAGATGAAGCTACCTAGTGTTGGTCTGATGGCGAGCATGTGAATCAAGAGACTACCCAGGCCGAAATCCATGTGCATAGCCTGCCGCAGGTATAGGCGGGGTAGGAGACTCTACCGACACTTCTGGGCTGAATATATTTCTTATCCTGAACTTCAGAGTGCTTCTGCCCCAGCCAGGATTGTGTAATTTGTGGGTTGCTGACCCTGTAGTGGTGATAACAGAACACGGTGAACTGCCAGCAGAAAGGGGCTTAACATCCCATCAGGACAAGCTGTGGCAGAGCCCCAAATATCAGCTCCGGCAATCTCCAGAGAAGGTGGGCAAGGCAAGGCCATGGAGGGGCCAATGCATTTGCTGAGCTCAACGGATGATACAGTACCTGGTAAAATGGTTTTATCAGAGCTATCTGTGCCTCAATCCCTGCTTAAATGCCCGAACAAGGTAACTTTGGACTCTATGTGGGTTGCAATTGCTGAGCTAGGGTAGGAATTGGTCCCATGAGTTAATCAGCTCTCTCCAAGGGTTGAAAAGAGCAGCAGGAGAACTTTGAAAAATTCTCACATTTTACTTTGAAGCTTAAAAAGGTGGAGGTATCCCTGAAAAGTTCTCATTCTGTGCAGAAAGCGATGATTAAAGATTGTACTGATTTGAGAGGTAAGGTGGAAAGATTGCAGAATGCTGCACATAATTGTAATCTACGTGTTCTGAATTTTCCCAGAGGCAAATCTTCCTCCACTTGCAAAAGTGCATTATTTACCTAAAGCTAAGAAGTCTAGTCAATCAGATATATTGAAACTTGCTGGAGATGTGGAAGTGTTGGATGTTTCTGCACTTTTGGAAGCATCAACTTCTGTGTCTTACCAAGACTTTTGCTACCTTGATGGTGACCATTGGGTAAAGAACGGGTATTAAAGATCATCTTCAAGAAGCGGGATAAACTACATCATGGTTCCAAGATCAGGATTTTTCCTGACATATGTAAAGATACTCTGGTTCAGACAGTTTTTGATTTTGAGAACTGCAGTGATTAATCTAGGTATTTTTTTTTTTAATTTCCATGCAAGTGCATTATCACATACCAGTATAATTAGTATATTTTCCTTGAGCCTTCTAATTTGTCTACTTTTATTTCTTTTATGACACTGTTATATCTTCTGCCATTCCTATGTAGGCGCCTTTAGTTAGAATTAGTCAGCCAATATTATACTCTGTATTTGTATGATATCCGGAGTTAGGGCTGGTATGCCTCTTTTTTCTTAACCTTTTTCCTTTTTTTTCCCTTGTAATTGGACCTAATTCCCCTTCCATTATTGTGAACTTCATTTTTTTTTGGTGGGGGGGGGGGGGGGGACTGTATTTCTTTTTTTGTTTTAAATTTTGACTTTGGTCATTTTTGTACCCAGTTTATATTTTCTGTACAAGTTTGACCTGGATTGGCCACTATTGGAAATGGGATACCGGGCTTGATGGACCTTTGGTCTGGCCCAGTATGGCATATCTTATGTAAATCAATGAAGACTCCAATTGGTCAACTCTTTGGGTCTCCTTTTTAAATCTTGGCACAGAGAAAGCTTGAATGATAGAAGTTAATACACGTGGGGCAGTCTTTAACGTTTCTGTCATATTGTATATCTCTTAACCATTTCTTCTGCTGATATTAATGGAACCTTAGGAAAATTAATGACATCAAGATTCTTAACTCTGGATATGTTCTCTAAAGACTCAAGTTTTCTACGGATCACCAAGTTGTCCTTAAGCAAGTATCTCATCATAAGCATGTTTTTCCAATTTTAAATCAGCTTCCTTAAGCTTTGCCTTACACCAGCATTAGCAAGTGTGGTGAGGAAACCACGGCTGATTATAGAAATGCACAGGAAAAAGGGTCCTGTCACTTTAATTCAGGTTGTATCAAAGGTTTCCCCGGTAACCAGGAGTCGGTGACTCAGAAGCTAGTCATCCCTAAGCCCCGCCCACAGCAGCACGTCAGAGAGAAGCTTGTCCCTAGTCACATGTGCTGGGAGCAGGGTGTGCCTCAAAGGGAAGGAAAGTTTAAAAAGCTGATTCACAGAACAGAAGTTAGTTCAGAGGAGAGCCTAATCCGTAGTCCACGGAGTTCACGAGGTTCAAAGAGTTCAGAAGAGGGGCCAACACAGAGTCCAGGAGGCAGAGCAAGTAAGAGAGTGTTTGCAGAGCCTGAGAGACAGAGTGTGAGAAATACTATTTGCTGTGAAGAGGAGATTGATGAGAGATTGCCAGACACAGCTGGGAATGAGAGGCTGGTGTCAGCAAACGGAAGGTCTGCACTTGAAGAAAAGCAGGACTGGTTTGCAGGACGGAGGGAATCCCTAAATACCTCAGAACCAAGGCAAGTCTGTCCTTCTCAATGCCTACAGAGGAAAAGCCCCAGAGAATTACCCATAGGAGAGAAAGCTAAGTTTAAGCATAGCCAGAGTCCCAGGGAAAAGAGAGACAGCTGGTCTAATCAGCACGTAGCTCAGCTAACAGACGAGTTGCTGCAGAAGCAGACTTTACTGAGAAGGCTAAGTGATTTAATAAAGAAGGAAAATAGTCAGCTCTCTGTGCAGATACCTTATGCCATAAGTGAGGGTGATAGAGAGGAAAAAATGGACACAACGAATGTGGATAATAGTATTATGGATTGTCAGTGTACTATGTGTTTTAACTCTGACGGTGAAGAATCCTAGAAAAGCCATTATAGCTGTGCCATGCTCAGGAAGCACGTTAATTTGTGAAGACGTCACAAACTGCAAGAAACAGCTGACTGTGCTGACAAAGTGAAAAGCTAAGTTACATGTTTAAGGAACATTTAAAAGTTTTGTTTTTGACAACAAGAAGTTGTTCCTGTCTAAGAAGAAAGCATTTATATGTTTTAAAGTTCTGAAAGTGCCAATTTGATTTCTCAAGCAAAGTGATGCCTATTTCTGTTGGAAGTTATATTGCAAAGCATAATTTGTTCCTGTTGTTTTGAAGCAGTACCGTGGATTAAAAATCCTTTCCATACTTTATGCCTCACGCCTCCTGTGTATGAAGAAACCCTGATTACATTAAAAGAAATATTCTCTGTCTTGTGCCTAAACCCTCGGATCACAACTCCTTTGCCTTAGGATAAACTACGATTCCCATCAGCCCTTCTGGCAGCCATTACAGGGAGTCTTGTCTTAAGGCTAAAAGGCGACCTCACCTGCTGCCAGTCATCTACCTGGCCAGGAGGGGGCGACAGAGTGGCGTAGTAGTTCGGATGCAAAGTAGGCCACACCACAAAGTGATATAAAGTTTGGATGCGGAATAGGCCACGCCACAAAGGAACGCAGTTCACTGGATTACACCAGAAGTACGACTACACACCTGGAGACGCATACAGTGATTCCAGAGTCGACGGAAGGACACCGGAGAGTTGCAAGCACCTGAGACTAGGAGTCCAGAGTCCTGCAGAGCCGGAGGGTCCGGAGACCTGTCGAGGTCCTACGCTGTTGCTGAGCGAGATGCACCACTAGTACCAGGTAACCCGTGTATAACTAGAGAGAGTTAAAGGATACTGGTACTGGGTGGGGGCAATAGCAGCAGGTAGAGAGGAACGCATATCTTGTGTTAGGAATCGCACTTGGGTGTTGTGTGTTTGTTTTTCTACAGGAAACAGAGACGAAGATGGAAAGCCAAGATATCCTTGCATGGGCGGCAGCAGAGCTCAAGAAGCAAAGGGACTTATCTTTGGAACTTCTAGCGCATGCAGCGAGTCAGACGCAAGCCCAGCAGAAACCGCTGATGGAGCTTATGGAGGCCTGGGTGAAGGAACAGAAGAAACCACCAGAGCCTGATCCAGTGCAAACAGGTTTTTCTTTGGGAATAGCCCATAACTTTGGACTCGGGTCCAGAGAGACCTTTGGTTTGGGACAATTAAGGGATGGTGAAAATGTAGACACGTATTTTGATGCATTTGAAAAAGTGGCACAAATAGCCAGGTGGCCACCCGAACAGTGGGCGGTAAGGTTAGCTGTCTCGCTTTCTGGTGAGGCATTGGCAGCCTACCAAACCGTTCCAGCTGAGTCGGCCAATGACTATTTTGAGGTAAAGAAGGCTATTAAGGATAGGTTTGGTCTAACACCTATAGTATATAGACGCCAGCTTAGGAATGCAAAATTACGCGTAGATGAAACACCACGAGCACTATACCATAGGCTAAAAATGTTAGTGTTAAAATGGCTAGAACCAGAACATAAGTCGGTGGAAACACTGATAGATGAGCTCGTTCTGGAACAGTATTTTGCGGCAGTACCCGAAAAGTTACAAGAATTCTTGTTGCTACAAGGTTGTAAAAACACCGGAGAAGCCATAGCTATGTCAGAACGATTCTTGGAAGCTGAGGTGATAGCTAATGATAGGGCTTCAGCCTATACAAAAACGTCTATGGCTAGGTTGAATGTGACTGGCAAGAATATGCAGAATATTGGTGTTCCCACCAATAGAAGGGTGCGTGAGAAGCGTGCGTGTTATCGGTGTGGAAGTGAGCAACATTTGATGCGTGAGTGCAAAATGAAAACAGCCCTAGTGTTGAGTGACCCTAGTAAGAAAAGGGAAGGCTTTTTACTGGAGGTGATAGTACAAGGCATACCAGTTAAAGCACTATTGTATTTCGGTTCAGACCAATCGATGCTCTCCAAAAAGTTATGGAGGAGGATAACTGCCACAAGTTTAGACACACCTCAGACACCCACGGGCAGTGTGAACATTAGGTGCGTTCATGGAACAACAAGCACCTACCCTGTTTATCCTGTCCGTATAAAAGGTTTGGGCGTAGAAAGAAAGGTCCCGGTCGCCATTGTTCCCAGACTACCCCAGGAGGTAGTACTTGGAAGAGACTGGCCCCATTTTCAGCAAGGGTTAGGGGTTAAGGAAGGCTTAGTATCTACGCGAGCCCAGTCCCAAGCTCAACAGGTCCTAGAGAAAGAATCCGCAGAGGGGGAGGCAGAGGTTCTACCCTCTCATGAGGATTTGCTAAACATTCCTCAGAAGAAAGTGAGGAAATCAAAGGGAGAGAAGCGCCATGAGAGGCAAATACGCTCTCAAAACAGAGATGAGATTCGGGCAGGTATAGATCTACCTTGGGTTCCGCAGGAACTAATGGAAAAATTTCCCTCTTTTAGCAAAGAACAGGAGGCAGATCCTGCTCTAATATATGCCTTCAAATTTGCTAGAGAGGGCCGGGAACAGTTGCCCAGATTCCAGATAGATCAAGGCGTTCTGTATAGGGAAAGCCGAGATCCCTTTACAGGGGATGCTCGGAGGCAATTAGTAGTTCCAAATACCTTTAGGACTTTGGTCCTAAGATTAGCCCATGACCATCCGGTAGGTGCTCATAAAGGCATTCAGGGTACCTTAGATCAGGTATTGACCCGATTTTATTGGCCCGGAGTTTATAAAGAAGTGACCAAGTTCTGTGAAGCCTGTCCGGCCTGCCAGAAGGTCACTGCTATTAGGCCTGTGGAGGTTCCCCTGATTCCCATACCAGTGGTGCCGGTTCCCATGCACCGAATAGCTATTGACATAGTGGGTCCCCTGATAAAGACGCCACGAGGATTTCAATACCTTTTGGTGATGGTGGATCACGCCACCAGGTTCCCCTGGGCGGTTCCCCTTCGTAATATTTCGGCTCGCACGGTAGCAGCCGAGTTAATAAAATTGTTTTGCGAAGTCGGATTCCCCAAGGAAGTGTTGTCCGATCGTGGCACCAATTTCATGTCACGGTACTTGGCTCAAGTGTGGGATGCCTTCGGCATCAAGCACATTAGAACGGCGGCTTATCATCCCCAGACGAACGGGTTGGTTGAGAGGACCAATCAAACCCTAAAGAGCTTGTTAAGGAGGGGGTTGGAAGGAAAGATGGCTGAATGGGACACGATGCTTCCCTTCGCCCTCTATGCCTGTAGAGAGAGAATTCAGGCCTCGTTGGGAACTTCCCCCTACGAGCTTATGTTTGGTAGGAGCCCTAGGGGCATACTAGACATTCTGAGGGATCAGTGGGTAGAGCCGGGAGTTCAGGAAACAGAAATACCCCAATTTCTGCGGGATTTGCGAGGACGCTTAACGCGGGCCTCCCAGTTGGCAGAAAACAATTTGAGGGAAAGCCAACAAAAACAGAAAGTGTATTATGACTGTAATAAAAGACCCCGCCAGCTAGAGGTGGATGAGAAAGTCCTAGTGATGGTAACTGGCACCGCCCCTAAGTTTGAGAGCCAGTGGAAGGGACCCTTCCGGGTGGTTAAGCAAGTGGGACCGGCGACCTATCTAGTACAAACCAGACGAGGACGCCAACAGTTATTTCATATAAACTTGCTCAAACCCTGGCAGGAGCGAACAGCGCAAGGGCAGGTGGTCACCATTACCCAGGCTAGGCGAGGAAGACAAAGCAATGAGAAAAGGTATAAGAGATTTACGTGCTGTGATTCTGGGAGAACCCCAGCACGAAATGTCTTAAGAAGGGGAATATGTGGTGAGGAAACCACGGCTGATTATAGAAATGCACAGGAAAAAGGGTCCTGTCACTTTAATTCAGGTTGTATCAAAGATTTCCCCGGTAACCAGGAGTCGGTGACTCAGAAGCTAGTCATCCCTAAGCCCCGCCCACAGCAGCACGTCAGAGAGAAGCTTGTCCCTAGTCACATGTGCTGGGAGCAGGGTGTGCCTCAAAGGGAAGGAAAGTTTAAAAAGCTGATTCACAGAACAGAAGTTAGTTCAGAGGAGAGCCTAATCCGTAGTCCACGGAGTTCACGAGGTTCAAAGAGTTCAGAAGAGGGGCCAACACAGAGTCCAGGAGGCAGAGCAAGTAAGAGAGTGTTTGCAGAGCCTGAGAGACAGAGTGTGAGAAATACTATTTGCTGTGAAGAGGAGATTGATGAGAGATTGCCAGACACAGCTGGGAATGAGAGGCTGGTGTCAGCAAACGGAAGGTCTGCACTTGAAGAAAAGCAGGACTGGTTTGCAGGACGGAGGGAATCCCTAAATACCTCAGAACCAAGGCAAGTCTGTCCTTCTCAATGCCTACAGAGGAAAAGCCCCAGAGAATTACCCATAGGAGAGAAAGCTAAGTTTAAGCATAGCCAGAGTCCCAGGGAAAAGAGAGACAGCTGGTCTAATCAGCACGTAGCTCAGCTAACAGACGAGTTGCTGCAGAAGCAGACTTTACTGAGAAGGATAAGTGATTTAATAAAGAAGGAAAATAGTCAGCTCTCTGTGCAGATACCTTATGCCATAAGTGAGGGTGATAGAGAGGAAAAAATGGACACAACGAATGTGGATAATAGTATTATGGATTGTCAGTGTACTATGTGTTTTAACTCTGACGGTGAAGAATCCTAGAAAAGCCATTATAGCTGTGCCATGCTCAGGAAGCACGTTAATTTGTGAAGACGTCACAAACTGCAAGAAACAGCTGACTGTGCTGACAAAGTGAAAAGCTAAGTTACATGTTTAAGGAACATTTAAAAGTTTTGTTTTTGACAACAAGAAGTTGTTCCTGTCTAAGAAGAAAGCATTTATATGTTTTAAAGTTCTGAAAGTGCCAATTTGATTTCTCAAGCAAAGTGATGCCTATTTCTGTTGGAAGTTATATTTATTTATTTATTTATTTAATTGGATTTTTATACCGCCTTATCATACAATCAAAGCGGTTTAACAAAAGAGAAAATTAGTAATAGTGAAAAAATCTGTGATTGCAAAGCATAATTTGTTCCTGTTGTTTTGAAGCAGTACCGTGGATTAAAAATCCTTTCCATACTTTATGCCTCACGCCTCCTGTGTATGAAGAAACCCTGATTACATTAAAAGAAATATTCTCTGTCTTGTGCCTAAACCCTCGGATCACAACTCCTTTGCCTTAGGATAAACTACGATTCCCATCAGCCCTTCTGGCAGCCATTACAGGGAGTCTTGTCTTAAGGCTAAAAGGCGACCTCACCTGCTGCCAGTCATCTACCTGGCCAGGAGGGGGCGACACAAGACAAGGAGGTGGAAGTGACACATAATAGAAGGCAGGAACTGCGACACAGCACTGGACAGTTTAGGTAAGATCTGTGTCATGGTTTCCAAGTCATTGCTGCCGCTGCAGCATGGGTAGGAATGGGCACCCTTAGAGGGCTGGCGCTCTACATGACTACCTTCTTCATCTAATGGTAATGTCATCCCTGGCTGAATAATATCTTTGATCTCCTTCATGATAGTAACCAAAACCACTCTCCAACCTGCATTTCAATTAACAAGTCTACCAATTATTTGATCCATCAAGTATCAACTGCTTGATTTTTCACCAACCCTACCTTATGCTCAGCTACACGCTGAAGATTTACTGTGTGTGCCTCCTTCCAATGCCTGTTGTCTGCGCTCTTTCCTCCAATTTTTATTCTCAAAGAATTTTCACCCTTTTTTAATTTTAATTTTGGAAAATATGAATTATGATAACATACCTTATCATGTAGTTATTAATTTCAAATGGAAGATGATGACATAGGGCCATAAAAAGGCTTATAATCTACCCAATTACGTATCTATTGGACCGACATGAAAACTCTTATCTGAAAAGCTCAAGGAGAGGGGTTATCTGGATAAAGGTTAGGAACGAGATACTCAGCCACATTGTCTGAATAGTGCTGCTGAATATCTCTACAGATTATCCAGGCAGTATCCAGTTAGTGCAGGGGCGGTCCGTTATCCAGATAAGTGCCGATTTTATCCAGATAGCGCAATTCTCAGTTAGCACTTATCTAGATAACTGAGGCTGCATAAAAATCAGGCCTAAGTTTCCATTTGGATAAGTACTCACTGAAAATTGCTGCTATCCAGATACAGTCAATACTTATCCAGGCAGTACCGCTCAATGCTGATATTCAGAGTCAACTTCTATCTGCATACTGCCGTTGAATATCCCACCAATATTTAAGTGCCAGGGCTGAGTGCCGTGGAATTTAAATATCATCACTTTTGAAAGTTGTGTCCGATAATAAGGTGCTTTAGTACAAGGGGTATCTCAGGTTAGTTAATCGCTATTTCTCCATCCTAATAAAAACGTATTGTTCTTCCTTTACAAAGGTATTAACCCTTTCAGCTATTTTTTTTAATTGACTGGAAAGGAGTGGTAGGTAAATATATCAGTCCAAAGGTGGCATATAAATACTGTTAAATAAATATATAAGTATGTCAACTTCTTTTATAAAGGAGTGAACAGAAATCCACTTATTTAATGTTTTAATTCTTATTAAAAAATATTTGTAACCAGGTTAAAACATAAATACCATAATTATTACTGGTTAGGTTTTACAGAATTACTTTATTTAAAATGTATTACTCGATTATACCTACTCAGAACAAATTATAATCCCAGAGGACAGCAAACAATTTAGGTATGTAACAGCATATTATCGGTTTAGCATACAGAATAAAATCAAATTCCTCCCCACCCCCACCCGAATCAATGAACAGGAATGTCAATAGACATCCTAACCCAACAGAATCAGATGATAAAATATATCATAGTTAAGACTATCTATTAATAATAAAAGGATTGATTTACAACCCTTCCTGTGATTATACCAGCAATAGTGCTTCCCTGGCATTACAAACGGCTGAGTTTATACTGCCGTCATCCCTAATTGAACCCTACAACCTGTTGCAAACCAACAGCTGGAACGTTTGAGTGGACAGCCATGTATTCAAGTGCTTCCGAAAGGCAAGAAACCCTTTTATATACTGTACATAGTACATTTATGAAGTATATAACTATACTTTGAGGCAAATATTTTTATTTGTTTGAATTTGGATTTGACTGTGACTTGCACCTTTTCATTGGTTGCACAGGGTGAGTCACATCCAAGACTTTCAATATAGGCATGTTTACTGAACCGCTCATCACAGTAACCATTACCACGTGCTAAAAATACAGCTGCGGAAGGACTCTGAAGCTAACTTCTTAGCATGGGTTAGGCAGAGATTGGGACGGTTAGAGGTGGAGCATAAGCATTGATTGCACATTGTATTAAAAATGATTTCATCGAATCCAAGACAAACTGATGAATTAAGGCACACTAACGGGTATGTCTACTAAAGGGCATTAGCTGTCATTGCGGTGCTAATGTGGGAAACTTACGCTGTGTTGACAATGCAGTTACCACAAGCAATTCTCTGCAGTAGCTGCATTTTGTGCATTAGGAGCACGAGTGGGCAGGGGTTGGGAAGAGAGTGGGTGTCCCAGCAATGTGCAGTTATGGCGAGCATTAACAGCACACGGTAGCCACACATTTTTGCAAGCATTACAAATACAGTAAATGCCACGTCTATGGGTGGTGATAGCTGCATCATCAATGCTGTCTCTCAGCAATCCCTGCATTTTCTTAGCATTATCTACTGGAGAAATGCTGGACACACCCCCAAAACCACACCACCTTTCCAGCTACTACATGCTTATGCAACAAATGCCTGTAGTTAAATGCAAAAGCCAATTGTGCTTTACTAGACACACCCCTAAGTTTATTAATGTTAGTGTGCATTAAAACAATTAGTATCCATTAAGGGGCTATGTTAGCGCATTTTAACCCCCCCCCCCCCCCGCCTCCCCCACAAAAAAAATTAGTGTAAAGGCCTATGGTAACTGCTAGTGGCATGTCCTCATCCCTCCTGAATTTGCCATGTTGGGGCTGCATCTCACTGCTCTAAACAGCAAGCCCACAGTGGGTGCACTTACTGCCACCCCTTGAAGAGGTGGTAAAAGCATTTGCAGTTAGCATGTACCAATGTCACCTGCACCAACCACAGTATGCCATCAATACTCGCATTCTGACTCTAACCTGCCACGTCCCCACTCCATCATGTGCTAAATAGTTAGCATGGGATTTTACTATGTTACTTCCACTAACAGCACAGCATGATTAGCACACAGGAAACCCCGTGTTAACTGTTAGCACACTTTTGTAAAAATGCTCCTAAGTTTTTTTTAACTATTATTAAACTAAACTCCATGTCCTCCTTATACTAAACACTTCCAAACAACTACAAGGAGAAGATAACTAAATGAAAAGGCCCTGGCTGAGAAATTAAACCTCCTGTACTACGGAGTCCCTACTAAGGAAAGAAGGAGTCCCTACGTAGGAAGGAGAGTGGAATAGGAAGCCTTAGACAGGGGTTCCTGGCAAAACAGGGTGATGTAACCCTGCCAAACAGCTCATAAGAAATCCCCCGGGTGTCATTCATAGGCTTAAATAGTGCAAAGTCAGTTTTTACAATTTTTCAAATGCATTTAAAATTACTGAAAAAACAAAGCAAGCACTTATCTGGCAGCAAGACCCCACACGTTCTGCAGGTTCCAAAAACACCAACTGCACCGGAAACAAACAGTTGACTCGAGTTTCATCCTTCTCATTTAAATGGACTGCATCAGGACTTTCCTACTGGCTGAAAGTGAAGACAATGTGAAACATTTGCTTCTCAAGATCAAGGAATATAGTCTTAAAATGGGTCTGCATCTTAATGTTAAGAAGACAAAGGTCCAGACAACTGTCAAAATCAATAAATGATGCCCTAGGGAGGTGGGCCACGTCCTTAGTTGAGATTGGGAAGGCTAGGCTTTCCCTTGCTAATGTTTATGGCCCCAATAGGGATGACCCTGATTTTTTTCGGACACTAAACAGTAGTTTACAGATGGGCACTGTGGCCCCAATTATCCTGGGGGGGGATTTCAATATGGTAAGGGACCCTCTGTTGGATCGTAAGCCAGGGAGGGTTGACAGGGCCTTGCATGCAAGTACTGCCCTCACGGGTCTTATGGAGGATTGTGGGCTAGTAGATATATGGAGGTTGTTTCATCCGGCGGATAAGGATTTCACCTTTTTCTCCCCAGTTCACAACTCCCTTTCTAGGATTGATTACTTCTTAATATCCAGATCCCTGGTCTCGAGCAGCTGTGAGGCGGAAATTTTAAGTATGTCTGTGTCGGATCATGCAGCCATTACGGTTAAAATTGCTATCCAAGAGGGTGATAGGTTTTGTCCTCCTTGGTCTTTTAACAGAGCGTGGCTGGCGGAGCCTTCCTTTCAGGAAGAGTTGAGGGAAGCCATAAAGTTTTATTTTAGCATCAACAAATTGGGTGATACTGCTACCTGGGCCTGGTGGGAGGCTTTTAAGGCAGCACTTCGGGCTACTATCACCAGTTACCAGATTAAGGAAAATAAAAGGAGGAAAGCGCAGATGCTGGCTTTGGATAATCAGATAAAAGCAGGGGAAAGGTTATGGATAAGGCATCCTAACCCTGGTATTCTACTTCGGCTGCAAAGATTAAGATTTAAATATAACGAGATATTGAGCTCGGAGGTAGAGCACTTGATGTTAAAACAATCGGCCAGATATCATGTGGAACAAAATAAAGCTAGCAAGCTCTTAGCGAATGCGCTGAGAGGGAAGCGGGAAAAAGCGAGAATAGTATCCATTGTGGATGATAATCAGGCAAGAGTTATTAGTGATAATCAAATTTTTGGCAAATTTTCAAAATTTTATGACAAGCTGTATTCCACGGAGGTAAAGGCAGGGTCAGAGGCGATTGCCAGTTTCTTGGATCGGCTGGCTCACCCTACACTAGGAGCCCAGCAAGCCCAGCAGCTAGGTAAGGCTTTCACTAGCACGGAGCTTTGTCGGGCAATTAGCTCGATAGCGGCGGGGAAAGCTGCAGGCCCTGATGGGATTCCAGTTGAATTATATAAAGTTTTCAGCAAGGAGCTTGTCCCGTATTTATTGTTATATTATGCGGATCTGGTGGAGGGGCAGGGACATACTGGGAATTTGTCGGAAGCTACGATAATTGTTTTAGAAAAACCTGGCAAGGATCCTCAGCGTGTCATTAATTATAGACCTATATCTCTGTTAAATGCGGATTATAAAATCTACACGAGTGTTTTGGCAAGTAGGTTAGCCAACATAATCGGGGAGTTAGTTCATCCAGTTCAATGTGGTTTTATACCAGGCAGGTCAACGTCGGATAATGCCAGGTTGTTGTGTAATCTACTCGCCAGGGCGTCTGAGGAGAGCTCCCCGTATGTAGCTCTTTCCCTTGACGCTGAGAAAGCATTTGATAGGTTAGAGTGGCCCTTTCTTTTTTCAGTTCTGAACTGGTTTGGATTAGGTTACGGCTTTATAAGCAAGGTGGGGGTGTTGTATGCAAGAACTAGTGCTAGAGTCTTTGCCAATGGTATTCTTTCCAATCCCTTTCCTTTGGATCGTGGTACTAGGCAGGGCTGCTCCCTTTCCCCTCTTCTCTTTAATTTGGCATTGGAGCCTTTGCCTATAGCAATTAGGCAAAGCATGGTTATAAAGGGTTTCGCTCTAGGTGATGTGCATGTGAAGCTCTCGGCATATGCCGATGATCTTCTTCTGTTTGCGCAGCTTTCTGAGGTGCCGCGGGTCTTGGCGTTGATAGAGGACTATTCATATATATCGGGGTATAAAATTAATTGGAATAAGTCGGTGGCATTTCCGCTTAACAGCTGCTCGAATGTGGGGTTGATGGCCCCATTCCCCTTCCGGTGGGAGTCAGAGGGAATTAAATATCTGGGAGCCTGGTATAGCGCTTCAGTGGATCGCACCATTCAGATGAACATTGAGGAGTTATCCCAGACGATTTGAAATAAGATTTTGGCTTGGTCTCCCCTTCATTTTACATGGTGGGGTAGATTGGAAATTATCAAAATGGTATTGGCCCCTAAGGTTAACTAAGTATGCTTCCCTTCTCTTTGCCGACAGGGGTTTATGCAGCCTTGGAGAGAAGCCTGTTGAGTTTCTTATGGAATGGGTCTCAACCGAGGATTGCCAGTAAGAAACTCAAAGCTTCCAGAGAAAAAGGTGGTGTCCACTTCCCTGACTTCCAATGGTATCATCAGGCTCTTCTCTTAAAGCAGGGAGCTCTGTGGTTTGATACCGGAGACGGCGTTCAACGGCCCAGCTGGCTCAAGGTGGAATCATGTATAGTTGCCCCGTACCCGTTGGCTTACACGATGGGCATGCTATACCTAGAGGTTGCAGGTGTGGGGAACGTGATTCGGGCCACCCAGCTTGCTTTTCTAAAATTAGCACAGATGGCGGATGCAGATGGCAAACCCTCCAGAGTGACTCTGCTATGGTGGAACGTTCAACTTAAAATCAAAGGAAGGAGATTTACGTGGCAAAAAAGGCAGGAGAGGGGGATTTGGACGCTAGGTCATTTAGTGGGTGAACAAGGGTGGAAAGACTTTGTGTCTTTAAAAGGGGAATTCTCCCTCCCGGACAGTTGCTACTTTCAGTGGCTCCAGCTTAGACATTGTCTGTTAGCGACTAAAATTAAGGCAAAGGAGTTGGCAGCAGAGGGAATTTTACTCAGCAATATTAAAGCGATGTCGGGGCAGAAAGGTCCAATACCAAGATTGTATGCAATGTTTAGAGATTATGCGTCCCAGTCAGGGCCGGATTTACCTTGAGTGAGGCCCTACGCCAACAAAAATTGTGGGCCCCCAGCAGGGGCGGCCCAAGGGGGGTGCGGACCTCATTTGCATAAGGGGCCTCATTTGCATAAATATTTGCATAATGTTACCATATACTAACTTTCAGTAAACGTGCCTCTTAATGAGTGTATGGATAAAGAAAGACTAAAAGATTTCTACATTACTATAATCCAGTGCCAACTGCCAGACACATTAGGAACTACTACAAACACTGCCCATAGTAAACCCGCCGTATCCTAACAGCACTACCAGGACTCACAAAGCACCATACTCTACCAATCAAAAGGCAACACTGCAAATATTAAACCAATACATTTCAGAGAACAACAATACATGACCTACTGGGGAAAGAGAACAAGTGGCAATGTCAAATAGGAATTATATAAACAGAACACCTCAGCTCAGTTACACATGCAGAACATAGACCATCACCAAACAAGGAATCACAATTTAGAAATAGGAAGGCAATAATTAAACTGGGAATCCCAAAAGCCAAACTTGGAATGTACAACACTGTAGAAATAAAACTATACATTAATTTGCTCTTGTACTAAACAAAGCGCAGATGTTAATGATGCACATTTACCAGAGCTGACATATTCCAATTAATAAATTCAAAATAAAGAGATATTTTTCTACCTTTTGTGCATTTTTTTCAGCTGCAATTGCTCCAGCCACTTCCTTCTGGTTTCTTCGTGTCTTCTGCTAACTCTCCATCGTCTGCTGTCCATTTGTCCTTTCTTCTCTCTTCTAGATTTTTTTCCATTCTCTCTCTACATCTGCTTTAACATACTAATCTTTCTCCTTTTGCTCTTTCCTCATTCCTATTTCATCCACTCAAATTTTACCCCTCCATCCTCAATCCCCACTTACTCTCCCAATACCCGGCCAATTGTAGATTTTTTATCCCTCCCACACAAAATATTTTTCCCTTCTCCATTTTACTCTTCCAGCCCCATCCCATTCTAATCCTCCCCCAACATCAGCTCCCTTCTAGTTCCAGCCTCACCCAGCATCCATTCCCTTCTAGTCCCTGCATCAGCCCATTTCCAGTCCTAGCCATCCATCAGCCCATTTCCAGTCCTAGCAACCCCCCACCCCAATACCAGTCCTAGCCCCCCGATAACACCACTTACAGTCCTTACCCC
The DNA here is from genome assembly GCA_033557465.1 of Ichthyophis bannanicus. Lineage (NCBI taxonomy): Eukaryota > Metazoa > Chordata > Amphibia > Gymnophiona > Ichthyophiidae > Ichthyophis > Ichthyophis bannanicus. The sequence continues at coordinate 545,500,239 of CM066036.1, read as the reverse complement.
CCCGGCACCCCATGTTCAGTCCTTAACCCCCCATCACCCCATTTCAGTTTAAGCACCCCTATAACCCATTACCAGTCCTAACACCCCATCAGCACACTTCCAGTCCTAACCCCATCAACCCATTTCCAGTCAGCCCCCCATAGCCCATTGCCAGTCCTACCCCCCCCATCAGCCCATTACCAGTCCTAACCCCATCATCCCACCTCCAGTTTTAAACCCCCCAGCCCATTTCCAGTCCTAGCCCCCCATAGCCCATTACCAGACAACCCCCATCAGCCCACAGCCCATTACCAGTCTTAACCCCCCCAAAGCCCATTACCAGTTCTAACCCCCCCCCCAACAGCCCATTACCAGTCCTAACCCCATCAGCCCACCTCCAGTCTTAAACCCCCCAGCCCATTTCCAGTCCTAGCCCCCCCATAGCCCATTACCAGACAGCCCCCATCAGCCCACAGCCCATTACCAGTCTTAACCCCCCCCCAAAGCCCATTGCCAGTTCTAAGCCCCCCCAACAGCCCACAGTCCATTACCAGTCCTAACCCCATCAGCCCACCTCTAGCCTTAACCCCCCCCCCAGCCCAGCCCAGCCCAGCCCATTTCCAGCCCCAGCCCCCCAATAGCCCATTACCCGCCCTCCCCCCCCTCAGTCCATTTCCACCCCCAGCCCCCCCAATAGCCCATTTCCAGTCCTACCCCCCCCCATAGCCCATTACCAGTTCTACCCCCCCCCATAGCCCATTACCAGTCCTACCCCCCCCCCCGGCCTAAAGTAAAACTCAATTTTAAAAAAAAACCTGGTGGCTGCCGCCGCGGGGCCCCCTCTGCTGCCGCGGGGGCCCCGTCTACAAGCTGAAGCGGTGCGGTCTGGTCCGGTCGGGTCGGGTCGGGTCTCTCTCCCTCCCTCCCTCGCTCGCTCGCTGCAGGCTGCAGGCTGCGAGAGACGCGAAGGGAGAGCGTCTCCTCGCGTCTGTGTTAAGCCCGCAGGGGCTGATGGGAAATCCCATCAGCCCCTGCGGGCTTAACACAGACGCGAGGAGACGCTCTATCTTCGCGTCTCTCGCAGCCTGCAGCCTGCAGCGAGCGAGGGAGGGAGGGAGAGAGACCCGACCCGACCCGACCCGACCCGACCGGACCGCTTCGCTTCAGCTTGTAGACGGGGCCCCCGCGGCAGCAGAGGGGGCCCCGCGGCGGCAGCCACCAGGTTTTTTTTTTAAATTGAGTTTAAAAAAAAAAACTGGTTCTTTTTTTGTGGGCCCCTGCCGGCTGTGGGCCCTACGCCATGGCGTACATGGCGTATACGTAAATCCGGCCCTGGTCCCAGTGTCCAGTAGGGCTATCAAAAGTATGGGAGTCGGGATGCAAATTGATCAATTGGCTTCTTCTACACTGGATGTTTCTGAGTTTTTGGAATCATCCAGTGATGAAATTTCTACACGTGCAACTTTGTTAATTACCTTGGTAGTTGAGTCAGATAAAGGAAAAATTCTTCGTGCTTATTTCAAGAGAAAATCTGAAAAGTTCTGTGGCCAGTGCATTCAAATTTTTCCGGATGTCTCCAGAGCCACTCAGCAACGGCGTAAGGCTTTTTTGGAAGTCCACCAGGGTGTTTTGGCTCTCGGAGCTCTGTTTTATTTAAAGTTTCCATGCAAATGCCACATAATATTTCAGGGGAAAAAATACATTTTTGTTGAAGCTGAACAATTGTTGGAGTTTTTGAAGGGTAAGGATTTGATTTCTTAATTGTATATTGGCCGTTTGACTGTTAGTGGAATTTATCACAGGTTACGATTGGGGGTTTTGTGTTTGTTTTTGTACTTTGACGCCTCCTTGATGTGGACTATTGACAATTGTAGAGTTATTTCTTATAGTCTTTGTTTTCTTGCTGTTCTTTTCATTATATACTTTGAAATTATTATTGCAAAATAAAAAAATAAAAAAAGTATGGGAGTCAGATTGTCTCACAGTTGTTGAGCACTGATTCATGGAAAGTCTTATGGGGCCCCGTAACCAGAGTGTCGAGGTCGGCGGCAATAATGCAATCATTATACTTCCTTCTGCATAGGGCTTTTGTTACACCTGTAAAACTCTCAAAGTGGGATAAGTCCTTTACGGGGAAATGCTGGTCCTGTCAGAAGGAGGCTGGCACTTACGTGCATATGTTTTTTGATTGTCCCTTCATACAGAGATTTTGGAGGGCGATATGGGGAAAAATCCAATTAATACTAGATATCCCGGATAAGCTCTCTAAAAGAGTGGTCTTTTTGAGGTCCTTGGAGCTCTTACGAGGTTTAGCCAAAGAAAAAGAGTTTTTGTTAGATTTCATGATGGCTATAGCCTTCAGAGTGATACTGCTTAGTTGGAAGAGCTCCCAGAACCTCAGTCCGGGAAAGTGGTGGGGATTGGTGTGTCAATATTCTAAGTATGAGAAATTGTATAGTAAACTCCATCATCCGGATAAAGCTGAGTTAAATTTTGATAGATGGCTGCTATTACATCAGTATATAGACCGGTCGGTAGTCTTTTAACAGAGGGCCAGTTACGTGGTGTCCCACGGTTTTTGGTATTTTGGGCCCAGTTAGGTTTGTAAACCGATGGCGAGTGGAGGTGCACAGTATTATTTTCGCTGTTTCTTCCCTAGAGAACCTGGGAGGGTGGGGTGGGGTGGGGGGAGGGGGGAGTTGGGGTTTTGTTTGGTTTGGTCTTAAAATGTACCTGTGTTATCAGTTTGTATCTGTATTTTTGTTATGTGGCAAAGCTAAATAAAAAAAAAAAAATACCGTTGACAATTTCTGCTACATTTGTGGGGAAGTGACATTTGCCAACCAGAAGAAAAGTATCACTTCTCAACTGAAGAAGGCATATCATCTTTACTTCGGATGCAAGATTGGTGACCAAGACTAGCCTTGGGCCCCGCATATATGCTGCACTACATGTACAACACAGCTTTCACAGTGGTTGAATTGCAAAAGACCATCAATGCTGTTTGCAGTCCCCATAGTGTGGAGAGAGCAAAGCAACCACATAAATGACTGTTACTTCTGCTTGGTTCCTCCACTTTCCAGCGGAATAACAAAGCAAAAGAAGTCAAGCATAGTCTACCCAAACATTCCGTCTGCACTGGTGAGGGACTTCCTATTCCAGAACCTCCATCAGAATATTCTCATGATTCATCTGATGAGGACAAGGGTGAGCTGACCTGTTCTTATCCTGGTCCGTCAGCATACAGTGACCCAGATTTTCACTGGGATGAATCAACTCCACAAGACTAGAGACTATTTATACACTCTTAGAAACTGAGTCTGAAAGCTGTGTTTTTGAACAATGGAAACCGTCTTCCATCTATTCCAGTAGTGCATGCCATCCACATGAAAGAAAGTTGGACCAAAAAACAAAACAGATGCCAGGTATGCAAGAAAAGCCGAAAGCTGTGCTGAATCAAGGCATCTGCAGTAAGTTTTTTGAACTTATTTCCCATGGGGTCAGTCTTTTTGTTTTGTTAATGTTTTTTGTTTGTGAGACAGATTGTTTGTTCACATTTTTCCTAGATCAACACTCATTTTCAAGTTCCATACATGTTGAAGCTCCCTGAGGAAGCCAAGTGGCGAAACACCCGGTGTCGGGGCTCATGTCGGGGTTCGGTTGGGTCATCTCTTTGCTCCGACTTCAGATAAGATCTGGACTTATTATTCTTTTTGCTGCTGAGTGATTTGCATTGCTATTGAGTGATTTGCATTGTTGTGCCAAACACACTGGTTGGTGTGTGTGCATTCTAGAGGTTTTTTTAGACCATTGATGTAAACAGAGTCTTTTCCTGCTCATTGGGCTGTGTACCCTGCGGTGAGACTCGTTTCCTCCGTTGTATTCATGGAGGGTTACTGAGGTATTTTTTCCTCTATGCCACTTGCTCCAATTAGTGATCTCTGTCTCACACTTTGTTTTTCTTTCTTTTTTTTTTTTTTGGTCTGCCTTGTTTAGAGTTTGTTTTATTTTTATAGTGATAACATATGATAACATGATAACTTAAAGCATCTACTGACTTCCATTAACTATAACAAGTACAGTTGGCACCTCTGTGCTGACTTGAAGGTAGTTGCCCTTTTAATGGGACTGCAGCAGGGATAAATAAAATACATGTGTTTCTTATGTGAGTGGGAAAGCCGAGCAAGGGATTGGCACTATTTGCTGAAGGCATGGAATCGCAGACAAAATGTAACAGTTGGAGAGAAGAATATCCAGCACCCAGCTCTGATTGAGGCTCACAAAATCCTGCTACCACCCCTTCACATCAAACTAGGTTTGATGAAAAACTTTGTGAAAGCCATGGACCGCACTTCGCCAGATTTCCGATACCTGCATGAAATGTTCCCTCGACTCAGCAAAGCAAAGATTAAAGAGGGAGTTTTTGGGGTCCTCAGATTCGAGAGCTCTTCAAAGATGACCGGTTCAACAACTTGCTGCAGGGTGATGCAAAACAAGCATGGAATGGTTTTCGCCTAGTGTCAACAAACTTTCTCGGGAATGTTAGGGCAGAAAACTACAAGGAACTAGTAGAGGACATGTTGATGCAGTATCAGAAACTTGGCTACAACATGTCTCTAAAGATCCATTTCCTTGTTTTCCATCTTGATTTCTTTCCTGACAACTGTGGTATGGTTAATGATGAACAGGGTGAACGTTTTCACCAGGATATCGCAACGATGGAGCAAAGATACCACGGAAAATGGTCCACTACAATGCTGGCTGACTACTGCTGGACACTCCCCAGAGAAGCTCCCGAACAGCTGTACAAGAGACGGTGAAAAAAATCTAAGAAGTAATCTATGACTTAGTTTTTTACAGGTATTAACCGAAGGCCTATTATATTTACTACTAACATGCATTTCGTGATGTAAACATTAATTCTTGTAGATTACAAAAAAACTAGAGCCAACTTTGCAATTTCACTGTCATATTCGTGTTCAGCATATAAAAATTGATAAGAAATGACTATTTTTATTTCAGTAACATGACTTTTGTAAAAATTTGTTTAACAGTGTTATTACAGCATGAACATTCTTACATTTTCCACTGGAATACAATGGTTCCCCATAGTCTCAATTTAGAAATAGAATGAATCCATTTTTCTTAACGTGTTTCCTCATCTGTTTTTTTTTAAGTTTCCCAGACTGTTATTTTTATTGGCTGGCTGATTTATATGACACTTTTTGAATGAAATGCTACCATTTAAAGCGCATGCACCAGCACTTTTGTGGTTCTGTATTTTCTCCACAATTGGATTCAGAGCTGGCATTCTAAGTATATTTATCGATATATTTATAGTCTTGCTTTTGAGGGTTTTTTTTTACATGTTTCTCTTACTCTTTTTTGTTGTTTACAGAGTTGCCTTGAGGAAGCCACTGATGGGGTGAAACCTACCATCCAGGTCGGGGATATATCTGCTTTAGAAATGTTTCTGCATAGTGTCTGTGCAAAGTGGTGGAGAATTTAAAATAAGTTTTTCCTCATGTATTTTACGGGTTTTTTATTGCTTCGTCTGTTTTCTGTTTGTACTTCTATGCTTTAAAATATAAAAAAACTTGTAAAACTATGCATTTGCCAACCTACCCCTGGATACAGAAGGATGGTACAATCTTTCTGTGTGTTTTTACTCTTGCTTTTTTTTTCTTTTAAGTTTTGGCATGGTGGAGGGCTGAAGGTAGCCACTGGAAATGGGCACCATTATGAAGAGACTACAGTGCTAACTGTTGAAATCATAGCTAGACAGCGAAGGTAGAAATTGTGGGCAACTTCCCTTCAGTACAGCTCTACGCTCATTTCTCCTCCCAGTTGCATGAAAATATAGGGAAACTAAACAAGAGGAGGTTTGTCTTCACAAACATTAACTTTTCTATCAACTCTAGTGCTAGCTGTGAACGATAGGAAGGCACGATATACAGTACATTGCAAATTAAAAATATACGTTCACTGGGAACACTGGTTAGAGAGCAGGACAGGATATGCTGGGCCACTTTGGTCAGATCTTGTGTACCCAGGATAGAAAGGATCTGTGTGCATGGCCTCAATGGGCCCTGCAAGGTAGTCTGTTACTAAAATCCTTGCAGGAGTCTGACTTGTAGCAGACTGATCTCTGCTGCTTTGTATTGCTGCTAGGAGTTTGGTCACCAAAGATTTTCCTTCGAGGGGACTCATGAGCAACTGGCATGTGGTTCTTGTGATACTCTGCAGCATCCCACCACTCTCCTGCACCTGGTGCTCCCTTTCCTCCACCTCAATCACCAGCTTTTCTTTCAAGTACATCACAGCACTGCACTCCAGAGTGACAGTTCCTGTCTTCCTGGGTCTCAGAGACATGCGTGGTCATAACAAAGGTCCGTGAAACCCATTTTCCTGTTTCCAACAGCAGCCAATCCCGATTATATGTACCTGTCAGGTTCCCAAAAAGGTGTTCAGATTCCATGCTGCTTATCGCAGGGGTAATTTACCTGGCCCTCCAAATAGTATATAAGCATCCTCCTTCATAAGGGGATTACAACCGTTTTTCTCCTTAACTATGCAAGAAGTCCATACTTAACAAATCCTCTGCTATGAATCCCTGTCGCTGCCAAAACCCCTCAAACTTTGCCTGTGAATTATCTGCTACTGAGATGAGAAGGCTTAGGGTGGTAGTACTACTCACCGTTCTACAGCTAAAATACTTCCAAAATAAATTCAGTCACACTTTACTAAGTGTGGGTTGCTGAGAACAAAAATGATGCTTAAAATTGTTTATTGGTTCTAGTTTTCAATTTATACTATTGGGTCAGTACATACAACCTTGACTTTGGAAGTGCTAAGGATATGCGAGTTATAATGCGAAAAGATCTCAATTTAAACCATAAATTACTAAAATACATGCACATCTTTGACTGGATTTGTGATAACTCCACATTTTTATCTGGATAGTACTTGCTTTTCAGGAAAAACAAGTGGAGGCCGATTCCATACAGTGAACGCCTGGGCCGTGGGGACGGATAAAACCTTCAAGGGGCCAAGATGTACTCAATTTCACAACCACAGGAGCTAGACACACCCATGTTTGCAGAATCAGGCACCTAGACATCGCATCGTGCACTATATTCCATTGTGGAGTATGTCCCCTGGGCTTCCCATCCATATTCCACAGTGATCCGACTGGCATGCTGGTGCATTGGCATCCTGTCACCATGAAACCAAGACATCCAGCCGGAGGTACTGAATGCCCGGTCCTGGAGTGGTCGCAGCACATTGCCGTCTGATCCTCAGCGGGGTCCCCAAAGCCTGGATCGGACGGTGGAAGTTCTCCCATGGTGGCGCGATGGGATGGGGGGGGTGGGGGGGGGGCTGCAACCCATGAACTCTGCAGTTCCTGGCATTCATTCCACTATCAGTGGAATAAGGCGGGCATCCATCTAGGTGCCGAGGGGTGTATAGAGGCCTGTCCTGAATGGCTTTTGTATGTTATGGCACCTAGCACGCCCTCGCTCCATCCCAGCTCCACCCCCTCCTGCTCACATCCAGCACTTCCCGCACAAATGTAGTGTTTGTGCAGGGATCGCTAGCAATGGAATAAGATTTTGGGGCCGATCACAGGTTGGGCATCCAGCCCATATGTCCAATCCCGCTATTCGCTCCACAGAAGACCCTTTTAATGAATGATGCAATTTGAAGGTGCTATTGCATCATAAATCATACGAATTGCATTATGCTATGCCTAGAAGTCATAAAATAATGCAATCCTAACTCAGCTTAATTATGTCACTCTGCAGAACAAATTGTGCAACATTTTTGTTTATGAATATGATGTGTCAGTAGTATTTTGGCTGTAGACCAGTATCGGTGTTTTAATTTTTTTCCATTTAGCCAAAGTGAGAGATGCCTCATAATTGTTTCAACAATGCAGATCATCTCTGTTTGTGGTGAAATGACTTTTGCATTACAAAACCGCAGTATAACTGCTTTGATTAAGCCTAACATCTTTACTTTGACTGCAAAAATGGAGATCGGGACAAGTGCTGGGCTCCACACATATGCTGTAACACTTGTGCAACAAAGTTTTGAAAGTAGTTGAATAGAAAAAGGAAATCCATGCCTTTTGCAGTACCAATGATTTAGAGAAAGCCAACAGATCATATCAGATTGTTATTTCTGCATGATGCCTCCTGTTGAGAAAGGTTTGTCGAAGAAGAAAAAGTGGACATTCTACCAGCTATATGCCTAGTACCCCACGGAGAAGGACTGCCCATTCCTGATGCTCCAGAATCATTCTCACTTGCACCAGATGAAGAAGAGGAAGGGGATGGAACTTCTGGTCCTGAACCCTCAATGTCAGATGACCCAGATTTTCTCCCAACCTCCTCCTCTATTGTGAGGAAGACTGTATCTTACTTGTTCTATGATAGGCAGCCAGTGCAGCTGCTTAAGTATTGGGGTTATGTGGTCATTTCTAGAAACACTGCAGGTGATATAGTCAGCTGTAGAGGATGGTGTGCATAATTTGGTAAGCCCTGGAAGAGGATATTACAATAATCAAAGTGTGGAAATATTATTGCTTGAAATAGAAACCTAGAAACATTACAGCAGAAAAAGACCCCATGGCCTATGTAGTCTGACCTTCCATATCAACTATAATAGTCCACTATTTTTCTTCAGAGATCTTTGTTTGTCCCATGCTTTTTTGAATTCAAATACTGTCCTCGTCTCTACTACCTCCACAGGGAGACTATTCCACGCATCTACCACTCTTTCCGTAAAGAAATATTTCCACATATTACTCAGGGTCTATCCCCTTTTACCCTCATCTTATGTCCCCTGATAGAAGAGCATGCTTTCAATTGAAAGAGGGTCTCCTCTTGTGCATTTATGCCATGGAGGTAAACATCTCTATCATATCTTCTCTATCCTGCTTTTCCTCTAAAATATACATATTAAGATCTTTAAGTCTATCCTCTTATGCTTTATAATGAAGACCACTAACCATTTTAGTAGCCACCCACTGCACCAACTCCATCCTGTTTATATCCTTTTGAAGATATGGTTTCCAGAGTTGCAAACAATACTCCAAATGAGGTCACACAAGAGACATACAGAGGCACTTTCACCTCCTTTTTTCTGCTGGCTATTCCTTTCCCTATGCACCCAAACATCATTCTGACTTTCGTCATCACCTTTTCTACCTGTTTAGCCACCTTAGGATCATCAGAAACCATCACACCCAGATCCTGCTCTTCTTTTGTGGACAGAAGTACTTCACTCCCTAGACTGTACCACTCCCTTGGACCTTTGCAGCCCAAATGCATGACCTTGCATATTTTAGCATTAAATCTCAACTGCCAATTTCTTGACCATTCTTCAAGTTTAGCTATATCCCTCCTCATGTTATCTACTCCTTCCTGCATGTCTACTGTATTGCAGATTTTGGTATCATCTGCAAAGAGGCAAACCTTACCCGACAGCCCTTCCACAATATCACTAACAAAGATGTTAAAGAATCTGACACCTCCTTCTCCTCAGAGTGAGCTCCATTGACCTGTACCCTTTGTCGCCTCCCACTCAACCAACCTCTAACCCAGTCAGTTACTTTGGTTCCATCCCTAGGGTGCTCAGTTTGTTTATAAATTGTTTCTGAGGAATGGTGTCAAAAGCTTTACTGAAATCTAAGTACACCACATCTAGTGCTCCCCTTCGGTCCAATTCCCTGGTCACCCAGTCAAAAAAATCAATCACATTTGTCTGACAAGACCTGCCTTTGGTCAACCCATGCTGGTTTGGATCTTGCAATCCACTGGACTCCAGAAACCTCACTATTCTCTCTCTCTTCGCAGCATTTCCAATAATTTACTCACCACAGAGGTTAGACTAACCGGCCTGTAGTCTTCAACCACATCCTTACTTCCTCTTTTGTGTAAAGGGACCACATGTGCCTTTCTGCAGTTCTCTGGCACTACTCCCAACTCCAAAGAAGCATTGAAAAAGTCAGTCAGTGGAACCGCTAGAATCTCCCCAAGTTCCTTCAATACTCTTGGATGTACCCCATCCAATCCCATCACTTTGCCTATTTTTAGTTTAGCTAATTCCTCATGAAAACAGTCTTCTGAAATTCATTCAAGATCCCCATCACCTCTGTTCCTATTTGTGGGTGTTTTCTGAGGTTTTGCTCCTGGCCTTTCATCTGTGAACACAGAACAGAAATATTTGTTAAGCAATTCCACTTTATCCTCATCAGCTTCTACATATTCCTCCCTGTCACCCTTGAATCTGCCAATACCACTTTTGCTCTTCCTCCTCTCACTAACTTATCTGAAATACGTCTTATCCCCCCATTTTATTGCATTGACTATTTCTTCTTCTTTTCATATCTTTGCTTCCCTGACGACTTTGCTTGCTTCACTAAGTTTTCCCAAATATAGATGTTTGTCTTCTTCTCTCTGTGATCTCTTGTATTTTGTGAAGGCTAATCTCTTTTTCTTCATCTTTTTTTTAATTATTTAAATTTTTATTGTCAACATTTCCTTGATATAACCATATACATGCAACAGTCACAGTCCATCTTCTATACAATGGGTAACTAGCATCCTAATTTCTATACAACAATGCACTCCATATAATATGTTAACCTTTGTTCCTTGTTTAATTCTTGTACCGCTGCCCATTTATGTTTTCATAATAAACAATTTAACTGTACCGTGTCTCCATTCTTTATATTATTACCCAACTTGGACTGCACTACCCCCCCATTTTAGACCCCCCCTACCCCGAACTACAAGTTTAGCATACCCCTTTGCCCAGTTGTAGTTGGTGTTTCTAACGACATGTCTGCATGCTATCCCCAAGAATTACAAGCATAATATTAACTCCCCGCCCACTGGTTATGGTCATACCCTCTCCCCTTATCTTGCAAAATGTAAACCCGTGGGAGTTAGCTCGTATTTCCCTATTTATGCATCCCCCCTTTCCCACCTAACTCCCCTCTCTCGTTCCCCAAATACCCCCACCTCTCACCCCCTTCCTTCCCCTACTTCCCCTCCTAGCCTTCTCCCCCCTCCCCCACCCCCTACCCTCCCCCTATCTACTCTTTTCCTAATACACTGCACAGCTTTCCCCACACCTCATTAAACCGAGCCATCTTCTGCCTTCTTGCTGCAGTTAGCTTCTCCATAAGGACAACATCCCTAAGCCTCCTCTCATACTGCTCCACCGAGGGCATCTCCTTTTGCTTCCAAGCTGCGGCCACCTCACATCTGGCCGCACTAAGACACGCCATCACCATCCTCCCCTCCTGTTGCTCCTGTCCTTCCCCCCACCAGGATAGCAAAAAGATATTCGGAGTCAAATCCACCTCCACCCCTAATTTCAGCAAGATACACTTCTGGATCTGTCCCCAATAACCCTGGGCCTTAATGCACCTCCACCAAATATGCCAGAATGTCCCCACCTCCCCACACTCCCGCCAGCAAAGGGAGGAAACCCCTGGGTAAATCCGATGCAATCTCTCCGGTGTATAATACCAGCGCAGCATTACTTTATAACTATTTTCTTTAATCCTACTCGAACAAGGCCCCCTCTTTATCTGGTCCCACACCCTCTTCCATTCTTTGAATGTCATCGTCTGCCCCAAATCCCCCTCCCACTCTAACATATAGCTGAATTTTCCTTCCCCCTCCCCCTTCACCCCTTTATATAATCCCAAGATCATCCCCTTCGAACCTCTCTTCCCATACCATATGACCTCCATACCCGATACTTCTCTGCCCATTCCCTCCTTCCCCAGTACCCTCCGTAAAAAGGAGCTCACCTGCAAGTACGCAAATCTATCACACTCCTCTAATCCAAACTCCTCCTTCGCCTCTTCAAAGCTCTTTAATTCACCTTCCTCCAACAGCTGAAATCTGCACCTTAACCCCGTTCCTCACCAGATATCAAAATACCCTCACTCCCATCCTGATTTGAAAGCCCTCCACCCTCTCCAGGGGGTCATTACTGAGAACCGGGACCCTCTACTTGTACTATCCGGTCCTCTAACCTTGTCCCAAACCTTCACCACTTGCCTCATTGCCAGAGTACCCCCCCCCCCCCCCGCTCTCATCGCCTTCGGAGCCCAAAGCCAAGCATCTAGGGGGCCCCCCTGCACCTTCGTTTTTTCCAGGCTCACCCATGATTTCACTTCCCCACTCCCTCCAATCCATTGTATGTTTTATCTGTGTCGCTCTATAATAACACAGGTACACTAAAAAAAATTTTTTTTAAACTGCCTCTAATGTTTTGATTGATTTTTACGTTTTTTGGTGCGCTGAATCCAAATCTGGTAGCCAATTTGCTCCATCACGTACAGATTTTTTGCTACATTGGGTTAGCAGTTTGAGGTGAACGTTTCAGATTGAGTGCGATCGAGATAAAAGTTTCTTGGATGAATTCTTTATACTAATTGTTTAGTAGTTATTCAAATAAGAATAAAGAAAATTGTAACAAGGCAGCACATAAGAATAGAGTAGAGAAATGTCAACAAAACACACTGTGATGGTAGCAAAATTGTCTGCACTTAAAACAGCCACATACATGTGCACAAACATTGAGTATATAAGAGCGAGGTTAGACACAAAGCAAAGCAAAGAAATGTGCAAAAAATGTTGTACAGGTATGTATGTAAGAATAGAAAACGCAAACCGCACCATTGCAATACATGAAGACAAACACCCGATGGTGTGAAAATAAAATTCTAATAAATGAGATCCGACACTGTGGTAATAACTAGCAAATTTTTATTTCAAAGTTTAGTAAAAACACGATATTTGTCAACACAGTTTAGATTTTAAAGTCATTCTTGGGTCAATCAATCTCCTGGTGGGCCCGTTTCTTCTTCCCCCGAATGCTTCTCTTGGTGCGCTGCTTGGCGTATTTTTCATCTGGGGTTTCCCGCAGCAGCAACCAGCAGAAATCAGCCATCATAGTGGTGTTCCATCTTCCTTGGTACCTTCTCTCTGCGTCCTTGATGTCCTGGTGAAACCTTTCACCTTGTTCTTCACTGTACGCCCCCAAGTTTTCGGGAAAGTAGTTCACATGGGAGTGCAAGAAATGGACTTTCAGGCTCATGTTACAGCCTTGTTCTTTGAAGGCATTGAGCATCCTGGCAACAATATCCTTATAGTTCTCATCCCGCCTGTTCCCCAAGAATTAGAGAACAACATCCTTGAAGGAATCCCAGGCTTCTTTTTCCTTCTCAGACATCGTTTCAGCGAATGCTCCATCTGAAATGAGTTTCCTTATATCAGGGCCAACAAACACTCCTTCCTTTAGCTTTGCTTCAGAAAGTCAGGGGAACTTTGAGCAAAGGTACCGAAAGCACTCACCATCTTTTGGAAGGGACTTGATGAATTGCTTAATGAGACCCAACTTAATGTGGAGAGGTGGTAATAGAATTTTATCACGAGGTACCAAGCTCTCATGAAGAACATTTTTCTCACCGGGTCTCAAATACTCCCGAATTGGCCAGTCTTTTTTTCCCCCAGTGTAGGTCGCGGGCCCGGCTATCCCACAAGCAAAGGAAGCAGGGATATTTGGTGAAACCGGATTGCTGCCCTAATAGCATGGATAGAATTTTAAAGTCTCCACAAATCATCCACTTATGCTCATCATAACGAATCTTCTGAAGAATCAGGGCCAAATTCTCGTATTTTTCTTGGAGAATAACAGAGTGAGCAATAGGAACTGAAGCGAATGTGTTGCCATTATGAAGAAGAACACCTTTTATGCCGTCTTTTGACGAATCAATGAACAGCCGCCATTCAGCAGGATCATACTTGAGTTTAAACTTTTCCATCACTCCGTATATATCGTTGCAAAATACCAAATCTTCCTCTTTGCTGAAATACTTCAAAAATTGTGTCTCGCGGTTGCGGTACCAATAAAAAGTTTTTCCTGGTGACAATAGATTTTTCTGTTTAAGCCGAGAACCTAGCAGTTGGGCAGCATCTTTTGGGAGTCCTAAATCCCGGACTAAATCATTCAATTCAGCTTGAGAGAAAAGTTCAGGTTTCGGATCTGGTTCAGTTTCAAACTCGGAAGTACTGGACTCATCGGGAAAAGCCATCTGATGAGTCTCATCATGATCAGAACCGTCCACACAAATATGATCCAAAGATTTTCGTGGTTCAGGCACAGGTACTTCGTTGCTATGAGGCATAGGCCTAATTGCTGAGGGAAGGTTGGGGTAACTTATTACGTTCTTATTTTTTAAGTTGTATCCCTTCACAATGCAAGAGCAAAAATAACAGTCACTGCTGTGGTCTCTTTGTTCACGCCACATCATAGGTATTCCGAAACGAAATGCTTGTTTTTTACCTTTCATCCATAAGCGTAGATTTTCCTCACATGTCTTGCACACTTTGTGAGGAGCCCACGGTTTGTCTTGATCGCCTAACTTCAAACCGAAATAGGCGAAATATACTTTTTTAATAAATGCAGAAATGTTCCTCTGCCGCTTTTTCACGGTATATTCCCCACAAATAAAACAAAAACTGTCCGGAGAGTTGACGCAACCTCTGGCTTTGTGAGCCATCACAAATACACAGCACTGCAAACTACAACTGTAGTGAACCACTTCGGAATAAAGCTGGATTACGACTGAGCAAACAAAAGGTAATAATGAACTTGCAAGAAACTGAAATTTGACAGGAACGTTCATGTCGCAACCACCGTGTTTGAGCAAGCGAACGAGGCGAGGCGAACAGGAAAGAACATGCGCCAGCGCGAGTACTGGATTTAGCCCCCCGCCTCCCAATTGTCCTGTTAATGTATAAAATGAATACAAAACACTCTAAAATATCATGAGGGAGTGTTTCTAGTTAGTTAACCATTACAACCTCTATTTTGGGCCAAGAAAATAAACTGCAGTCGGCTAAAAAGAAATTATGTGAACATTCCTTATATGGGTAAGAAATCTAATTTTGCAAGAAAACGTGACGTGATGGAACATTTTGGCTATTTTTCCTGGATTCAGCACCCCAAAATCTATAGGAATCAGTTGCAAAACTGGAGGCAGTTTTTTGGTAGTGTACCTGTGTAATCGAGCAGATTTGGTAACCCTAGCCCGCCCTCCTCCTTGGCTGCATACATAACCGTCCTCAAAATTCTTGGGGGCTTCCTTTTCCAAATATAGCTAAACACTCGTCTTTGTAAGGCTCTCATCGCCCCCTCCGGCATTTCTACCGGTAGAGTGTGAAAGAAATATAACAAGCGAGGTAGGATATTCATTTTAATGGCAGCTATCCTATCTAGCCAGGATATCTCCAACCGCATCCACCCTCTAGATACTTACCAATTTCTCCAATGAGTCTTGGGTAATTAGCTTTATATAGACCCGCATATTGGTCCGTAATGTTTACCCCCAAGTAACCCAGAGGTTTATTAACCCACCGTAAGGGATATAATCTCTTCAGCCTTTCTTCTGTCTCTCTACTCATCTGCACCTTCATTACCTCTGTCTTATCTACGTTCATTTTAAAGCCCGACACTGCCCCATACCTTTCCACCTCCCGCATCATCTCTGGTAACATTTTCTGGGCGTACTAATATAAAGGAAAATGTCATCAGCATACAATGAAATTTTATGGCATCGCCCCCTCTTTCTAATCCCCCTATCCGCTCATTAACTCTCATCCTTTCCGCTAGAGGCTCCACCACCATTGCAAACAGCAGCGGGGACATTGGGCACCCCTGTCTTCTCCCTCACCCCAATTCAAAATCCCAGGAGTACCTCCCATTAATTTTAACTGCGCCCTTGGCCCTCTATAGAGTCCCTTCATCCACTTCAAAAAATTTGGCCCGCACCCCACTTTTTCCAACACCCTCATTAGAAATCCCCAATGAACCCTATCAAATGCCTTCTCGGCGTCTATTGACATCAGCAGGAAATCCTCTCGTTCCTGTCTTGCCTCCCATACCACCCCTATTGCTCTCTTTATATTATCTGCTGCCTGCCGTCCCGTAAAGAACCCCGCTTGATCCTCCTTAACTATCCCCAGTAACCATTCTGCTAATCTACCCGCCAAAATCTTAGCCAAGATTTTTACATCCACGTTAAGGAGAGAGATAGGCCTATATGAACTACATCTTAATGGATCTTTCTCCGGTTTCAATAAAACAGTAATCCCCACTGTTAGCATTCCCTGTGACAGCTCCCCTCCCTGGTTCAGTACTCCGTTAAATACCCTCCCAAGAATACCCCCTATCTCCCCCAAAAAGACCTTATAAAAACTCCCCGGCAACCCATCCAATCCCGGGGCTTTCCCTCCCACCAACCCCTTCACTACCCTCCCTATTTCCTCTTACGTGATACTAGTCTCTAGATCTCCGGCAACTCTGCTAACTGTATCTCTTCTAAATAACCTGTGATCTCCTCATCCCCTACCCCATCTATCCCGGTATATAGATCCTGATAAAATTCCTTAAATCGCTCCCTTATCTCTTCATCTCCCCTACAAATCCTCCCATCCTCCCCTTTAATCTGATATATTGTTGATGCCTCTTTTTGCTGCCTTAGTCATCGGGCCAAAAATCTGCCTGATTTATCCCCGAACTCATAATGCACCTGCTTAACTCTCCGCAAAGTGAAGGCTACCTGATCAACCTGCGGGGCGTGTAACTCCCCTTTCACTCTCTCCATCTCCATCCTATCCCTCTTTGCCCCTGTCCTTCTGTATCTCTCCTCAGCCTCCTTTATCTCCTTCGCTATCCCCCCTCCTTCTTCTCTCTATCCCGTTTCTTCCTAGCCCCCCACATGATAAACCTCCCTCTAATAACCACTTTCAAGCCCTCCCACACCATCACCTCCCCCACTTCCCCCGTATTGTTAAAACCCAGATATTCCTCTATAACCCTGCTAACATCCTCTACCACCTCCCCATACTTAAGTAAACTTTCATTCAGTCTCCAGAATACCACCCCTCCCTGCTTCGGGCGTCTCAATACAATTTGTACTGCCCCATGATCCGACCATCCTATTGGTATAATACTACCCCCCCCCCTTGCACCTCCAACATCCATTCCCTATCTAATAGAATCATGTCTATCCTACTCCAACTTTTATGTGGCATAGAGTAATAAGTGTATTCCCGCCCCTTGGGATTGAGCGCCCTCCAAGCGTCTACCAAATTATATTGTTTCATCAAGTTTCTTAAGCCTTGTCTGTTCCTACTGCCCCATCCCCCCCTTTCGGCTCTCAATCTACACCCGGATGCAATACCAAATTAAAATCCCCCCTACCACCAATTTCCCCCCTCCTTCCCCCTCTATTAACTTCCCAACCTCTTTTCAAAATGCCCCCTAGTTCTCGTTTGGTCCATACACCGACATTATTACGATGTCCTCAGTCCCACGTTTCCCCTTAATCCCCACAACCCTCCCCTCCAAATCCTTAAAGTACCCCCATACCTGAATCCCACTCCCTGTTCTCACCAATAGAGTTACCCCCCACCCTTCTTTGCCCCTTCTTTGTTGCAGGAGTAAAATTGCTCTGGATAATACCTATTCCGCATCCTCCCTACATCTCCTCTCCGCAAATGAGTTTCTTGAATCAACACCACATCCCACTGATTCTTATGTGCCTCGCTGTACAGCAAACTACACTTAGCAGGGGAGTTCAACCCCCTAATATTTACTGTCCCAATCCTCAGCATTTCCCTTCAATATCCCTCACCCCCTCCCACTGTGCTGTGTCATTGTCCCCTTCCCCAACCCCCTACTACCCCCTCCCACCCCTTCCCCCCTCCCTCTCCCTTCTCCCCTCCACCTCCCCCTCCCCTCCCCTCCCCCTTCCTCTCCCCTTCCCTCCCCCCTTCCTCCTCCCCACTTTCCCCGTCCCATTCCTTTACCTCCCTCCTGCTCTTCCGTGAACATCTTGTCCTATCCCATTGCTTATCCCCTTCCCCTTTTTATCCACTTTAAAATTTGGCCAGCACCTCCTCCCTCCATATCCCCTCTCTTTCTACTTCCCCCTCCCCAACAACCATATAACCCCCATTATACCACCACAACTCTCCCCTACCCTCCCCCTTTGCAGCCCCATAAGTCCAGTGTCCATTATACGTGAGTAATAGAGCTCTACCGCCCCATACTCACTGCCTCCTTTCATACACTGCCTCTCCAATCCACCTCCTCAGGGGTCTTCCGGCTCTGTCGCATTCTTCCGATCCTGGGGCAGCTGCTTCAGTCTCTTCCCCTTTTCCCCCACTCTCTGCCATTGCAAGTTTGTGTGCTGTTTACCGTTCACAACTTTATTTTGCACCCTCTTCTCGCTCTCAGCCGTTTGGGGTAGATTCTCACACCCACCTCTTCCAGCGTCGACCATGCTTCCTCCACTGTTTTCACTTTTCTGGTCACCCCCTTCACCAACAACAGGATGCTGAATGGGAACATCCATCTGTAGCACATGCCTTTCCCCCGCATATAGGCAGTAACTTTTTTCATATTTCTCCTCCGCTCCAGCGTTCCTCTTGACAAATCATTAAACACTTCCACGTCACTTCCTTCCCAGGCGATCCTGCCATACTTCCGTGCCATCTGTAATACTTGTTCTTTAATGGTGAAACTGCTTTTGCAGGCAATAATATCTCGTGCCTGCTTCTCCCGTCTCGGGCCCAAGCTCCTATGCGCCCTTTCGACTCCAACTGATTCTGTTCGTGTCCCTCTGTCCTCTCCCAGTCGCAATATATGGCTGCACAAGCATTGCACTATCTGAACACAGTCTTTAGAAGCCTCCACTTCTGGCTCCCCCCCTTATCCTCAGATTATTCCGGTGTGCTCTATCCTCTATCTCCTCTATTTTCTCCTGTATCTCCTCCTGCTGGGCCGTGATCTTACCCTGCACTGACGCCATTTCTCTCATCTCTTCTTCGTACTGCTCCACGTGGCTTTCCAGATCTTCAACCCGCTGCCCCAAACAGCCCACCTCCTTCTGGATCGCTATCAAAGTCTCTTTCAGATCCTTCCTCATCGCCTTGATCTCTCCTTGCATTTCCATTTTAAAAGCTTTCAGCGGTAGCTCCTCCGGCCCCTCAATATTCACTTCTTCCTCTTCTTCTGAGCTCCCCGCCTCGGTCCCCTCTTCTGAGCCCTCCGTCTCCGCCGCCGCCATCAGCTCCCAACACACATACGGGGATTGGAAACCTGCCAACTTTTTCCGCATTGCCATAGCAAAGGTGGGTGTTCATCTTCCTTCCACTTTTTATCCGGGGGACACTGTAAAACCGCACTAACTTGGGATTCAGACAGGAGCTAGGCTACTAAGCGGTCACCCGAAGTCCTTCTTCTACATATAATTTACCTTTCTAACAAAAAGGTTTGTTGCTCTTAAATATCCCCTTTCAATTTTGCCCATTGCTTCTCTACATCCCTCAGCTGTTCCCATTCTGCTAACAACTCCTTGAGGTATTGTCCCATCTTAGCAAAGTTATTTTTCCTAATGTCTAAGACCCTCGCTTTTGAATGTATTTTATCAGCTCTAGTCCTAATACTGAACCACACCGTCTGGTGATCACTGGATGCAAGATGATCACCCATTATGACATCAGAAACACTTTCCTCGAGGGCGGAGCCTGATGCTGAACAGGATAGACGGCTAGAGTGAGAGCTCCAGAGGGACCCGCTAATTAATCCGGCTTAAACCTAGTAAGCGTAGTTGTGGACATAGAATATAGCGTCGGAAGATATAAGGAGATGTCTGCTGCAAAGCCAACTAGGATAGACTTCACTACGGGACAGAACATCAGTGCCAAACGTTCAAAAACTGAACCTCCATCACCACAAAAGATGGCGGCGCGGCCAGAGAATCCGGATGCTCTGCAGGAACTCCTGGTTGAAGTGAGAGGGGTTGGAGAATTGGTAAGGGCCAACGGTGAAGCGCTGGCGACAGTAAGAGAGGACACCACGGCGTTAAGATGCAGCATGGAAGCATTGTCTTTAAGACAGGATAAAGTCGAGCAAGCGGTTGCAGTGCATGAAGAAAGGTTGAAAGAACTAGATAAGCAGGCCAGGCAGATTCGGGCCCTTCAGAGAGAGGTGGAAGAGGGGAACAACAGAGCGTGGCGTAATAATTTAAGGATTATTGGAGTTCCGGAGGGCGCAGAAGGCAGAGATATGATTGGATTTCTAAGTAAGATGATCCCGGAGGTCTTAAATCTTGCCTTTGTGCACCCCTTTGAGATTGACCGGGCCCATAGAGTACCCTCGCAAGTGCAGCCTAGCAATAAAAGACCGTGCCCAATTATCCTGAGGGCCCTACGCTTCCAACAAATTGTTCAAATTGTTGAAGCAGCACGATTGCGTCCCAACGTTGAATTTGAGAGCTGTAAGATTTATTTCTTTCCGGACTTTGCAAAAGCTACGGCTGAACGGCAACGGTGTTTTCTTTCATTGAGGCCGCGCCTACAACAGCTCCAAGCAAGATTTGGCCTCTTTTACCCGGCGCGCATGAGGGTAACGCTCCATAATCAGACTAAAACTTTTGAGGAACCTGAAGCGCTTCGACAGTTCTTGGAGGAAAAAGAGAGCATGCATATGCGTTGAAGTAGTAACTGTTATATACTTATGGATGGCTCAATCAGTTTGTTGTTGAGTACTCCTATAATAAGTTGGTCTAAACACAGCTGATGATCAGTAGTTTAAGAAGTTAAATTATCAGTGATGTATTTATAGTCTATGCTTACTACTGCCTGCCTTATGTAATAATTGGCTAGTGCATGTGTACCAGAACCACACAGTTAGATAAGCAGTTTAAAAGGCTATAGTGCGAGCCAATAAATGGCAGTTGAGGGAAGTGTGTGATTGCAGCAAGGGCAAGAATCAAGGGTGGGTGAGCAGTGGTTTCATGGGAAAGATGGGAATATTTTCATAGAATTGGCGGGTCCCTCTGTGCCGTCACTGTTCCCACTGGGCTCACCATGTAAATGGGGGGGGGGGGGATCACTGTCCTCTGGGGTCTAAGGGCGAAATAAGTAAAACGAAGTCTGAGCCTTTAGAGAAATGGGTAAAAGGTGCCTATTTTGTGATGTTAAGGAGAAGGGGCTGATTAACAAAGTTTAGGAATTTATGGGCAAATCCGGTGGACCTCCACAAATCAACCGGCACGCGGCGCGATTAAAATACTCTCCTTGAATGTCAAGGGAATAAACAGCCCCATCAAAAGAAAGAAAATCATACACTATGCGCGACAGGAGAAAGCCGACATTCTTTTATTGCAGGAAATGCATTTGAACACAAACAAATCACTTAAACTAAATATTAAGCCCTTTGCGCTGGTGGCCTACTCCGCAGCAGTCAACAAACGAAATGGAGTAGCTATATTGGCTAAGAAGTCTCTCATGCCAACCATTTCACGGACCAGCTCGGATAAGCAGGGCAGGTGGACCAGAGCCGCCTTTAAAGTTGGGGAGCTGGAATTTGTATTGATTAATGTATATGCTCCTAATGCCGAGCATCCAGAATTCTTCCGTGCCCTGGCTCAGGAGTCTCTCCTCGGTAATGGGGAACCGATAATCCTGGGAGGTGACTTTAACCTGGTCCTTGATCCCCTTGTTGATAAAAGCCCCCCCAAGGCAAGTAAGCCCTCCAAGTTGCAAATGGTAGTCAATAGGTTGATGAGAGAAAGGGGGCTGGTGGATATCTGGAGGTTGCAACATCCGAAGGACCAGGACTTTACTTTCTTCTCTAACCCTCACCTATCTTCATCACATATAGACTTCTTCCTAATTTCTAAAGCACTGGTACCGAGCAGTATAGGGTCTGGCATTCAGGCGATGCATATATCGGACCATGCAGCTATTTACTTAGAACTACAAGATACGAAAAACAGCGATAAGTCCTTAAAGTGGGCCTTTGATAGATCCCTCTTGGAGGATGAAGAGTTTTGTTCCAGAGTCCAAATGGCTATAAAAGAATACTTCCAGCTTAACTTCCTGCAAGACACAGGTGGCTGGGCTTGGTGGGAGGGTTTTAAGGCCTCCATCAGAGCCACTATTACGAGCTATGTGATCCTCCTGGCACGACAACGTAAGGAGCGGTTAGCTGATCTGGAAAAGCAGATCAGAGCAGGTGAACGTATTCGAACACAACGCTCAGATCCCTGTACGTCTTCAGAGATTGAGATTTTGCTATAATCAAATGATTACAGACGAAGTATCGAAGAATGTTCAAGCTCAGAAAGGAGCCTACTACTGGGAAGGCAACAAGGCGGGCCGCATATTAGCGAATGCTTTGAAGGGCCAGAAGGAGGCGGGTCGAGTAACGGCACTGCGAGACACTTCCAACCAGAGTCTGCTAACTAAAGATGAGGAGATTGCGGATGCATTTGGCTCCTATTATGCTCAGTTGTACTCGTCAGAGGTTAAGACTCTAAGATAGCTTTCGATGAACTGATAGCCGAGGTGCAGAGACCGACGTTGGACAAGGACGCGGCGGAGTCGCTGGAAGACCCAATTTCCCATACAGAAATCCATCAGGCTATTCAGACACTGGCTGTGGGCAAGGCGGCTGGTCCAGATGGACTTCCTGCAGAATTTTATAAGGCCTTTTCCAAAGAGCTTGCCCAGCACTTGCAAGATTATTTTCTGGCCCTGCTACGGGACATTCCTCTGGTGGAGAATTTTGCTGCGGCGAGTGTGATCGTTCTGGAAAAGAAAGGTAGGGACTCCCAGATGGTCAGTAATTATCATCCGATATCCTTCTGAATGTTGATTATAAAATTTATGCTACGATCCTGGCCAGCTGACTCACTGGGGTAATCCCTAGGCTGATACATCCTGATCAATGTGGCTTTACCGGCGGTAGATCGACAGCGGACAATGCTCGTCTCCTGTGTCATGTCCTGGCGAGTGGGGAGAAAGCAGATAGTCCTTTAGTGGGGCTATCTCTCGATGCGGAAAAGGCCTTTGACAGGCTAGAGTGGTCCTTCATCTTCGCTGCTCTCAGATGGTTTGGAGTAGGGGAAGGTTTTGTCAAGCTGTTGGAAGTCATGTACACCCGACCTCTGGCTAGTGTTAAGGTGAATGCAACGCAATCAAAGGAGATAATGCTGAGTCTGGGCACTCGGCAAGGATGCCCCCTATCACTGCTACTATTCAACCTGGCTCTTGAGCCCCTATTGCTTGTTCTCCGACAAAATCCACAGATAACAGGGGTATCGATAGCAGGCCAGTCAGTGAAGCTGTCGGCTTATGCTGATGACCTCCTTCTCTTCACTTCCCCGGAATCGGTTGCAGTGGTTTTGGAGCAAATCGGGCAGTATTCGCAGTTGTCAGGATACAAAATCAATTGGGGAAAGTCAATAGCCTTCCCCTTGAATGCCAGGATTCATAAAGTGGACATGGAGCAGTTCCCATTTATATGGGAGCCGAAGATGTTCAAATATCTAGGGGCATATTATGGCTTTCCGCTGGAAGAAGCGGTGCGATACAATGCAAATGCTCTTTTAGAGAAAACCCGCCTCATGACTACTAAATGGTCCCCCCTGGCTCTATCATGGTGGGGGAGGCTTGAAACAATTAAGATGATGATAGCCCCAAAGATTAACTATACGCTTGAAATGATACCATGCAATATGCAGTCGCAAGTATATCAGCAAATAGAGAGGATGTTAGTGAGATTTTTGTGGAACAACAAAACGCCCAGGATTGCTCTCAAAAAACTTAAAGCCTGTAAAGAGCAGGGAGGAGTGAAGTTTCCAGACTTTATGCAGTACCACAAAGCTTATATGCTGAAACAAGGAGCACAGTGGATGATGATGGACGCTGGACAACATCCGGTGTGGTTGGAAATAGAAAAGGCAATCATGGCTCCTTTCCCTTTAAAGCTCCTGCCATATATGATATTGCCGGAAGATAGAAGTTACCCTTCAATGATAATTGATACGCAAAAAGCCTTTGCGACTTTACAGGGCTCAGTGGAAAACGCGAACAACTTAACCAGCCAGTGGCCGCTATGGCATAACCCACTTCTTAAGATCCAACGGAAGTCTTTTGCCTGGAGGCAATGGTATTCTAAGGGAATCTGGACGATTGGTCAGCTGCTTGAACATGGAGGATGGAAGAGCTTTGATCGACTACAACAGGAATATAGTCTCCCGGGCTGTGCATATTTCCAATGGCTGAAAATTAGGCATTGCATAACTAGATCATTGACAGACCTCCGTTCCCTGGAAAAAACAGAGATTATAAGTGATGTAGCAGCTGCTTCAAGCCGGGCTTCCCATTTCTACAAAATGTTGGCTCCAAGCATAAAACAGGGCATGACAGGCACCCAAAAAGTGTGGGAGCAGGACACAGGCATGGAATTGTCACAGCAGCAGTGGGAGCAGCTCTGGACAAAACAAGTGAGAGTTTCAAAATCGGCTTCTATCACCCAGGCCCTGTTTTTCATGGCACATAGAGCTTATCTCACCCCGGTTAAGGTTGCCAAGTGGGGACAGGGAGTAAACGAGCAATGCTGGTCATGTCAAAAACAATGGGGCATACTTGCCCACATTGTATATCAATGCCCCTGTGTGCAACCATTCTGGGGGCAAATATGGGAGTGGATCCAAAGAATCTTAGACTTTCGTGAGCCTCTCACCTGGGGAATCATAAGTTTGCACTCGGCATCCAGCATCCCCTCACTTCAGAAGAAACATTACTTCCTGTTAGATTTTATGATTGGGATTGCACTTTACCTTATAGTTCTTCATTGGAATCACACCTATGATCTAAATGTGCAGAGTTGGTGGAATCACTTATGTAGATATAGTAAATTCGAACAAATGCCCAGAAGAGGTGTGACAAGGACGGCATCTGGGCTATCTAAATGGAAAGCGCTAAACGACTATGTGTATATGTCCTAGACCCCCAGATAATCCTCCGATATCTGATCAAAATAAGGCACCTAGAAAAAATCACCCATTTAGGGCCATGTTCAAAAGTGGCCTACGGCTCAGAGTTGGTAATCTAATGGCTTCCAGAGGACAGGGAGAGAGGGGTGGGAGGGTGGGAGGTTAGTTGGTATATATAGGTTTAGATAGTAGGTTTTTGTTTAGTTAGATACAGTCATGGGCTGTAAGACTTATGTATAGGATTATGTGGTGTGTTGTATGCATTCCCACGATTGTATGAAAAGCAATAAAAATATTTAAATAAAAAAAGAAACACTTTCCCCATTGGTAAGCACCAAGTCAGCATGTCCTTGTCATGTGTGGATTCTGTTCTTGCTGGAATAGTTCTCCCTTACTGCTAGATGACACCGTAGCAGGGATGTGCCAATGAACATCCAGGATATTGAAATCACCTATCATTTGCACCTCTCCTTTCATGGCAATAATGCACATGTCTTCTGTTAGATCCCCATCCACTTCTTTTCCCTTTGAAGGAGATCTGTATATCATACCCAATGCAAATGGATTTCCCTTTTAAGCCCTGTAGTTCTATAACTTTAATATTATTTTTATATATATATAGTGCCACTCCTCCTCCCCTTCTTCCTACCCTGTCCTTCCTGAATGAATTATAGCCTGGAATAATTACATCCCAGTCATGGTTGTCCATGAACCATGTCTCCGTGACCGCAACTAAATGCAAGTCAGCCTCTTCCATTAAAGCCTCGAAAGGAAGTAGCTCTCGATTGGTTTAAATCATATATCTCTGACCGCGCCCAATTTTTCAAATCAACGAAGTTGCATCACCACCCTTCCCACAGGAACAGGGAATCCCTCAGGGTTCAGCATTGTCCGCCCTCCTTTTTAACCTGTACCTTTAACCGATATGCTCCATATTCAAAAGTCACAACATAAACTACCACATCTACGCGGACGATATCATGTTGTTCACCTCACTGAACATATCAGACCCCCAACTACGACAAACTAGCAGCATGCCTTTCCAAAGCAGAGCTATGGCTTCGCTCTAAGAATACGTACATCAACCCCAAAAAGAAAGAAGTTCTATTCGCCTCAAGAAACCCTAATTTCACCCCCCCCCCCATCAGTTATCAAGTTTCAGAACTTCACCCTCCCAGTAAAACAGGAGATAAAATACTTAGGCATCACCCTTGACAAGACTCTTAGTCTAACTTCGCACATAAAACAAACTACCAGAGCAATCTTCTTCAAAATCAGGACCTTACAGCATTTAAGACCACTTTTAGACAAGGACGACTTCAGGACCGTGGCCCAAGCTCTAATAATGCCTCATATGGACTACTGCAACAGAATTCTCCAAGGCATAACAAAAAAAACCCTTAACACACTCCAAAAGGCATAGAATGTTGCAGCCCGAATAATTGCCAAGGCCAGACTATCTAACCATATATCTCCCATCCTCTACACCCTCCATTGGTTTCAGGTTGCCAGTAGGATCCAATATAAAACCATAGTGACTACCTTCAAATTAATCAACAAAATTGCACCCTCACATCTTTCTACCTTGATACATAGCCCCCCGGAAAACTGAATAATAAGAAGAATGAACCTCAATACCATCTTAATACCTGACACAATCAGAAAATCAAAACAGATAACAAGTAAAAGTGCTTTCTCCTATGTTGCACCGATACAATGGAACAATCTTCCAGTTCAGCTGAGGGAGACTAAAGACCTCCAAGCTTTTCGAAAGGACCTGAAAACATATTTATTTACACAGTACTATTATAACCTAGACCATCCCGTTGAAAAAACCACACAGTCCCAGACTGACCACCCAACCTAACACCCTACCTATAAAACCTTAGTCTTACCCTATTTCAGCTAATACAATAGATTTCTCACGTCTCGCACATATGTAGTATGTACCTCTGTACCTTCTGGAGCCCCAGTGACTCAAACTGTAAATAGTGGCTATGTTCAGCCACAGTTATTTATTTATTTATAATCTCTTATATACCGCACTATTCAGCATCAGCGCGGTTTACATGGAACAAAAATGCTCAGTACAGTTAACACGTATGAGTTCATAGATAACAGGGCACAAAAAACTTGGAGAACAGGGGTAAACTATTTACAGTACTTACTACATGCACAAAAACTTGGATAACAGGGGTAAACTATTTACAATGCTTACTACATGGAATCATATGAACAGGGGTTTCATAGAAACATATACACCACTATGGGTTCGAGTATCAAACTTGGTGTGTTGTTGAGATACCATAGATTTGCCTGGCAATGGTATTGCTGGGTGTCTTAGGGCTCTAGAGGGTGTCGTTGGGCTCTATGAGGTACTTGTTGAAAAGGTGGCATTTGAGGGCTTTCCTAAACTGTGATAAGCTCTTAATAGCCCGGATACCAGGGGGTAATGCATTCCAGCATCTTGGCGCCCTGAGACTAAAGGCCCTGTTGGCTGTTGATTTAGTGCAATCTGTTAGTGCTTTCGGGACTTTTAGAGCATTTATAGACGTGGATCTTCTTGCTCTATTTGGAGGTATGATATGGATGAGGGCGGTTAAGGATGCAGAGGAGAGATTGTTAACAGCTTTAAAAGTGAGTAACAAGGTCTTGAAAACAATTCTAGTCTGGATGGGTAGCCAATGCAACTGTATCAGCAGAGGCGTCACGTGGTCGCTCCTGGAGGCTCCATGGAGGACTCTTGCTGCCGCGTTCATGGCGAGCTGCAGCAGGTTCAAGGTGGATTGGGGGAGCCCTTGTAGGATGGCATTGGCATAGTCAAAATGAGGTATGATCAACGCCTGGTAGATAGTCCGAAAATCATTTGGTTCCAGCATAGATTGTAGATGCCTAAGTGAGCGGATCTTATAGTATACTGCTTTGACTATGTTTCCTATGTGGGCCTTCATGTCCAGGCGTTGATCCAAAGTGACACCCAGGTAACGTATTGAAGGTTTAGATTGCAACTCAGCTTCTTTTACTTTAATATATTGTGGTGGGGTAAAGTTAGGGTTCCTCGTAATGAAGAGTACTTCCGTTTTCTTATGTTGTATTCGGAGGTTTTGAGAAAGAAGCCAGTCAGATATTGCATTGAAACAGCTCGTCAGTGGGGAGAGGTCCAAATGCTCAGTAGAGAAGGGTATGTAAAGCAGGACATCGTCTGCATATAACATGCAATCAACATTGAAGGACCGGATGATATTACAAATTGGCTGCATGTAAATGTTGAACAAAAGTGCAGAAAGGGAGGATCCTTGAGGGACTCCCTGGCTTTGGTGGAAAGGCTCTGAATTTATCCCTCCAGAACGAACATGCTGCCATCTTCTGGACAGGTAGGATCTGCACCATTCAAGCGCTCTTCCATTAATGCCTTTCTGAATCAATCGACCTAAGAGAAGCTCATGGCTTACTGAATCAAAAGCTGCAGCGATGTCCAGAAAGATGAGAGCAAATCCTTGATGGATGTCGTCAATGCCGGTGATTATCTTGCAGAAGAGAGTGGTAAGAAGGGTTTCCACTCCATGGAATTCCCTAAAACCATGTTGGCAGGGGTCTAACGGTGCAGCGGAGTCGATGTGATCCTGTAATTGTCGTTGAACCTCCTTTTCAATGATCTTTGCGAGTAGTGGTATGCTGGATATAGGCCTGTAAGATTCTACCTGTTGGGGATCGAGCTTGCAGTTTTTTAGCAGAGGTCTGATAGAGGTATGCTTAAGGGCTGAAGGGAAAGAGCCGGTTGAGAAGGAGAGGTTCATTATTTTGGATAGTACTGGGCTGAAGTGACTGCGAAGCTCCTTAATCCAGAAGGCTGGGCATGGATCAGACTGGGATGTGGTGGTGTTAAGGGCCATAATGGTGTCTTCAATTCCTTTCTTGGTGGGGGTGGAGAACATAGTTAGGACTGTTTGGTAATCTTGCTCTGTGGCGGTGGTTGTAGTAGAGGTTTTGTTGGTCTGGCATATCTTGGATTGAATGTAGGTTGCAAAATCTTGTGGGTGTATTTCAAATTGAGGCGCAGAGGATGGTTCCTTTGATAGAGTCTTGACCAGGTCGAAAAGGTCATGTGGTTTATTAAGTGATCTCTTTAAGGTGTCCGAGTAGTACTGTTTCATCGTATCGGTGATTGCCTTGTGATGCGCAGCCAGATGACAGTTGTATGTTTTCTGGTCACTTAAAGAATGGGATCGGCGCCAGCGTTTCTCTAGTTTCCATAATTGGGTAAGAGATGCTCTAAGATCAGCTGAGTACCATGGGGCACTCACTCTTTTACCTGGGGGCCTGTTGGTTGGTATGCATAGGGCAATTGCGCTGAGGCAATTGTTCCAATGAGAAATTAGGTTGTCAAGGTTCAGGGTGGTTTCAGTGATGAGTTGTTGAGTTTCCACAAGGATAAGATCTCTGTTGTATGGCTTGAAACATCGAGAGGGCGATCTTGTGAAGTTGCTTGGTATTTTGTTGCTCTTTGAGTGGGCTTTGTGAGAAGGAATCTGGATGATGATCAGTTTGTGATCTGACCAAGGAACAGAAGTTGTGGACATTATGGGATCCTGAGATGGATTAAGAGATGTTTGCGGGGCGAAAACTAAGTCCAGGATATTTCCCTTGATATGAGTAGGATCCTTAACTAATTGCTTGAAGCCAAGATTTTCAAGGACATCGAGGAAGGATGATGCTTGGTTATCTTGTAGTGTAGGCATGTTAAAATCGCCTAGGATCCAATTTGGGATGCTTGGATTATGAGTGTTGGATGCAAGATGCAAGTTGTGTAAATAGTTCCATGTTCAACTAAGTCCAACCGTTTTTGTATTGTTATAATGTTCAGAACGTTCAATGTATGGTTCCTTGTTGTTACTTTTGTTCAATGTAAGCCGCCCCTGATCTCTGGAAGGGGCGGTATATAAAAGTTTCCAAATAAATAAATACATAAATCTTGGATCTTCTTTTCTATGCAAGGGGCATTTATACACACCACTTTCCAGATTTTGCCCCTTTTACCCATTTCTACAGAGGTATTTAATGTTTCACTTACTTGAGGGCTTTCATTTACCTGGGGGCTTTCTTCACTCATCCCCAAGGAATCTAGGTTAAAGCCCTCTTCGGCAGGTTAACCAGTCAGCTGTGAATGACACTTTGACCCTTCTTGGACAGAAGAATGACATCTCTGCTCTGCGGACCTTGGAACATCATCCCATGGTCCAGGAAACCAAAACACTCAATGACACCATCCATGCAGCCAAGTATTCATCTCCAGGATGCAAGCTTCACTGCCTTGGCCTTTACCCTCAACAGGTAGGATTGAAGAGAATGCCACCTGTGCACCTATCTGATTCAGTCTCTGTTCCAGAGCTATGAAGTCACTTTTGATACACTCAGAGGGATACTTAGTAGTATCATTTGTGCAGACATGGATGAGCAACATCGGATAATAGTCAGGCTTGATAAGTCTCAGCAACTCTTTGTAGCATCTCAGATTTTGGCACCTGGCAGACAGCACACCTCTCTGGACATCAAGTCTCGACAGCAGATGGATTACTCAGTACCCCTCAGAAGGGAGTCACCAACCACCACTATCTTTCACTTCCTGTGGTCAGTGATTCCATAACTTTGGGGTGCTTGAGCTCTGGTTCTTCCTTTTCCTGGAATGTTTTCACCTCCTCCATTTCCAGGGCTGCATATTGGTTCTTCAGTTCAAAGGCTGGAGAAACTGGATTGTTGATTCTCCAATATTCTTGTATATCCAGTAGTGGCCGCAGGTGTTGTAGTGTTTTTATTTTGTGGATATAATCCTTGTTGTTATTTTTGTTAAGTGCTGATGAGTCGGTGTCGACTCATGGTGATCCTCTGGATAGTTGATCTAAACTTTGTTCAGTCTTCAGCCAAGCGGCTCATTGTTGATAGAGTGGTATCCATAGCTGCTGTTATTGTATCGATCCATCTCATTTCCGGCCTTCCTCTTTTACGGTGACCTTCTACCTTGTTAAGCATTATGTCTTTCTCCAATGATCTCTATCTTCGCATGATGTGTCCAAGGTATGAAAGTCAAAGTCTTGTCATCTGAAATTCTAAGGAAAGCTTAGGTTTGATTTCCTCTAGAACTGACTGGTTTGTTCTTCGGGTAGTCTATGATATACACAGTATTCGTCGCCAGCACCATAATTCAAAGGCATCAATTTTCTTCCTATCTTTTTCACTGTCCAGCTTTCACATCCATATGTTGTTATTAAAAATACCATGGCCTGGACAAGTTGAATCTTTGTATGGAGGGAGACATCTCTGCTCTTAAGAAACTTTGTCTAGGTCCTTCATAGCCATTCCACCAAGAGCAATATGTCTTTGGATTTCTTGACTTCTAGTCCTTTCTTTATTGATCATTGATCCAAGTAAATTAAAGCTATAAACTATTTCAATTTCTTCTCCATCAATGATGAACTTATTGATTTTACCAGTTGTCGTGATCTTTGCCTTCTTTACATTAAGGTGCAGGCCCATTTTAAGATTATGTTCCTTGATCTTGAGAAGCAAATGTTTCAGATAGTCTTCACTTTCAGCCAGTAATGTGGTATCATCAGCATAGCGAAGGTTGTTGATGAGTCTCCCACCAATCTCCACACCTCTATTGTCTTCATAAAGTCCTGCTTCTCTAATGATTTGTTTTGCATATAAATTAAACAGGTAAGGGGAAAGTATGCAGCCTTGTCATACACCTTTGCTGATTTTAAACCATTCTGTTTCTCCTAGTTCCATTTGAACTGTTGTTTCTTGAAAAATGTAAAGGTTGTGCAAGAGAATAATCAGGTGTTCTGGTATACCCATGCTTCTTAATGTAGCTCAGAGTTTCTCATGGTTTATACAGTCAAAAGCCTTGCTGTAGTTAATAAAACACTTATGGATATCCTTTTGGTTTCTTTTATCTTTTCAAGGATCCATCTCACATCTGCGATAATGTCTCTTGTTCCTCGCCCTTTCCTGAACCCTGCTTAAACTTCAGGAAGTTCTCAATCCAGGTATGGTTGCAGTCTCTGCTGAATGATCTTGAGTAGAATCTTGCTGGCATGTGTGATAATTTCCACACAGTTGGATCACCTTTCTTCAGTGTTGGTATAAACAGATCTTTTCCAGTCAGTTGGCCATTGTTGTCTTCCAAATTTCCTGGCAGAGCCATGTAAGTATGGTAAGAGCTTCATCTGATTGCTGTAATACTTCAATGGGAATGTTATCAATGCCCTGTGCTTTGTTCTTTGGTAAGGCTTTCAATGCTTCTTTGACTTCTTCTTTCATCACCAATGGTTCCTGATCATAAGGTATAGGTCCACTTGATCTTCTTTCCACTTTTTCTTGATCTTCTCAGCATCATCCAACATGGATCCTTTAGCGTCCTGTAGCATTCCAATTTGAGGCTGGCATTTTTTCTTTAACTCTCATAGCTTTAGAAAAGCCAGTCTTGTTCTTCCTCTAATAGCTTCTGATTCTATTTCCTTGCATGCGTCATTGTAGTACTTCTCCTTGTCTTGCTGCACATTGAAAATCTTTGAGTTCTGCGATTGCATCTCTTTCACCTATGACTTTAGCTTATGTATGTTTCTGGACAATTTTCAGAGTTTCTTAAATCATCCATTTGACCGTTTTTGCTTTTTCACCTTATGTAGAGATTAATCGCTTTCTTCTAGCACAACCTTCTTTATGTCATCCCATAACTCTTCTGGAGTTCAATAATTCTTTCTAAAGCAGCAAATTGATTTTTCAGGCAGTTTTTAAATTCCAGTGGTATATTCTTAAGGTCATATTTTACTAAATTCATGAGTGGCTTGCTCTTTTTCAACATTAGCTTGAGTTTGCATACTAGTAGTTGGTGATCTGTACCACAGTCAGATCCAGGTTTTGTCTTTGTTGATGTTATCAAGCTTTTCCATCGGTGTCTTCCACAGATGTAGTCAATTTGATTTCTGTACAATCCATTGGGTGAAGTAAACGTGTACAGTCAGCGCTTGTGTTGCTGGAAGAAGGTGTTTCAGATGAATAGATCATTGGTTTTGCAGAATTATATCAGTCTTTCTCCAGCTTTGTTTCTGTCCATATTTTCCAACCACTTTGCCTTCTTCTTTGTTGCCAACTTTTGCATTCCAGTCACCCATGACTATCAGGATATCCTGTTTGCATGTTCTGTCAATTTCAGCTTGTACTTGTTCATAGAACTCATCAATGTCTTCCTTTTCTGCAGCTTTTGTTGGGGCTTATACCTGAATTATATTTGTGTTGATGGGCTTTCATCATAGACAAATAGAAATTAAGCGTTCACTGACTGCATTGTATTTCATTACAATTCTTGCAAGTTTCTTCTTAATTATAAATGCAACTCCATTTCTTCTTTGTCTTTCATTTCCAGCATAGTTACTAATATGTGGAGGGAAGGCCGCTGCTAGGAGATCTCTCTATGTATTAAGGTTTGGTCCTTTTACATCCTCGAGGCTTTCGGTGGTAAGAACTAGTAAACGATGCAGTGTTCTGCTTTACCTCATGCAACGTCATCTTGTTTGCATACCGCGGGCAATATTTTGAATCAGTACGCAGACGCCGGCGTTTTTTACTTTCACTTTGGCACAAGCGGCAGGGACCTGTTTTACTGAGGTGTTCAAGTGGACAGCAACTTATAAGTGAGCTACCGGTATACAATGTCAATGCAATATATGGGATATGTACTTCGTCGTGTAATTTGAGAATGAACACAATTTGAGAATGTTCAATATCTGGAGGAATCATTAGATATATGCATTTATAGTAGTAATTGAATTGCGCTCCAGAAATGTAACAGCGTGGTGTAGTTTCGCTTTCACAATTTACTTTGAGATGTCGGCATCTATTTTAACTAACGTTTTGGATGACTAATATTGAGCCAGTATTTGAAGTACAAAGATTTCTCCAATCCATTTTGTAATTACAACCAAGGGACTCCGTTTACTATCATCTTTCATCATATGGCATCGGTTGGTAACACCGTTTTATATATAAATAGCAGTGCGGTGTTAGATAAGAATATATTGCCACCCATCCACTACCTGGACCTTGAGGGTTTCAGTAGGAGGTGGCCTTTGGTGCCCTTCAGGGTTGAGATTGTAGTTGTGTGCTCAAGTAGTTAAGGCAGGCAAAGAAATTTCTTTTTATGAGGTTTATTTCCCGCTTTGCAGTTCAAGTGCAAACAGACGCAAAAGAAGTTTTAAAGCACAAAACAAGAGTGAGAAACCAAACTATACAAGGTTTGCACTGCTGGGCTAAATGTCCATTAGCTTCAGGATTCACATTTAATTGTCATGTGACTTTTCATTAACTGAAACAAACTCTGGCATAACAGCAAAACTCTTGATATCCAGACAAATATGCTTTTAACTTATTCACTTCTCATAAGCTTCTCAGCATGACCATCAGTAAGGTAACTTCTTGTTATATTTCTTCATATAACCTTTTAAAGAATTTAATTAATGTCCTTCTCAATAACACATGTTGAGCAATCCATTGCAATGTCTTGCTCTGTGGACGGCAGAGAAGAATCTAGAGGCATCTCCTCTTCACAGCTGTTTGTAGGCTGTGCTGAATTATAGGGAGAAACTGCCCTGCTCTCAAGGAATTCCCTGAAGTCTTTGAGAAGTAATTCAGTCTGCGTCTTTCCTGGGCTAAGCTGGTATTTTCCTTCTCCTTCAGGTAAATGTTTGTTTAAGACCTTTATCTCATGATAATTAGCAATGCTGCTTTTGTTAGGACAACAGTTCAGTGTGTTAGAAGAATCCTTCCCCCACTTATCTCTGAACGTAAGTGCTGGGTTTAAAACTTCAGCTGGATCTGGAGAGTTTCTAAACAGGGTTTTAAAAGTAGAACGTCAGGTTTCTCTTGGCTCACGTCTCTGCAATAAGACTCATCAGCTTTCTTTCTGTTAGCTTCTAAGCTATAGGCTTCAGCTGGCTTATGAGAGTATCTTGGGCTGCTTAAATACTTTTCAGGCTGCACCCAACTGCCACAGTATTTTCTGACTTTATTCTGGCTTTTAAAGTTAGCCTTCAATCTTTCTGGCTTCCCACTGTTATAGCTGCTAGCTGCTTCAACCCCACTCTGTACCTTGTGCTGAGGCTTTCTCCAGGAGAATTCTTTGTCCCTCTGCTTTCTGCTCCAAGGTCCTGCTTGGTTCTCTCTCCAGGAGAATTCTTTGTCCCTCTGCTTTCTGCTCCAAGGTCCTGCTTGGTTCTCTGGAAGCGTGGGCTGTATCCTTGGGTCTCTCAGTGCTCTTGAATCCTTCTGCTCCCAGAAGTCTCTCACTGCCCCTGAGTCTCCCAGGTACTTGCTTCGTGAGCCCAAATTGCTCCTCTGTGGATCACAGCTGCCTAGTTGCTCTCTCTCCAACTCTTCCTGTTCTTCTTGTCCTCCTACTCCTACTAACTCTAACTGTTTCTGACTGCTTAACAAGCTGCCCGTGTGTTGCACTGCCCGCCTCCTGCTTGGGCGTGCCCAATCAGGGACTTGGCTTCTCTCCACCCCTAAGGTGAGGTGTGGTTCCTGATTAGCTACGTGTTTTTTTCTCTCTGAAGAGAAAATCCTGCATTCTCTTGCAGTACCGGTTTTCTCCACCAGATCTCTGTCTGTTTCCATAGCTTCATGAGAGGCTTCTACGTCACAGATCCACCTTAAGATATCACGGGCTGGTTTAGTCTTGACGGCACAGCACGTGATACAATCTATGGGTTCTGTGATAGTGAGCTTCTGTTGAGGCTGTTGTCCCGGAGAGGCTATTGTGGCTATTTGGGCTAATACTACTCTATCATGCCATGGTTTTAACATGTTGACATGGTAAACTTGCCTGCGACCCTTTCTATTTTCAACCAAGTATGAAACAGGTCCTATAGGTTGTACTATCCGATAGGGGCCTTTCCAATGGCTCTCAAATTTCGGTTCCGTCCCAGCCACCATTACAATAACTTTCTCTCCTACCATCAATTGACGTTGTTTTGTGTTCCTATCATAATAGGATTTTTGTTTGGCCTGACTACGCTTCAAATTGTCCACTGCAACTTGTGAGGTCCGGCGTAGCCGCTTCTTTAGATCCCTTAGAAACTCGGGCACCTCTACTTCCCTTGCATCCGGTTCTACCCATTGTTCTCTTAAAATGTCGAGAATGCCGCGGGGAGACCTGCCGTACAGTAGTTCATACGGTGCTGTTCCTAATGAGGCCTGTTTTCTTTCTCTGCACGCATAGAGAACAAAGGGAAGCATTGTATCCCAGTTGTCCATTTCCCCCTACAAACTCCGGCGTAGCATTCTTTTAAGAGTCTGGTTTTGTCTCTCAACTAAACCGTTCATTTGGGGATGATATGCTGCCGTCTTAATGTGGTGAATGCCGAAGGCATCCCACACTTGCCCTAAGTACTTCGACATGAAGTTGCTCCCCCTGTCGGTGAGAACTTCCCTGGGGAAACCTACTTCGCAAAATAACTTGATAAGTTAATTTGCTATTACCTTCGCAGATATAGTGCGTAGTGGCATGGCCCACGGGAACCTTGTAGCGTGGTCTACCACCACTAAGATATATCGGAAACCTCGGGGGGTTTTAATCAGAGGTCCGACAATGTCTACACCTATCCTCTGGATTGGGTCCTTAATCACAGGTGATGGTATCATGGGGACATCCCTGGGATGAGCAGCTGAAACTCTTTGGCACGTAGGGCAAGCCTCACAGAACTTGGCCGTCTCTTTAAAAATACCCGGCCAATAAAATCGGGTTAGGATTTGATCGAGGGTCCCCTGAATGCCTTTATGCCCCCCAACGGGATGGTCGTGTGCCAACCGTAACACTATATTTTTAAAGGTGATTGGCACCACCAACTGTTTTCTGCTATCTCCCGTGAAGGGATCTTTACTCTCCCTATAGAGTATTCCTGCAGTTAGGAGAAACCTAGGCAAGGTATCCCTAGTATTCTGGGCCCACTTGAATGCCTGTGTGAGAGCGGGGTCTGCTTGCTGCTCGTTTGGAAACGTGGGAAACTTGTTCATTAGCTCCTCTGGTACCCATGGCAGCTCTTGCCCTGCCTGTACTTCAGACTTATTCTTAGAGCGAGTCTGTTTCTCCTTACATTTCTCAGATTTTGCCTTTTTGATTTTAGTGTCTGGAGTATTTATCAATGCTTCATCAGAGGGGAGAACTCCTCCGAGATCCTCTGAGGTTTCTTCCTTACTTTCTAAGGCTGAGGACTGGGCTCTTGTAGAGACCATTGCGCCCTTCACTTGCAATTCTCATTCCATCTCTCTATAGAACTGCGGCCAATCCCTGCCTAGAATTACTGTATGGGGAAGACCCGGGACAACTGCTAAGGGGATAGTTCTTCATGCACCTAACCCTGTTATGTGGAGCTTATATACTGGATAGGTGGAAGTTCCTCCGTGAACGCATCTTATTTTAACTGAGCTCACAGGCTGAATTACTTCTCCACCTTGCATGGCCTCTATTCTTTGCCAAAACTCTTCAGAGAGCATGCTTAACTCAGCTCCTGAATCTAGCAAAGCTTGAGTGGTAATTCCCTGTACTTCAACAGAAAGTAGAAATCCTTGTCTATCTTTCATAGAGCTATCCGCTATTAAGGCAGTTTTAACAAAACAATGTTTTTGCAGATGTCCCTCTTGCCCACATTTATAACATCTTTGCTTACTTATAGAACTTTTCCACAATGGCATACACATTTTTATAGGGTCCTCCTGCACCCTCCGTGTCCTTTCTGATCCGCGGTTGCCTGCCTCCTGGGAAGTAGTGCCACCTCTCTGGGCAGTTAGCTCTGCCTCTCTGTATCTTTCAGAGAGTGCAACAGCTTCCTGGGGAATGTTGCAATTTTGCAAGATCAGGAAGGTGCGGATTCCATTGGGTAGAGCATTCATGTATTGTTCTAGCACCAAGTCATCAAGAATGGACTCCACAGATCTCCCTTCTGGAGTTAACCATTTGTCAATTAAGCTGTGTATCCTATGACACAAGGACTTAGGGGTCTCACTAGGCCTCAGTTTTACACTTCTCAAGCGAGTGTGGTAAACCAAAGGAGTGAGTCCTAATCTCTCCCTTATCGCTTTCTTTAATTCGTCATAGCTTCCGGCCAGAGCAGCTGGTATGGCCCGGTAAGCGGCCAGCGCTTCCCCAGTAAGGGATGCTGCTAATCTTATTGCCCAGTGTCCCTTAGGCCAGGCGCTAAGGTGAGCAACTCTCTCGAAGCTTTCTAGAAAGTCATCTACATCGCCTTTATCTGTAAGTTGACCAAAGTTAAACAGAGTTCCTGTGTGTAGAATAACAGGATGTAAAGAGTCTGTTAGAGTGGAACCTGCTGTAGATGCTGGTGGTACGGTTGTCTGCTTCCTCTCTTTTAGACATTCCCCCATCAAGGTAAGCATGGGCTGCTGTTGTTCATGGAAACTTGCGTTGGCTCTTTCCTGTGCCTCCAAGGAAAGGTCTCTCTGACGCTCCAGCTGTGTCGCCATCCACTGGAATATATCCTTAGCCTCCATCGACATCTTGGAACCCTGGAATAGAAAAATACAGACCCAAGTGCGATATCACAGTACACTTGTCTTTCTGTGTTTTTTTTTTCTTTCTCCCCTAGTCACCACTAGGACACACCCTTGCCCTGGTATCCTGGTTACCCCGGGGTGGATACCCTTTACCTGGCTCAGGTGGTTTTCAAGCATGTCAGCAACAGAAGATCCTGTAGCCTCTTGCAGTCCCCTTCCTCAGCTGGGTTCCTTTGGGAAGTCGGCTTCTGCAGCTCCTGACGTGGCTACTTCTTGCGCCTGCGCAGTATCCTCAATACTACGCCACTTTGCCACCCACCCACTACCTGGACCTTGAGGGTTTCAGTAGGAGGTGGCCTTTGGTGCCCTTCAGGGTTGAGATTGTAGTTGTGTGCTCAAGTAGTTAAGGCAGGCAAAGAATTTTCTTTTTATGAGGTTTATTTTCCGCTTTGCAGTTCAAGTGCAAACAGACGCAAAAGAAGTTTTAAAGCACAAAACAAGAGTGAGAAACCAAACTATACAAGGTTTGCACTGCTGGGCTAAATGTCCATTAGCTTCAGGATTCACATTTAATTGTCATGTGACTTTTCATTAACTGAAACAAACTCTGGCATAACAGCAAAACTCTTGATATCCAGACA
Organism: Ichthyophis bannanicus; assembly: GCA_033557465.1. NCBI lineage: Eukaryota > Metazoa > Chordata > Amphibia > Gymnophiona > Ichthyophiidae > Ichthyophis > Ichthyophis bannanicus. The sequence continues at coordinate 545,461,164 of CM066036.1, read as the reverse complement.
AATATGCTTTTAACTTATTCACTTCTCATAAGCTTCTCAGCATGACCATCAGTAAGGTAACTTCTTGTTATATTTCTTCATATAACCTTTTAAAGAATTTAATTAATGTCCTTCTCAATAACACATGTTGAGCAATCCATTGCAATATCTTGCTCTGTGGACGGCAGAGAAGAATCTAGAGGCATCTCCTCTTCACAGCTGTTTGTAGGCTGTGCTGAATTATAGGGAGAAACTGCCCTGCTCTCAAGGAATTCCCTGAAGTCTTTGAGAAGTAATTCAGCCTGCGTCTTTCCTGGGCTAAGCTGGTATTTTCCTTCTCCTTCAGGTAAATGTTTGTTTAAGACCTTTATCTCATGATAATTAGCAATGCTGCTTTTGTTAGGACAACAGTTCAGTGTGTTAGAAGAATCCTTCCACCACTTATCTCTGAACGTAAGTGCTGGGTTTAAAACTTCAGCTGGATCTGGAGAGTTTCTAAACAGGGTTTTAAAAGTAGAACCGTCAGGTTTCTCTTGGCTCACGTCTCTGCAATAAGACTCATCAGCTTTCTTTCTGTTAGCTTCTAAGCTATAGGCTTCAGCTGGCTTATGAGAGTATCTTGGGCTGCTTAAATACTTTTCAGGCTGCACCCAACTGCCACAGTATTTTCTGACTTTATTCTGGCTTTTAAAGTTAGCCTTCAATCTTTCTGGCTTCCCGCTGTTATAGCTGCTAGCTGCTTCAACCCCACTCTGTACCTTGTGCTGAGGCTTTCTCCAGGAGAATTCTTTGTCTCTCTGCTTTCTGCTCCAAGGTCCTGCTTGGTTCTCTGGAAGCATGGGCTGTATCCTTGGGTCTCTCAGTGCCCTTGAATCCTTCTGCTCCCAGAAGTCTCTCACTGCCCCTGAGTCTCCCAGGTACTTGCTTCATGAGCCCAAACTGCTCCTCTGTGGATCACAGCTGCCTAGTTACTCTCTCTCCAACTCTTCCTGGTCTTCTTGTCCTCCTACTCCTACTAACTCTAACTGTTTCTGACTGCTTAACAAGCTGCCCGTGTGTTGCACTGCCCGCCTCCTGCTTGGGCGTGCCCAATCAGGGACTTGGCTTCTCTCCACCCCTAAGGTGAGGTGTGGTTTCTGATTAGCTACGTGTTTTTTTCTCTCTGAAGAGAAAATCCTGCATTCTCTTGCAGTACCGGTTTTCTCCACCAGATCTCTGTCTGTTTCCATAGCTTCATGAGAGGCTTCTACGTCACAATATGCGCGCTGACTTGTCCTTTTATTTCACCATACAACACCCGGCTCAGACACTGCAGATTCTCTAGTTACCTCTTAGATGCCTAATTTTTGTTATTACCGTCGATCAGTATGAACTTACAAGATCAGGGTGGATCGGGAGTAGCGATCATCACATCCATAGTCTATGTTACACGAAGCTTGTAAAAATGTGTGTCTTTTCACTTGGCTACTACATTAAGGTTTGATATAACATGAGGCAAATTAGGACTGGATATTATTTTGCAATGAATAAGTTCTGTGTCCTTCCTCCTTTTAGCGACAGGTCACTGTCGACCTTTTGGAGATATCATTTCTGAATGAACATCATCGTGCTCATAGGTAATAAACTTTAGGTGTAATATCTATCCCACTGAAATTTATCTGAATAATAGGCACAGTAAATAATTGAAAGTTATATGATACACTTATCCATATGGTATTCTCCCCTTGTCCCTCTTAGTGAATAGAGCACCATGGAGGCATGATTGTTTATGAAGGTATGGAAGTTATTTATTCATTTTTTAATTTTTTATGATGTTCTTGTTTTTATATGTTTTAACATCATGTTAGCATATTATGACGTTTCAGATTTGGATTATTCTTTTAAATATCTTTTGACGATTTAGCTCATTATTTATTTATTTTTTATCATTGATGTTTCTTTGTCTGTTATAAGATGTTTGTCTTAGCATCTTTTTGTGCTCTTGCTGATCTTTTAATTGATTTATATAATTATTTATTTATTTATTTATTATGATTGATTACACAGGTACACTACCAAAAAACTGCCTCCAGTTTTGCAACTGATTCCTATAGATTTTGGGGTGCTGAATCCAGGAAAAATAGCCAAAATGTTCCATCACGTCACGTTTTCTTGCAAAATTAGATTTCTTACCCATATAAGGAATGTTCACATAATTTCTTTTTAGCCGACTGCAGTTTATTTTCTTGACCCAAAATAGAGGTTGTAATGGTTAACTACCTAGAAACACTCCCTCATGATATTTTAGAGTGTTTTGTATTCATTTTATACATTAACAGGACAATTGGGAGGCGGGGGGCTAAATCCAGTACTCGCGCTGGCGCATGTTCTTTCCTGTTCGCCTCGCCTCGTTCGCTCGCTCAAACACGGTGGTTGCGACATGAACGTTCCTGTCAAATTTCAGTTTCTTGCAAGTTCATTATTACCTTTTGTTTGCTCAGTCGTAATCCAGCTTTATTCCGAAGTGGTTCACTACAGTTGTAGTTTGCAGTGCTGTGTATTTGTGATGGCTCACAGAGCCAGAGGTTGCGTCAACTCTCCGGACAGTTTTTGTTTTATTTGTGGGGAATATACTGTGAAAAAGCGGCAGAGGAACATTTCTGCATTTATTAAAAAAGTATATTTCGCCTATTTCGGTTTGAAGTTAGGCGATCAAGACAAACCGTGGGCTCCTCACAAAGTGTGCAAGACATGTGAGGAAGATCTACGCTTATGGATGAAAGGTAAAAAACAAGCATTTAGTTTCGGAATACCTATGATGTGGCGTGAACAAAGAGACCACAGCAGTGACTGCTATTTTTGCCTTTGCATTGTGAAGGGATACAACTTAAAAAATAAGAACGTAATAAGTTACCCCAACCTTCCCTCAGCAATTAGAAGTACCTGTGCCTGAACCACCAAAATCTTTGGATCATATTTGTGTGGACGGTTCTGATCATGATGAGACTCATCAGATGGCTTTTCCCGATGAGTCCAATACTTCCGAGTTTGAAACTGAACCAGATCCGAAACCTGAACTTTTCTCTCAAGCTGAATTGAATGATTTAGTCCGGGATTTAGGACTCCCAAAAGATGCTGCCCAACTGCTAGGTTCTCGGCTTAAACAGAAAAATCTATTGTCACCAGGAACAACTTTTTATTGGTACCGCAACCGCGAGACACAATTTTTGAAGTATTTCAGCAAAGAGGAAGATTTGGTATTTTGCAACGATATATACGGAGTGATGGAAAAGTTTAAACTCAAGTATGATCCTGCTGAATGGCGGAGAGTTGACGCAACCTCTGGCTCTGTGAGCCATCACAAATACACAGCACTGCAAACTACAACTGTAGTGAACCACTTCGGAATAAAGCTGGATTACGACTGAGCAAACAAAAGGTAATAATAAACTTGCAAGAAACTGAAATTTGACAGGAACGTTCATGTCGCAACCACCGTGTTTGAGCGAGCGAACGAGGCGAGGCGAACAGGAAAGAACATGCGCCAGCGCGAGTACTGGATTTAGCTTCCCGCCTCCCAATTGTCCTGTTAATGTATAAAATGAATACAAAACACTCTAAAATATCATGAGGGAGTGTTTCTAGTTAGTTAACCATTACAACCTCTATTTTGGGCCAAGAAAATAAACTGCAGTCGGCTAAAAAGAAATTATGTGAACATTCCTTATATGGGTAAGAAATCTAATTTTGCAAGAAAACGTGACGTGATGGAACATTTTGGCTATTTTTCCTGGATTCAGCACCCCAAAATCTATAGGAATCAGTTGCAAAACTGGAGGCAGTTTTTTGGTAGTGTACCTGTGTAATCCATAGGCATTGTTTTACCAAACAAAACAATGAAACTGCTTTATGTAGCTTTTTAACATGTTTATTTATTTATTTATTTTACATTCTCTTATATACCGCGCTATTCTGCATCAGTGCGGTTTACATTGAACAAACTGAAATTACATTGAACAGGGCATTATAACTTGGAGATAACTATTTTACAGGGAACATGGGCTATGGAGGGTTAAGTGGCTTGCCCAAGACCACAAGGTGCACCTGTGGGACTAGAAACCCCAGTCCTTCCGGCCCAAGGTTGCTGTCCTCTAGTTGGATTTGAACCCCTGACCTTCTGGCCTGAAGTACCTTGCCCCAACCACTAGGCCACTCCTCCACTCCAACATGTGTCACTGGTTTTCAAACTATTCAGCAATCAAGCAAGTTTTCTCTTCTCTTCAAACCCAAAAAGAAATATCCTCTCTTCAGCAACAGGGTTCTTTAGCATTCCTGACTAAACACATTCCTCCCTGTTTTCCCACTGCCTTCTAGGACATTCAGGTTAAAGGCTTTTCCTTCTTTTATCCAAGAACTTTTTATTCTGCCTTCTGGCACAGAGAACAATCCATTACTGAATCTTCAGACTCCTCATCAGATTCATAATAGTCTATCTGCATTTCCTCAGGACCTGTGTCTGGTAAATCTGGCTCTAAGCCAGCATGAAAAACTTCAGGCTTAATATTCTCTAAAAGTTCTAGAATCTTTCTCCACTGAGGCTTTTCCCTATGCACAGGGTTTCCACCAGGAACGTGGAGATTCTTTCCTTGCATCAAATGACACAATGCCTCTAACTGGTTCACGGCACTTTTGGCTACCTTTTTATTCATGCACCTTTTTGGAAGTTGCAGCTCTTTAGCAAGTTCAGGAACAGATGGCACTGTAGCCTGACCCTTGTCAGCACTTCTCTCCAGCGTTGCAGTACCCGCACAGCTCGTAATTCTCGACAGAGCATCTGCGTTCATGTGCAATTTCCCCGCTCTATGTGCCACCCGGAAATCAAAAGCCTGTAAGGCCATGTACCAGCGGGTTAAACGAGTGTTGTGATTTTTCATTTGGTTTAACCACTTCGGTGGTGCATGGTCTGTGACTAACAGGAATTTGAGGCCTGTAAGATAAAACTTAAGAGCCTCGACCGCCCATTTTATTGCCAAACACTCCCTTTCTATAGTGGAGTATTTTCTTTCTGGTGGTAACAATTTACGACTCAGAAACATAATGGGGTGCTCCGTACCCTCATGTTTCTGTGATAGCACAGCCCCCAAACCTGTCTCCGAAGTGTCCGTCTGTACGATGAACGGTTGTTCAAAATCCACCCCTCGTAACACTGGTGCACAGCAGAGCTTTTCTTTTAACAAAATAAAAGCTTCATCTGCTGCCTCGGACCACTGCAATTGGTTGGGAGCATTCTTTTTCAACATATCCGTTAGAACCGCACTCTCTTCCGCGAAATGGGGAATGAAGCGGCGATAGTAGCCTATTAGGCCCAGAAAATTGCACAATTGTTTCTTTGTCAGCGGCCTTGGAAAGGCTTTTACGTTTTCTATTTTATTTACTATAGGCCTAACTGTACCCCACCCCACCATATGGCCCAGGTATTTTACCTCCTGCCCAGCAATCACACTTCGCAGGATTTAGCGTTATGCCTGCGTGCCTCATTGCTCGCAAGACTGCTTCTACGTGAGGCAAATGTTGATCCCATGTGGAGCTGTGTATTATTATGTCATCCATGTAGGCGACAGCATATTTTTGGTGTGGGCGTAACACGAGGTCCACCAACCTCTGGCAGGTCACGGCCGCGCCATGCAAGCCGAAAGGCATTCTCCGAAATTGGAAAAGACCTATGGGAGTAGAGAATGCTGTCTTAGGACGTGATTCTCGGGTTAAGGGGATCTGCCAATACCCCTTGGTCATATCGAGGGTGGTAAGGAATTTCGCTTGGCCTAAACAATCCAATAACTCCTCTATCCGTGGCATCAGATAGGCATCGAACCTGGAGATGGCATCGACACGTCGAAAATCTATACAAAACCTCATCGTCCCATCAGGTTTTGGCACGAGCACGATGGGGCTGTTGGTTCACCACCTCCTGTTGCTTGGCTTCCGGTAGCCTGTAGGGTCTCTGCCTTACCACCTCACTGAGTGGGGTCACTATCTCATGGGCCACTAACATAGTTTCCCCAGGCACTGGTGTTAGGATGTCAGGGAATCCTTTCAAAAGTTTGGTCAACTCTTGCCTTTGTACCCAAGATAGTTCTTCTCCCATTCGGGGCTCTGGGTCTGTCTTGCAGTCAGATAACTGCAGACCCAAATCCTCCTCTTCCTTCTCTTCGAAGGTTGCGGTCAATCCTTTCTTCTCCGCTCGCCCTGTTGACCCAAATCCTCCAGTCCCTCGGATTATAGTGGTCATCATGGGAACTTCTTCGAGTGGCAGAAAACTCACCCTTTTGCAGATGAGTTGGGCTATCCTGTCCCCCATGTTTACTTTGAAGTCTTCCTTTCCAAAGTTAAAAAGTAGTACCTTAACAGCTCCTCTGTAGTCTGGGTTGATGACACCCGCGCCCACATCTATAAAATGCTTCAGGGCTAGGCCCGAACGTGGTGCGATGCGGCCATAACACCCCAGTGGCATCTCCATCTGGAGGCCCGTATCCACCAAGGCCTTCCCCTGCCCTGGGATAACCAGGTCTACTGCGCTACATAAATAGTAACCGGCCGCTTGCTCGGAAGCGCGCCTAGGGCTCTGCGCGTTAGAAGTTGTTCTGCAATACTTAAGGACAAACTTTGGCTTATTCTCAGACTCTTGCTGTTGAGGTGATCTTCTCTGTCCCTGCTTCTGCCTTTTCCCAAACAACGGACCGGGAACTGAGCTTACCCTGGCCTCAGCTTTACGTTGTAATGCACTCCATCCCTTCCTAGCTCTATCCATAGGGGAAACCCCCAAGTCTTCCTGGAGAAGTAGATCCCCTACTGTCTCTCCTGGAGATCCCTGTTCCCCCTCTAGGGTCTTGGACTGCGCTTGGGTATATACCATGCCTACCTTTTGATGTAGCCCCTCTTCCAGGCCCTCCCTGAATTGGGGCCAATCCCTCCCCAGTACCAGGGCATGTGGTAACCTGGGCATAATAGCTACAGGGATTTTCTTCTTCATCCCTATACCCTGGACTAGCACTCTGTGTATGGGATAGAATGTTGATGCCCCATGGATACACCTGATTTTCACCTTCCCGTCAGGCTGGTTTTGCACTTGTTTATAGCGAGATTCAATCTCCCGCCAGAGCTTCCTGGAGATCATGCTTTGATCTGCTCCTGAATCTAACAAAGCTTCTGTAGCAATACCTTCTACTTCAACAGTCAAAAGGAAACCTTCCCTCACCTCCTTGGTATGGGCAGTTATCAAAGCAGTCCTCGCTCTACATTCCCTTTTCAGGTGACCCTCACTACCACATGAAAAACATTTTTTTCGTATAGAATAGTTTTTACACAATGGCATAGACATTTTCATCTCATCCCCCTTTGGCCTTACCTTCCTTTCTGATGATACGGAATCTGCCCTTTTAGAAGCATCCCCTTTTACCTGGCCTGCCAATTCCACTTCCATAAAGCACTCAGCCAATAAGGTGGCTTCATTGGTGTTCCGGCAGTTTTGTAAAATCAGGAAGGTTTGTATGTCCTTCGGGACTGCGGCCATAAATTGTTCCAGTACAATGCTATCTATAATGGACTCTATGGTTCTACCAAGCTCTTAATTCTTTGGCAGAGAGCTCTTGGTGTCTCACCAGGCTTCAATTTACTATTTCTTAAGAGACGATGATATGCCATGGGCGTTAGGCCTAGGCGGTCTCTTATAGCTTTTTTCAGCTCCTCATAATCGTTGGCCAAGGTTGCCGGCATGGCCCTGTACGCCGGCAGTGCTTCTCCGGTAAGCAAAGTGGCCAGGCGCATGGCCCATTGCTTCTTAGGCCATCTGGTTATGTGTGCCACCCTATCAAAGGTCTCTAAAAAATCATCTATATCATCATTCTGAGTTAATTGACCAAATGAGAATGTCTCGCTAGGCTGTAACCCTAGCGCATGTGTGTGCACAGCTCCTATGGAACTTGGAATAGTCCGTGCTGGTTCTGCTGCTTTCTCCTGAGCTCCCAGCCATGCTCCCATCATGTCCAGAAGAGGTTTCTGCTATGCCTGCATCATGGCAGCAGTTTGCTCCTGAGCTTGTATGGACATTTCACGCTACTTCTCGAATTGTCCAGCCATCCACTGTAGTAGCTCCTTACATTCCATGGCTAACTTCTGTGCTGCAACAAGAAAAGACAGAACACCACCAAGTGCGGTACAAACAAATATATCTACTCCTTTTCTGGTTTATATCAACAGTGCTGCAACCCTGTACAGGTATCCTTTAAAACCCCTTTTTATCTACGGGTTACCGGCAACAGGTGTAGACTCCAGCTTAGCAGAAATGAAGGCCACCGCCTTGTCCTCCTTGACTCCGGCTTTTTGACCTCAGCTGCATGTCCCCTTTTAATCCCCAGCAGTGCTTCGGCAGTTAGCACTGTCGTATGTTGAATTCTTGAGTGGTTGTAAATCCTGGCGCATGCGTAGAAAAAGAAAATCCTGCCAACAACGCCACCTGTGGAGGCCCCTGGCCCAGGCAACAGCCTATAAGCCTAGGGCTGCACTTGTTAGTCCTTTAATTAAAGAGTTTTCTTCCTCATCCAGCACCGAGGCTGCTGGGATTTGTAGTTGTGTTGTTTAGAAAAAACAAGTAGTGTGCAGACCGAGGGTTTACAAGGCAAACACAGGAATTTATTTATTTTTCTAAAGAGCATTAAGGCTCAATGCAAAACAAACAGGATTCTCTCTCCAAACAATAATCCATAGGCATTTTTTTACCAAACAAAACAATGAAACTGCTTTATGTAGCTTTTTAACATGTGTCACTGGTTTTCAAACCATTCAGCAATCAAGCAAGGTTTCTCTTCTCTTCAAACCCAAAAAGAAATATCCTCTCTTCAGCAACAGGGTTCTTTAGCATTCCTGGCTAAACACATTCCTCCCTGTTTTCACACTGCCTTCTAGGACATTCAGGTTATAGGCTTTTCCTTCTTTTATCCAAGAACTTTTTATTCTGCCTTCTGGCACAGAGAACAATCCATTACTGAATCTTCAGACTCCTCATCAGATTCATAATAGTCTATCTGCATTTCCTCAGGACCTGTGTCCGGTAAATCTGGCTCTAAGCCAGCATGAAAAACTTCAGCTTAATATTCTCTAAAAGTTCTAGAATCTTTCTCCACTGAGGCTTTTCCCTATGCACAGGGTTTCCACCAGGAACGTGGAGATTCTTTCCTTGCATCAAATGACACAATGCCTCTAACTGGTTCACGGCACTTTTGGCTACCTTTTTATTCACCCACCTTTTTGGAAGTTACAGCTCTTTAGCTAGTTCAGGAACAGATGGCACTGCAGCCTGACCCTTGTCAGCACTTCTCTCCGGCACAGCTCTCCTAGTTTTAAAACCAATTCCAGTTTCCTTGCAATCCTGGCTTTTTTTCTGACTAGGGCTTTCACCTCTGAGAATCCCCCGGAAGTCTCCACCGTTCTCTCCACAGTGAACTCTCTGGGCCTTTCTCTGGTGCTTCTCTCACCACTGAATTCTCCAGCGTGCTGCTTCCCTGTCTCTCCCTTTCCAGGGTGTTGCTTTGTGTGCTGCCCTCTCGTAGTGCTGCCCCTCTCAAGCTGAGTCTGAGACTGACTTCCTTCTGTTTCCCTGGGTTTATAAGAGTGTCTCTGAACTACCGTGCACTGCCCTTCCCCCAGGTATCTCTCATTAGTTTCCAAGCCTGCCCTCAGATTAGCAGAGCTTGGGTGTGTCCTGTCCTCAGTAGCTGCGTGTTTTTTTCCTCTGCCTGCAGATTGAGAGCTACTGATTCCTTGCCTGTCTCTTTCTTTAAAGGTAAATGTGGAATTTTCTCCCAATTCCATAGGCTCAACCATACTCTCCTCATCACAGTACCTAGCAGTTCCCCTAAAAGACACAGGTTCCACAATGCTTGTATTGGGTCAAGCATTGATATCCTGGGTCCCTTTTTAATAATGGTTTATGGACCTTTCCTCCAGGAACATGTCCAAACCCCTTTTAAACCCAGCTACACTAACAGCCTTTACTACATCCTCCGGTAACAAATTCCAGAGTTTGATTACACGTTGAGTGAAAAAATATTTGCTCTTATTAGTCTTAAATAGTTTATCCTGTAGCTTCATTGCATGTCCCCTAGTCTTTCTATATTCTGATAATGTAAACAATCGATCTACGTTTACCTGTTCCACTCTGTTCATTAATTTATAGACTTCTATCATATCTCCCCTCAGCCGTTTAGCTACCTTAAGGTCATCAGAAACAATCATGTCCAGGTCCTGCTCTTCTTTTGTGGACAGATGTACTTCACCCCCTATACTGTTCCACTCCCTTGGATTTTTGCAGCCCAAATGCATGATCCTGCATTTTTTAGCATTAAATCTCAGCTTCCAAATTCTAGACCATTCTTCAAATTTTGCTAAATCCCTCCTCATGTTATCTACTCCTTCCTAGGAATCTACTCTATTGCAGATTTTGGTATAATCTGCAAAGAGGCAAACCTTACCCGACAGTCCTTCCACAATATCACTGTGGGGGTTCCAACGTAGTTTTATTTTTCATTAGCTTTTCTTCTTTGCACATTTGAGTTCTGAAGCCATGTCCTGTGCATGGAGATGTGCTGTTTGCTTTCACTCCTGTGCCCTCCATAAAGCAATATCAGGGATGGTATTCCATGTACTTCATTGTACTGAAAAAAGGTTGGTTTGTCAATCCCCTTCTGGTTTTGAAGGTGGTCAATGCCAAGCTGTGTCCCATTTCCACATGGAGACCCCCAGGTACATCACTGTTTTGGTCCAGCAAGGGGAACTTCTCCTTGGACCTTTCTGAGGCATACTTTCATATTCCTGTCTGAGATCAACATCAGCGGCTTCTTTACTTCTACTCCTAGGCCGCCATTTCCAGTTGCGGGCTTTACCCTTTGACTTTGCCATGGCCCTTCATACCTTCTCAAAAGTCATGGTAGTCATGGAGGCTTTCTTATGCAAGCAGAGGATCCAGGTTCGCCTGTACCTGGACAACTGGCTGGTTCAGTCCAACTTCCAGGAGAAGCTGAGGTGGACATATTCCAGGTGATCTAGTAGCTAGAAAAGATAGGTTGGGTGATCAACTCTTCCAAGTGCAGCTTAACCTTCTCTCAGGACTTCTGTAGCATAGAAACATAGTGAAATATATCAGTTAGGGAATTGTTCCTTTCAAACTACTTTGCCTTGTTTCTCTACTCTCCCAACTTCCCAAACTGCCCCATTCCCAAAAAGTACCCCCCATAATTGTACCAGCACCCCACACACTGCCCTACCACAAAAAAATATTCCTTCATAACTGCCCCACCAACCCTCCAGATGTCTCCACCACAAAAAAATACCTGCATAGATCTGCCTCCCCACAACTATCCTACCATACTGCAAACTGGACCTAACCCCAAAAAATAATCTCCTGCAATTGCCTCACCACCCTAAAAATTGCTCTCAACCACAAAAAAATATCCACCACAACTATCCCATAACTCTGAAAAATGTTCCTCTCCCAAAAACTACCCTGCTGCAACTGCCCCACAAATGGCCTCTCTTGCAAAAACTACCCCATGCATCTTTCCCACCAACTTGCACACTGCCCTTTCCCCTAGAAGCCCCTGTGAAAAAATGTCTATCAGAACATAAATTAAGAATTTATACAAAGACTCTATCAGCTCCTTTAGTACCCCACTGTAGGATTTTCAATGGTGTGCCATAGATCATGTCCCTAATGACCCCTGAGAGGGTGATTGGGAATATCATCTGCAATTTCTGGAGCAACATTGGATATTTTCATTGAATACTGTCATTCCGAATGGTCTGAACTCTGAGATTGACTGGTGGAGTACCCTTGGACCATGATGTTATTCTTTTCAGTTTTTTTCTTGTTCTTTTTCGTCCTCTCTGTTTCTCCGTAGCTGAAGAATGGGCTATTTAAGATTTAATCTACTGCTGTGACGTCAGACGCTATCCCTATTGAGGGAACGGTTAGGAGGCTCAGAGCATAAAGAATCTGTGTTCTGTTTTTGAGGAGCGTTTTAACAACGAATTTGCTATTTTCAATCCATCAATGCAACGCTTGAGACATGGTCTTTGGATCCGAAACACAGTGCTGTGTCACGTTTTTTGGATGCTGTGCTGTTAGTTGGTACCCAAGTTATTTTACGGTGAAGTTCTACACCTGCTCTTCACATCTCAGATTGAACCATCTTTGTTACCACGGATTTTCGTCTCTGACTGCCAGCTAAGTACATATTTGTAAACCTTGTTGATTTTTAAGTGTTGTTCTTTGCATGTTGGCTCTGGGTGGCTATTTTTGAAAGTTTTCACTGTTCACACATTTCACTAAAAAGATTAAAAAGGAGCAATTCACTATTTGAAGGGGTTTTCTCTTTCCCCCCACATAGCGAATATTCCAACATAAGAATTTATTATACTGTTTTTTTCCCTTTATTTTTGACCAGATTTGTTCTTTATCTACTTACCCCTAGAAAAACTTCCTCACAACTGCCCTACTACCCAACAAACTGCCATCACCTCTAAGAAATACCCCAAAACTGCCCTTCCCCTGCAAACTGTTGCATTCCAAAAACTACCCTCACAAATTTCCAATACCTTGCCAGCTGTCCCCTGCATCTGCCTCACTACCCTGGAAACTTCTCCCACTCCCCAAAACTTCAAGCCTTTTATTGCCCTACCCCCCTCCCAAATATGCCCCAACAACTGCCCTTCCACCCTACAAACTGCCTCACCCACAAAAAATATTCCAACTGCCCTACCTTGAAAGCTCTCCCCATGCAAATGCCACGTTCTCAAAAACTTCCCACTGCAACTGCCCCACCACCTTGCAGATCATCCCATCCCTAAAATTACTTCCCCCCCCACACACACAACTATCCTTACCTCCCAAACCTTTCATCTTCCAGAAATGCTCCTCTACCACCAGCTGATCCATCACAGACAAAACGCATGCCGATGACATGCAGAACACACAATGGAGATAAAACCACAAACGCACAAATACATATGACCACACACACACACACACGGCTTATAAATGATCCCCTAGCTGTGATGTACTGTATTTTGCATTACTGGCATATATTACATTTTCTTTGCTGTTATTTCTACTGTGTCCTGAGCATAGCACTGCCAGTCTTGCTCAGGACTCTGGAGGTTGGGACTGAAAACTGATTTTTACATTAATGTCTGGAAGTTAGAAGGAAAGCTAATATGTCTGGGCATTTTTCCGAGTCTAAAACCTCTATCTGCATTTCTCTAATCCTAGGAAATGCAGATATAATCAGATGGGTAAACACACACACACACACACACACACAGGTTTAAAATTATTCCATGAGCTATGCTCCCCATGTTTTATAAATTGTTTCTCTTGCATTGGTTGATGAGATTTTTGTTACATCAAGATACAGTATATATACCTGGTATTTCAAGTGTTACTTTTATCATCATTAGATTATTGGAAATCAATATTTTTGGACTAAGCAATATTTGTAGTTGGTGTAGAAAGGGACTTACAAGGGCTGGGTCTCATGGGAAAAAGTTTAGTGTGAGAACAGCTCTGAATATTCTGTCAGTATTACAAAGGGATGTTTATGAATAAGAGAGACACTCAAGGTTACATCTTGTATGGCAGGGAGCTTTTGTTTGCAGGAAGCTTGTCCTGGTTAGTGTGAGCAAGCAATATGTTTATGCTCGACTTAACCTGAAACATGTAGGCCAGCATTCCAAAACAGGAATAGTGGGATTGGAAGTACGCGCTCAGCCTCGAAGCCGATTCTGTCTCCTGCACTCCCCAAATATACAAAGCATTTGTGCAGGGAGCATTGGATGGGGGAGGGAGGGGGTGGCACTTAAGTGGAGTGGGGGAGGGCCCAGCTGCTGGAGCATACAGGGCCAATTTAGGTAGGGCCACTGTACACTCCCCGGCACCTGGATATCCGTCTGGTTTATTTCTCCCCGAAGGTGGAATAAGCTCTGAGGGTCTCCACTGCACGATGTCAACCCCCCCCCCCCCCCGCACACCATGCTGCCAGCCATGCTGTGCCCCTGCAGCCACAATCTGGGCCATGGGGGCCTCCGGTGCTGGCAGGATTGCAGTCTGCAGGAGTGGACATGGGCAATGGCATTCCGAGTCATCAGATAGATGGCTCATTGCCATGTGCCAGAATACCATGGCTCCCACCCCCCAGCCATGGCATTCTGGCCTCTGGACAGACAGCCCCCAATATGCCTTTCTCATCAGCATATGGGGAGTGCCCAGATGTCTATGTCCCCAATTCTGCTGCCATGAGTACGTCCGTGCCCTGCAGTGAAGAATCAGATCCATCTCCCGCACATCCGGTGTTTGCCCAGCCAATGCGGGCGAATGTGCAGGAACCGGAATGTGCCTCGCAGTGTTTAGCTTGACCTGTAATATGTAGATAAACAAAAAGTAAAGCAAAAAGCATGACAGAGTAGTAAGATGAAACTGTACAATATGGCATGTTTTTCCTAATAAGGAGCTGCAGCCAAGCTAATAGAGGGAGTTACAGGAGACTGTTCAAGTTTACAGGCCTGTGAATTCCTCCCTAAAGCTTGAGCAGATTTTGTTATGGTATAATTCTGTTTGTGTTTTGGTTTCATTTCTTCTTACTTGCTTCTGGGATCAGATATAGGAAACCAAGGAACGAGGAAGGATCCCTGTGTTTGCTGCCCCTGGCTAGGAATTTGTTACATGCAACAATTGGCAGTATATGTAATATTTGTAATAGCTAAACATGAAGATATTTTACCTTATCTTGTCAGTTAAATTGCCTCCCTATAAAAGTGCAGGGTGTCATTCAAAATACTGACCATGGTTTACAAAATTTTAAGAGGGTAATGCTCCCGTTTATCCAGAGATCCAAAAATGTGTGTCTACTGCAAGTTCCCTCTGATAGGGCTCTTTGTAAAGCTCAGGCTTGTGCTTTTACATGTTCTGTGCCTGTTCTATGGAATAATTTATGGATAAACCTCTATTTAGAAAATGATCATATAAGATTTAGAAAATGAATTAAGGTAATGTTCTTTGAAAGAGCTATTCCTGACGATATAAAGTTCATTTTTGAATTTTGCTTACTGTTCTTAATTTGACTTTCAATTTATTATTTATATTGTGTGTCTTATGTTTTTGTCTTTCTTTTTTGTGATTATTTCCTGTTGGGCATGTTCACTAAACTGTGCTAATGGTTGACTTGGTGTTTACTGTGTGGCATTAAGAGCGCTGGAGTATCTAGCTGTTTTTCTCTCCTGAAGCATCCATTATATGGTCAGCGAAACTTGAGTCGAGTATGGGAGCAACCATACTCTGGGGCTTCCAGAAATGGAATTGAGCACTGTCCTTTGGAGCTAAGTACTTCACTTGATTCATTGTGTTTGGGACTTGTTTTGAGTATTACACAAAAATATTTAAACAAAAGTGAAAGAGACCAATGAAAGAAAATTACAGAAGCACAATGCAGTATTTGTTTTAATATATGATTTGCCCCATGCTGAGGTAAGACTGTGAGATTGTGTGTTTTCTCTTATTTGATTATTTCATACACATCAGCATTAGGAATTCTTGGATTCATAAGGTTTACAAACAGCAGAAAACCATGGAAGCCATCAGATTGCTGTGCAGTGTTTAGAGAGGCTATTTTTGGGAGATGTTTTTGGAGTGGAGGAGTGGCCTAGTGGTTGGGGCAAGGTACTTTATGCCAGAAGGTCAGAGGTTCAAATCCCACTAAAGGATAGCAACCTTGGGCTGGAAGGACTGGGGTTTCTAGTCCCACAGGTGCTCCTTGTGGTCTTGGGCAAGCCACTTAACCCTCCATAGCCCATGTTCCCTATAAATTAGTTATCTCCAAGTTATAATGCCCTGTTCAATGTAAACCACACTGATGCAGAATAGCACAGTATATAAGAGAATATAAATAAATAAAATGTTTTGGTGATTTTTGTCTGCATTAGGAAATTTATAGATTAAAGGATGATTTTTAATTACAGTAAGTATCCATTTTAATGATAAGAAATGTTCAAACTGCAGTAGAATTCTGAAAAAAACAGTTTAGAATGCTAGAATACAACTCTAGAAGTGAAGCCAAACTCTGATGACCCATTGGAGGAGCCCTAGCAATGCCATGGTGATGCCATGGCAGCACTCCGGAATTGATGTTATTACCATAGAAACAGAGTTGTCTTCAGACAGAGACCACCAGGGAAGCAAAAGAAGTAGACTTGTTCTGAGTGAGTAGAAGACTGAGACCTGTTTTTTTAGGCAAAATTAAAAAAAAATCCTTTTGCTTGCAGGATGAATGCGTTACAATTAAGCTGTGTGGTCTATGGAATTTTGGCACTCTAAGATTGCTTGTGCAAAGTAATTGAGACGCCCCAGAGGAAAAATTGGAAACGGAAGTTTCAAGAGAAAAACCTGACTTGTGTGCAATCCATTAAGTTTTGTAATCTGGAAAACTAGCTTCAGGTTGAGGCTCTATAAAGAGGCGCTAGCCTTATGAGAGAGACAGGCCAATTCCAGTCAAGCTTGAGCTAACAGACTGGCTGTCTTGCAAAGCTCTGAAACCAGAAGAATGTGAAATTGTGGGAGAGTTGTGAGCCCAGAAAGTTGAGAGGTGGGAGTGCGAGAAAGTGTGATTCTGGTCTGGCAATGGTCTCAATAGATAGGATAAAATGATTATCCTTTTATTTTGGTTTAGTGAAGGAGATGGCTAGGTCACCACACAGAGGAACCAAAGATCAGGAACAGAAACATTAAGGAAGTGTACATCTACACCCAATTCTGGCACGTGGTAGAAACAATTCACAATCTGAGAGTGCAAACATTTTTTCTAAAACAACAAAAACAACAAAAAAACCCTTCAATTATTTTTTAGCTGATTGCTTTGGGAGTGTTGAAAGCTCACTTAAGGATACAAAAGCATGTAGAGGTATATATATACTAACTACATATAGAATACACTAATCTAATGCTGAGGAAGAGGATAATGATGTCCGAGTATCTAGAAAAGAAAAACAAACAGGAGGGAAACTGAAGTGTGGTATTTTTGCCCCTCATGCATGTTTTGAGGCAAAATCAATGCATGTTAGGTGCAAACTGCCAGCATGTGCCTGACAGTTGCTGCACAGATACGCTTCTTAGTGCACATTCTGGCCTTTGGCAATTACCACAGGTACACCTATCACCACCTATTGAGGTGTTGGTAGATGTACCCACACTAACTGCAACGATGGCAATTAGATTGTGCTACTGATGCCTGCATTAAATGTAATGTGCAGCTAACGTCCACTCTCCACCCCCACCCCACTCCATCATTCAGTGTGCAGTTAACACATTTTTTCAGTGCATAGTCATTGCCTTGCCTATGAGGGAATAATTACTGTGGGCTAGTGGAAGCAATTAATGCACACTGAAACATGCTCTGGCCACATAATGCACTTTATTAACAGGGACCCAAAGTGTCTGAGAAACCAAGTAACCTATTAGAAATTGTAATATTATTTGGATACTTATCTATGCCATTGTCTGTGTTGATGTAGGGCAATGTTATTGGAAAGCTGTGAAGCCACAGAAAGAAAAAGATATATTAAAAACGTTAAATACTCAGTTGTTGTAAAAGTACATCTATTGAATTGTTTTCTAACATTTTGAATTGGTCACTACCATTCAATGTACTAAAGAGAAGAACATCTTGAAAGATGATAATAACATAACTTTCAACAACTTTAATTCTCTCTATTGCATATCAGTATTTTTATTTAAAAAGACATTTTTACTTTTGTGAAGTTTTCCCTGAGTATTACATCTGGAAAGGCCCAACCAACACCTGAACCCCTTAGCCATGGCTTCATTTTCTCAATGGGGAGGGTCACAGCTCAGGAGAGCATCAACACTACCTTACATGATAACCAAACAGATCCAATCTAGGTTGTCAATTTCCTAGGATTAGACTGCTGTTCTTAAAAAATTCTGCAGCTGGTTTGGTTCATAGAATACAAATTATATACCTTTAAACATTTTACAATTGCAAGGAAATCTCAGAAGCACTACTTTCTGTTTTTTAGTTTAAAAAATCTTCATGCCCCAAAATTAGGACACATGGTCATGAAAAATATTTTCTTTAGTATGAAAACTCCAGAGTGAATGCAACAAGGAGAGTGAACAGTTGCAAATTCTACAAAAAAGTCTGTTAAATTATCATTATCATTTCACCCCCTCTGGATCCAAAAGGCAGGTAGTATGTCCTAGCAAAAGAGTAGAATAGACTCCATAAATACCTTTAGAACCTTCTGGTAGATTCTTTCATGTTCAAACTTTGGACATTGTGAAATTTTAAAGCCTAGGATTTAACCTTTTACTTTGATTTTCAAATATTCCTATCTTACAATGGAGCATAACTTCATCTTTAATCAAGAGCCTACAGATCTTTAATCTTATTCTCCAATGAATCTATATTTGGTATCTTGATCTGGCATCCCCTTTCAGAAGTATGCAACTGACCCTTCAGTTCAGTAGAAAAGGATACCAGGCTAGCAATGACTGACCATAGGAACTCTAGGGTTATGCCAGATGTTTAACCAAAAAGATCTTTTCTCATTGAGTCTGAGGGATCACTAAATTACAGGAGGATGCATTTCTCCTCCTTTGTATTGGAATACAGCTTAGAGATTCTACTCCAACAATTGAAGCTTGGGCAGCACCAACTCCAGTGGCTGCACCTGCAGCTAGTGGACCTGTCGAGGACCTAAACTCCAACTATGGACAAAGTGAAACTGCTGATGGCTGCTCACCTGCCAAGACTTGTTACCCCAAATTTAATGCTTGAAATACTGGTATTCTGAACTCATCAAAGGTGGTCTGTAGAAATGTAAACATAGAAACATGATGGCAGAAGAGGACCAATCAGCCTTTCCAGTCTACCCTCCCATATCATGTACTATAGTCCCCCTTTTTGCTTTTGTGCTTGTCCCATGCTTTCTTGAACTCAGATACTGTCCTTGTCTCTACTACCTCCACTGGGAGACTATTCCATGTATCTACTACTCTTTCCATAAAGAAATATTTCCGCACGTTATTCCTGAGTCCATTGCCTTTCACCTTCATCTTATGCTTCCTCCTTGCAGAGCTTTCTTTCAGTTGAAAGAGGTTCTCCTCCTGTGCATTTATGCCATGGAGGTCTTTAAACATCTCTATCATATCTCCTCTTTCCCGCCTTTCCTCCAAAGTATACATATTGAGATCTTTAAGTCTCTCCCCATATGCCTAATGACAAAGTCCTCTGACCATTTTGGTAGCCACCCTCTGCACCAGTTTATTTTATAGTTTTTTTATACTGCTTTATCATTTTAGTCAAAGCAGTTTACAGTGTAACTTAAACTTAGTAATGTACATTAAACAGGAACATTGATAACTTTGATTTATTTTTTGAGGCAATAGAGGGTCAGACGGTGGGGAAGAGGGGGGCTGAACCGCGGCAGCCAAGGCAGCCTGCTGGGAAGATGTCCCTGCAGGCAGTCAGGGGAATGCTTGGCTATTCTCGAGCCCAATTCCATGTACTGAGGGACCATTTTGTTTCCGTGGTCCAGAATCAGGTCGTACAGATGGCCCGGATGTGCACCTTTCGGAATCAGGCTCTACGTCTCCATCTTAGGTCATTACCAAATAGAAAACGGTTGTGCCTCAACTCTACAGGCCCCTCTTTTCACTTACTGGCTGTTTCAGGGTGTCTTTATTTATTCAGCACTCAATGCTTTGCTTTGCATAATTCCAAGATGACTACTTCTTCTCTTTTAAATATCCAAAAGTAATTTCCAGTCCTCTGTGTTAGCTAATAGGTTTAACTCTTGTTAGTCACATCATCTATCCCACAGTACTAGGACTAATTTATCACTCCAGTTACTTCTTAACTTCAACCTGTTCTCATAATCCACCTTAATTTAGAAAAATGCTTTCCACTCTATTTGTTGATTTAAACCCATTGGCTCCAGTGTATTCAATCTAAAGATCCACCTCTGCCCTCTCTAAAGCAAGACTCTTGCTCTGTCACCTCATCTCTTCACCTTCTTAACCACTTCTGGTCCACAACATTGTAATGATTCAATTGTAATGATGCATGACCTTCACTAATGCAGTGAGACACTAGTGGTGCTTCAATCTTTCTTTTTAAGGGGTATGTTTACTAAACTGCATTAGTGTGATTCGCGTTAGGAGCCGCGTTAGTGGAAGAAATGCCAAAAAAGGACATGGGCGGTACATCGTTAGTGATAACGTGCGTTATAACACGCCGCGCAGCAATGAGCGTTACAGGGCGCGTTACTGCGCGTTAAGCATAGGAAGGCACGCAGACACCCAAATACAGAAACAGAGCTGTAGCACAATGGTTACTACACAGACCGATAGTACAAAGGTCATGGGTTCGATTCCCCAGTGTGCCTAATGAATAAGGCTGGCTGAGGTGTCATGTGTAACCCTTTGAAAGCCTACTATAATGTTTTAATCCACAGTCTGCAGCCGGGTTAATGTCTGCATATGTCAGGAAAATTGTACCCGTCTTATTCAATATGTCCCAATAGTGACGTTCCCTCTGCCATGGCCCATGTTCCCTGTAAAATAGTTATCTCCAAGTTATAATACCCTGTTCAATGTAATTTCAGTTTGTTCAATGTAAACCGCACTGATGCAGAATAGCGCGGTATATAAGAGAATGTAAATAAATAAATGTATTATATACCATTTGATAGGAATATTTAGGCAGAAGTTTGGATCCCGAAAGTTTTGGGCTTGGCCTGGAAAGGGTTAAGTATTGGGCTGTGAGGAAGTTTAGTTGTACTGTAATAGTGCTGCCAGCAAACACACCCTCACAGTGGCGTAACCTAAGGTGCCACATAAGGCACCCTAGAAGGCACTCCATAGGGCACATTATAAAGTTCGCTGTCTGCCAAGGCACCCTATAATGTCCCCTATAGGACAGCATATAAGGCACCTTATAAGACGCTTTATAGGGCGCCGTATAAGGTGCCTTATGAGCCACCCTAAGGTGACAGTACCCTGAGGGTGGTTCTGCTGGCAGCACTAATTTATAATAAAAATAGACAATGCCTAAGACAGCCCTATCGATGAACCCCACTGTGGGTTGTGAACCCATGATCTCTGGCTCCATGGGCAGTGAAGTAACCAGTGGGCTAGAGCTGCTAATAAACACCTGGCTGGCTACAGGAGGACTGCACAGCACCACACCCACATTCTGCTGTGGTTACCAAAGACATTACATACCACCACCCAACCCACCCTCTGGGGCTCAGGATCTCCCGCCCACAGATCCACTTTCTACCCCCCTGCAATGGTGGCAGTAGAGCAGGGGTAGGGAACCCTGGTCCTGGAGAGCTGCAGACCAGTCAGGTTTTCGGGATATCCCTAATGAATATGCATGAGATATATATGCATTAGAGATATCCTGCCAACCTGACTGGTTTGTGGCCCTCCAGGGCTGGATTTGGAGACCCCTGCCTTACACCTCTGTCATTTAAGATTGTGAGTGGGCAAGGTGCAGATGTCCAAGACATCAAAAAAATTAGATAGAATGTGTCACATTCCTCCTCACTTCTCACCACCACCAAAATATTGTCTATTACACAACTTTTTGGTGGTGGTGAGAATCGAGGAGGAATGTGACACATTCTATATACCCTTTCGATGTCTAGGACATCTGCACCTTGCCCACTCACAATCTTAAATGACAGAGGTGTAAGGCAGGGGTCTCCAAATCCAGCCCTGGAGGGCCACAAACCAGTCAGGTTGGCAGGATGTCTCTAATGCATATATATCTCATGCATATTCATTAGGGATATCCCGAAAACCTGACTGGTCTGCGGCTCTCCAGGACCAGGGTTCCCTACCCCTGCAGTAGAGGGAACCATCACCCCAGTCCTGCTAGGGATCAAACACCCTACAGGGCAGGCAATGCAGAGCAGTTCACATCCATAACGCAATAGCAGACAAACGGCAGGTCTGGAAATGCTCAGCTGCCCCCCACCATTATCTGACATTCTCCAGCAACAAGCCTACAGACGCTGCACCCTGCATGGTGTTCCAGCAGGACACATACTAGCTTCAGACAGTCCGCCAGCTAGTCCATAGTGCATGGTCCTGGAAGAGATGCATGTACCCAGAACGGGGATATCAGCATACACACCAAGAAGATAAATCAGTGATTGGGCCCCAAAAGGAAACCCATAAATATTACATAAAAAAAATACTTTATAGCACTATGGGGGAACCTAGCCATGCCATGGTCACTGCTCAGTCAGGGTGAGAGTGACCTCCCAGCAGGACAGGCTATGGCCACCCTGTCCGTGCAGGTGGTACTGGGCACTACAATGTCCGGCCATTGCCCTATGCCCTGTGCAGATGCGGCCAGGCCAGGCCACCCTATCCAGGCTAGTCCCACGGTACCTTGCTCCTCATTATGCACATTGGCAGGCCAATACTGGCAACAGTGCTAGCAGTGTGGGCTGTGGAGGGTGTTGGTAGCCACCACACACTGGATAGACAGACACACACTCCCCACACCTATGCCAGCATTGTGCAACTATAGAGGTGTTGGGCAGCCCAGGCCACCACACCAGTCCTGGGCACAGTGCAGGCATGGCTATGGTACGCAATACTGTAGGAGTCACCCCCCAAGTTGGTAAACACTGTCAGACACATGACCTGTAGCACACTCCACAGACATCAGAAAGGTTGCTATGATGCAGCTCACTCCGAAAATTGTACTTAACCTAGGAATTGCTATCTGCCAGTAATCATAGCAACCTTTTGATAGCTGTGTACCATATTCCCAGGTTTAGAGTGGCATTACTAAGGTATGCAAGTGCTAGTATTGGGAGATACACGCAGAGCCCAAAGTCCTGCCTCTCCAGGAGGCTTTGGATAATGGGGCCTGTGGGTGCGGGTGTGTCTGCCCCTGTTGGCTGCTGCTTTACGGCAGAGGTTCCCAACTCCAGTCCTGCAGTGCAAAACACTGTTCGGGTTTTCATGCTGTCCCTCATGAATATGCATGAGATACATCTGCATACCATGGGGGTGGCGCATAGCAATGCAGCACAGGCATCTTTATCAGAGGCAGCATGGAACCTGAATGGTGTTTGGCCCTCCAGGACTGCATTTGGGAGGCTCTGCTCTAGGTAATGTGCATGTTTATGGTGTTTTTTCTCTGTAGGGTAAAATGTAGGTGTTTTGGGCATGTTTACGTCATCTGCAAGAAAGGTTCTGTCTGTATTAGCACGTTATATGGGTGGGTAAAATATGAGGACTGGGTTGGCGGAAACCACAGCTGGGACTTGAACCTGTGACCTTCTGCATCTGAATATACTGGTTTTGTGCACTGCACCACCATGTTATCACAGAGATGGTGCATTCCCTGGTGATACCATGACTGTTGGTCAGACAGGGCCTGTCTGTTGCAGTGCATGGCACCCACCTACACAGGGCTAGGCCACGGTCTGCTCTGGGCAGCTGCCACTGCCCCCTCCACCACCAGTATCCCTCAGCCACCATGCTGACATGCCCTTCTGCTGGTGGAGCTGGTGGTGCGCAGTCTCAGGCCATCCAGTGTGCAGGTAGGCGGCTGCCTATGGTGCGGGTTCTGGGGTAGGGGTGCCTGCATAGACGTCCACGCTCCCCCCCAGCCCCGCCTGCCAATGTTCCGTGCCCTTTGGAGTAGCTGTTGGGTACTATCCCCTGTGACACTTTGGGAAACCCACTCGTGCCCATGTTGGACCTTCAGCAGTTGCTGTGTGGCTGCTCCGCTGTTTCAGCATTCGTATGGGCCACCTAGGCATCACCCTAGTCCGCACTGTGGCCCAGCTGCACCAAAGCATGTGCCGCCTGCGGCCCTCTGTATCCCCTTCTCCGGCATCTGTCCAGTTGCCGTTCCGACATGCCTGCCCTGATGTTGCGGGACATGTGCACCTGTCCGATGGTGGGGAAAACCTTGAGCAGCGTTATGTCACTGTGGGCTCATTCACCTTGTTTGGGGACGGCGTATAGACCCTTCCATGATTTATATCTGTTCTATGGGGCTTACTCGTGGGGGGGAGGTGTTGATGTTTCTCATTGATACCACTATTGCCCAGCTTGGTTATTGTTTTTTTCCAGTTTGTTGGGGTCATTTTCAGTGTTTCTGTGCCCTTTTGTTCTGTGCACATGTGTCACACTTATCACTGTTTTTTGGTTTCCCTGCCTGGGCTGTACATTGCTGACACTGAAATAGTTTCTCTCCCCTGTAATGTGCCTTTAACGGTAGGTTTTCATTTGCGTTGGAATTCAGCCCTTGAATTCAGCGCGTTAGTGTGAGGGGAGCCTCTCCCCGCCCACTCTCCGCCCATTGACCCCTTCTCACTGCCCTCTCTCCACCTTCTGCGCTGTTTTACCGCGCCGCGGGAGTTTACGATCGTTAACTACGGTTAACGCGCGTTATGTAACGTTAACGATCGTTCGCACGTCATAACGCGCGTTATGACGTGCGAACAATCGTTAACGTTACATTACGCGCGTTGTTCATGATTAACGCAGTTTAGTAAACATACCCCTAAATGTTGTATTTATGTTCTGACATCCTCACTCTCAGTTGTCATGTGGTTTGCCTAATAGATACTTTTTTATCCCTACTGTAAGCTACCTGAAGATCTCTATTTTTGAAGCATTTGTGTATTTTTAACAAGTTCCAATTTTTTTTTTATTGTCTTGATAATCTTAAAGACTAACGATGAATACCTCAAAATATACTCTTCTTTATCAGGACAATCTTTTTCATTCAAAGGCTGTTGTAACAACAATGCCTGGTTATTCTATAAGTCTCTTCTATATGCTCTCTTTACAATATGCTCTGGATAGCCTCATCTAATACGTTCCCCTTAATCTGGCCTTTGACTCCCAATATGATGGGAAATACTTCTGTATCTTTCTGCCACATTTTCTTGGTCTCTGACTGCATTGCTTGGTATTTCAAGATCTTTCTCCTCTCCACACAATTCACAGAATAATTGCTCAGAACTGACACCTCTGTTATCAATGTTGTTCTGGTGTTTTTCTCCTTTACTACTATTTCAGGTTTTCTCATATCCAGCTTCCTATCCATCGGAAAGGGGATGTCCGAAGTGATCACAACTTCTTCATTCTCCGTAATTCTCTTAGGGTCATGATCCCAGTGATGTTATACTGTAGTGTTTACAAAGCTTCCAGTGGATGAGGTGAACTGCCTTGTTGTGCCTTTCTGTATAGAAATTTTCTGCCATCAGGGCTTAGCAACCGGCTATGAGATGAGTCACCATTTCCAGGCCTTTCTTACAGAATCTGCATATGTCTGGTTTGCCAGTGTTCTCTAAGCTTGCTTTAAACCCTCTTGTCCATAATCCACTATCCTGGACCACTACTATCAATCTCTTATCTGTAGGTTTCAGTTCGCCTCTCCATAGACATTCATATGTCCAGTCTTGGTCAACAATGGTTCCTGGAGCAACACTTTGTCTTTCCTGCTGTATTTATGCTTTTGCAAATTGTTTTTACTTGCCTGCTGATCTGATTCTTTGAATAGTTTTTTTTTTTCCCTTTGGAATGCTTATGCAAATTTAATAATGGAAATGGACCTAGCTCTGTATATATAATCAATTTCTATGAGGCCCAGTCCTTCTGCAGCTCTAAGGATGGACAGTCTTGGCATACACTGGTTCTTACAAATTACCTCATGGGCATGGATGAATTTTCTTGTTCATTCATCTAGTTTCTCAAGAATCATTGGGAATGGGTGAGGAAAGCTCTCAGGTAAGTGAAACATTAAATACCTTCATGGAAATGGGTAAAAGGAGCAACATATGGAAAGCAGTATGTATAAATGCCTATAGCATGGGAAATAAGATCTCCCAGATGTTGAGGATTTAATGGGTGAAGTTGAGTTGGATTTAATGGCGGTAACAGAGACATGGTTCATGGACAACCATGACTGAGATGTGACTATACCAGGCTATACTTTATTCAGAAAGAACAGGGTAGGAAGAAAGGGAGGAGGATTGGCACTATATGTAAAAAATAATATTAAAGCTATGGATATACAGGGCTTAAAAGGGAGAGAGGAGGCACTATGGGTTAAACTAGAAAGAGGGAAAGAGAAATCCATTTGCATTGGCATGATATACAGACCTCCCTCACAGGGAGAAGAAGTGGACAGAGATTTAATAGAAGATATATGCAGAATTTCAATGAAAGGAGACGTGCTACTGATAGGTGATTTCAATATGCTGGATGTCTATAGGCACATCCCTGCTGCAGTATCAACTAGAAGTAAGGAGATCCTAGATTCTCTACAGCAAGAACTATTCTGGCAACTAGTAACAGAACCCACACGTGAAGGGGTCATACTGTCTTGATATTTATCAATGGGGAAAGTGTTTCTGATGTTATAGTGGGAAATTATTTTGCATCCAGTGATCACCAGATGGTGTGGTTCAGTACTAGGACTAGGGCTGATAAAATCCATTCAAAAATGAGGGTCTTAGACTTTAGGAAAATGAACTTTACCAAGATAGGCCAATACCTCAAGGAGTCATTAGCGGGATGGAAACAGCTAAGGGATGTAGAAAAACAGTGGGCAAAACTGAAAGGGGTTAGTTTAAGGGAAACCAACCTTTTTGTTAGAATGGTAAATAAAAGGAAAAGGAAAAGAAGACCACTATGGTTCTCAAAAGAGGGAGACAGAAAGGTGAAGAAAAAGAGGGTGGCCTTCACAAAATACAAGAGATCACAGAGAGAGGAAGACAGGCATCTATATTTGGAAAATCTCAGAGAGGCTGGCAAAGTAGTCAAGAAAGCAAAGATTCAAAAAGAGGAGGAGATAGCCAATGCAATAAAATAAGGGGATAAGGCATTTTTCAAACATGTTAGCGAGAGGAGGAAGTGATTTTTTCCATTTGATCATTTTATTAAGTATTTAGTATCATTACAAACATCACTTAACATGTATCAAACTACACATAACATTTATGTGTCAAACTTCCCACAACATTTGTATTTATTAATAATTATATATTCTATTTATTAATTCATATAATATTACTCTAAATACTCATTCCCTTTCTAACCACCCTCTCCCACCCTCCCCCGCTCATCCATCCTCATCCATTATTGAATTAATATCCTCTCTCCTTTCACCCAATCACCATTTATCCTTCCAGTAAAATTTTATTTAAATTTTATATAAAATCCCTCTCATATTTTCTCTAGCACTCCCACTCATTCTTCCTTCCATTTTTCGTGATTTTAACAGACTCAATGGTGACAAGGAGGAATATGTAGAAGCTGATGAGGATAAAGCAGAATTGCTTAACAAATATTTCTGTTCTGTGCTCACAGATGAAGGACCTGGAGTAGGACTTCAGAAAACACCCACAAACAGGAACAGAAGCAACCAGTAACAAATTCAATAATCAAAACCCAATGAGTTCAACAATACCTATACAACCCCAAACCCTAGTACACAGAGAATTATGGGGTACCTTCCATATCCCATCTACCCAACAAATTGAAGATATCATCTCCTCACTTAATACCACCATTTCACCCTCAGACCCTTGCCCCGTGGCCTGGATAAAAGCAACAAAGGAATAGCTTAAGTACTCAATTCACAAGATAGCCACAATGTCACTCACCAAAGGATACATGCCCAATTCTCTCACCAAAGGATACATGCCCAATTCTCTCAAACAAGCAATTATTCGGCCTCTACTCAAAGATACATCCCTCGATAAAAATCACCCATCCGCATACAGACCAATCTCCAGCTTATCATTCTTTTTTTTTTTATATACTTTATTTAATAACCACCAACAAATTCCATATACAATGTACAAATTTTCCTCAGAGGGGTGTACTCTGATCCCCTCACAGAGGATAAACAAAGCAAAAATAACAGGCGGAATGTTTTCTCCCAATACAGTCCCCCACTCCCCCCCCACCCCGCTACCCTCCCCCCGCTTCCCCTTACCCAAAGCACACCACCCTATGCCCTCCGTACCCACCCACTGTGCTGCGTATGCTCTACTTCACTCACCAACCAGCTGTCTCCTTAACTACCAACATGTAAGACCTCATTCCGACATCGAGCACTCAACTGTTGTATATAAGGCTCCCAGACACGCATAAATATTGTCCAGCGTTTGACACTGCCCCGTGCACCCCAGCGCTCTATAAGCATCATTTGATGGAAGCAATTGCGCCATTCACCAAAGGAAGGTGGGCTACTTTCCCTCCAAAGACGCAGAATGGGCCCCTTCCCAACCAAGCAGGCCTTACGCACCAACAGTCTTTCCCCCTCCGCCACTGGGCAGGGGGGATCAAGCCGATCAAACACCACAAGGGCCCCAGTCCATCTTACACGTCGCTGTAGTACGCTATTCAGAAAGGTATTTATCCTTGTCCAGTAGAGGCGGATTGATCGACAACCCCACCACATATGGTAGAGAGTTGCCAAGGGTTCTGAACATTTCGGGCAAGTCCCGTCCGTGGTTAATCGACTACGTAATGCCCTCCGTGGGGAAAAGTACACCCTAGTTACACATTTAAATTGTGTCTCCCTCCAGCGGGCCTCCAGGGACAGCTTTACTATCCTTCGTAAGGCCTGAAGCACAGTCCCGGGGGGGACCTCCTCCCCCGATTCCCTTTCCCAAGCTGCCTCAACTCCCCGATAGTCAAAGGCAAGACGAAGGCTAGCCAGACGCTTCTTGAAATCCGAGATCGTTGGGGGGCACTCCTCCCCGAGACTAAAAAACTGCAGTATCTGCGCAGAGCGATCCACATGTAACGCATCGCAGGGAAGGGAAGACACATAGTGCGCAAGCTGCATATAAGCGAAGCAATGCCTAGAAGATATCTCGTATTCTCTGCTTAGAGCCAAGAAGGATTTACACAGCCCAGAAGGCTCGACCACGTGCCCGACGTTCTGGATACCCCGGGCGGCCCACTCCCGGAAAACCGTCGTCTCCGAGCCTGGGAGAAAGGTAGCGTTGCCTTGCAAGGGGAGCCAGCTGGTAACCCTCCATGAGGTGTTCCAACGGAGGTTAAGATGCTTCCAGGTTCGCAGAGCAGATCCAATCAGCTCACTATGCACGACATGGCGAGGAAGGGTTTGGCCGGTCCCATGTAGAACCCCCAACAACGTCAAGGGCGCCACAAAACACTCCTCCAGAGCTCGCGGAGTATACACTTCAGTCCCACCCAGCCAATCGCCGAGGTGTCGAGCCTGACACGCCATAGCGTATCCCATAAGGTCCGGGAGACCCATCCCCCCTTCCCGCCAAGGCCCCACCATTCGTGCCCACGAGATACGCGCCTTCCCTCCTTTCCAGAGGAACTGTCGAAGGGCGACCTCAAATCGTCGAATGTCGCGTCGGAGCACCCAAACGGGCAGCGTTTGAAACCAATACAACAATCGTGGTAAAATTACCATTTGAATCGCTGCTATCCTCCCCGATAGGGATAGCGGGAGTAGTTCCCACGCTTTCAATTGTTGTTGAAGCCTCTTTAGGGACCGCTCCAGGTTGCTCGAATAGAGCCTTTGAGGGTTGCGAGTCAGCACTATACCTAAGTAGATAAATTCCTCGCCCGCCCACCTAAGGGGGAAGTTGCCCGCCCAAGTCCCACACAACCGTGCAGAGACATCCAATGCCTCTGATTTATCCCTATTAATGCGCAGCCCAGCGAGGCCACCGTAGCGCACAAACTCCTCTAAAAGTTGCGGCAGTGACTGTTCCGGGGAGAGCAGATGAACCAAGATATCATCCGCGAAGGCCGAGAGTTTAAACTCCTGTGAGCCCATACGGATTCCTTGTATCCCTTGGGAAGCCTCTATAGTCCGAATCAAGGGGTCTAGTGACAAGACAAATAGTAGAGGGGATAGGGGGCATCCCTGTCTCGTGCCCCGTTCCAAAAGAAATTCTTCGGAGAGGATACCGTTGCACAGTACCCCCGCCGTAGGCCGCACATAGAGACTCCCTATCATCTTACAAAAGTTTTCCCCCAGCCCATATCGCGGGAGAATTTGACGGAGAAACTGCCAATCCACCCTATCAAAGGCTTTTTCTGCATCAAAACTTATAAGCAGTGAGGGCAGTCGATGAGCATGAACCCATTCTAACGACGCTAAGATCTTACGCAAATTACGAACCGCATGCCTCCCCTTTACAAACCCCACTTGGGAATCATGAACTAATTGGCCTATGACTGTTGCTAGCCGTGTTGCAAAGACCTTCGCGTTTAATTTGATATCGAAGTTAAGCAGGGATATAGGACGGTAGGACCCTACCAGCAACGGGTCCTTACCCGGCTTAGGGATCAGCGTTAGGTGGGCATGGTTATTTCCCCATCGGAAGGCTCCTCTCTCCGCCCTCCTATTAAAAACCTCCGCCAGCAGGGGGCTCACTGGTTCCTCAAGAAGTTTATAAAACTCCGCCCCCAGCCCATCCGGTCCCGGTGACTTATTACCACTAGCTGCAGTGATCGCGGTAGATATCTCTTGTGCGGTAATAGGTTGTTCCAAAAGTTCACTCTGTTCTGCAGTGAGCTGTGGGAGGCGCAATGATTTCAGATATTCATCAAGGTCTACCTGAGATGGGGGTTGCGCCCGATATAAATCTTGAAAAAAATCCCGAAAGGCCCCAGCAATGTCCACAGAGTCTTTCAACAGTCGTCCCTGCGCGTCCCGGATGGCCGTCACCAAGGGGGACCCCCGCTGCCCCTTCAGACAGCGCGCCAGTAGCTTCCCTGGCTTGTTCCCAAAGCAATGTAGCCGATATTTATAATAAAGGACAGATTTCTTGGCTCTTTGGTGTAATAATTCATTGAGATCCACCTGTGCTTCCCAAAGTTTCTTCTTATTCGCAGCAGTCGGGTGTCGAGCACACACCCTGCGCAGTCGGGTAGCCACTCGCTCCAGGCCAATCACTTGCTCTGCTATCAGCCGTCGCTTTCGGGCAGCGAACCCAATGATGTCACCGCGTAGCACTACTTTTGCTGTTTCCCATACCAATTCCGGGTCCTCCTTATGGCACTGGTGGTCACTCAGAAACTCCCGCCAGCGCTGCTTCAAAAACTGCTGGAATTTAACATCCTGGCACAGCCCCAATGGAAGTCTCCAAAGTCTCGTCCGGTTCTGTATTACCCCCCAGTGTAACTCCATCCCGACCAACGCGTGGTCTGAGATTTCCAATGGGCCGATCTGCACCTCCCCCACTTTAGCAAACATGGCTCCTGATACTAGAAAATAGTCAATTCGAGCGCTAGACCCGTGGGCCCGGGATTGGTGGGTAAAATCCCTCTCCGAGGGATGCAGCAAGCGCCATGGGTCCACTAGTCCGAGCCGATCGCGAAAGCGCTGTAACACCCGCGCCAATGGAGTCCTCTCTCTCGCTTCTCCCCCTCTAGAGGAGTCTAGGTCGACGTCGAGAACCCCATTAAAATCCCCCCCAGGAGTAAAGGAAACTCCGGGAGCTGTTCAATTTGAGAGGCGAGACCGTTGAAAAAGCCAGGCTCCATCCTGTTAGGGCCATAAAGATTACCAAAGATCACCGGCTTCCCTTCCAGTCTACCAACCAACAGAAGAGAGCGCCCATCCGCTGAGGCCACTACCTTGTCCATAGCAAAACGCACTCGCTTGTGGATCAAAATTACTACGCCCCCCTTTTTCCCACATGCCGGGGATCCCCAGACCTGCCCCACCCAGCCCCGACAGAGTTTATTATGTTCTGCCTCAGGTTGATGGGTTTCCTGCAGGAATGCCACATCGCAATGCTGTCTGGCCAAGGCCTGCAAGGTTTTATAGCGCTTGATGGGGGTCCCCAATCCGCAGACATTCCACGTAATAATCTTCAGCGGCATGGGGCAGTGTCAAAGTGTGTCCAGGAAGCGAAACCTAACCTCAACAATAAGGGAGCTCCCCCAGCCTGGAGTTCCCTCTTAATACACAGCTGAGCTGCATAGAGCTGTATCGCATAGAACAATAAAGTGTGTGCTTTCCCCCCCCTACGCCCCCCCTCCCGACCAACCCCCCCCTCCCGGCCCACCCCCCCCTGCCCTCCCACTAATCGATTATCCGGTCCACCCAAGTTGGACGGCTTCTCTATGGGCATCGGGACTACCCCCCCAATCCCCCAAGTGTACAGTGAGCATAACTCCTTAAGAACAGCTACCACCCTTCCTAAGACCTATAAGTGGGTCAAAGCTGTGTCCCATACCCCTCTTCCTCACTCCCCACAGGATTAACGCTATATTGACCCTGGGATTGTGCGGCGAAATCCAACAGACAGGCAAGCCCAGCAACAACAACCAAACAAACACAACACTCCTCCACCCAGAATCGACTACCCCCCCGCCCCCCTACCCATCCCTCACACCAATTATCGCCCTCAATAAGTGATGAGACTATCCCTCGTCACAACCCACATGGTAATGCAAAGATGGCAAGAATGACATTATAAAAACATTAAACTTCCATTCAGGTGGAGATTGTGGGGCCCCAGTGTTATAGCTGACTCCGTCGGGTCTACTTACACGAGAACCGTCCTATCTCAGAGTTGGAATCAGCGCACCACTACTTCCTACGTGTTCGCGGGGGCACTCCACTAACCTACTCCCCGCCCCTCGGTCCCGAGTTTTAAGTAAAGGTAAAACAAACTTACACGCGGGGGCAGGGCCCGCACGTGACTCAGGGAACCCCCTCATACTCCCAACCACAGGGGGATGAGCGAACTATATATAGGAAGGATACCATTCAACAATAAATAACAAATAACATAAAATAATCATCATAAAAAATAGAAAAGAACCCCTTCTCGCAGAATCAACCAATCATCCACCCTCTTAGTCCTCCCTCCCCCCAAATATCGCCCACAATTATCAATAAGATTATCTCTATATTACAACCCCTAAGGTAAAAGAACAATAGCATCAAAGAAACAATAAAACATTTAACTTTTACTCCAGACAGAGTCCTGGGCTGAGGCTGCAGGGTTTCAAAGGTGCATCCGGCTCCGTCGGGGCTGCCTGCTCAGGGAGCGTCCAGTTCACCGTTATAGGCCGTGTGATACTACACACCCGCGAGGGATCAATCTGCAGGCCCGCTCTCCGCCCCTCCATCTCGGGGACCTGGTCAGATTTTTAAATTAAGCTGGGAGGGGGGGGGGGGGGGCAGTGCCAGCACGTGGCTCAAGTGATCTTTCCCCACCCCAAGGTATATATAGGGAAATTAAACTTAGAGAAGAAATTCACTTAAAGGAAGATAAGTAAAATTAAAAAGGACCCCGCCTCCCAAATTCAACCACCTATCCGGCCCCCTTTACAGTCCTCTCACTGAAGATCATCTACAAATATCCAGGGGGCCTACCCCTACCGTACCGCCCGTATGGGAAAACAAAAATAGCAACAGTGAGGCAGGAAAAGTAGGAGAGGCATGAAACTTTCTCTCAATGCAGCAGCGCAACACTGTCTCCAGATGTAGCAGGGCCAGTTTGAACAAAGCAAAAATTGCAACAATATAGCCCTTGAAACCTCGATGAGAGCACCGCTACAAGGCAGGCCCCGAACAGGTCCCGAGTCTCACTCCTCCAGCAAGAGAGCACTTCTCCGTCCAAATATCCAGTACAATTTTCACGGAGGAGAGGCACGTTGAGATGGTGCAGGTCCAAGCAGGGATGTCGCCGCCGCCGGTGTTGTCAGGTATCGAATCTGTCCATTTATCTCTACTCTCAATCGAGCCGGGTAGAGCAGGGAGAAGCGCACACCCTGGTTCCGGAGCTGTGTGCAGACCTCGGAGAATGCTCGCCGCTGCTGACTCACTAACGCCGAATAGTCCTGGAATACCAATATTTGTGGCGGGTCCTGTTGCTGTATGTTTCGGCCGCGGGCCATTCGCAGCACCAGTTCTTTTTGTCGGTAGTCCAGGAATCGAGCGATGACTGCTCTCGGACTCCGCGGCTGTTCCCTCCGCTGGCCCAGCCGGTGAGCACGCTCCAGTTTTACAGGATCATCATTTTTTTCCCTGTAGCAGTTTCTCTATCCAAGTCTGCAGGAAGGCAAACAGCTCGCCATCAGCCACGCTCTCCGGGATTCCAATAAACCGTAGGTTCTTTCGCCGCCCGCGGTTTTCGAGCTCGTCGAGTTTGTCGCCCTGTTGTTTAATGATGCTTTCTAGGACCGCCACTTTAGTTTCCAAGGAGTGCCGAGCATCTTCCACGTCGGAGACCCGGGCTTCTACTTGGTCCATGCGCCCTGCAAAATCAGTGAGATTCTGGCTGACATTCTGGATCCGATCTACTAATTCTTGAAATCGGGTATCCAGCGCTTGGACCACCGCAGCGCTCACTTCTTTCACTAGGTCCGTGGAACCACTAGGCTTCGGGCTGGCCGGTGCTCCCTCCGCCATTTTGCCCTCTGCAGCCCTCAGCTTCTCCTTCCTTGGCGGTTTCGCTGCCATCGGGCTCTCTGTGTCACTTAGAGGCTGCTCCCACCATCCAAGATCTCCCGTATCTCAAATGAGAGAATTATGGAGTTGGTGCCCACTTTTAGAAAGAATAGTAGCCGTTTTATGGGGCAGATTACCCGGAGCTGATCGTGTGCGGTCTGATCAGCTCATTGCCCAACCGGAAGCCATCCAGCTTATCATTCTTAACCAAAGTCATAGAAAAAATTGTTCAAAGGCAACTGCAAGATCACATAGAGCAACATGCTCAACTGGACAAACACCAACACGGGTTTCGACCCAACCATGGTACAGAGACATTACTATTATCCATATTTGATTGCCTTATAAGAGGAATAGACAATGCAAGAACAGGATTTATTCTCATTTTTATGGACATATCCTCTGCCTTTGATACCGTCTCCCACATCATCCTACTCAGACGCCTACAAGAAATTGGCCTACATAACAACACCTTATCATGGTTCAAATCTTATCTTCAAAACAGACAGCAACAAGTCAAATGTGGTACGGCAAATTCAAAACCCTTCCCCTTACACGAAGGAGTCCCACAAGGCTCCTCACTATCTTTAGTGTTATTTAACATCTACATACAGCCAATATGCAAAATCATTAAAAAACCACAAGATCCAATATAGACTCTATGCAGATGATATCATGGTATATACACCAGTCGATATACACAACCCTGAGTTGACAACCATAACTGCATGTGTGGAGGACATGATCATTTGGCTCAATAACAACAACCTATCCATAAATTACAAAAATACAGAAGCACTCTTTATCTCCAGGAACACTGCAATTACCCCACCACAAACAATCTGCATACAACAAAGGCAAATAACAATAGAGAAAGAAATCAAATACCTTGGAATTATCATGGACCAACACCTCTCCATGCAACCCCACATAGCAAAAACTGCTGCAAATGCCTACCATAAAATGAAGATAATAGGGAGACTTAAATCAGTTTTATACCTTGATCACTTCTGCACTATCTGCCAAGCAATAATCACCCCAACACTGGACTACTGTAATGCACTTTATCAGGGGCTCCCAAAGCATACAATCCTACCACTTCAAAT
Source organism: Ichthyophis bannanicus (assembly GCA_033557465.1). NCBI lineage: Eukaryota > Metazoa > Chordata > Amphibia > Gymnophiona > Ichthyophiidae > Ichthyophis > Ichthyophis bannanicus. The sequence goes on along the minus strand of CM066036.1, from coordinate 545,425,526 downwards.
TGCACAAAATACCGCAGCATGACTCATCTCAGGAACAAATAAGCATGAACACATCACCCCTATACTCAATCACCTACATTGGCTACCAATCCAATCCAGTATCAAATACAAATCAATCTTAGTCATCTTCAAAATCATATACCAACTATCTGCTGATAGTCTGCAAGACATCATAATAAGAGACACAAATACCCGGCCCAGAAGGAACAATAACAAGCACACAATCATTACACTCTCTGGATACCATAAGACCATACAAGCTACATCTGGAAGGGCACTTTCACTTTCTGCTCCATCACTATGGAATTCACTCCCAGATGACATGTGTGCATCTGCAGACATTAAGGATTTCAGAAAGAAACTGAAAACATTTCTGTACACAGATCACCTGGGACATATAACATAACCCACCTGAATGAAAGCATAACACAGTCCTCCAAAATGAACCCATAGCCACATACAACTTTGACCCGGTGAAAAGCGGGATATAAATACAGCTAAATAAAAAATTAAATAAATAAATAAATAAATACAACTAACCTGAAAAACACAACTTACCAAAATGTAGATAATGCTATCATGCAAGTATAACCCTGTGCATAGTTAATCCTGCTACCTCCTTCTCCCCTCCCTTGTTCGAATATTTTCTAGATTGTTTTTTTATATACTGTATATTGTTTTTTGTTGTATGTAAAATGTTGAGTTTCAATGTAAACCACTCTGAGTGAAGGACAAAGCGGTATAAAAAATGGTTAAATAAATAAATAAAATCTTGAATGATTTTCAGAAGACTGTTTTCATTAGGAACTAGCTAAACTAAAAGTAGACAAAGCGATGGGACCAGATCGTGCATATCTGAGAATACTGAGGGAACTTTGGGATTGACTGACCTTTTCAATGCCTCTTTGGAGTTGGGAGTGGTGTCCAAGGACTGGAGAGAAGCACATGTGGTCCCTTTACACAAAAGTGGAAGTAAGGATGTGGTTGAAAACTACAGGCCAGTTAATTTAACCTCTGTGGTGAGTAAATTATTGGAAGCACTGCTGAAAGAAAAAATAGTGAGGTTTCTAGTGTCCAATGGATTACCGGATCCGAGGCAGCATGAATTCACCAGAAACAGGTCTTGTCAGACTGAGCTGGATCGAGGGAGAGCCCTAGATGCGGTGTATTTAGATTTCAGTAAAGCCTTTGACACCATTCCACACAGGCGACTTATAAACAAACTGCTTGGGTTAGAAATTGGTTGAGTGGGAGGTGACAAAGGGTACAGGTAAATGGAGCTCACTCTGAGAAGGAAGTAACCAGTGGTGTGCCGCAGGGATCTGTCCTTGTTCTGTTTCTTTTTAACATCTTTGTTAGTGATATTGCAAAAGGGCTGTCAAGTAAGGTTTGCCTCTTTGTGGATGATACCAAAACCTGCAGCTGAGTAGACACCCAGGAAGGTGTAGATAACATGAGGAAGGATCTAGCTAAACTTGAAGAATGGTCTAGAATTTGGCAGATGAGATTTAATGTTAGAAAATGCAAGGTCATGCATTAGGGCTTCAGCAATCCAAGAGAGCGATACAGTATAGGGGATGAGGTACTTCTGTCCACAAAAAAAGAATGGGACCTAGGCGTGATTGTGTATTATGATCTTAAAGTAGCTAAACAGAAAAGGCGACGGCAAAAGCTAGAAGGATGCTTGGGTGCATAGGGAGAGGAATGGCCAGCAGAAGAAAGGAGACGATAATGCCTCTGTATAAATCTTTGGCGTGACCTCATTTCGAGTATTGTGTGCAGTCTCGGAGACCACACCCTCAAAAGGATATAAATAGTATGGTCGGTGCAGAGGGTGGTGACTAAAATGGTTAGTGGTTTTCATTATAAAACATTTGAGGTCAGACTTAAGGATCTTAATATGTATATTTAGAGAAAAGGTGGGATAGAGGTGATATGATTGAGACATTTAAATACCTCCATGGCAGAAATGCACAAGAGAAGAACCTCTTTCAATTGAAAGCAAGCTCTGCTACAAGGGGACCTAAATGATAGACTCAGGAGTAATATGCAGAAATACCTTTATACAGAAAAAGTAGTAGATGCATGGAATAGTCTCCCAGTGGAGATGGTAGAGATGAGTACAGTATCCGAATTCAAAAAAGCATGGGACAAACACGGAGGATCTCGAAAGAAAAAAGGGGACTGTTTTAGTGATTGATATGGAAGGGCAGACTAGATAGAAACATGATGGCAGAAAAAAAACACATCACCTATATTTCTATTGAGGCCAGTCTACAATCTCAAAACTATATGAAAGTACAGGAAATGCTAGCTGACTAATGACTTCTATCTTATTCTGTGATATTAAAGCACTTTTCATTAGCAATTTTAAATCTCCTTTAATATTCTTTACTGATCTTTTCTCTCAGTAATTTTTGCTTGATTGTTGCTCCTTTGTCTACTCCTTAGTGTTTATATATGCCTTCCTGTTCAAGTTCATTGATGTCACAATCCTCAATCAGGGAGATGTTTCCTGTTTTGCTGAATTTTTCTCTAAGGATGTTTGCCTTAGAACATCTTTCGAGCCAAGAGAGATCTTGATGTCATCTGAGAAGTTTTTCACTACATGGAGTCATTCAGCTAATTGTTGGTCACTGGAACTGTAGAGCTTCAGATCATCTACAAACAATAAGTTGTGACGTTACCTCTAAGTTATTACCTTCTTTAGGATTAAGGCTAAATCCGTATCCCAAAGAGTTGAGAGTACTCAGTGGATCAAGGGTCATACAAAACAAAAGTGGTGACTGAGAGTCTCCCTGAAATATACCCTACTGGATCTTGATGTTAAGAATGATGAACTGACCATCTTCATAGTAAACCTGATACACTCTATCAGTTTTGGGTTTATTTTGTACATTTCAAGACAACTTATTATCCACTAGTGCAGGATGCCATCAAAAACTTTCATGCAGTCAATCCATGCTAAAATGAGGCTTCTGCTCTTAGCTCTGACCATGATGGCTTTATTCAACATTAACTGGTCTAGTTCCATAAGCTGGGGAAAGATGAGGTCCCTCTTTGGGGAGAATTTCAGAGGTCTTCTTTGGGCGGATCCAAGGGGTTACTTGGGGGAGTAGTGGGACGGATAAGAGGTATATGGCATGTCTTCTGGGGGGTGGAAGTATGGACTGGAGGGAGGCAAGGGGGCCTTGATTTTAAGATTTGAACTAGCCCTTTAAGATAGTAATTCGGAGTTCAACCCAAGTTGCGTTATTTAGTGAAGATAATAATGAGCTATTTTGCATGTATTTGCATGCTATGCATCTCATTATAATATATCCTTTACTAGATTAAAATAAAGTGCATTAATGTAAAATAACATGCAACTCTGACATTTAATTCATATTAAGAAGAAAAAATATTATACATTATTCCCTTAGGGTGTCATTCCAAGCCGTATTTAGCGGGAATGGACGTCCGGGTCGAACATCCATCTCCACTAAATGCCCGCGACCATAAACCCTACCCAAAACTCCCCACACGTACATGGGATGTGTATAGGGAGCTCTGGATGGAGGCAGGAGGAGATAGGCTGAGGGAGGAGTGAGGGTGGACAGTGGGCAGGGATACAACCCCAGACGTACTGAACCAATTCTGAGGTTGGCCCTGTACATCCGGAGTCACCAACATGGACGGGGGACTTATTCTACCAGGGGATGGTGGCACAGGGCCAGGTCAGTGTGGTGAGGGGGTGCAAGAGCTTCCCTGCAGTTCGACCCTGCCTTTGGGAGGCCGCATCAGTGGTCAGGCTGCAGGGAAAGAACTTTGTTGTGGCAGCCAGAAATCATGGCTCCTTAATGGAGCCATAGTGCCATGGCAACATGATGCCATGGCACCGTGGCTCCATTAAGAAGCCTGGCTGAGTTAGCCGGGCAAGTGGTTGGATTCTGGGGTGCCAGAATCGGGGCACTCCCCAGACTTCCAGCCACTGTGCTGCAATTCTGCTCCCGCAGGAGAGTCTCGCCCCTGCGGGAGAAGAATCGGGTGCATCTCTGGGCCGTCCAGATTTCTGGACATCCAGATGGCCCAGACGTGCACCTTCAGAATGGGCCTCAATATCAAAGGTTCTGCTGGAGACTGGGTTAGGGTGTTACAGGCTGAGGCCTTAAAAAGTTATTCATGCGACTTCCCCTAGGGGGGAGGCAAGATGGTGACAGGGTCTTTCCATTGCTGAGACACTCTGTGCTGCTCGATCCTGATGGGTGCTTCTTCAGTGCCTATCGAGTGGAGATGGGACGCCAAAAAAGGAAGCAAGCTGCCTTACCCTCAGGGTTGGCTGCCTCTAATATCACCGGCCAGAAGACCTTGGTGGCGTGTGGTTTCTCTCCGGCGGGAATTGGAGCGGCGTCCTCAACAGAGCCAGCAGTGTTGGAATCGTCGGTCCTGGGTGCATCCAGGGTGTGTCTGTCTCCTGAGCAGCGCATCCCCCCACCTCGACCTGGATCTGGTATGCCGGTAGTCAGAGTGCTTCCTGCCAGAGTGCCGATGTGCTCTTCGGTTAGTGGAAGTGAAGAGGGCTCTGGCTCCGGCGCAGTTTTGGCATCTTCTTCGCCCCTGGTGGCTGCTGAGGAGAAGGGTGGAGGTCATCCCACCTTCTGGGGACCCTGCAACAGCAATTGGGGGTTTGGACACGATTCCAGGTCTGAGAGGTTTGTCTAAACCATCTGTAGTAAATTTAGAAGCACTGTGGGATGCGGTAGCTACCATGAATACCTCTCTGCTAACACTTGTGGGAGTTGTTAAAATGGATTCTCCATCGATGCAGAAAGATGTTACCAAGGCAAAAAGGTTTCAGGAGGAACAAGCTTCGCATCTGGCTGGTGTGGGAAAAGAATTGGAACATCTTCAAGGGCTGTGTGCTGCTCAAGTAAAGAAAAAAATCTTACTATCAGAGCTCTCCCAAAAGGTGATTTTTGCTGAGTTTGCTGCATAACTGTGAGTCTTTGTCTTCAAATAACTGTGAATCTGTTTGTCTCCACATATTTATCTATCTGTCCTTAGTAGTGGGTTCCCTTACTCACTCCATTGCTGTAGAGTTTTAAACTTTCTCTTAGCCTACCTGAGGGACTACCCCTCCCCCTGCTGAGTTAGTGTTATGGACCTCCATTTTCTGTGCTGCACGTGTCTATTTGTCCTTAGTGGTGGGTTCCCGTGCCCACAGTTCAGGAACAGCCTACTGGCCAGAGACACCTAGGTTCCCGCCCACCCTACCCCTCGCCCCACCCATCCCAGGGGCTACATTACCTATATAGTGGTCACATACGTGCCATCTATCGTTCCTAACCTGGGTTAAAAACCACATCATCTTCATCTTTTCTTCTTCTTCTTCCTCTTCTGGGACTGCATAAACAACATGTCGTGTATTCAGTGCAATAACTGTGGTACTTTCATTCCAAGATGAATCATTTGGAGCCTAAGAGCTAGTCCTATATGCCTAAAGTCAGCCGCCATGCATGAAGAACTGACTCTACTAAGGAAAGACCTAGCTGCCATGCATAAAGAAGTGTCTATACTGAGGGAGGAACTGGCTGCAATGAAGCACACCTCTTCTAGGATACAAACTGAACAAAGTCCACCACCGCTCCCACAAAGAATCAAATGCCCCAGGAACAAATGGATCACAGTGGGTTCTGGTAGATTGTGACCAGTAACACAGAGACATCCTGTACATCAAGAGATATCCCTGCACAATGCCTTCTCTGCCTTGGCTAATGAGGATGCCCAATCCAAAGAATCTGAAGGGCCCTTAAATGAGTCAGACAATGCCCAATCCCCTGCTAAAGCTCCAAATATGAAGAAAACCTCACCAAACAGAAAACTACTACTACTTGGAGATTCCATCATCAGAGGCACCAACTTGGGAACACAGTTCAAAGGAGAGAAGGTAGTCATGTGCCTACCAGGCTCTTCAGCCAGCAGGAATACAAACCAAGTTGTTGAATTACTTAGCGCAAAAAGTGAACACTCCAAACTTGATGTTATTATCCACTTAGGCACAAATGACCTGGCTAGGAACAGTGCCTCCAAAGCCCAAAAGGACTTCCAATCTCTGGGAGAGAAACTCAAGCACGTTATTAACACTGTTGCATTCTCAGAAGTTCTACCTGTTCTTGGTAAGGGGACAAAAAGGCTGCATCGCACTAACAGCTTTAATACATGGCTCCAGACCTGGTGCAAACAAGAAGGATTCAGATTTATTGGTAACTGGGACAACAGATGGACCAACAAGAGACTATACTGTGCTGATGGACTACATCTCTCTGTCGCAGGGAAAAGAATCCTAAGTGAAAAATTCAGGCAGTATGTGGATATGCATTTAAACTAGGAAGAGGGGGTAATGGATGTGGAAGGTCAACATCTGCATGCCACCCACAGCAAAAGCAGAACACCATCAGAAACAGCCACACTTTTAAACCACACATCAAAAACATGTGGGAAGAAGTAGGCAGAACAAAATCAATGCAAAATACACACAAGCCAGGAAAATGCTGGAAAGCAATGAGCACAAATGCTTAAAGCTTAGAAAACAAAATTCCAGACCTGGAAGCCCTAATTGTGGAAACAAATTTGGACATTGTGGCCATTACAGAAAATGGTTTAATGAATCGCACGATTGGGATATAGCCATAGCTGGCTACAATTTAACATATACCTCCAACCAATATGTTCCATATTCAAAAAATACAAAATTAATTATTCCATATATGCAGACGACATTATGTTATTCTCTGAGTTTAATGTAATTAACCCAAACCACAACAATATAATAAACTGTCTAACAGAAACTGAAAAATGGCTTCTTTCAAACAATCTAACTATTAACATAAAAAAACTGAAGTCCTGATTGCAACAAAATATACAAAATACACTCCCCAGCTAACATTAAAATCCTTAACGCAACTCTTCCAATCAAAGAAGAAATAAAATATTTAGGAGTCATCATTGACAAAACGCTCAGTTTTACAACACACATCAAGAAACTAACAAAAACAATCTATTACAAATTACGTTCTATTCAACAACTAAGACCCTTATTACAAGATGATGACTTTAGAACTGTTACTCAAGCCTTGATCATACCACATTTTGATTTTTGTAATAGCATACTACATGGTATAACCAAAAAGAACATCAAAATCTTACAAATGGCCCAAAATGTAACAGCCAGAATTATACATAAAGCTAAACTATCAGACCATATCACACCTATTTTATTCACCCTACATTGGTTACCCATATTCAGCAGAATTCAATATAAGATACTGTTAACCACTTTCAAATTAATTAATGATATTGCCCCATCATACTTAACCACCCTCCTTCACAGCCCACCCGAAAATAGGATAAGACGGAGAAAAAACCTTAACACCTTAGCAGTCCCAGATATAATAAGAAAATCTAAACACTCAACAAGTAACAGTGCCTTTTCGCTTGTTGCTCCGATACTGTGGAACAATCTACCAGATCAACTAAGAGAAACAAAAGATCTTCTAACATTCAGGAAAACACTAAAAACCCATCTATTCACACAATACTACACCAATGGCCAAACAGGTATACCTTCCCAAACAGGTATACCTTCCCAACCTCCATAAACCAAATCAATTACTCTATCCAATGGTACACCTTAATTGGAATCACTACAACTTCAAATGACATAAGTACACTTCTCACATTAATATAACTATTAAAGTAAACTTATTTGTAATATAGTTCAATATTGTTATGTAAACTAGTTCATAATGTACTGAATCAATTGTATTGATATTTGATTTGTTATAATGTAAAATGTTCCTAGTTCTTAAAGTTCAATGTACCAGTTCTGTTTGTTATAATGTAAACCGCTGCTGATCCTTGGAAGCAGCAGTATATAAAAGCTGTCCAAATAAATAAATAAATAATCTATTCAGAAGAGACAGAGAAAATGGAAAAGGAGGAGGAGTAGCCTTGTTGTCAAAAGCAATATTAAAGCTACTGAAATGCAGGGGACATGGGGAAAAGAAGAAGCGCTCTAGATTGCATTGGAAAGAGGAGATGGCACTGTCATCCATATTGCTGTAGTCTACAGACCTCCAACTCCAATTGAAGAGAGAGATAACGAATTGATTAAAGATATTGCCAGGATAGCAACAAAGGGGGAAGCAATCATATTGGGTGATTTTAATCTACCTGATGTGGATTGGATTACTCCTTCTGCACATTTGGAAAGAAGCAAAAAAAATTGTGGATGCTCTCCAAAATGCATTATTTAGACAAATGGTGATGGAAACAACCAGGGAAAGCTCAACGCTGGATGTAGTGCTCACCAACGTTGATAGTGTGTCGAATGTCTGCGTGAGTACCCCTGTGAGCAACAGCGACCATCACACGGTATGGTTTGAGATAAAAGCCATGGTACAGGCCAATCATAGCAAGCTCAAAGTCCTAAACTTCAAATACACTGACTTCAATAAAATGGCAGAGTACTTAAAGGAGGAGATGACGGGGTGGAAGGAGATAAAGGAAGTGGGATTGCAATGGGCTAAACTAAAGAAGGCAATAAAAGGGGCAACAGATAAATATGTAAGAAAAGTAAATAAAAACAAGAGGAGAAGGAAACCTATTTGGTTTTCCAAAGAGCTGGCTGCTCAAATAAAGGCAAAAACCACAACTTTCGCAAAATTCAAAAGCTTGCGAACAGAAGAACACAGAAATGAATACAAGATCCAACTCAAAGAGTCTAAAAGAGTAATAAGGATAGCAAAATCAAAGGCAGAGGAAAGGATGGCTAAAGATGTTAAGGGTAGCAACAAAACTTTCTTCAGGTATATTCGTGAAAGGAAGAAGATCAGAGTTGGAATTGCAGGACTCAAAAGTGCTGGGAAAGGACTCGTGGAAAGTGACACTGACAAAGCGAAATTGCTAAACAAATACTTCTGCTCTGTTTTTACTAAAGAAGATCCTGGAGATGGACCAGCTGTGACTCCCAAATATAAAAATGGGAATGAAGTAGATACCACACCATTCACAGAAGACGAGGTGTTAGAACAACTTGCTAAACTGAAAGTGGACAAAGCCATGGGACCAGATGGGATACATCCCAGGATACTGAAAGAGCTCAGAGAGGTTCTTGCAGGACCGTTAAAGGATGTCTTCAACAGATCTTTGGAAACAGGAGAGGTTCCTCAGGACTGGAGAATGGCTGATGTCGTACCTCTACACAAAAGTGGTGACAGGGAAGAAGTGTCAAACTACAGGCCCGTGAGCCTTAACTCGGTGGCAGGAAAAGTAATGGAGGCGGCTACTGAAAGAGCGAATAGTGAACTTTCTTAAAACCAACAGGATGCAAGATCCGAGGCAACATGGTTTTACCGAAGGACGGTCTTGCCAAACAAATCTGATTGAGTTCTTTGACTGGGTGACCAAGGAACTAGATCAGGGGCATGCGATGGATGTCATCTACCTGGATTTCAGCAAAGCCTTTGATACTGTTCCTCATAGGAGGCTTGTCAACAAACTCAGTAGCTTGGGGATGGGTCCCAAGATGGTAAACTGGATTAGAAATTGGTTGACTGACAGACGACAGAAGGTGATTGTACATGGAGCTCACTTGGATGAGAGGAAGGTGATTAGCGGGGTGCCCCAGGGTTCGGTCCTGGGCCCGGCACTGTTCAATGTATTTGTGAGTGATATTGCTAAGGACTGAATGGAAAAGTCTCTCTTTTTGCAGACGACACAAAAATTTGCAACAGAGTGGACTCCCCCGAGGGAGTGGTTAACATGAGGAAAGATCTACAAAAGCTGGAAGACTGGTCTAATGCTTGGCAACTATGATTTAATGTGAAAAAGTGCAGTGTCATGCACTTAGGTAGCAGAAATCCAAGGGAAATATACACGATAGGGGGCGAGAGGTTGGTATGCACGGTTCAGGAGAAAGACCTGGTGTGATTATCTCTGATGATCTCAAGGTGGCAAAACAGTGCGACAAGGCGGTGGCAAAAGCCAGGAGGATGTTGGGCTGCGTACAAAGAGGGATTACCAGCAGAAAGGAAGAGGTACTTATGCCACTGTATAAGTCACTGGTGAGGCCTCACTTGGAATACTGTGTTCAGTTTTGGAGACCGTATCTTGCAAAAGATGTAAAAAGACTGGAAACTGTTTAGAGGAAAGCGACCAAAATGATTTGGAGAGAAGAGACTTGAAGACCTAAATATGTACACTTTGGAGGAGAGGAGGGACAGGGGAGATATGATTCAACCTTTAAATACTTAAAGAGAAATGATGAACAAACAAACCTTTTCCAAAGATGGGGAAGCTGCAAGGTGGTAAATTGAAAGGCAATGTCAGGAAATATTTTTTCACTGAAAGGGTGGTGGATGCTTGGAATGCCCTCCCGATGGAAGTGGTGGGGGCAAACACGGTGACAGAATTCAAAAAGGCATGGGACAAACACAGTGGATCCCTTTACAGCAATAGGAAAAATACAAGATAAACGGTACCATCTAACTTCTGAACCATATAACGTCTCAACAAATAGGGGTGTCCTACATGGAATGGTGGGTTTACCCCTAAACAAAGACATGGGGAGGGGTGGCCTGCACAGAGCGACAGGTGCACCTACTCTTGCCATCTTGCTGGGCAGACTAGATGGACCATGCTGGTGTTTATCTGCCATCATTTACTATGTTACTATCCAAAAAAGCTGAACATTTGGAGAATTATACTTGGAGGAATAATTTGAGACTTTCCTAAATCTCCTGTTATGTCTGCTATTGAGATGGTTCGTAAATATTTCCAGGAGGTGCTTAAACTTCCTGGAGATAATTTGCCTCCAATTGTGCATGCACAATATCTAATTGTAGGTCCTGGCATGGGTGGCCCTACCTCTGAGAATCCAGCCCAAGGAATTGGGGATCTTACCGCATTTTTATTTTATTTATTTGTGTGTTTTATATACCGCTATATCAGGTAGACGTAGAAGTTTACAATTAAAACAATCGATTCGTTAAACCTTTCTGTAATATTTATATTGTATTGTAAACCGCTCTGATGCTTTGGCCTGAGCGGTATATCAAATGTAATTAAACATAAACATAAACATGATTCAAGATAGTTTTAACTTATATACAGCATATTTACAGTTCTGTTGATTGATAATATCCATCAGTACAGGATGGGGTTAAGCAGGATGGGTGATTTATTGACCAGTTTGATTAGTCAGATAGCCTAGTGGCAAGGAGGGGAGAAAATTATGTTGGGTCAGTGAGAGTTGTAGTTTCATTTTGACCAAAATGTTCTGTGAAGAGATGGGTTTTGAGTTGGGAGTGGAATGAGGCTAAGTCAGTAATGTTTCGGAGACTGGGTGGTAGGGAGTTCCAGAGCATTAGGGATATAAACTCAAATGCTCTGCTGCTAGTGCACTGTTTAGACTTACGGAAAGCTGATGAGGTAGAGAGAGTGCTAGTCATTTGTTCTCTTCTTAGTCGATTGATGGGGGCCACTTTAATTAATTGGGAAATAGTTTGGGAATCTATTTTTCTGATGATTTTGAAAGTGGTCATTAACATCTTGAATTTGATGCGACTTTGTATGGGTAAGTCATATAAGATTGGCATTATATGATCAATTTGGCGTGCATTGTGGATGATTCGTGCTGCACTGCTGAGCCATTATGAGTGGGTGTAGGGATATTTTGGGAAGACCATGAAGTAGACTATTACAAAAGTCTATATGTGGGGTAATCATTCCTTGCATTATGGTTCTGAAGTCAGAGGGCTGAAGTAAGGGTTTTAGATGCTGCAGTAGATGGATCTTATTGAAAATTGTTTTTGTAAGATTTTTGATGTGTGACTGAAAAGAGAGGTGTTTGTCTAAAGTTACACCTAAATATTTTACTTCATCTTTGATTAAGAGATTAACATCATCATGTGTCTTGCTGGTATGTAGGCTTGATTCCTAGTTATTATCAAGACATCTGTTTTCTTGTAGTTGATATTTAAACCAGCATCTTTAAGCCAGTAGGCTATTTCCCTAAAGCAGAAAATTATGGGCTCAAAGTTGGGTGTGATTATGTTGAAGGGCATGTAAATGATTATATCATCAATCTTGTATTTTTTTATGATTTGGCAAACTGGCTGAATGTAGATATTGAATAACAGGGCTGAAAGTGTGGATCCTTGTGGAAGGCCTGTGGTTTGGGAGTAAGAGTTGGAGCTGATATGTCCCATACAGACTTGTTGAGACCGGTCAGAGAGATAGGAGATAAACCACTTGAGTGTTAGGTTGCCTAGACCTATTTGTCTTAGTCTTTGTATTAGAAGTGTGTGTATGACTGAGTCAAATGCAGCAACTATATCTATGAATAATAGTATATAGGCCTGGTTGATGTTATCAATTCCCTTGATGATTTTATTGTATAAGCCCGGCATTAATGTTTCAACACTGTGGTATGGCCTGAATCCAAATTGGTTATCATCCAGTGGGGCATAGATGTCAATGTGTTCTTGCAGTTGCAAGTAAATGGTTTTTTTCTATAATTTTGGCAAGGAAAGGGAGACTAGAGATGGGTCCATAGGAAGCTTGATTTGTTTTATCTAAGGCTTTGTTTTTTAGTATTGGACAAAAGATAGCTCTTTTAAGTTCATGAGGCATGTACCCTTGAGAAAGTGATTTGTTGTCAATATCTAGTATGAAGGGGCTAATTCAGAAATTGAATCCTTGATCCATTTAACTGGGCAAGGGTCAGTATTGGAGGATGTAGTGTTCATATTTGCAATTACCTTTTTAAGAGGTTCTGGATTTTATTTATTTATTTAACAGTATTTCTAAACCGCCTTATCTTAATAATCAAGGTGGTATCACAGCAAACAATCGAGTAAAGTGAGTGTGTTATACATGCAGTGAGGGTGAAGTTGAATGTGTGTTGTATTGTGTGCTAGATTGGTATGAGCTATGTACAGAGTGGGCTATATACAGTGGTGCAAAAAACATATTCCATACATACATTGTTTAGGCGGTATCATGTGCTGTTATACATTCTCTGAGGTTATGTGATGTGTCCATAGTGTTCTATGAACAGCATGGTTTTCAGCTGTTTTCTAAAGTCCTTGAGGTCTGTAGTAGCCCTCAGATCGTCCGGTAGTTTGTTCCATATTGTTGGAGCAGCCATGGAGAGTGCTCTGTCTGTTGTGTCTTTGCGTGTGTGTTTGTATTCACTTGGGGTGCTGACTCGGTTGTGTGTATGTTTTCTTCTGGGACGTGTGCTGGTGTCTGGTTGTATGAGGGTGTGCAGGCTGTTGGCTGATGTGTGCTGTTTTATCTTAAATAGGTTTATGATTGTTTTGTATCTGATGCGTGCACTGATTGGAAGCCAGTGTAAGTCCTTTAAGGTGGGTGTGATGTGCTCCTGTCTTGCGGTTCCTGATATGATTCGTGCTGCAGTGTTTTGTGCCAGTTGGAGTGGTTTGAGGGCTTGTTTTGGTAGTCCAAGGTATATCGGATTGCAGAAGTCCAGTAGTGGGGTTATCAGTGCTTGACAGACGGTACGGAAGTGTTCTGGGGTGAGGAGCGGTTTCAGTCTCCTGATGATTCGCATCTTGTAGTAGGCTTTTTGGATTGTTTTGTTTATGTGTGGCTTGAGATTGAGTTTATTGTCCAGAGTAACTCCGAGGTATCTCACTTCTGATCTTATTGGTATAGTAGTGCTTTGTATCTTTATATTTGGTGGGTGTATAAAGCTTTGGTTCCGAGTGATGATTAAAGCTTCGGTCTTGTTGTAGTTTATTGCGAGGTTGTTGTTTTGACACCAACTCGCCATTTGGGTGAGGCAGTCTGTTATCTTGGAGAAGTCCGGGTTGTCGATTGATATCGGGGTGTATATCATGATGTCGTCTGCATATATTGTGTATTGAATGTTGTTCTCTTCATGATGTTGCATATTGGTTGGATGTAGATGTTAAATAGGAGTGCTGAGAGTGCGGATCCTTGAGGTACTCCTTGTTGGACGTTTATGGGTCGGGAGGTGTTGTGTCCCAACTTGACCTGTAGTTCTCTTTCGGTTAGGTATGAGTGGAACCATTTCAATGTGATACCGTGTATACCAGTGTTCTTTAGTCTTTCCAGGAGCGTGTTGTGGTCTACTGTGTCGAAGGCTGAGGAGATGTCAATGAAGATCATTGGATGTATTGGATGGAATGTTTCCAAGGGTTCGGTGGTGTTAATGCACTAATTGTGTATGGACTGATAGGGTGTGTTGGGGAATTTATTTTAGACATGTAAAAGTCTGCGAGAGTTTGGGGTGATATGTCTGGCATTACAGTGGAGGCGCTTGGATGTGTTGTGAGGGATCTAACAATAGAGAACAGATCTTTTGGCTTACTAATTGATTTCATAAGTAGGTTAGTGTGATAGTCCTTTTTAGCTAGGTTAATGTGGTACTGATATCTGGAGAGCATGTACATGCATTTGTCTCTATTGTCTGAAGTTTTCATAACCCTCCAGGATCGTTCTAGCTTTCTCAGTTCTCTTTTCATTAATCTCAGCTCGTGGGAGAACCATTGTTTGGAAGGGTTTTTAGAGACATTTGGGGAGTTCTGCTGCTTAGTACCTATGTTGTTAATGGAAGTGTTCCATTTGTTTACTAGAGTGTCCAGATCATTTGTATTTAAGTATAAGGACCTGAGGAGCTCATCCATGAAGGGTTTTTTTTGTCAAAATGTTTGAATTTAGAATATATTTTGGGGTGACTTTGATTTGAGTTGGTCTGGGGTACTTTAATTTCAAGAGTGAATTTGATGAGATGGTGGTCTGACCAGGGAACTGGGGTTATCTTGGGATGGATGCTAGAGAGTAATTGAGTTCCGTGTGGTAAAAATATGAGGTCTAGTTCGTTTCCTTTTTTATGTGTAGGATTTCTTATGATTTGTCTAAAGTTTAACTCTTCCATTGCACTAGTGAAAGTGGATGCTTGTATGTTTTGCACCGAAGGGAGATTGAAATCACCAAGTAGGATGTCCTTTCTGCATGCTATCGTCAGGGTCAGAGGTTGGTGGTCTGAATAATACATAAGATATGCCATACTGGGTCAGACCAAGGTCCATCAAGCCCAGTATTCTGTTTCCAACAGTGGCCAATCTAGGTCATATGTACCTAGCAGTTTCCCAAAGAGACACAAGTTCCACAATGCTTGTACTGGGTCAAGCATTGATATCTTCGGTCACTTCTTAATAATGGTTTATGGACCTTTCCTCCAGGAACTTGTCCAAACCTTTTTTAAACCCAGCTACACTAACAGCCTTTACTACATCCTCCGGTAACAAATTCCAGAGTCTGATTACACATTGAGTGAAAAAATATTTTCTTTTATTAGTCTTAAATAGTTTACCCTGTAGCTTCATTGCATGTCCCCTAGTCTTTCTATATTCTGATAACGTAAACAATCGATCTACGTTTACCCGTTCCACTCCGTTCATTAATTTATAGACTTCTATCATATCTCCCCTCAGCCGTCTCTTTTCCAGGTTAAAGAGCCCTAACCTTTTTAGCCTTTCTTCATAGGAGTATCCTTCCATCCCCTTTACCATTTTGGTGGCTCTTCTCTGAACCTTTTCTAAAATCGCTATATCCTTTTTAAGATACGGTGACCAGAATTGCACACAATATTCAAGGTGCGGTCTCACCATGGAACGATATAGAGGCATTATAATATCTTTTGTTTTATTTTCCATTCCTTTCCTTATCATACCTAGCATTCTATTTGCTCTCTTGGCCGCCGCTGCACACTGGGCCGAGGGTTTTAACATGGTATCCACAATGACGCCTAAATCTTTTTCCTGGGTGGTGGTTCCTAATGTGGAACCTTGCATCGTGTAACCATAGTTTGGGTTGTTCTTCCCTAGGTGCATAACCTTGCACTTGTCCACATTAAATTTCATCTGCCATTTTGATGCCCAGTCTTCCAATTTATCAAGATCCTCTTGCAATTTTTCACAATCCTCTTGGGTTTTAACAACTTTAAATAGTTTTGTGTCATCTGCAAATTTGATAACCTCACTCATTATTCCACTTTCCAGGTCATTTATGAATATGTCAAAAAGCAGCGGACCCAGCACAGATCCCTGGGGTACACCACTATTCACCTTTCTCCATTGGGAAAATCGGCCATTTAGCCCTACCCTCTGCTTTCTATCTTTTAACCAGTTCCTGATCCACAATAGTACACTGCCTCCTATCCCATGACTCTTTAGTTTTGCCAAAAGTCTCTGATGAGGGACCTTGTCAAAGGCTTTCTGAAAGTCCAGATACACAATATCAACCGACTCACCTTTGTCCACCTGTTTATTCACTCCTTCAAAAAAACATAACAGATTAGTAAGACAAGATCTTCCTTGTCTAAAGCCATGTTGGCTGTCTCCCATTAAGTTGTGACTATCTACATGCTGAGTAATTTTATTCTTTATGATGGTTTCTACCATTTTTCCCGGTACTGACGTCAGGCTCACCGGTCTGTAGTTTCCCGGATAACCCATGGAACCCTTTTTAAAAATTGGTGTTACATTGGCGATCCTCCAATCTTCAGGTATTAGAGATGATTTTAATGATAGTTCACAGATTACTGATAGCAGGTCTGCAATCTCATATTTCAGTTCTTTCAACACCCTTGGATGTATACCATCCGGCCCAGGAGATTTGCTACTCTTCAAATTATCTAATAAATGTAAGACATCTTCCCGATGTATCGATATTTCCTTCAATTCTTCCGCACCTTTAAATACCACTTCAGTCATGGGTAACATCCCTACATCTTCCTCAGTAAAGACAGAAGCAAAGAATTCATTCAGTCTCTCCGCTATCGCCTTGTCGCCTCTTAGTGCTCCTTTAACCCCTTTATCATCTAATGGACCAACTGACTCTCTCACAGGTTTTTTGCTACGAATGTACTTGAAAAGGTCTTTATTTCGCGTTTTTGCTTCCGCAGCAAGCTTCTTCTCAAATTTTCTCTTTGCCTGCCTTATCAATGCCTTGCATTTGACTTGCCAGTGCTTGTGCTGTTTGCAGGTTTCGTCGTTTGGCTCTTTTTTCCATTTCCTGAAAGATGCTTTTTTGGCAACAACAGCCTCTCTGACCTCACCTTTAAACCATGCTGACAGTTTTTTGGACTTCCTTCCACTTTTCTTAAAGCGTGGA
This sequence comes from Ichthyophis bannanicus, assembly GCA_033557465.1. Taxonomy (NCBI): domain Eukaryota; kingdom Metazoa; phylum Chordata; class Amphibia; order Gymnophiona; family Ichthyophiidae; genus Ichthyophis; species Ichthyophis bannanicus. Next base: position 545,408,321 of record CM066036.1, on the reverse strand, counting down.
ATACAGCTGGTCTGGGCTTCCAAGATAGTATTTTTCAACAACACCCAAGCTTGATGTACGTCTTTAACCTTTGCAACTGCTCCTTTTAGTTTTTACTTAACTGTTTTCCTCATTTTATCATAGTCTCCCTTTCGAAAGTTAAAAGGTAGTACTGTGGATTTCCTTACTATCCCTCCTCCACTAATTAAATCAAAGGCGATCATGCTATGATCACTATTGCCAAGTGGCCCCAACAGCCTTATCTCTTGCACTAGATCTGGTGTTCCACTAAGGACTAGGTCTAATATGGCTTCCCCTCTGGTTGGTTCATGAACCAGCTGCTCCAAGAAGCAGTCATTTATTTCATCTAGGAACTTTATCTCCCTAGCATGTCCTGACGTGACACTGACCCAGTCAATACCGGGGTAATTGAAATCACCCATTATTATTACTGCGCTGTAACTTTTGTTAGCTTCCTTGATTTCTTTGAGCATTTCATCATCCATTTGGTCATTCTGGCCAGGTGCTCGATAATACACCCCCACTGCCATTGCCTTCCTCCTTTTATATGGAATTTCAATCCATATAGATTCTACAGCAGATTTTGTTTCCTGCAAAACTTTAATCCTTTCTGAGTCAATGCCCTCTCTAACATAGAGCGCAACCCCTCCACCAATTTGATCAGCTCTATCATTACGATATAGTTTGTACCCAGGTATCACAGTGTCCCACTGGTTGTCCTCCTTCCACCATGTCTCTGATATTCCAATCATATCTAACCTTTCATTTAGTGCTATATATTCTAACTCTCCCATCTTATTCTTTAGACTTCTAGCATTTGCATACAAGCATTTTAGAGAATGTATTTTATTCATGTTAATTTGGCTATTGTTAGACATGGGTAAATTGGGATCTTTAAGCTCTGTCTGCTCCATACTTGAGGGCATGTGGGCTACTTTACTCTTTTGTGGAACCTCTCTGCTTTTGGTAGTATCCTTCAAGGATACATTCTTCCGAACCATCCGCTCTTGGGCGACTGTCGGCTTTCCCCTAATATCTAGTTTAAAAGCTGCTCTATCTCCTTTTTAAAGGTTAATGCCAGCAGCCTGGTTCCATCCCAGTTAAGGTGAAGCCCATCCCTTCGGAAGAGCCCCTCCTTTCCCCAGAATGTTCCCCAGTTTCTAACAAATCCAAAACCCTCATCTCTGCACCATTGTCTCATCCACGCATTGAGACTCCGGAGCTCTGCCTGCCTTTTGGGTCCTGCGCATGGAACAGGAAGCATTTCGGAGAATGCTACCATGGAAGTTCTGGATTTCAACTTCCTAATAGGTATAGCGCAAGGTTTCCACTGTTGATTATTAGTCAGTTAATGTCAAATATAGTACCAGAGTTGAGAAGTTGTGATTCTAATGAGTCTTTTATTATCATCAGAACGCCTCCCCCACCTCTAGTTTTTCTGGGGGTATGGAATATTTTATAATTGTAGGGGACATAGTTGGTTTAGTAGAACACTGTCTAGTTCATGAAGCCATGTTTCAGTTACAAATATTATATCAGGGTTGACTGACTTTATGTAATCTACAGTGATTGGTATCTTCTTTTTTTATGGACCTTGCATTTATGTATGCACATTTAAGTGATGAGGTTTTGTCGGGGCAAGACTGTGTCATGTGGAAGGTTAGTGGAATGGGGTCAATGTAGATTAGTCTCCATATGTGTGTATCATGGGGTGCTTTGTGGTATGGTTTGTGTGTGTTAATATGAGAGCATATAATTGGAATAATACCAGTTTGTGTGAGAGCATTTGAATTACTTGATAGGCAGGTTAGGATAATTGTAACAATTATCAATGTTGCTAGTAGTTGAGAATACATTTTTGTAAGTATGTGAATTTGAGGTTTAAATAATAATAAGGTAGGGGGAGAGATTTGATCCAGCTGTGGGATTAAGAATGAAGTATGTTCCCTGTAAAATAGTTATCTCCAAGTTATAATGCCCTGTTCAATGTAATTTCAGTTTGTTCAATGTAAACCGCACTGATGCAGAATAGCGCGGTATATAAGAGAATGTAAATAAGTAAACAATAAAAAATGGTCAGATACAGTGGAATTACTTTTCAGTTGGCAAGGTACAATGTATCAATACAATTCAGTTGATAAGTAATAGTGTAACAATGCAAATCAGTAGGCAAGATACTTTGACACAGTACATCATCAAATACTCTTGCGCAGACTTGAGACTATAGGTATAACGGGCACACCGATAAAGTGGTTTGAATCATACCTAACAAATAGAATGCAACAGGTACGCTTCAATAACGAGCAAGCTAAGCCATTCCCCCAAACCCAAGGGATACCTCAGGGATCAGCTATCTCCTCCCTGCTATTCAACGTCTACATCCAGCCAGTATGTACAATATTCCAAAAGCATAATATCAGCTACCATCTATATGCAGATGACATTATGATGTACACACAACTTGACATGAACAATCCTAAGTTCAACCAATTAGAAGAATGCCTACATGAACTGCAAAACTGGCTCCAATGCAACAATATGTCTATAAATCACAAAAAAACTGAAGTGATGTTCATATCAGGAAAACAAGACTTCAAACCTCCTGCATCTATCACCCTGAACGGTAACACTTGCCACTCAAAAAATGAGATCAAATATCTAGGAGTACTAATTGATGCTAACCTAAAAATGGACAAACACCTCCGGATAACAAATAGAGCAATATTTCACAAGCTGAAAGTCCTACAACCCTTACGCTGCATCATTGACCACTCAGACTTTAGAACAGTAGCACAGGCACTCATCATTCCCCACTTTGACTACTGTAATGCTATTTTACAAGGGCTACCGAAAAAAACAATAAGCATCCTACAGATGGCGCAGAATGTATCAGCCAGGATTATTATGAATAAGAGCCTGACAGATCACATCACTCCAGTTCTTATAGAGCTCCACTGGCTCCCCATACCCGCAAGAATAATTTACAAAATGCTGATAATGACATTCAAAATTATCCATAAGATATCTCCCTCATTTCTCGATATCCTAATCACCACCCAGCCCTCCAACAGATGCCGACGGACTGCAAACCTAAACACACTCTGCGTACCCAGCAGCATAAGATCAGTCAAAGAACGGACGAGCAACCGGGCATTCACGTACTCAGCACCTATGCTCTGGAACCGGCTGCCACACGAGTTACGCCAGACCAAAGACTTACACACCTTCAGAAAAGAGCTTAAAACACACCTGTTCCAATCGTATTACGGCATCACCTAGCCGATCTCAACTATATCTTCCCATGCTGCCTTCCTACCTCTTAAGCATAAGGTTAATAGGAACCTATTTCTCATTGATGCATCACATCCTTGAAGATTCTTAAAAAAGAACAAAAAAAAAAATTTAAAAAATTGTTTATATGTTTATATTGCTCTGCTAATTGCTTGTATATTTGCGATCTCTATGTACAATTATAACCTCTCTGGTTGCTCAATCTGTAATTTGTTGAATAATCAATTGTATAACTGTGATCTGGTGGTTGTTAGTCCCCTCTACCGTAATCATACTGTATTCCTAAATTTATGCTGTACATATTCCCTTGTCTTGTCCACCTAAGGACCGCTTCTGATCGCTGGAAGGAGCGGTGTATAAATTTATGCCAAATAAATAAAATAAATAAAACAATGCATAGCAGTTAATTAAAGATAGAGCAGACAGTGATATACATTGTTTCAAGTGAAAGTGGGTAGAGAGTGTTGGAGATAGAGTAGGCGAGTGTACAAAAGACTTAAGAATAGGTCCTGGTTTTAATGATTTGCAATGACCTTGAATTACATGCACTATTGCAAGATAGAGATTGAATATGGAGTTGTATTTTACCACTGGGGAGACTTGTTGGCATCTTCAGAGTGAGTTGGATAGATGGTCGGGAAGTATGGTTGCAGTAGTCTCTTAGAAGTTGTTGGTGTTTTTGTGATGAGGGTTCACAGGAAGAAGGCTTAGTACCAGATATTTTTTAGATGTGTATATTGTATCTTTGCTGTTGTATGCTGCTTATGCTGCCTAGAAACTGCCTAAGGGCCATGCCAAAGGGCCCTCTGGTGAGGCTTTCGGGAAGTATGGCTGCAGCAGTCTCTTAGAAGTTGTTGGTGTTTTTGTGATGAGGGTTCACAGGAAGAAGGCTTAGTACCAGATATTTTTTAAATGTGTATATTGTATCTTTGCTGTGGTATGCTGCTTATGCCGCCTAGACCCTGCCTAAGGACCATGCCAAAGGGCCCTCTGGTGAGGCTCTCAAGCACAGGCCCGCAAGGCACGGGTGTGGCCAAAGTGCACTGGTTTTTATAGCAGATCTGTTTTGCAGCCGGTCTTATAGTTTCGTGGGTGGAGCTTTAGAAACAACATGCAGCTGGAGGGAGTCCCCGGGTAGAACAAAGAAGCAGGAGCAGGAAAGGCACAGATTAAAGAACAAAGTCTCACCTCCCCCAATGTTGGAGATCGCTGGAATGCACAAAGATGGAACAGGAGGCAGCAACAGGAGAAGGGGAGTGTGCCTTGCTTCTTTTCTCTCTGGATTTTAGTAGAGATCACAGCCCCAGGATGGTGGAAAAGGCTTTCCCTTTGGTGCACTGCCTTTAATAGCAGATCTGTTTTGTAGCCGGTCTTGTAGTTTCATGGGTAGAGTTTTACAGACAATGTGCAGCTGGAGGGAGTCCCCGGGCAGAGCAAAAAACCAGGAGCAGGGAAGGCACAGATTAAAGAACAAAGTCTCACCACCCCCAATGTTGGAGATCACTGGAATGCACAAAGATGGAACATGATGCAGCAACAGGAGGAGGAGAGAGTGCCTTGTTTCTTTTCCCTCTGGGTTTTAGTAGAGATCACAGCCCCAGGATAGTGGAAAGGAGTTCAGACCATTGACTGGCCAGCTCAATCACCCAATCTCAACCCAATTGAGAATCCTTGGCACAAGTTATCAGTTGACATTGCCAAGAAGTAGCCGTGAACCAAGCGAGATCTGATTGAGACACTGATTGCAGCATGAAATCGCATCATAATGTGAGAATAACTCATCAAACTGGTCCATTCCATGCTAGACAGATGTCGTCTGGTGAGAAAGAGCAAGGCCTGGCCCATCAAGTACTAATGGCCACCAACAACAGCCTAATGAAATTAAGAAGAAAACATATACACTGTCAACATATACAGAACAGAAAACAGAACTTTTTGGGCACACATTGCATATTTGTACACAGATTCACAATCAAAGGAATGCTCAAATCATGGTAAATTTGTCAGATTTATACAAAAGACAAAAGGGAAGAAAATGGCATGCAGAAGGGGTTGTAAATTATAACACATTTTGTCCTTGTGACCCAAACAAATAAAAACTGCCAATTTAGCACTACCTATGCAAGACTTTTTCACACCACTGTATACCTACAAATTAACAGGTGTACAATATATTCACACACTTAAATATTTTCATCACCCATATAATGCATGCATTTAAAATACACATGCAAACCCCCCCCCCCCCAAAAAAAAAAGGTCAAATGAAAATCAGAAAAAATTCCAGAAATACAAAACAAACCACATTTTTTGGCCATGCACATCCCTTGTTTCTTGTTGCTAAATACATTTATAACTTGAAACAGTTAACTTATCTATTTTAAGTTATACCATGCCCTTCTCACTGAATTATCTCAGGACATAATTCCTTATAGGTCCTTCAGTTTAGTCCTCCACCTCTGGATTGTGCACCTCCTCCTGCAGCTTGGAGACTGGGCATGTCACAAAAAACATGACATCACTGGATGTAGTCTGCTGGCCTCTCTCACCATCCCCAGGGTGTCCAGTCTCCATGCAGCAGGAGGACATAGTGAGCCTAAGTGCTGGGCTCACTTGAGAACAGATAAGTAGCAGTTAGCTTAGGTTTAGGGAATTTGGGGTTGATTTGTGCCTAATTTCTATTTTGTCTTTTTTTTGGGGGGGGGGGGGGGTATATACCTTTAAAAAAAAAAAAAAAGAAGCAAACGTCAAAGGAGAAGTACTCTTGTCTTATGCCTGGTCCTACTGTCCTTGCCTGCCTTTCCCTTTACCTCTTTAGATCACGGCCAGCGTTGATCTCTCCCCCTTGGTCAGTATGGGGGAGAGCTCAGTAGCACGGAGGACCGATTTGAGCTTTGGCAGCACGGAGCGGCTGTGGGGCTGCAATCGCTAAGATCTCTGTCTGGATGTCTGCCCATCGGCTCCCCACGCTTCAGCAGAGCGGAGCCACATGGTATTCAGCGCCGCATTGGCGACAGCTGGAATTTTCAGCTCGTCCTGTGATCAGGGTAAGAGGGCTGAATTTGGAGAGAGCAGACAGCCGCGGACATGCCGAGAAGGCAAGGAGGTTTTTGCTGCTCTTTTTCTCTCACAGACAGGCAGCGGCGGCCATTTTGTCAGCGTGTCTGTTGCATGCAGAAAGCTCAATTCCCCGGCGCTCTATTGCTTCTAATTGCCTTTCAGGGACTTAAAGTCAATTGAAGTCAATTTTTTTTGGGGGTGCTCAGTTCTTCTGTACCTTTACTTTAATTTGCCGTAGTTATTTTTTGTTTAGTTGTTTTTCTGTTTCATTGGGGGGGGTTTTGGTGAAGGCTGGGAGTTTTTCGCAGCCGGTTTTCTTTGAAGGCCTGAATCAGGGGACAGAAACGTTTTCCTTTCTCCTACTTGTCAGAGGACATTTGCTTATGGCTTGGGCTATTTAAAAAAAAAAAAAAGGAAAAAAGAGAGCAGAAAAGCAGAGGGAATACTCAAGAACTGCTCCAGAAACAATTAGAGTGTAGTTCAAGTTTAAAAAAAAGAGCATTATACAGTTACGGAGGCAATGGCCTCGCGCCCTCAATGTGTAGTGTGTGATACCCATAGAGGGACTATCGCTGAGTCTGGCATTTGCCGAGGCTGTACGCAAGTTTCTACTAGCGTGGAGCAGGAAATGGAGGTTAAGGTAGGTCAAGATCTTCAGGGGTCCTTGGCGGGAGTGGACACAGAGCTGCTGCTAGTCACTTCGCCTGGGGCCGGTCTCGAGTCACCAGCTGGTCCTGCGGGATCCCTGCCAGCTTTGGGAGTGCAGCTCGGGGACTTCTGTCCTGATTTTGTGTTGATTATGCATCAGGCGTTCTGTATAAGGTGGCAAGGCAAAGTGCCGGAGTCTCTGTCACTGTCTCGAGCATTGCATCAGCCAGGTCCAACTGAGGCGGGTACCAGTTCCGTGAGACCTCCAAAAGGAGCAAGGACTCAGGAGCCTTCCCTTTGTAAGTTGGAAGAGCAAGAGTCGGAGGAACACGTGGTCGACCTGGAAGGTGGTGATGAAGAGTTGGAAGAAGGAGAGATCCCTGAACCAGAGGATCAGGCGAGAATTATTCGGATGTTCCGGAAGGATGAGTTGACGACGCTTATCATGGAGTCTCTTCAGACCCTTAAACTAGCCACGGAGCAACCTGTGGAGGATGATAATGGGGAAGACCCAATTATTCAGGCGGTGAGGCAAACGCAGGTGGTGTTTCCCATTCACAAAGTAGTAGACAGGATGATACAGGATGAGTGGGATCAGCCGGAAGCTGGGCTAAGAGGAGTTTGAATTATGAATAGGCTGTATCCCTTAGCAGATAAGGACAAGGAGAGGTTTTGGTCTCCGAGGATTGATGCAGCGGTGTCAGCGGTGACCATGAAAACCACTATTCCGGTAGAAGGCAGTTCAGCCTTGAAAGATGCACAGGATAGAAAGTTGGATGGTTTGTTGAAACAATCCTTTGAAGCCAACGCGGCATCATTACAGGCTTCCATTTGTGGGACTTGGGTGGCAAGAGCTTGCCTGCGATGGTCTCAGCACTTACGACAGTCTGCTCAGCTGGAGCAAGAGGGTCTGAGAGAGCTCGATCGCCTAGAGTCAGGGCCGGCTTACTTGTCAGATGTTCATTATGACTTGATCAGGGCACTGGCTAATAGTATGGCCTCACTCGTTGCCACTTGTAGATCCCTGTGGTTGCGGAATTGGGCAGTGGACGGGTCTTCTAAAGCGCGTTTTGGTAAACTCCCTTTCAAAGGCAAGTTGTTGTTCAGGGAAGATCTCGATAAGTTGGTGAAGGAGTTAGGGGAGTTTAAAGGGAGCCCGACTGCTGGAGGATAAACCAGGTAGAGGTTTTGCGGCAGTGGTTTCCACATCCAATCGAAAACCGCAATGAAGTGAGGGGGACCCCGGCAGGAAGTTTTCCAATAGGCGGGCGACTTCGGAACTTCCTTCCTGCCTGGGTCAAAATTACGTCCAACCAGTGGGTGCTAGAGATCATCCGGGAGGGCTATGCGCTGGAGTTCGCAGGGCCAGTTCATGATTCATTTGTGCAGTCGCCCTACAAAGGGCAGCAGAAAGCCCAGGCAGTCCGCTGCACACTGGATCAGCTGTTGCACTTAGGTGTGGTCATCCCGGTGCCCAAGGAGGATTACAGCAGGGGTCGATACTCAATTTATTTTGTGGTTCCAAAGAAGGATGGCTCTCTTTGGCCAATATTAGATCTAAAAGGGGTGAACCGCTGTCTTCGGGTACCGCATTTCAGAATGGAAATGCTGCAGTCTGTCATTGTGGCAGTGCGCCAAGGAGAGTACTTGACATCCCTCAGTCTCATGGAGGCGTATTTACATATACCAATCAGAGCAGGACATCAAACGTTCCTGCGCTTCACTCTACCGTGGGGACACTATCAGTTCCAGGCATTGCCTTTTGGCCTGGCAACGGCACCGAGGACGTTCACCAAGATCATGGTGGTGGTAGCGGCAGTGTTACAAAGAGAAGGAATACTGGTTCATCCTTATCTCGATGATTGGTTGATTCAAGCAAAGTCCAAGGCCAAGAACATTCAGGTGACGGCCAAGGTGGTGAAATTCTTGGAGAAGATAGGATGGGTAGTCAATGCCGGCAAAAGTCATCTGACTCCAACCCAGAGCCTCAAGTACCTCGGGGTGCATTTCGACACTCAAAGAGGAGCTGTATTTCTGCTGGATCATCGGGTCCAAGCCCTTTGACAGGTGACCCATCAGTTCAGGGTCACTCCGACTCCATCGGCCTGGAGTTATCTCTGGGTGTTAGGTACGATGGCTGCAACCTTGGAAGCGGTGCCGTGGGCCAGAGCTCATATGTGGCCATTGCAGCGATCATTGCTACACCATTGGTCTCATCAATCCAACCCGCTGAGCAGATATCTACCTTGCTCTTTAAGGGGTCAGGCGAGCATTGAGCTGGTGGCTAATTACGGAATCGTTGAAGGTCGGGATGCCTCTGGAGCAGCCAGAGTGGCTATCATTGTTGACAGATGCCAGCCTTGCGGGATGGGGAGCCCATTGTGGGGAGCTCTTCTCACAAGGTCTGTGGTCAGCTCAAGAGAGCACGTGGTCAATCAATAGATTGGAACTCAAAGCGGTAGCGTTATCGTTGCAAGCGTTCGAGATGACGGTGCCGGGGCGAGCAGAACAGTAGCCTACATCAATCAGCAAGGGGGTACAAGAAGTACAGCCATGGAGCAGGAAGTAGAGGCACTCTTTGCTAGGGTCGAGCATCGACTGCAAGCGATTTCTGCAGCCCACATTTCCGGGAAGGACAATGTGACGGCGGATTTTCTCAGCAGAGTTCAGGTGGATGCCGGAGAATGGGAATTGCATCCGGAAGTGTTTGCACAGGTGGTGCACAGGTGGGGGCCACTGATCATAGATCTCATGATGACCTTTCACTCAACAAAGGCCAGTCAGTTTTTCAGCAGGTGGTGAGAAAGGATGTCAGAGGGGATCGACGCTTTACTGCAGCGCTGGCCGGTACTGGGTCTCCTCTATGTATTCCCTCCGTGGGCGCTCATAGGTCGGGTGGTACAGCATATCGAGGCCCAGCCAGGGAGGGTGTTGCTGGTGGCTCCAGCCTGGCCAAGACGTCCATGGTATGCCGATCTCATCCGCCTTCTCGATGGGGAGCCATGGAGATTACCGATGTCAGACAATCTGTTAATTCAAGGGCCTCTGCGGATGCCCCAAGTGGATCGGTTCTCGCTTATGGTATGGCCATTGAAAGGGTGCGTTTAAGGAAGAAAGGTTACTCAGCAGCAGTCATCACAACTTTACTTAAAGCTCAGAAGTTGTCTACATCTCTGACATATGTTCGCATATGGCGCATATTTGAGGATTGGTGTTTAAGGAGACAAGTCTGCTCGGCAACCACATCTGTTTCAGTTGTTTTAAGTTTCCTGCAGGACGGTTTTGAGAAGGGCCTGTCAGCCAGCTCTTTGAGGGAACAGTTAGCCGCGCTGGCTTGCTATAGAAGAAAGGTGCAGGGAGTGGCATTAGGCACGCATGTTGACCTGTTGCACTTTCTCAAAGCAGTTAACAGATTACATCCTTCTCGTAGAATTGTGGTTCTTCCGTGGGATCTCAACTTAGCTTTAGCAGCTCTGGCTAAGGAGCCATTTGAGTCCTTACACAGGGCGTCCGTAAAAGATTTGACATTGAAGACGGTGTTTTTGGTGGCCATTTGCTCAGTGAGGCGAATTTCTGAGTTGCAGGCGTTGTCTTGTAGAGAGCCGTTTCTCTCTTTTTCTTTTTTTTTTAAATTCTTTATTTTCATTTTATAACAACAAAGGAAAAGGAAGACATACAGCTAAAAGACAAATACATAACGTGTAATACATACACCAAAGTAAACCCCTGCCACCCCCCTCCCCCCTGCTTCTTCTCTAGAAAACTAATCATACCCGAAGCGGGCGTGTACTTACATTATTGTGTTGCGAAACCTAACGGTGATCTGAAACATGATGAGTGCACATTATACAGGCATGTTGGAGCAATGAGCAGATTGTACATAATCATTGAGCATCTGCCATTTAGACAAACGAGAGTGAGGTTGGGCATGGGGAAAGGCTCTCCGAGGTGTCTGTTCATATTTGCTATATAAGCAGACGAGGTTCCACCATTCATTGACAGTAAGTCTAGAGCTATCCTTCCAATTCCTCGTGATTAAGCATATGGCTATACCCAGCATGAAATCAAGGAGAAAGCGACCCTTCTTAGGAAGAGAGGGGACCTCCGCCACAGAGCGGAGTCCCACAATCTTCCAAGAGAGAGGTTCGTGAAGGTGTAAGATAAATTGAATACAACCCCAGACCCGCCTCCAATAAACCTGTAGTTGAGGACATTCATAGATAACATGAACGAAGGTACCCACAGCAGTATGGCAAGACCAACACTGGCCCCTGGCATTCGTGTTCCATTTGGCTATTTTTTCTGGGGTATAAAAGCATCTGTGTGCAAAAAAGAAGAGAGTTTGGGTAACAGAGGCAGACCGGGAAACCCACACTACTTTGCTCCAGAAAACGCTCCATTGCACAGGGGTTAAAGTGGTTTGCAGTTCGCGCTCCCAGGCTTGTTGGGCTCTGAAAGTGGCCGTGTCTGTACCCTGACATAATAATTTATAAAAGTTAGAGGCAACCCCATGTGTATTACTAATAGAGTGAACTATCTCTAATAGCCCGTCCTCAGTAGGAGCCGAGGGCGGCATGATTCGAGCATTTGTGAGGCAGTGTTGAAGCTGCATCAATTGAAAGTAATGTTTCGCTGGTAACGCAAATTCCTTTTGTAAATCAGAAAAGGTTTTCCAACGAGCTGCAGAGAAAAGCTGTTGGGGTGTCCAGATCCCCCTTGAGTACCAGGGTTTCCATGCTATCGTTCTATTTAGGACTTGAATTCTGGGGTTATTCCATAGCGGGAGTCCGTCCTGAGGACAAACGTTCGGGCCCAGTGATAGAATGAGAGAGTTAAAGGCTGCAAGAGTATCGACAATCATTGGTGGATGGCGGGTGTCTACTTGATAGGACATACCGGGGAGATGGGTCAACGGAATTGGGCTACTAAGCTCCTCTTCTATGTCAAGCCAAACTGGTCTGCTGTCTGTTGAGGCATCTAGCCATCGGGCACCTTGCTTAAGTAGGAAGGCTTGATGATATCTAAGAAAATCAGGAAATCTGGTACCCCCTCTTTCCTTTGCAGACTGTAGTTTTTGTTTAGCTATCCTTGGTGGCTTGCCCTGCCAGAGATAACGGACGAGGAGGCCCTCAATATCTTTATAAGTATGTAGCGGGAGTAAGCATGGCAGCATTTCTAAAATGTAGTTCACTTTGGGGACTATCATCATTTTCACAGTTTCTAAGCGGCCCCACCATGTAAGAGATAAGGGAGACCAACGATTCGTGAGCTCACGGACTTTGGAGACTACCTCTTTGGCATTGAAACTGATAGTGTCTTCTAAAGGAGAACAGTAATGGACCCCGAGATACTTCACCATGCGGGATTGCCAAAGGAAGGGAAAGGCCTGCATGTCAGCCTCATGTACCCAGCGGTTCAGTGGGAATGCCACAGATTTGGTCCAGTTAATTTTATAGCCCGATAATTGTGAGTATCCGTCAATCAGATCCAAGACAGCTGGAACCGAATCGAGGGATACGAAAAGCATAAGGTCATCTGCATATGCAGAGAGTTTAATCTCCCTATGACTGAAGGGGACACCTCGAATACGTGCGGACTGTCTAATAAGGAGGGCTAAAGGTTCAAGAGCTAGATCAAAGAGCATTGGTGATAGTGGGCAACCTTGACGCGTGTCTCTTTGGAGGTTAAATGGCGGAGACTTGATGGCATTTACACAAATACTGGCGACGGGTTGAGTATACATGACTTGGAGATATCGGAGGAAGCCCTCCCCAAAGCCATACCATCGGAGAACTGCAAATAGGAAGGGCCATTCTAGGCGGTCAAAGGCTTTTTCGGCATCCAGGGAAAGACCCACCCACGGATGATCTAGATTGGCAGCACTGGATAGCACATGGCACAAGGTCCGAGCATTGTCAGCAGTTGATCTGCCGGGTATAAAACCGCATTGGTCGGGGTGAATTAGGGTGGCCATCCTGTCAGATAGCCGGGTGGCCAAGATCGTTGCGAAGATCTTATAATCGGCATTAAGTAGGGAGATTGGACGGTAGTTGGCGGTTAAAAGCGGGTCCCTGCCTTCTTTCTCAAATACTACCACATTAGCTGCAGAAAAGGATCCCAAAGAGGATGTATCTACCGCAAGGGCAGTAAAATAGAGTTTTAGATAGGGAACTAAATCTGCACTGAACGTTCTGTAGAATTCGGTCGGGAGACCATCGGGCCCTGCGGCACGGCCCGAGGCTGTTCGTCTTAGGGCAGATTGGATCTCTGAAGTAGAGAAGGGTTCATCCATCGCATCCCTATCATCTTCAGAGTGGGTCGGCCGCTGAATGCCAGAAAGCAATCGCTCGAATGTCTCTGACGAGAACTCACATTCAGATTGATATAGGCGGGTATAGAAATCCCGAAAGAGCTCTACAATGTCGGAGTCTGTGGTCACTATGCCCCCTCCCTGTGGAGCTCGAAGGGCCGCTACACGTTTGGCTTCTTTTTGACCTTTCAAGGCGTTGGCTAAGAGTCGACCGGCTCGGTTATTTTCACGATAATATGTCCCTCGCTGAAGCTCAATACTCTGAGAAGCTGCAGTGGAGAGGATTGAATTATATTGAAAACGGAGACGCTGTAATCGAATTAATACACATGGATCAGTACGTGAAGTTAGAACTCGTTCGCCTGCTTTTATTTGTTGGTCTAGTATGAGTAGCTGCTGTTTGCGTTGTTTTCGCAGGCGGATTTGATAGCTAGTGATCGTTGCTCGAATGGCCGCTTTGAAGCCCTCCCACCAAGCCCAATTCGCAGTATCCTGGGGTAGATTAAAATGGAAATAATCTTGTATGGCTGCTCGAATTTCTAACTGGAACTCTGGCTGAGTTAACAGGGCTCTATCAAAGAACCAGGCCCCCGAATTCCCTTGGGGTGCAGTAGTGTGTAATTGAAAGGAAATGGCAGCATGATCTGAAATATGTTGGGAGTGAATCTTTGCAGTGTCCACCTGAGGAACTAACAGTTTTGATATTAGAAAGAAGTCTATGCGAGACTGGGATTTATGAGGGGAAGAAAAGAAGGTAAAGTCAAGCTCATTGGGGTGTAGTAACCTCCATAGATCAACTAAAGCAAGATCTTTGATCAGGGAGGTAAGCGTGGTGTGACTCTTGGGGGGACCACTTGACCTAGGCGGCTGTTTGTCAATCAGGGGATCAAGGACGAGATTGAAATCCCCCCCAATTATCAATGAAGTATTAGCAGAGGCCTGCGCAACCTGAGCAATGGTAGCAAAAAAGGCAGGGTCATCCACATTAGGAGCGTAAAGGCATAGACATGTAACTTCAAGGCTACCTATCTTGAGGTGAACTCTGGACCATCTACCTTCTGTATCTGAGCTAGTCGCAATAATAGTAGCATGCAAAGATTTCCTAACCAGTATGGCCACCCCACATTTCTTAGAAACGGCTGGGGAATAGGCGGCCACCATGTAAGGTTTAATATTGAGTTTAAGAGTTTCCTTCGAATTTAAATGCGTTTCTTGGAGAAAAATCAGATCCGCAGCTTCCTGGCTTAGGTAGCTTAGGATTTTCTTCCGTTTTATCGGATTATTGATCCCTTTTACGTTCAATGAGAAAATCTTACATGGTGCCATCAATCAGTAATAGACATTTTAGGCAAGGGCGCTGGAAAACATACAATATAATCAGGATCTGTGCAACAATGATATAATCACCGAGTATTCTGGCTAATACACCCCATATTGAAAAGTATGTACCAAAGTATCCCAGAGAAGAAGCAAAACCCCCAAAGAATATGGCGACCATATGTCTGCGGGAGGAGGCCCTAGAGAGGAAGTAGAAAGACATGAAAAAAAAAGAAAAGAAACACCAGAGTCCATAATTAACACTGTCTCTGATACTCATCGAGGCTACTGTGGGTAGATGGAGTCGGGTCACAGATATCATCAAAAGTAAGGCAACAAACTGCCCTCGCCAGACTCTTTGCTGGGCTGCGGCAGATCCAGTATGGCAGATACAGCGGATATAAGAACACTTTCAGGAGTATTCTGGGAGTCAGCACATCAAGTCGGCCTCTTTGGAATCCAAAAACTCCGCTAGTAGATCAGGGTCCTCAAATGTTCTTGTCTGATTGTGAAGCGTAACTCGGAGCTTGGCCGGGTACATCAGGCCATAGCGTGCTTGTAGTTGTTGAAGCCTCGGTCGGAATTCCAGAAAGCGCTTTCGGCGGTCGACCGTGGGTTTAGCCAAGTCGGGATAGAAGGAGATCTTGTGGCTCTCAAACTCCATATGGCCCTTTGCCCGAGAGGCATGTAGAATTTGCTCAACGTGTTGATATCTCAAAAGTCGAAAGATGATAGGCCGCGGGGTCTTCTTGTTGAGCATTATGCTTGTGGGTACACGATGAGCGCGATCAATCTCCAAATCTTTGACAAAGGTAATTTGGAGCAAGGAAGGGAGAATTTTGCATAAAAACTCTTTCATGTCTCCCGATTCCGCTCCCTCCGGTATGCCCACGAGCCGTATGTTGTTGCGGCGCGCTCTATTATTGCCATCTTCCACTTCTTTCTGCAAGGCCCGCACCTGACGTTCAACTTTGTCGAGTTTGGACAACCGGGCCGTATGGGAGTCCAATATGCTCTCCATTTTGTCCTGACGCGAAGAGAGCCCCTCTAGCTTGCCTTGCAGCACACCAAAATCTTCCCGCAGCGCTCGGAGTGCTTCACCGTTTGACTGCACGAGGTCCTTGACCCCTCTAATCTCTGCGAGGATTTCCTGCTGCATTTCGGGGCCCTCGCGCACGGCCAGCCCCTTCTGCGGGGACGGAGGTTCAGTTTTGGAGCGTTTGCCGTGAGAAGCCGCTGGAGATCCGAATTCCAGGCGCGTGGGTTTGGTCCCCGCCATCTCACCAATGTGCCCCGGCAAAATCAGAGTAGGATGCCAAGTATGTACGGTGTTAATTCAGGATTTTGAGTAGGCCTCTCGGGAGCCTCAGCGTTATGCGACCATCCCGCTGGACATCAGGCTCCGCCCCCCGTTTCTCTCTTTTTCTAGGTAAAAGGTGGTGCTCTGGCTGGTGTCCTCCTTTTTGCCCAAGGTAGTTTCGCTGTTTCCTTTAAATCAGACGGTTTCTCTTCCAGTGCTGTGCTCGTTAAGGGATAACGCTGAGGACCAGGGATTGCACCGTATTGCATCAATATTTGAAGGTCTCGGACGTTTTTCGTAAATCCGACCGTCTGTTCGTTCTGTTCGGTGGATCCTGTAAAGGGGAGGCAGCAGCGAAAGCATCCATTTCCAGATGGATCAGAGAGGCAATTGCTTTGGCATATTTGTTGTCAGGGCGACAACTGCCAGCTGGGTTGCGAGCTCAATCTACCAGAGTGCAAGTGGCATCATGGGCAGAACACAGTTTAGTGTCGCCTGTGGAAATTTGTAGGGCGGCTACTTGGTTGTCTCTTCACACTTTCAGTAAACACTATCGCCTGGATGTCTTGGCAGCAAAGGATGCTGCATTTGGGGCGGCGGTGTTGCAAGCCGGCTGGAAGGGTCCCTCCCAATGAGTACTGCTCTGTTACAAACCAGAGGTGGAGGACTAAACTGGAGGAGCGATAAGGAAGTGGAAATTACACTTACCTGGTAATTGTTCTTCCTTGAGGTATGCCAGTTTAGTCCTCATTCCCACCCGGAGTAATAGTTTAAGCAGTGGAGGTTCAGCCGGAAGAAGGATGAGCTTACCGGTAAGTAGATATCTTTCTATGATTCTTTGCCTCTTCTGGTTATTTTCTTGTCTATCTTCCTGACGGAAGCAGAAGGAAAAGGCACAAGGTGACAAGATTAACTTACATAAGAACATGAGAGCATAAGATATGCCATACTGGGTCAGACCAAGGTCCATCAAGCCCAGTATCCTGTTTCCAACAGTGGCCAATCTAGGTCATACGTACCTAGCAGTTTCCCCAAAAGACACAGGTTCTGCAATGCTTGTACTAGGTCAAGCATTGATATCCTGGGTTCCTTCTTAATAATGGTTTATGGACCTTTCCTCCAGGAACTTGTCCAAACCTATTTTAAACCCAGCTACACTAACAGCCTTTACTACATCCTCCGGTAACAAATTCCAGAGTTTGATTACACGTTGAGTGAAAAAATATTTTCTTTTATTAGTCTTAAATAGTTTACCCTGTAGCTTCATTGCATGTCCCCTAGTCTTCCTATATTCTGATAACGTAAACAGGCGATCTACATTTACCCGTTCCACTCCGTTCATTAATTTATAAACTTCTATCATATCTCCCCTCAGCCGTCTCTTTTCCAGGTTAAAGAGCCCTAACCTTTTTAGCCTTTCTTCATAGGAGTATCCTTCCATCCCCTTTACCATTTTGGTGGCTCTTCTCTGAACCTTTTCTAATAACGCTATATCCTTTTTAAGATACGGCGACCAGAATTGCACACAATATTCAAGGTGCGGTCTCACCATGGAACGGTATAGAGGCATTATAATATCTATTGTTTTATTTTCCATTCCTTTCCTTATGATACCGAGCATTCTATTTGCTCTCTTGTCTGCCGCTGCACACTGGTCCGAGCGTTTTAACATGTTATCCACAATGACGCCTAAATCTTTTTCCTGGGTGGTGGTTCCTAATGTGGAACCTTGCATCGTGTAACCATAGTTTGGGTTGTTCTTCCCTAGGTGCATAACTTTGCACTTGTCCACATTAAATTTAATCTGCCATTTTGATGCCCAGTCTTCCAATTTATCAAGATCCTCTTGCAGTTTTCCACAATCCTCTTGGGTTTTAACAACTTTAAATAGTTTTGTGTCATCTGCAAATTTGATAACCTCACTCGTTATTCCACTTTCCAAGTCATTTATGAATATGTCAAAAAGCAGCGGACCCAGCACAGATCCCTGGGGTACACCACTATTCACCTTTCTCCATTGGGAAAATTGGCCATTTAGCCCAACCCTCTGCTTTCTATCTTTTAACCAGTTCCTTATCCACAGTAGTACACTGCCTCCTATCCCATGACTCTTTAGTTTTGCCAAAAGTCTCTGATGAGGGACCTTGTCAAAGGCTTTCTGAAAGTCCAGATACACTATATCAACCGACTCACCTTTGTCCACCTGTTTATTCACACTTACAAAAAAACATAACAGATTAGTAAGACAAGATCTTCCTTGTCTAAAGCCATGTTGGCTGTCTCCCATTAGGCCATGACTATCTACATGCTGAGTAATTTTATTCTTTATGATGGTTTCTACCATCAACTTCCAAGACAAGAAATTTGTTTCTATTAAATAGTTGTTCTACGTTCATTTACAATGTTTTTATTAGCTACTTATTTGTCAGTGTTTTTATTAGCTCCTTTAAGTGTGTTTTTATTAGCTCCCTTAAGTGTGCTTTGTCAATAGTTCACTGGGGATGGTGAGAAAGGCCAGCAGACTACATCCAATGATGTCACGTTTTTTGTGACATGCCCAGTCTCCAAGCTGCAGGAGGACTAAACTGTCGTACCTCAAGGAAGAACAATTACCAGGTAAGTGCAATTTCCATTTATTGTTATTTGCTGAATTTGATGAATACATTTTTCTAAAGAAGAAGCTAGATCCCTCATTTAGATAAATCAATCCCTATATCTTTTTTGTGAGGTGCTTCCCTGGGAATTAAAATGCCATATGAAATATGTAACGAGTTTCACTTATATTTCAGGCAGTCTATGGTTAAAAAAGGATTGGAAGAAAATGAGTGAATATCTTCACAGATATGAATCAGTCCTTGCTATTAAAACTGGGAAATTAGATTCTTGACTTTTGTAACATGGTTGACAGATTTTATATGCAGCTCACACATCTTCTTTAAAGCTAGGAGCTGTCTGTCACCATTGTCAGACAGTCCTAAACACTTCATACTTTACATTCCCAAACAAACAGCATGACATACTCTGATTCAGATAAAGTTCTTTCATATTTTTCCACCCTGTATGATTTTTCACATTTTGTCACATAGATTCCATCTTAGTGGTATTCTATGTAACAGTTAAAACAGAAATAAAATTATGCAAATGCAGACAATAGTAAGAAACTACCCCCTCCTCCCCGAAAAGCCTTGTTCTTCAGAGGAAGCATTTGTTGCTATAGCACCTTTATCATTCATGAGCATCTTATCAGATTCTACTTTGTGTTTTTGCAAACGAAAGGTATTTTTTTAAACTGATAATGAAGACTAATTATAAAATGCAATATTCATATTAGGGAGAATTTATGATTGTCTTATTTAAATGTCTCCACTATGCCTTCACAAGACTTCATCTGAGTTTCTTTTAGAAGCAAAAATGTAGAAACAAAGACTTTGGTCTTCATCCATTTAGCCTTTGACAGAGAGATATATGATAGTGTGAGGCAAGTAGCAATAAAAAAGGCCTCTGTATCCTTAAAATATTTGCAAAATAATTATGTTAAGAATAAGACAGAAAGCAAGAGCTTTGTTTACGAAGCAGCGATGGTCTTTTGCAGCTAATGATGGTTGATAGCTGTAAAAGCCTGGCTTTAGCTACAAAAGTCATACAAGATCTGGCCGTAGTAGATATCTGGCATCTACTCCACCCAGATAGATGACAGTTTGCATACTATTCCCACATCCCTGGCATATATTCATGAATAACTTAACTAAAATATACTTCACCCATGTGTTGTTTAACCTTTAGATTTTTTTCATTCATTCATTCACGGCCTTACTGCGGTCTCAGATAAACGGCAAGTTTTTTTCGCTTTTGCCAGCCACTTGCTGTCACACTTCTTTTTGGGTTAATGACTTATACCCAAACTAGTGCACGTTTAACATCAATGACCACGGCCTATTTTCATATCTTATAACTTAATATTGCTCATAATGTTAAATTTTTTTATGCATAATTTTCTCAGCGGGTTGATTTCTATCATATGAAATGGGCGGAGAGTGGGCGGGGAGAGACTCCCCTCACACTAACGCGCTGAATTTTAGGGCTGAATTCCAACGCGAATGAAAACCTACCGTTAAAGGCACATTACAGGGGAGAGAAACCATTTCAGTGTTAGCAATGTACAGCCCAAGCAGGGAAACCAAAAAACAGTGACATGCGCAGCGTTTTTTGGAAACAGAGATCGAAGAATGTCCAACAAGAAGTGGAAAAGACCAGTAGTTTGCTTAGGAAAGCTGTGCAGTACTTTGGCCAAACTTGGTTAAATACTTGGCTGAGTCTGTTCTATCCCCTGAAGAACCTCATAATATTGGGAGAAACGCGGTCACAACGTTGTATGTGAGGCGTTGGGAGAACGAAGAACCCGGGAAAATGAAGAAATCATCCCGGGAAAACGAAGAAATCATTAATTTAAGATAAGTCCAAGGAATACAAAGAAATATAAAGAAAGAGAAGAGAAAGAAAAGTTTTGATGACTAGAGACTAATTACACAGGTACACTACCAAAAAACTGCCTCCAGTTTTGCAACTGATTCCTATAGATTTTGGGGTGCTGAATCCAGGAAAAATAGCCAAAATGTTCCATCACGTCACGTTTTCTTGCAAAATTAGATTTCTTACCCATATAAGGAATGTTCACATAATTCTTTTTAGCCGACTGCAGTTTATTTTCTTGGCCCAAAATAGAGGTTGTAATGGTTAACTAACTAGAAACACTCCCTCATGATATTTTAGAGTGTTTTGTATTCATTTTATACATTAACAGGACAATTGGGAGGCGGGGGGCTAAATCCAGTACTCGCGCTGGCGCATGTTCTTTCCTGTTCGCCTCGCCTCGTTCGCTCGCTCAAACACGGTGGTTGCGACATGAACGTTCCTGTCAAATTTCAGTTTCTTGCAAGTTCATTATTACCTTTTGTTTGCTCAGTCGTAATCCAGCTTTATTCCGAAGTGGTTCACTACAGTTGTAGTTTGCAGTGCTGTGTATTTGTGATGGCTCACAGAGCCAGAGGTTGCGTCAACTCTCCGGACAGTTTTTGTTTTATTTGTGGGGAATATACCGTGAAAAAGCGGCAGAGGAACATTTCTGCATTTATTAAAAAAGTATATTTTGCCTATTTCGGTTTGAAGATAGGCGATCAAGACAAACTGTGGGCTCCTCACAAAGTGTGCAAGACATGTGAGGAAGATCTACGCTTATGGATGAAAGGTAAAAAACAAGCATTTCGTTTCGGAATACCTATGATGTGGCGTGAACAAAGAGACCACAGCAGTGACTGCTATTTTTGCTCTTGCATTGTGAAGGGATACAACTTAAAAAATAAGAACGTAATAAGTTACCCCAACCTTCCCTCAGCAATTAGGCCTATGCCTCATAGCAACGAATTACCTGTGCCTGAACCACCAAAATCTTTGGATCATATTTGTGTGGACGGTTCTGATCATGATGAGACTCATCAGATGGCTTTTCCCGATGAGTCCAGTACTTCCGAGTTTGAAACTGAACCAGATCCGAAACCTGAACTTTTCTCTCAAGCTGAATTGAATGATTTATTCCGGGATTTAGGACTCCCAAAAGATGCTGCCCAACTGCTAGGTTCTTGGCTTAAACAGAAAAATCTATTGTCACCAGGAACAACTTTTTATTGGTACTGCAACCGCGAGACACAATTTTTGAAGTATTTCAGCAAAGAGGAAGATTTGTTATTTTGCAACGATATATACGGAGTGATGGAAAAGTTTAAACTCAAGTATGATCCTGCTGAATGGCGGCTGTTCATTGATTTGTCAAAAGACAGCATAAAAGGTGTTCTTCTTCATAATGGCAACACATTCGCTTCAGTTCCTATTGCTCACTCTGTTATTCTCCAAGAAAAATACGAGAATTTGGCCCTGATTCTTCAGAAGATTCGTTATGATGAGCATAAGTGGATGATTTGTGGAGACTTTAAAATTCTATCCATGCTATTAGGGCAGCAATCCGGTTTCACCAAATATCCCTGCTTCCTTTGCTTGTGGGATAGCCAGGCCCGCGACCTACACTGGGGGAAAAAAGACTGGCCAATTGGGGAGTATTTGAGACCCGGTGAGAAAAATGTTCTTCATGAGAGCTTGGTACCTCGTGATAAAATTCTATTACCACCTCTCCACATTAAGTTGGGTCTCATTAAGCAATTCATCAAGTCCCTTCCAAAAGATGGTGAGTGCTTTCGGTACCTTTGCTCAAAGTTCCCCCGACTTTCTGAAGCAAAGCTAAAGGAAGGAGTGTTTGTTGGCCCTGATATAAGGAAACTCATTTCAGATGGAGCATTCGCTGAAACGATGTCTGAGAAGGAAAAAGAAGCCTGGGATTCCTTCAAGGATGTTGTTCTCAAATTCTTGGGGAACAGGCGGGATGAGAACTATAAGGATATTGTTGCCAGGATGCTCAATGCCTTCAAAGAACAAGGCTGTAACATGAGCCTGAAAGTCCATTTCTTGCACTCCCATGTGAACTACTTTCCCGAAAACTTGGGGGCGTACAGTGAAGAACAAGGTGAAAGGTTTCACCAGGACATCAAGGACGCAGAGAGAAGGTACCAAGGAAGATGGAACACCACTATGATGGCTGATTTCTGCTGGTTGCTGCTGCGGGAAACCCCAGATGAAAAATACGCCAAGCAGCGCACCAAGAGAAGCATTCGGGGGGAAGAAGAAACGGGCCCACCAGGAGATTGATTGACCCAAGAATGACTTTAAAATCTAAACTGTGTTGACAAATATCGTGTTTTTACTAAACTTTGAAATAAAAATTTGCTAGTTATTACCACAGTGTCGAATCTCATTTATTAGAATTTTATTTTCACACCATCGGGTGTTTGTCTTCATGTATTGCAATGGTGCGGTTTGCGTTTTCTATTCTTACATATATACCTGTACAACATTTTTTGCACATTTCTTTGCTTTGCTTTGTGTCTAACCTCGCTCTTATATGCTCAATGTTTGTGCACATGTATGTGGATGTTTTAAGTGCAGACAATTTTGCTACCATCACAGTGTGTTTTGTTGACATTACTCTATTCTTATGTGCTGCCTTGTTACAATTTTCTTTATTCTTATTTGAATAACTACTAAACAATTAGTATAAAGAATTCATCCAAGAAACTTTTATCTCGATCGCACTCAATCTGAAACGTTCACCTCAAACTGCTAACCCAATGTAGCAAAAAATCTGTACGTGATGGAGCAAATTGGTTACCAGATTTGGATTCAGCGCACCAAAAAACGTAAAAATCAATCGAAACATTAGAGGCAGTTTAAAAAAATTTTTTTTTAGTGTACCTGTGTTATTTGTTTAACAACACTATTGGGAGAGGGTGTCTAAAATGTCTAAAAAATATGCCGGAATGAGTCATTGATGCCAACAGGCGCCGCTGGTTATTTAGAATATTCAATACCCAGCTTACGGCAGCCGACTAGTCTGAGACGATTTCCGAGCATTGGGATTGAGTTTTGAAGTGAACCCTCCAAAGTTTTCTGCATTAGTCTGTTCGTTTGGAGTAATTTTCATAGAATTTGTGAAGGTCCAACATGGGCACAAGTGGTTTCCCAAAGTGTCACAGGGGATAGTACCCAACAGCTACCCCCAAGGGCACGGAACATTGGCAGGCGGGGCTGGGGGGAGCGTGGACGTCTATGCAGGCACCCCTACCCCAGAACCCGCACCATAGGCAGCCGCCTACCTGCACACTGGACGGCCTGAGACTGCACATCACCAGCTCCACCAGCAGAAGGGCATGTCAGCATGGTGGCTGAGGGATACTGGTGGTGGAGGGGGCAGTGGCAGCTGCCCAGAGCAGACTGTGGCCTAGCCCTGTGTAGGTGGGTGCCATGCACTGCAACAGACAGGCCCTGTCTGACCAACAGTCATGGTATCACCAGGGAATGCACCATCTCTGTGATGACATGGTGGTGCAGTGCACAAAACCAGTGTATTCAGAAGCAGAAGGTCACAGGTTCAAGTCCCAGCTGTGGTTTCCTCCAACCCAGTCCTCATATTTTACCCACTCCTATAATGTGCTAATACAGACAGAACCTTTCTTGCAGATGACGTAAACATGCCCAAAACACCTACATTTTACCCTACAGAGCACAGACACCATAAACATGCACATTACCTAGAGCAGAGCCTCCCAAATGCAGTCCTGGAGGGCCAAACACCATTCAGGTTCCATGATGCCTCTGATAAAGATGCCTGTGCTGCATTTCTATGCGCCACCCCCATGGTATGCAGATGTATCTCATGCATATTCATGCAAATTCATGGTATGCAGATGTATCTCATGCATATTCATGAAAACCCGAACAGTGTTTTGCACCGCAGGAATGAAGTTGGGAACCTCTGCCGTAAAGCAGCAGCCAACAGGGGCAGACACACCCGCACCCACAGGCCCCATTATCCAAAGCCTCCTGGAGAGGCAGGACTTTGGGCTCTGCATGCATCTCCCAATACTAGCACTTGCATACCTTAGTAATGCCACCCTAAACCTGGGAATATGGTACACAGCTATCAAAAGGTTGCTATGATTACTGGCAGATAGCAATTCCTAGGTTAAGTACAATTTTCGGAGTGAGCTGCATCATAGCAACCTTTCTGATGTCTGTGGAGTGTGCTACAGGTAGTGTGTCTGACAGTGATTACCAATCTGGGGGGTGACTCCTACAGTATTGCGTACCATAGTCATGCCTGCACTGTGCCCAGGACTGGTGTGGTGGCCTGGGCTGCCAAACACCTCTATAGTTGCACAATGCTGGCATAGGTGTGGGGAGTGTGTGTCTGTCTATCCAGTGTGTGGTGGCTGCCAACACCCTCCACAGCCCACACTGCTAGCACTGTTGCCAGTATTGGTCTGCCAATGTGCATAATGAGGAGCAAGGTACCGTGGGACTAGCCTGGATAGGGTGTCCTGGCCTGGCCGCATCTGCACAGGGCATAGGGCAATGGCCGGACATTGTAGTGCCCGGTATCACCTGCACGGACAGGGTGGCCATAGCATGTCCTGCTGGGAGGTCACTCTTACCCTGACTGAGCAGTGACCATGGCATGGATAGGTTCCCCCATAGTGCTATATAGTAGTTCTCTTATGTGATATTTATGGGTTTCCTTTTGGGGCCCAATCACTGACTTATCTGCTTGGTGTGTATGCTGATATCCCCATTCTGGGTACATGTATCTTCTCCAGGACCATGCACTATGGACTAGCCGGCGGATTGTCTGCAGCTAGTATGTGTCTTGCTGGAACACCATGCAGGGTGCAGCGGCTGGAAGCTTGCTGCTGGAGAATGTCAGATAATGGTGGGGGGCAGCTGAGCATTTCCAGACCTGCTGTCTGTCTGCTATTGTGTTATGGATGTGTACTGCTCTGCATTGTCTGCCCTGTAGGGTGTTTGATCCCTAGCAGGACTGGGGTGATGGTCCCCTCTACTGCCACCATTGCAGGGGGGTAGAAAGTGGATCTGTGGGTGGGAGATCCTGTCCCCCACCCTGAGCCCCAGAGGGTGGGTTGGGTTGTGGTATGTAATCTCCCTGGTAACCACAGCAGAATGTGGGTGTGGTGCCGTGCAGTCCTCCTGTAGCCAGCCAGGTGTTTATTAGCAGCTCTAGCCCACTGGTCACTTCACTGCCCATGGAGCCAGAGGTCATGGGTTCACAACCCACAGTGGGGTTCATAGATAGAGCTGTCTTAGGCATTGTCTATTTTTATTATATATTAGTGCTGCCAGCAGAACCACCCTCAGGGTACTGTTACCTTAGGGTGGCTCATAAGGCACCCTATAGGGCGCCTTATACGGCGCCCTATAAAGCGTCTTATAAGGTGCCTTATATGCTGTCCTATAGGGGACATTATAGGGTGCCTTGGCAGACAGCGCACTTTATAATGTGCCCTATGGAGTGCCTTCTAGGGTGCCTTATGTGGCACCTTAGGTTACGCCATTGTGAGGGTGTGTTTGCTGGCAGCACTATTACAGTACAACTAAACTACCTCACAGCCCAATACTTAACCCTTTCCAGGCCAAGCCCAAAACCTTCGGGATCCAAACTTCTGCCTAAATATTCCTATCAAATGGTATATAATACATTTATTTATTTACATTCTCTTATATACCGCGCTATTCTGCATCAGTGCGGTTTACATTGAACAAACTGAAATTACATTGAACAGGGTATTATAACTTGGAGATAACTATTTTACAGGGAACATGGGCCATGGCAGAGGGAACGTCACTATTGGGACATATTGAATAAGACGGGTACAATTTTCCTGACATATGCAGACATTAACCTGGCTGCAGACTGTGGATTAAAATATTATAGTAGGCTTTCAAAGGGTTACACATGACGCCTCAGCCAGCCTTATTCATTAGGCACACTGGGGAATTGAACCCATGACCTTTGTACCATTGGTTTGTGTAGTAACCATTGTGCTACAGCTCTGTTTCTGTGTTTGGGTGTCTGTGTGCCTTCTTATGCTTAACGCGCAGTAACGCGCCCTGTAACGATCGTTGCTGCGCGGCGTGTTATAACGCGCGTTATCACTAACGATGTACCGCCCATGTCCTTTTTTGGCATTTCTTCCACTAACGCGGCTCCTAACGCGAATCACACTAACGCAGTTTAGTAAACATACCCCTTAAAAAGAAAGATTGAAGCACCACTAGTGTCTCACTGCATTAGTGAAGGTCATGCATCATTACAATTGAATCATTACAATGTTGTGGGCCAGAAGTGGTTAAGAAGGTGAAGAGATGAGGTGACAGAGCAAGAGTCTTGCTTTAGAGAGGGCAGAGGTGGATCTTTAGATTGAATACACTGGAGCCAATGGGTTTAAATCAACAAATAGAGTGGAAAGCTTTTTTCTAAATTAGTGCTGCCAGCAGAACCACCCTCAGGGTACTGTCACCTTAGGGTGGCTCATGTCTGTTATATTAATTAATTACCCTGTTATCCGAGTTGTATTTCCTGTTTTTTCTGTAAACACAAAGTACCGTTGAATTGTGTAACTCCTTGTTTATTGTAAACCGCGCTGATGCTGAATAGTGCGGTATATAAGAGACTATAAATAAATAAATAAATAAATGTATAATTATAAAAATATGCTGTTAAACTGGCCCTGGTTGGGCATTGTATTTTAAGGTTGAAATATGTTCAATAAAAACAAAATAAAAAAACAACAAAAAAAAAACGCTTAGAGAATGCTGAGTGTTTATAAACTAGCTATGACATCATTAAAGATGCACATATATGTTCAAGTAAGCATAAAAGAGGGGGCCATTTTACAAACATACACAGAAGCAGATGGCAATTCTATAATCTCACATGTAGGCAAATTGCATTGTCACATGCATATTTGGGGCCTTTCTATAAAGTAAAGCATGGTGGGGTTTCCTTTATAGAATAGGGGCACACAGATGCACCTGAGTCTGATTGCAGTAGATACATCTGCTCTAGACAAGGCATTACTGCTCACACCTAGATCAGCACGGTGATGTGCGTAAGTCATAGTATTCTGTAACTTACATGCATAGATTTAGGCTCTGCCTAGGCTCTGCCCCCATATATATCCCAACTGATCATAGATGTGATGGGATTTATGTGTGTGCTTGAGGAAGAGTGTAAGTGCATAAGTGCCTAGTCACATGCTTAAGTCATTCAGAACTGGACCTTACGCACATGTCAAATGCATAGATCTCTACCTGCCCATTATAGAATCAGCCCCATAAAGAACAGTTTCACATGGTTTAGGAGGGGTGAACTGAAACTGAAGGATGAGAGGACAGTAGGTTATGGACGAGATGGTTTACAGTGAGCATTGAAAAAAATGGCAAAACAGACATGTAAATTCTGTAAAAAAGACTTGGAAATGGTGACTCACCTCAAAGTTGGCTGTGAAGTTCTCATGTCAGAAAATTTCTATGCAGAAAGACATAATAAAGTTGTGCGCCTCATCCACTGGAACTCTGTAAGCACTACAACATCATTATGCCCGAAAAGCACTAGCATCATTACCCTAAGAGAACTACAGAGAATGCGTAGGCTCTGATCATGTGGGATACTCACATTCTGACTGATAAAAAGCTGGATGCATGGAAGCTGGATATAGTGTGGTTAAGGAGAAAAACACCAGAACGTGTCAATTCCAAGCGATTACTGTGTGAATCATGTGGAGAGGCAAAAGATCCTGAAATACCAAGAAATGCAGTCAGAGACTAAGAAAATGTGCCAGAAAGATACAAAAATATTTTCCATCGTGTTGGGTGCCACAGGCTTGATAAAGAAGAATTTCCAAGCACATCTTGACAAACTACCCATACATGTTACATCTTACAAACTCCAGCACAAGGCTCTCTTTGGTACGATACAAGTACTACGCCGAGCCTTAGCAGTAAATTTGAGAGACCGAGACCATACTCCACATGCCCTGGCTTAGAAGTGAGGTTCATGTCTGTCATGGTATGTGCAAAACTAATCCACCAAGCAATATCTCTTAGTAAAATTATTCATCAAAACACCACTCTTTTTGAAGGCCTACTTTAAAATTTTAATCCACATTCTGCAGCCAGGTTAATTTTTGCATATTTCAGGAAAATTGTACCCGTCTTATTCAATATGTTCTAATAGTGATTTTCCTTCTGCTATGGTCATGTATTATATACCATTTGATAGGAATATTTAGTCAGAATTTTGGATCCTGAGAGTTTTGGGCTCGGCCTGGAAAGGGTTAAACCAAATTGTAATGGTGGCTGGCAACTAACATTTTACTTTAAGGTTAAATAGAGACCTCAGGATGGCTACACCCTTTATTTGGCGAATACAATCACCATAGGGAATAGCAAATACTCACATCACTGGTCTCTACCTCCCCCCCCCCTTTTTTTAAAATTACAACTTTTAACCAAATCACCCTTTAATCAAATTCAACAATATTATCCAAAAAAGTACTTTTCAGTATTTTCATTACATATTAATATAAAAATATATCATTCTTATACTAAGCGGCAAATACCAAAACTGCCCTGCTCTGGAATCACAATCTGCTTTCTTCAAATCCTGCAAGAAAACAAGAACGTCATCAATACCTTTATTCCATAAACTTCCATAAAGAAGTATAGCAATTACTTATCTGGATAGGCTGTAATTTCCAAAGCCGACTGGCCTGTTTGCCCCAGGCCTATTTGCCCTGACTTCAAAATCCAAAGCAAACTTCATGCCATAGACTTCATTGCCCCAAACATAATCACCCGGGGCAATCTAGTTAATGCAGATTTTCATGTGTCTTTTTATGCCCATTTTATAAGGTGAAGTAACCCTGTACTTGATTTCATAAAATTCTAGTGTAAGTGGCCGAGAATGTGCTTTACATTAAGACAGCCCTAGAGTTGCTGTAAATGACCATGCCTGCTTCTTGCAAGTACATGTTTATTACCATATTCTATAATCATAGAAAATGGCAGCAGATAAAGAGTATACAGCCAGCTAGTCTGCTCATCTAGCTTCCTTTCAGTTGAAGGATGGCCACCTACTGTGCATATATACCACAGAGATATTTAAAGATCTCTGTCATATCTCTCTTCTTTCACTTTTCCTCCAAAGTAAACTTATTGAGATCTTTAAGTCTATCCCCATATGCCCTAGACAAAGATCAAGTACAATTTGATGATTACTTGACTGAATGCAAGGCACTTAAGTTCTAACATGGATTTCACAAGGATCCAAGCTGTGAGACTTTTTTAGCCTCACTTCTTGATGATCTTTTGCTTGATCTCAAAGTGCTGCAAACTTCTTATTTCTTCATTATGTGTGTATCTTTTGGTGGCATAGGAATTTCTGAATATTTTACTTTTGTTTGGTTCATGTCTTATGGAGCAAACACTGGAGCATATTTACCAAAGGCAGTGCCGGTAGCAGGCAATTGCAAAGTGATATCAGTGCAGAGGCTTTCACTGTCACCCATGCCAACAGGGCATTGCAATCATGTAGCACTGTGCTAGCCAGTACATGGGCATACAACTTTACCCACTGAAGGTGGCATTAAGTGCCTTGAGCTAACGTCAACAGTAGGAGTTAACAGATGCCCATAAGCCAAGCACTAGCCATTGCGTGCCATCAATGCCCATGTTACACCCCTAATCCACCCTGTCCCCACCTATTAATGTGCTAAACATTTACAATGGGATCACTAGCACACCACCATGTGTGAAGTGTCAATATAGTGCACTTGGCATGTGCTGAGCCCACACTATCCATTAGCGTGACTTAGTATACATGCTCTACTGTGTGTTAAAACATCTCTAGATGCATCTGCAAGAATTTAATCAAAAAGGGGTCTTCCATGGGGGATCTTCCCTGTCTGACTTTCTTTTTAATCTCTATTTGGCTTCCTTATGTGAACTTTTAAATAATTATGAAATAGGATTTAGAATATGTGCAGAAGATATTCTATTATATGTCCTATTTGCTTTGGCAGGAAAAATGTGCATTCTGCAAGAAATTTTGTTGTTTTTCCAAAAATTGATGAGTGTTTAAATAATGGGGTGATGGTAAATTTCAAAAAGATGGAAGCTTTGGTGATTACTATGAAAGAAAGTTCTTCTCTAACTCATATCAGTATTGGTTCTCTTAAGCTCCATATTCAGATGGATGTTGCTTATATGGGTATTGTTTTAGATTCTAAGGGGTATGTTTACTAAGATCCCAGTAAAGTGCGGGCCGCGGTAGAGTGCGGGTGCCATATAAGGAGTGGGCGTTTCGCGCTGAAGAAGGAAATGCGTGATTTGCATATGCGGTAAGGTGCGGGCCGCCCATATGCGTCCCGCACATTAGCGCATGAGGTGGCTGCACGGGAGGAATAAGTGGCGTGCTGATGTGCAATCATGAGAGCTAAGCTACAGCACAATGGTTAGACCACCGACCACTGGTGCAGGGTTCAGTGTTGCAATCCCCCACAGTGCACAATGAAAACAGCTGGCTGAGGTGTTATTTTAGGAGATAGATAAATAATGGGCGGCATAAGGTGGCGCGCTAATGTTTGTTCAGTCAATGTAATACTGGGTGGCATAAGTGGCGCACCGATGTTGAAACAGAAGAGCAGAGTCTCAGCACAATGGTCAGAACATTGAGCAATGGTGCAGGGAGCATGGGTTTGATCCCCCATAGTGCACACTGAAGGCAGCTGGCTGTGCCGTTCATTTAGAAGGCATAGAAAGTATGGGCAGCATAAGGCGTTGCGCTGCTGGGCCTGAAGCGGCACGCTACTGCTTTTGGTGGCCGGTGAATCCTGGTAGGCATAAGTGGCGCATTGATATGAAAGCAGAAGAACTGAGCCACAGCACAATGGTTAGAACACTGACCAAAGGTGCAGGGAGCATGGGTTCGATCCCCCACAGTGCACACTGAAGGCAGCTGGCTGTGCCGTTCATTTAGAAGGCATAGAAAGTATGGGCGGCATAAGGCATTGCGCTGCTGGGCCTGAAGCGGCGTGCTATTGTTTTTGGTGGCCTGTGAATCCTGGGAGGCATAAGTGGCGCATTGATATGAAAACAGAAGAACTGAGCCACAACACAATGGTTAGAACACTGACCAAAGGTGCAGGGAGCATGGGTTTGATTCCCCACAGTGCACACTGAAGGAAGCTGGCAGTGGCATTATTTTACAAGGTATACAAAGTATGGGCGGCATAAGGCTTTGTGCTGCTGGCCATAAGGGTGTGTGGTAATGGTTTTGGAGGCATAATAATGTTGGTGAGTCATATGGTGGTGCGCTGATGTGCAAGGCCAGAAACATAATCACATCGCAATGGGTAAGGCAATGAGTAGGGGTTAGGGGTGCAATCCCCAACAATGGCAAATGAACATGGCTTTTTGAGTGTTTACCTGTTAGGGTTAATATTGCTTTAGGAGGCACATCTCGTATATCTGTGCAATAACTTATTCAAGCACATGCACTTTCACAGCACTGTAACATAACATGCCCCTGAAGTTACCCCACAGGATACATTTGTAAATGGATTGTCCGCCATGGCACCGTACAATGTTGTTGAAAGCGTGGCCGATGGGGCGCCATGTAGGGTGCCTTATGAGGCAGGTAAAGGTCACAGCACTGTTTCTGATGGCAGCACCGTGCATTGTGATGTATGGAAATGGTAAGTAGGTGTGCTGACCCAGGTCTGACATCCTTGTTTTAGCAGTGAGGGGCTGCAGCCAGCCCCTGGCGACTGATATCAACAGGGGTTCAGAGTAAATGTCATTGTAATCAGTCGCCTGGGTCTGTCTGCAGCACCCCCCCCCCCCCCTTGCTAAATCATCAATGGCAGACCTGCGTCTGCCATTACTGATTTAGCTATGAGGTGCTGCAGACAGGCCCCGGGGACAGATATCAACAGGGGATCAGAGTTAATATTATCTTGGAAAATGCCCTATTCCCTTTGGAGACTGAAATTCCAATATTAACATAGGTCCATTACATACAAGGTATGGTGAAAAACCACAGACTCCTATGTAATGTATGCTTACAACTGGTGAAGACAGTCAATGATGTTGCAGGGGTCATGGTTTACTATTTCCTGGGAATTAGGTTAGCTGAGTTATGTTCCATTTCTGTGTGCAAGTGTACATAAATCCGTGCGTCCATCTAAAGAGAACTACACCCTTGTGCCATATATTATTGGCCATTTTATGGTGCATCAGATGGAATATCCTCTACATATCCCGTTAGCAAAGGAAACCCTTAATATCTCCCTGAGGCCATGTTGAAAGTCTGTCAACTCCCAAGGCACTATCGTAGGCACCCCATAAGCTATCTGAATCAAAGGTGTGCCAGAAGATGCCCTAAGGATGTATAGGTGAAATCAGCAACGTTAGACAACAACAGCAACATTGCACAATTTGAATGTTAAAAGACGTATGTGCCAAACACACATGTAACATGAACACTGCACAGAGCAGAGAACATAGACAATATCAAAGTAAAACAACGACGTAGATTAGTTGATGGCATGCAGAAATCAGCTTCAGTCCATGTGACAGTCATAAAAATGGAAAAACATGTTGTGTCGAACGAGATCCATGCACAGAGTGATGGTAATGTGCCATGCTGTAATGACTGTGTGTGACAGAGGATGCGAAGATGTGGCCAGCAGAGGTGGCTGCAATGGCAGGATAAGTGAAATATCAGGATGACTGTGGAGTACAGGTGCTAGGCTGAGCACACACAGGGGAGGCAAGCAGGGCGAGCTGCAATGCATGAATGTGAGGGAGTTCACGACGTGGGGAAGCAGCATGCACATCAGGGTAAGATGGCACACAGCTGGCAGACAGAGGATGGACACAAGGATGTTTCACAACTCAGATGAGGGTACAATGTGGTCATACCACACATCACCACAGATATGACACGCAGACGAATGAAAGGCACCAATGCAGGACAAGCATACAAATCCAAGACAGCAGACAGGGAGCACACCGATTACCACCACCACAAATGGCCATGCCTAAACCAGTAGGCCACACCGCCAATGTGAGAACATTAGCAAAGGCTGCATACAAAAACACTGCATGCCAGTACACCAAACGTCTGCTGGGTGTCAGAACAAGCCAACCACCAAAAAAAATACTGAGCAAATGCACATGCACATCTGCTATGTACAGATCTACGTCCACTCAGTATTTGGCACCAGGGACACCTGCACAACACAAGGGAATGTTCTGCAGTGAATACAGCATGTAAAATTTATTTTAAAAAAAAGCACCAGGGAAGCACATGACGCTTTGTGGATCAGGTGAATAATGATGATTGTGGCGGGAGAAAGATCAACATGCAATCAGGTGTACCACACACACCACCAGAATCACAGCCAAACAAAATCACCACGTGCATTGGCATGTTAACACCATAAAGTAAGAGACCTATGTAACAACGAATATGTTATGGGGATGCAGCACACAGGATGCACCCTGTTGTACAGGGAAAAGAGGGAAGGATGTGTGTAGAGGTGAGGAAGCTGGTGGTACCTAATGGTGCATATAAGCCAGTGTGTCCAAAAACCAAAAAGTCTGAATAAAACCTCCAAACTACAGAGTTCAAACACATCACTGTAGACAATCACACAAACTGCAAAATGAGCACACTGTAACACAAATACCCCAAAGGGATTGTGTGTATGTCAACCATTCATTCACAGTGATGTGGCATATGGCTGCCACATACACAGCTGGCACTGTGCAAGGATGTGAGCACATGTGCACCATGTACATGACCAGTAAAGGACCCCATAAAGTGACAGTACGCGCAAATAGTGTTGAACTAACATAGTGAGTAGAAAACTGGCTTCGCCCCCAAACAACCAGTGATAAATTCAAAGTAGCACTCCCTGTGGCATAGGGCAAGTCAGGTAACCCTCCATTTTCATGGAAAAAATACCACATCAGCTACATCCAGTGACATTGACAAGAAAACAATGTAGTCTGTGGGTCACAAGGAGTCAGGACTGATACAAAGGCACACATTGCAGTCCAAGTCTGTCACCATGATCAATCAGCAAACGGAGAAAATGTCTGTCAAATAAATATATTTATTTTGCTAACACATCACAAATACTGAAGACAGTGCCATCATAATATCAAGGCTGACCGTATCCCTTGGGAAAGTGGAAAACACCCTTAGCAGCTCACAAATCCACCACCTACACTAAGGTTACTTTGTTGACCACACATTAAAGGCACAAAATATAATGTGCATCAGGTGCATGCTATGCACTCGGCAGCAGACCCCCTGCCCCCACCTGGTGTTGCTTGTCGCAAATGTGTTACCCACATATGAGTGCAGGTACAGAGTAGATGCTGCATGCTGCGGACTCAACACACCTCATCTGTCCCTCAAAACATACCCATCTGACCACACAGGAGTCAGACAAACATCAAAAACTTAGCTTGCAAAATGTTTTACATGTCAATAAACATGCAATACAAGTAATGAGGAAGCTATCATCCTAATGCCTGATCTACGAAGCAAACCAGCCGCAATGTGGACAAAAACAATCATAAACATCACAATTAGCATATAGTAACAGGTAGCACAGGCACATGAACACAGACATAATCCCAACTAAACATCCTACAGAAACATGCACATATAACACCATCAAGGAGGTCACCCTGTTTGGCCACATATAGCATGATACATGGAATGCACAAGTGAAGAAGTAGAACGGTCACACACACTGCCACACTACAAACATAATGTGCCAATGTGAGTGTCCCTAACACAGGGCATAATCAGGTCCGTTTAAATGGCAAATGCAAGGTGTGTACATATATGCACACTGTCATGTATGCACAGTAAACAAACACAAGATGTAGCATGTGAAGAAGGACATTTTGTACAAACTTATTACAGGGAACCATACATAAGCCATAGCCCCACATGCTGTGTCTCACAAACATAGTCAGTCATATGCACAAGCAACAGCCACATTGGAACATGATACAGTGATGACACACATGCCCTTAAAAAGCCTTGGGTCATTGAAAACATCAGTCCAAGATGTCGGTGTGCTTGAAAGCATTGTGGAGGTAAAGGTGGTATCATGTCCAGGTGGAAAGCAGGTAGACGTTGACAATAGGAGTGGCCCATCATTAGCCACATGCTGAAAACATGGGTGTATGTTTGTGTTGTAAGAAATCCAGCATCATATCGTGGGTGGCATGACACACCCTTGGGACAAAGTCCTTTAAAGCTCAGCTGTGTCTGAATGTAGCACCTACACTGTCCATGTCAGTTGCTGCTGCACAAGGGGGGATCAGTGTCCAAAGTCAAAATAGTATCTGCAATCCAGCAGGTTAGGTTAACAGTTTTATTTCAACTCTGGCCATGGATAGTCAAGCGTCAGTGTGCAATATGGCACAGTCCTTCAAAGTTTATGTGTGTCCTCTACATTGAGCATCACTCACTGCATAACCATAGCATCAACATTGTGTTCGACACCTCTGTCATAGGGAAATCAGCAGTTAAAGAATAATACTGTCCCTTGCAGGCATTTGATCCACTCTCAGAGCTCAAACATCCAATGGTGAAATGTTTTGGTAAAGAGTTGCATGGTGTTCTGTCATCCATCAGGTGCTTGGTGGTGACAACAGATGCTCTGTAAGAGATGTGTCTGGTATGTCCTCTGTGCTGTGTCAGGAGAGGATAAGTATGTTATTGTTTGACAATTTCCAAAATAAACACAAATGTCAGACCGTCACACCATACAAAATGCAGAATAAAGGGATGCATAGTGTCACGCCCCGTCGTCCGCCTAGGCAGTTGCCTGACGTCGGATAAGGTGTGATAATTACTTTCAAGAGACTACCCAGTGCAAAGGCTCCTGGGAGTCGTAGTTCAAAGCACCAGTAGTTGTGAGCTAAATAAAGCTGGAGCCGAGTTGAAAGCAAACAGGAATATTTTTTTATTTTTAAGCCTCCCTTGGCATAGAGAACTTCAATATGAAGCTTGGCATTACATGAAAACTTGAAGTAACAAAATACAAGATAAGAAAATCAAAACAGCTTTCTTCAGCATTAGAAAAAATCCTTCTTCTGGCAAATAAGGCTTTTTCTCAAAATGCTTAAACACAAATGTTCCTTTTTCTTATTCAAGGTAAATGCAAAAACTCTTCTCAAAGAATAAACTTTTTCTATGTACAAACTTCAGAGCTTGTTCCTGGTTCTTAATTAGAGCACATGAGACTTTAAAACATTAGGCATTCTTACGTCTCACTCAGCACAGCAAACACTCTAATTAAAACTCTTCTGGCTCTAAAAAGGTTAGGTAATCCAAACAAACTGTACCTTTCTGTAGCAGATGCAAAAGACAGTTCTTTACTTGACTACCTGTGACAAATCACATTCCATACAAATCTCTGGATCAGTTAATGGAACCTCTTCTTCTATCTCCATTGATTCACACATAGAACCGGAGAGGTCTGAGTCCTCATCAGCAGACACCTGTGCTTCTGCTCGGGGAACAGAATACCTCTGCTTCTCAATTACTTCCTGGTTCTGTAATAAACTTTGTAGTAGCTCTAACACATTAGCTCTCTCATGGTTAAAGACTTTTCCACATGCTGGCTCCTGGCTCAATGCATAAAGCTTGCTGGCTATTATGTCTTCCTGAGACTTGGGTTTGTTAAGATAATCAGTTTTACCTCTGACACGTCCTTTCAGGAATGGCTCTCTGCTCTTGCTGAAGCCATATGGTTTCAGGATATCTGCAGCCTGATTATCTCCCCTCCAGGAATACAGCTCCTGACCTGAACAAGGTTTCTCTTCAGCCTGTTCCTCTGAGAATGGGGTCAGTCTCCCTTCCTCTCCTGGGAAGTGTGTAATGCTGGCAGCTCCTTTCCTTCCAGCTGCACTCCTTGAACTATCCTCTGAGTTCAACGCTGAGCTCCGTCCTGAGCTCCTCAGTGC
This sequence comes from Ichthyophis bannanicus, assembly GCA_033557465.1. Taxonomy (NCBI): domain Eukaryota; kingdom Metazoa; phylum Chordata; class Amphibia; order Gymnophiona; family Ichthyophiidae; genus Ichthyophis; species Ichthyophis bannanicus. The sequence goes on along the minus strand of CM066036.1, from coordinate 545,370,876 downwards.
ACTCCTCAGTGAATCCTTCCGTGAACTTCTCGGTGAACTAACTTTCTCTGCCCTCATGGGTTTATAAGCATGTGACTTGCTGCTCTCCTTCCACCCCGCCCCCAGCTGAGTTGTATCAGCACCCTTAGCTATTATGGACCTGGGGCGTGGCTTCTGCCCAGCAAGTTCTGACTGACTGTTTTTTTTCAATGCTGACTTTGGCTTTAAAGTGAGCCTTTTTTTCTTTTTCCCTTTGCCTAGGGGAAATTTCCTGTATTCCCTCTATTTCCATGGGAATCTGACCATCTTCGCCATCACAATAGGCAAACATGACATGATATCAATACTAAAACAAACGTTGTGGCCAACATCAGTAATGGTAAACACAGACACGTGAGGCACATGGATATGGTCATGTCCATGCTCATGTCACACAAGTGTCTCACAGCTACACACAATATGCATCTGTTCATGTGAGCATAAAGGAAATCTAACATACACAGGAGACACATATGAGATCATCACCAGTTAAATACAAATGTGCTTATGAAAATAACAAAGGTGAAACCTACCTTGTGTTTGCAACACGTGTATGTCATCAATCCCTTGAGCCACTAAACAGCCAGATCACGTCACAATGAAAGGAGACAATGTCAGCAAAAGGTGTAGAATCACCATGTCAAACCACCGTTGATGCATGTCACCATTATGTTCATATCTGAAAGGCACCAAAGTCGCACAGCAGTGCTTACTCTAAACACCAGACACATGTCTAATCACAGCACACAACACATGCAGATAATGGTCACAAGGTAAACCCCCCTATGTATGAGTTATGGCTGTTGCAAATTATGTGAAGGTGCACAGACCCCTCACAGCAGATGAAAATGTACTATGTCTGATCAATCCATCATCACACATGCAACCTATAAAAACAGCCACACACACAGTATGTAAAGTTCAGCGTCCCATCTGTAACACATGGCCTGTATGTGCACAGGTGGATATCTGTAGATATAAAGGCCCAGGGAACATGCTATGATACCGTGTTGTTGGCTGATAGTACATTGTTGTGGATGTTGAAAGTGGTGGTAAAATACACCAAACCACAACCTACACACACATGCATGTATGTTGTACATGTCATAATGAGACTGTGCCAGAGGACATGCAGAATACAAGCACATGGGGATATGAGTGAACATAGCAAGAGATGGGTTACGGAGGCACAGGTTAAAGAAATGAAATAACAGCATCTGCCCAATATGAGAAATCTCAGAACACATATTATTCACATGACTACAGCCACACACAGTGTCTATGTAGATCGACCTACCCAAAATCACTGCATTTTCCAGGATGTAGAGTCACATGGCAATGCATCTCAAAAACAGTATCCATACAAAGTATGTCCTGTGCATTTGGAGACACAAGAGAAGCCAACATATGTCATGTTCTACCTGTGTATCACACACTGCACCTTCATGTCCCCAGCTGTCAGACCCCACAACATCACACAATGAGTGACTGCTGTCTATCACAATGTACAGATGTCTTACATGTAATAGCCATCACGGAGGTGTGAGAGGCTATCTTTATGTTGTCCGTAATCTCTCTGTTCCCTGTCTTAACTCTCTGTCCTTTTACACACAGAGAAATATATGTGTGTGCTACCACCATGGTTCCACCTCATGCCAAGGTCGCAATAATACCAGTGACTCCCCATATTGCCCACAATGACCCCTGTCCTTGTTTATTGTTGTCCAGATTGTGTATGTTAACACACTGACAATTGCTACAACACATTGGAAATATGCAGGTGGACCTCCTGTATCCACTGTTCAAAAACATATCCTGCTGCGTACATCCCATACCTGCAGTAATACTGACACCTATGTGCACATGATATGCACAAATAGGTTGCCCGATTACCATCATGTAGGCAACAACACACACACATGTCTGCCTGTGAGTAAACCATGATGGCTGTATGCCATACCACTGTGTGTCAATGACAATGTCAAAGCATGCATACCCTAGATGTGTAGGCCTGAGAAATACCTGTCCCCTAACTCTTTGTTTGTATGCCAACATAACCGTCACTTGCTCGTGTCTGCAATGTGTTTCTTCATATGGACTCTTTTCCCCTGACTTACACACATACACAGCCTGTAGCACATGCATGATGTCAGATGTTGTGATAGCATCAGCGAGATATGCCATGTATGCCATTAAATACCTGTAATACCACAAGCCACTCCCAAGTTTATGGCTCAACGTGGCTACTACTACCCACTCCTTGCTGGTTTGGCCTGTTTCATCTCACCATGTGTGTAGAGATGCATCACTGCAGTGATGGTATACTCTACAAATAAAACATTTAGCAACCCCACCCCCTTGATGGGCAATGTTCAGGTCGCCATCCTTAAACATATCCATGTCATGTCAACTTGTTGACCAATACATTTGAACACACTGTAGTGTTGACATTAACAGTCTGCAGACATAGTTATTACCATCCTGACATAGTTGCACTAAGCATGTGTACTCTGCTATGTATGACTTGTTGCCACACACATGATGAGAACACAAACATAGGCATGTCAGAGGACATGAACAACCAACAAAACCACACTATTTGGTGTAATATTAACACACCCCAAAGGACAATTGTCCACAAACACGGACTACCTCCCAACGTGTAGATCTCACCATATAGCAGATACTGTGCTCAAACCATAGCATCTTACCAAAACCTTGCATGTGCACAACAGCTGCTTCTCCCAGAAGCAGACACTAAATGGGAATGTGACCGTCAAAATTTCCCACAAAAGGATCAACAACCACACATATCATCAGCCAACAAATGCTGTTGTGCCCTGCCCACATTCTTTGCGTCACACTCATGCCTATATGTGATGTTGGCATTGTGATTCAAATGCTCATGGAGTGTGGCATCCACATGCTATCTTTACATAGACATCAAACTCACTAACCATTACGCACATAGTATAAAACATTAGTGTGGGAAGAGAACTAATACGTACATGAGAAGATCTCTGCAATCAACCTCCGCCTGACCGCTGTGCCCTCCTGTGTGTCAGCACTGGCACGCTCAGGGGGGCACGTTGGATCCTCCTCCAGATCCTCATTAATTTCTGCAGGGATATTGTGCCTGAGAGCAATGTTGTGCAGGATGCAACAGGCTATGATTATCTCGGCAACAGTGCCTGCCTTATATTGTAAGGCCCCGCCTGTCCTATCCAGACACCTGAAGCGGCTCTTTAACACGCCAAAGGTGCGCTCAATGACTGAGCGACTGGAGGCATGGGCCTCATTGTACCTCTGCTCTGCACGTGTCTGTGGCTGACACACAGGAGTCAGCAGCCAGGGGCGACACCCATATCCTGCATCACCTGCAGAAAGAAATGTTGCATGTGAATGCAGGAGTTCATTTCAAACATTACTTCCACTTGATTACACGTGAGAAAACAATGCACAACACATTCTGACTGAACGATACAACACCACAACTAGTCTGCTTTAAAAACATATACATATGATGACAGAAAAGGAGCACATGGCCTCTCGAGTATGTACACCCATCCCAAATAAAACAACACGTCCATCTATCCCTTCAGAGATCATGTGTGTGTGTGTGTGTGTGTGTGTGTATGTGTGTGCGTGTGTGTGTGTGCGTGCGTGCGTGCAACATGAATATTGTCATGCAGTTACTGTCCAGATCTGCCTCACCGCCACTGTGAGACTACAACAGCAATCCACTGATCACATAATCAACGTGTATGTCTGAACAGTAACCTGGAAAAACATGCTGACATCTGCGTGAGCCACACACCACCCCAACATGTATGCCATGGAGGTATGGCACAATGTACACAATATCACCTATACACATCATGCTGTGTAGGGTACACATATCCATATTTGTTAGCAAATCCCCATATGCTGTATAGTGTTGGGGACAAATTCCTGTAATAGCCATCCTTTGCAGTGTATCCATTTTGTCTGCATTCTTTGGAAGTTGTGGATGTCAAACATGCATACTGCACCCCTCATGAGTGTGGGTCCAAAACATATACATACGCAAATTACCCTCCTGTGTAGCTGGTTCTGAAACCTCTTTGTATGCACCTACTTATTGGCCTTGCTTTAGCCGTCAACAATCCATAATGTTAACATATATGAGAATGTCCAGACAAGATGATACTAACTTCTGCTCATCTACAGTGGACAAAGGTACTGTAACACCTATATTGTGTGTCCACCCAGCTTTGACATAGCCAAGAAGAGTGGACAGAGAAATGCACACATGTTGTCACTGTTGAACAGCTCAAAAACACCCATAAGATATTGCTATACACCCCCTCATGTTATCCTTTGCTTCCAGGGTGACAACTCCATTACAGAGTGTGTGGGTTAAACTAAGACACACATGACATGGGTTACTTGTATGGATTATCAACAACATCAATGTTAAATGCCATACAATTAAGAGACAACTATTAAACATCATCACAGGTGTATGTGAAGGGCAACATCCCCCCCCACCCCCAAGACATGTTCGCTGATGCCTCCAGAACATATTATGGGGAAATCAGCAACACCAGAGCCATATGCACAGGGGTGTCTTCACATGTACACCATGTGCATGTTATGATCATATACTGTTAGTATGCTCATGTTCAATGGTTAATGTTTGTAGTGTAAATAAACCTATAGACGCCAGTAATAATTTAAACGTACAGCAGTCCTCTATATAACATATTTCAAATCTTACCTGCATGTTCTGATATAAACATTTTGCATCATATGGGAATACAAATACACACATGTAGAAAGTCTTACATAGATAGGTGATCCTGACATACTCACCCAGCAATATACAGTCCCCATAACGGTGATCCTCAAATTGTGTGAATACTGCCGAGTGATGCAGGATATAGGAATCATGGGTGGACCCTGGAAACCTAGGGACCACATTCAGAATATGCAGATTTGCATCACATACAACCTGAACATTCAGGGAATGGTAGTGTTTGCGGTTGCGGAACGCTACCTCCCTGTCTCTAGGCGGGACCAGGGCAACATGTGTGCAATCAATAGCTCCCATCACGTGTGGTATCCCGGCTAATGCCTCAAAGGCCTGGATCAGGGTCCGCCATTGTTGCCTAGTGTGGGGTATGGCTATGTAATTCCCCACCCGGCTGACCATGGCACGCAGTACCTGGTGGAGACATCGTGAGAAGGTGGGGCGGCTCATACCAGCTACTGCGGCCACAGATGACTGGAAACAGCCAGAGGCAAAGAAATGTAAGGCAGCAAGGAGCTTGACTAAACCTGGTATGGCATGGGACCGATCAGTCAGGGGCTGGAGGTCAGGTCTTAGATCCTCATACAGCTCCCTAATAGCCCTTGTGCTCAGTCGGTAAAGGGAGATGACCTGGTCCTCTCGCATGTCCTGGAGCTGGGCCCTGGGCCTGTAGAGGCGTGGCTGCCGAGCCTGCACCTCGGCACGCCTCCTGCGCCATGCACGAACAGCACCAGCTTGGACAGCCCCCACAGCAGCAGGTCTGATTTGCTGCGGGACTACACCCATGCCCTGTGCCACAGCTCCATGGACACCATCTCCCCTGTCCGGCAACCACAGCATCTGCCCACTACACAGGACACATGCCTGAAGATAAATATGTGCCATTAACTCCTCCCGCCCAACTACACAAACACACGCAGACACACAGACAAATCTAACTAAGCAGTCCACAACTTACAAACCACACAACACCATACACCCACAAGAAAATACAATAACCAATACAAACAACAATAGAATTGACAAATACACCTGATTGGAATCACCTCCTTTCTCTCTCCAAACGCACTCCTACTCTTCCTCGCCTACAACCCTCAACGTGGACAATCATGGCACGTTTACTTATAGGGTTTTTTTTCCCCTTCCGTCAAACGCCCATGCGCATATGCTCGCATGCGTCACTCTTGCGTTGCGCGCATGCGCCAATCTACGCATGGGTGTCCGCATGTGCGTGGTGACACGCACATGCGCGTCGCCTCACACATGTGCACAACACACACAGACGCCCATGCGGCACTCGTCGTAATCGTATTGTCTCATGGCGCATGTGTGTGTGTCCGCGTACGGACACCCATGCGTAAGCGTCCACGAGGATGGCGCACGAGCGCCACGCCTGCACAATTGCGCATGTGCATTGAAAAAGCGTGGAAAAACCCTATAAATAAGGCTGCACACGTGGCACACGTTGAGGTTTGTTAGGTGAGTTACACATACAGACAGAGAGTTAGAGAGAGAGCTAGAGACACAGCCTGTGTTGGGAGTAGTGCACAGGAAGGAGTCAGACAGTTACATAGAGCAATAGGGTGAGAAGCTGTGCTGGAAGTGCTTCAGACAAAGGAGGGAGATAGAGAGGTACAGCTAATTTGAAGGGGACAGTCTGCAATAGGAGTAGGCCACACTAGACAGGGAGAGAATAATTGTTAGCAGTAGTGTAGGATCGTGTAAGTTCGGCTTGTTGACCTTAAAGGTTACCTGTGCTATTGTGTTGTGGACTCTGTGCTGTATTGTAGTGCCCTTGTCCTATTTTTTTTCATCTGTGTTCTGTTCTGTTCAGGTGAGTGTGTTTGCGGTGAGAGGATCCTGTGCTGAAGAGGGAGATGGAGAGGGACAGCGCCAGAGAGGATCAGGGTGAGGGGGTGGAGGATGTGGGGCAGCAGGTTGGTGGTGAGACACCCAGGGCACACACTTCACAGCCTAGCCAGGACCAGGCAGGACCATCTGTTGGGCCACAGCAGGAACAGTACAGGCAAACGGCCAAACGGAAAAGGATACCTGTGCCTGTTACACAGAGGAAGAGAGCTGTAAGGTTCAGTGACAGGGAGAACCATATTTTACTGTCACATGTGATAGAAAATTATGATGTCTTATTTGGGCGTTTGAGCAGCCGCACAACAGTGGCCACCAGAATGGCAGTGTGGGAGGATGTTCGCGAGGCACTGTCCGAGGCAGGGTGTCCCCCACGTGATGTGGAAAGCCTCAAAAAGAGGTACTCAGATATTAAAAGAGGGGTACGTAAGCACATGCTTGCAGAGAGGCAACATGCTCTGGGCACAGGTGGCGGGGGCCCCTTTATACCAACACTCTCGCCCCTTGAACAAGAGCTGGCAACACGTTTGGGACACATCTACCTCCGTGGACTGCCTGAGGCCCTAGATACCGCACATCCTTGAGCAGGTATGTATACTAAGCGTCACCTACAGGTTCAGGTGTATTATTACCATTCCTGAGAGATCACTCATCTGCGCAGACACTCTCATACGTGTGACCAAATCAACATCATTTTGCTATCCTGGTGGCACATGTGTGTGAAATATCCTTCTACAATCTGTTTGTTTGACTGGTCCCTGGTCAACATAAACACTTTCTTTTTCAAACCATCCCCTACACATCTGTATCTATGAAACCCACACACACCTGTCACTACACCAACACCACACCTGTGATTGCCATCCCCTGTATGAGTGTGAGGGCCATTGATTAGGTCATGTTTGTGTGACATTGTATCAGCACAGTGCAACATGTGCATCTCAGTGGGGCAGAGGAGCTGGCTACTTGTTGTGCGCTGCACAATGGGTCACTGCCGATAACATGTAGCAATGAGCACATAATATGTCATAACAAATATGTGCCTTATTCACTATCCAACACAGACATACAGTGTATGGCAGAATCAGGTGTAAGGGTGTGGGCATCCACAGGCATGTGTGGACATATGTGCCATAGATGCTGAAATGGAGGGGATGGTGAAACATGTGGAATGGAAACATGACCAGAAACATGGCAAACATGCAATCTGTGCTCTGCCAAAGCACACACATGTGGCGCAGGAACAGCTACATGGTGTGGACACACACGTATGGGATGGTGTATTGGGTACTGTATGCAGCACAAATGCGCCAACCCAACACATCATGTCTGTGGTGTCTGTAGCACACATGTAAACATATGTGGATTGCTTAAACATAGGTGTTCTCTCTCTGATTGTTCACAATCCAGGTGACTACAGTGAAATGGGGGCTGAGGAGGAGGAGGAGGAGGATGTTTTGGAGGAGGAGGAGCAGGTGGACATCCCAATCCCAATCCCAATGAGTCTGGTCGAGGCAGAGCCTGCAGTCTCAGGGGGCAGCATAAGTGCAGGTGAGGAGTCCCTGGAGCCACCCGTACACACCAGATCACCACTGGGGGCTGCAGCAATCGAGCACACGCAACAACCCAGCCCGTCCGTAGGCACAGCTACATCTGTCCCAGAGATGATGATGGCGGAGATGAAGGCCTACGGTGCATCAACACATCGCGATGCTGAAGGTGGGTGAAAAAGGACTGTCACAACCACAACACAAGCACCACTACTCTGTAGTTGTTGTTTGTGTGCTGGATGTTGCTACTTTACTTTACACAATGTTACATGTATGGCTCATTTAGATGGGACATGTGAGGAACAAATGGTTTGTGCTATAGTAAATGAGGTTAGCATGTTACAAATCACAACAGCCTAAGGTCAGGTGAGACACACAGATGCAGACCTAGGAGCAATGCTGTGTAAGGTGCAGCACGTTCTCAGGTGATAACGAAATGCAGACATTGGTCTGACACCAGTATGCCTCTTTGCAGACACTCACATGTCTTGTAAACAACAGTATGACAAATAACCCATACTCATCCAAAACAAAGACCATATATAAGTCAATGTAACCTTCCTCTGTGATGTAACCTCACAAAGCCTCCATTACCCACAGTCTGCCTCTCGAGGTAAGAAGAAAATAGCATATGCAGAGAGCTAATCAAATGTGTAAGGTCACCCATAGACAAGGAGTTCCAGAGGTGAATCAAGCATACACAAATTACATCTGTGTTGTTTGGGAAAGCACATAGTGCCATTTTCCTGGAACGTTCAAAAAATAACATAGACTGCATTGCACACAGACAAGCCTACCAACATGTCCCCTGTCAGTAACCCCAACAAACCATCACCAAATCGCATACGTTGTGAGCAAATACATCCCTGTCTGATTGAGGGCCTATGTGTCATTAGTCTGTGATGGTCCCCATTATCATAGGTGGCTAACGTGACATAGGTGTTGTATGTAACCATACAATGATGTGTATGACACATGCATATTAATGAGCATATGGATAAAAAAAGAACTAAAACCTTACCCACATTCTGCGGTCCACTGCAAAAGACAATACACAGGAGGACCCTCTACAAAATCTGCCCATGTAGAGACAATATCATACACACTGTATCCTGACCCCAATACCTGGATTCAAACCTCACCATACACAACCTAGCAAACCACAATACTGACAATATCACACCAAGACATTACAGAATGTACTGGGGAATGGTAGCAATTGTCAATGTCAAGTATGAGTGACAGAATCAAATTACCTCATTTGCCTTTCAAAAGACAACCATACAACATCCTAAATCCAGCTACCAAAATTCACTTACATTAAGACAAACATTACAACTCGAGACAAACAAGGCAACCATGGAATGGAAGGCAACAGTGTAGAAGTTAACATGTGAATGAGTTTTGAGGTAGCAATAATCAAATCTATGATCAATCACTACAGTGACACATACATTGTTCCTTGCACAAGACACAGTAAACCACATAATGTTCGAAGTTCGGTACAACCTCCATATGTCTTTCAAAATATCAAAAAAAAGATCTTTTCGGACATATTTTGAAAGCTTTTTCAGGTTGCAATTGAGGCAGCCACATTCAGCAGGACTCTGCATGAGTTGTGCTCACTCACCATCGTCACATGTCTAGTTGGTCAGACCGCTCCAATATATTGTTCTGTCCATCAGAACATTTACCAGCTGCCTGAACATACCCATCATTTCCCTGTTGTTTGTCCCGCACTTCCCTCACAGTTGCTCAAGTGCTCATCATGGCCTCCTCAAACCACACATGACCTCACAATAACAGGTATATGGTAGATGTATCACCCCTCCCACATAAAACATATATACCTCTCTGCCTTAAAGTGTCAGAGCACCATCACATTCTGTTCATTCGCCAGCATCGACTGCCTTGCAGTTCCTGACTCAGCAAGCATCCAATTCAGTGCAGTCCTTGCAACAGGCAATTTAGTAAAAGACCTCAGCCATCCATTAACAGTTTGAAAACCCCTCATCGGCCACTAATTAAGCAAACGTCGCCATCAGACCATACATAGTCCTGTCCTACAACAAAACCCCATCCCATGTCAAACCTACGTCAACATCACACACTGTGACGTAAGCATAAGGACATCCATGATGTTACAAACAGTGCAATCAACTCAAGCATTGTATTGTAACCTCAAAAGCCACACCAGACAATGTAAGACACAACATCCCCCAAACATCTCATGTGCAGGCCTATCTCTGTAACTCCAAAATCCCTACAGCAGACATGGGCCTGCATTCCACAGCTCATGAGTGCTCCAAACTCCCCATAGACCATTAAGGGTCCTAGCACCACACAAATGCCATCTTACGCTGTAAACCCTCAATACAAACACATATTGTGTTGTAACCCAACACAAGCAACATCCCTACGCATGTCACGCCCTCACCTCCACACCCCCATTGGCTCTGTGATGAATTCCCAATATGCACTGTTTATTTTTCATGTTGCTGCACCATTCGCAGATTGTTGCGTTGGGGGGGGGGGGGGGAACAGGCCCTCACTCCGCTAAGTCCTTCTGGAGGGGCATAAGGTTTGCAGACAGAAACATAGTTTGCATTGCGTCTCATCTAAGACCAACGTTTGTATAGATACCCTATCCATCGCACCCTTGTGTCTAACAGAGCCTAGGCAGAACTTAAAATGCGCACGTGTCCTAAACAGACACGGAAGGGAAACACTCTCCATCTACAAATCATCTACTTCATTGCTGAGGTAATTACAGAACAGTGGGAGACCTGCAGGACAAAACATTCTGTCATTGGGGCCACGTCAGCAGGGTGAGGTGGGTAGGCAAATCATCTGTGGGAGTTGGGAAAAACAAATGTCCCATGCGTGGGGACCCCTGGAATGGCGGTCCCTGTGAAAATACATAAGTGATCATTGGATGGCTTAGCCCTGTTTGGAACTCACACACATAAACACATATGTCTGAGAAATGCCTATGTTGTAATGTAAAAGACTAGACAACCACCAGCTACCACCCCTCATGCCTACTGACATCCGAAACAGACCCTGCCAACTCAGGCTTTCACTGCCCTTCAACAGTTAGTACCACTAGCTGTGTTTTTCCCATCATACACCGTCATTGTTTCCCTTGGTATGGTCCACCTCTGGTGGGTGCCTCTGTGACTCTGGCAGCTTTGTCCAAACCCTCCTTATTTGTCTCATTTCCTAATATATGATCTCCACAAACTGTCCTCTGTGTTACACAAGGTTTGTTCAAACCCTCAGGTCTCACATATGTGCAGCAGCACTGCACGTGTGCACGTCAGCTGTCATATCCCTGTCCTTACATTGCATCCCACAGATTCCCACAACTATCTCCTGTAACCATGAACAAGTGTTTTAACCACTCCAGCTGTGGTTCCACTGTTGCTGGTGTTTTCTATACCTTCCACTGTCCCTCCCTAATGCTGCTCAGCACAGTTATTTGTGTGTGCTGCATGCTGCACCTCCCCTACACAATGGAAAGGTGATAGTTTTCATTGCCCAATCCTGTTGTGACGTCTGTAGTATTTGGGTGTGTCTGCACATCCTGTAGATTGTGGTGTTGGCCTCCCACATCTAGGGTTTGAAGACCTCTAACACTGTGTTAATTATGTATGTTAACTCTATCCATGTTAAAATTGGACTCTGCCCTATCACATATGCAATAGTGTTGGATGTGCATGACATGTATGTGTATTACGGTGTATTAGTGGAGAGGTATCTCATAGACCACCCTGTATCCCATGCACAGGCATCATACGCGTCCTGGACAGGATACGCATTGCAGTGCAGCAGAACACGAGGGAGGTGTGTGCTGAGCTGCGCCAATCACGTGAGGAGGTACGAGCCATGCCCCTCACTCGGATATGTGAAGCCCTTGAGGACATGCTTGATGTCATCCGCCGAGCTGCACCTGCACCACCACCACCACCACCACCACTGGTTCCTGAGGTGGCCATTGACCCACGAGGGGGGAGGGGCCAACGTGGCAGGCATGGCCGACTACGTCATCGTTAAACTAAGATGTTATCCTCATTTGTGTTAAACATTGTATAAGCCTATCTCTGTTGCAATGATCATTTGCAGCATCTATGTATATAGTTCACCTTGTTTTGGAGATGTTTGTATGTGTTATATTTGAAAAGCTCAGAGATGAAACTCGTATGTTCATAGTGTGTCCTTTACACGGCTGTGATGGAAATCACACACTTATTATTGACATGTTAGTATAACTACATTAATATGACTTAAAAGCTGTGAGAATAAACAGCTGACATTGACTACATACGCTGTGTGTGTCCACTGACTGTCCATGTGGTTCCGTGTGAATCTATGAAATGGCAGTGGGGGGAGCCCAGACTACATTACTTGCAACCAGGTCCCGTGCTGCAGCTACCTTGCCACAGGCAGCTACTATGTTTATGATGCTTACATATGCAAGGTGTCCTGTGCACATTGTGTCATCACAGTCTGTGAGCTGCACTGGCACAGTGTGCACACACATCCATGTCAAAACAGGGGAACTATGTTGTACATTGCCAGTGTCATTGCCATACTCATCAATGTGTCCCAACCCTCATACACGACTAATTGGTGGCATATGTGTAACCCTTGCCGGGCCTAGTTTAATGATCACATGCCGTCCACCCCACCATGGTGATGCATGTGACAGTGGCAGAAATGCGTAACATGAATCTTTTCGTGGGCCATATATGTTTAAATATGTGGTTCATCTAACGTGTGACTTGTGTGACTCTGGGACAACATATGACGCAGGTGCAACATATGACGCAGGAACCTCTTATCAGATATCTACACACATGGTCAACCACCCAAACATACTGTGGAGCCAGTTGAGTTATCACCAGCATGTTTACTCTTCAAAACCATATCTGTCTGCACAAAATTAACATGCTGCCATCCACAGTCTTATGCTGAGTGAGGCACACAAGCAGTACAAGGTGTGTTTCACAAACTTTTAATAAAAAACAAACAAAAAAGGGGTAACTATTTACAATTGCAGGGAGGGGGAATATACCATCACCCGCCCCCCCAAAACACACCCTCCCCGCCCCTTACACCCACACGCCCTGACCAAGATCCCATCTACAACCCCCCACCCCCACATGACCCCCACCCTCCCTCAGCATGCCCAGTGATGGAAGACAGGGCAGCACAGGGCACATATGTGGACGTCACTAGCGCCATTACTGACGCCAGTGACACCATTGAGGGGGTGGTTGGCGACGTGGTAGACGGACCACCTCGGCTACCACCCTCTCAATGACTCCCGCAAGCCACTGCTGTGAGTGGCTCAGCTGGTGGAGCCGTTGCTCCATCGCATGCAGGGCCCCAGACAGGTTGTCCACGCATCTGCCACCACACACACACATTGTCTCAGGTGTTTGTGTGGTGGCATCTGCGTAGCCCCTGGGTGGGGCTCTGCATGGTGGAGACAACTGTAGTGCCTGTGGGGAGCCCACAGTGCCCTGTGATGCCCTGTCTTCAACATCACTTTCCCACACCCCCTCTGGCCACCCCTCCCCCACTGACCCCTCCCCAACGTCCCCCACCCCCTCCACATCCCCAACACCCTCCCTCCCCCCTGGCACCCCCCCCCCAATCAACCCTTCCAGATGGCCATCTGGCCCCTGGTGGTTGACATCTGATGGAGCTGCTGATGTGGGCGCCTCCACCATCGCCTCCTCCTCCTCCTCCTCCTCCTCCGATGTTATGAGGACCACCACCTCGTCCGCACGTGGTGTAGTGGGATGTCTCAGGAGGTGTGCTGAGGTGGTGGGCACATCTTCTGGGACATCACCATCTGTGGAAAACGACAGGCATCAGAACTCTGTTAGGTCTCACATCTAGCACGTCTACATATGCGGTGGCCACACAGGCTTTGTTGCCAATGGGACATCTGTTACTGATTAGACACTTTGAGAAAACTCAAATGCAACCTTTTGGGAGCTCTCACCCTGGAGTCGCTGGAGATAGTCTGCATGGTGGCGGTGCAGCTCCCTGCCCTTCTTCCGGAGATCCTTGACCTGTGGATGGTCATTGAAAAGTTGGGGGCATTAGTGACAGGTCAACCTTCTGCTGGGTCACCCATACAAACACACATCCGTGTGGCCAATGTATTGCTGCTACAGCCCCACTGCTGTGTGTGTCTCATGTATAGCATAGTTCATCACCTGTCACCGGGGATCTCCATGGGCAACAGACATATGTCTTCACATGTGCATAATGTGTGTGACAAGGGAGCATGTGGGTCCATGCTAAACCACATCCGTTGTGAACGTCTATGGCAGCATCCCACAGTGTTCATGTGCTGCCCTCCCCCCTGTCCAACATGGCTCTCTCAAGTACTGTATACATCTTACCCAGGGCGGAACTGGGAAAAGGTAGTGGGAGTCTAACAGAGACATAGAGAGACATACCCAACCCACAAGGGTAGATGGGTGGTGTGGGATTACCTACTGCTGCTGTTCCTGCAGATCACCTCTTACAGGGAATTAACTATGCTATCTGGACCTACACGCAAATCATGGCCAATCCTGTGTCCACAACCTATATGTAAATGTTACAAAGGTGGCACCAGTGTGCAGAGGGTGTATGGGTGGCCTCTCCTTCCACACCTGTGTGTAGAGGATCCTGGGTGAGTGACAGAAAGTACTGTTGGACATATAGAGGGAGTTTGGCTTAGCAGAATATTAAACCATGAAATGTGTGCAAGGACCATCATTGAAGCTTACGTGAAGCGGGGGAGCCAGACACGGTAGTTGACTCAAGATATGTTGTTCCTAGCAACAGATTGAACGGTAGTGCAGGGGTGTGTCATGACTGACAGTCTGAGATTGTGCACATGCGACAACAGAGAATGCTGGGTTCTAGTGTAGATAACAGCATATACACTGGCCCGTGCAGTTGTTTAGCAAACGTTGTGACAGTAGTCTACCTCCATGCAATCTATTTGACACTCTGTTTAGCTGAGGGGTGATTTGCTGCAGCTGGGTCCTCTGTAGATGCAATGCGACAACACATTAACGCTGCAAGGTAGGAGCAGGCCAAACTACATTTACAGCATTCAACTGTGTACAGGCTACAGGTAAGTACTACTATTGTTGCAAAGTTCAGGTGGACTCCTCCGTAGGCATGCTGTGTGTATGCGTCCATGGGAGGACGTGCTAATGATCAAACATTGTGTGTTGTGGATGCGGCTATAGGCATAGTGATTCACTGATAAGTCTTGGTGATGTGTTTACACGTTGCTATCTCATATCCCATGTCAGAAACCTTTGTCAATGTATTGTTGCTGCTCTCAGAGTGTTTTGGAAAATACTACCCTGACAAAAGACTACAATCCCATGTTCCAGGAGGTGTTCTACGGCCACGACATGTCTGATTCAGGTGTCCTATGATACCCAATAGGCGTACATGTGCTGACAGGGGTTGACCAGAGATAGACTCTGAAAGAGTGGCAAGGACACATCAATGGCCTGGTCCACACACAGTTCAGGAACCATTGTTTGCAGTATAATGGCGTGAGGGATACACATGTTCATGCACGGAGGACAAGGGGCTTTACATGCCTTTTGCTAGGAGCACATCACATAACATGTACATCTGAGGGCACTGGATTGCCCTGTGGAAGGTTTCTGCAAACAAACAGGACATTATGCGCATCCTGACCGAGGGGACTGTAAACGCCGGTTGAGCCAACACTAGCCAGTCTCTCGGGTGCAGAGAGGGGGGTTCCATATGTCCTATATTCATATCCGGCAGTGTAAAACATAATTCAGCTGGCCCAGATACAGGGGTGAAACCAGGGTCATATGTAGATTCCTAAGGTATGCAAACAGTTGTATTGAGGCTGAGACTATGCGGATAATATAGGTTCCGTCTCTTAGGGGTTCCATTACGCTATATGCAATCCTGGTAATGAGAGGTAAGGCATATAGACATGTCTTTGCCCATTTGAGCTGTGCCACGTCCCTGGCGTGATAGCTGTGGGCATGCATTGGTGTGTTGAGCCATGTAGGTTGTCCATATGATTGAAATGCAAGATATGTATGGATGTTACGTTGGCCAGCGTTGCAATAGTCACTAGAGGTAGTACATGTCTAAGACACATTTTGCCATGGCCACAACGCACTAGGTTCTTCACGTGTAAAGGTTGTGTTTGGCAGCAAGCCTGAATGTCACAAGATCTATCTGCTGGTGTGTGGCAAACACACACATTTCAGGTGTGTCGACACAAAGAGACACAGACGCTTACCGTCGATGTTTGTTGACCTCTATCATAACTACGTGATTGACAGTTTAACATCTGATCCCATTGGCCTGTTGAGGTGAATGCAGGTCATTCATATCCTTGCATGTTTCTCCAAACCAAAACCAATTTTTAGATACCTGATTCTCTGGACAATTAAATGTTGCTTGGTTCCAGGTGTCATGAACATGTGCATTACAGCCCACATTACACACATCTGGTGTTAATGTGGTCTGCGGGTAGCTGTGCTGGACAGGTGTCCCCTGCATGCGTTTGTGTGCTGACTGCTACCTGTGCAGGCACAGGTTATGTGTGTTAGTGGTCACTGGCACATTCGAGAGTTATCCTGTTGGTTCTGTCCATTGGGACGAGACTGTGGCCACTGTGCTGCTCTCATGTGAAGACACTCGTTGGGAGCCACATGCACCATACATGTCATGTGACCGAGCAGCTAATGCATCCCCTGACATGAATGCTGCGCTTGTTGTACTGCTCTGAACCTACATTGCACAATAGAAGCAAATTGCATCTCAGTGACGTATGTCTTTGGGAGTCTGATAGCTAGACATGCACCTAAGAGTTAAGGCATTTATGTTGGAGTTTGGCAAGATTGCACAGGATAGCTGACAGGGTCCACATTTTTGGGTCGATGCATTGGGTATGCGAGAGAGCCCTCGACATATCCTTTCAACTGTGGGTGCATGTGCCAGTCATCCACTTCGGCCCACACAATCATTCCCTTCTTATGTACCGAGCTGCAGAACACAAACATGGACTTTGTGTAAACTGTGGGTGCTTGTGCACACCTGGATAAGCACAACATCATACTTGTGGTTTCCTTAATGGTGTTGACCAAAGGAAGGTCTGGTGTGCTTGTGGGCAGAGACAATGTGGGTGCACAGCCGTGTGATGTTAGCAGCATCGGCATATCTGATTGTGTTGGTCTGTGATTATGTACACGCAGTGGTTCATTTACAATGTCAGCTGTAACAGACACATTTTCACCTCTGTGAAAGGTCACATGTTGCTGTGAGCTCCCTCTCCTGTAGGTTGACTGACATAGTGTGGTGAGAGGCAGCCACCCTTGTGGGGATGTGCTAAGCTCTACAGTGCTCCATTAGGTGCACAATGTATGTCTTTGTTTTTCTTCTTTGGTGAGTTAGGAATGCTGTATGCCCGCACTATTGATGCGGTTGAGTAACTATGTGCATGACGCCTGTACCATTTTGTATAACGTACTCAGTCCATGGTTCAAATGTTACCTCCGTCCATCTGGCCATATGGTGATCTCATTTTCATGAGATTCAGCACATTGACTGTCCATGGAGGGGATGGAAGGCCATGGACTCCATCACAGAGGCAAAACGCTTGGGGGGGGGGTCAGGCCGATGGCTGTGTTGAGGCTGACTAGCTCTCATTCTCCTAGGCATATTCGCATGCTCACACATTGAAGTTGTGTGTAATGATGGTGGTACATACTAAGCAGAGGACAGAACTACCATGATGTGTTATTTGGGGCCTGTTGTTATACAGCTGTCATCTTTGCATATTACGCAATATGTGACAGACATGTTGAGGTCACATTGTCCTGGAGTGCTCTGAAATAGACTCTCCAACACTACAGGTGATGTTGACCAGTTAGCCTGTAGGCAGTTTTCAAAAGTGAGATGATTTTCAACAGCCATGTGTCCTTGCAGAAGGAACAATGTGGTAGACTGGGCCCTCACATGAACAACAGCCAGTATTTGCCGTAATCACAACATGGGCATTGTTCTGACCATGCTTGTCACGTGCTTCAGAGTTGTGACGTCTGTGTTGTGAGAGATGTTGACGTGGAGGCTGAAGATGTTTTGGAACATCCATCAGGAAGTAGTCCATGTAAATGTTTTAGAGAGCTGTCCTGTCAGTCTTTTTTTAGGTATTGAACATGCAGGCACCAAGTCCACATAATGGCTTTCAATCCCTACCAGGAGGTGGTCTGCCATGTGGTAAGTAACGTTAAAATCTTCTCTCTGTACACACATAATCATGATGGAGTGATCATGGAGGTGTCCTCAATGCACACCAGGTGACCCCGACACCTGGGGAAATGCGTAGACCTGTTATGAGCTATCGTCCACAGTATCCAAATGACATCATGTAATGTCCGCTGTCATGGCATGATGTGACCCCATATGTGATTTGCTGATATAGGTGACTCTGTCTCTTTTGGTGTTTTATCTGATTCTGTTGATGATGATATGGAGATATGGGCCAAAACATGTGTGTGCAGATCCTCAAAGAACACATGTTGCATATGGGACATTCTCCCCTAGGCATAGACATGCCTGTCTTGAAGAGGTACATTGTTCCCCACAGAGTGAGCAGAGTCAGCAGAGGCCTCAGGGGATTGGATGTATCCTCAGTATGGAGGCTAATTTAAAATGAGGTTCTGATAGATATTTGTCTTTGCAAAAAAGTGACATGGTACTGTGGTGTGCACACCAGTACACATTATCAACTTTGATGCATTTGCCCATGTTTTATAATCAATTGCTGCACCAGCCATTGTTGCACTATGCAGAACTGTGGTGGGACAAGGGTCCTGGCTGCCACATTGTGAGCTGCCATATGTCATCAAATGGACACAATGCTATGGTTCAACAACACAAACAATGTCTGTGTATGTGTACTGGCCAAAGTCAGGACAGCACAGCATGCTGTACGGTTCCTTGACTAGGATGGGGCGTACAAAACAACATGTGGAACCATTGTGGCTATGGGGGCTCAACACTCCCACTGGGGGTTTACTGGCCCGAGCGTTCTCCCCAAGGGCACTGCCAGTGGATGTCCACTATTCAAGGGTGACGTAGGCTTTCAGGAAATAAATGTTGTTTGATTGACTACCATAACGCCACATGAGGAAGAGGAGGCCCCTGACAAAATGTGTGTGCCAAAGACACATTGTTGGAGAGGAGAGTACGGGGTTTGGCTGCTTTCTCATGCCAGCCACTTTTGCCTTCCTTCACACAGGCCAAAAAGATGCATACATTTTAACATCTGATCATTCTCAATTGCAGTACCAGATATGGTTGTCTGTGTCTGCGAACATAGCACAACATTCACAAAATATGGTTTTCAAAGCATGAGTGCTTCTCCATGATGAATCTTGGCTTAGGGCCTAATGGGAATCCAGGGAAGGGTTAGAAAAAAGAACACTCGACTTTTGATATACTGGCTGCAGTGTGGGGGTAAATGTGAACCTCTAATTGTTGAAATTAGTGGGATATAGGTTGATATCCCACAAAAAAGACATGCAAGGCCAGAGGTGTGTCACTACAATAGCTGCTTTCTCCAAAAAACAGCCACAATGACCTGAGGGATGTGTGAGATGCCATGAGCTGCAAACTTGCATTTTTCACAGGTACCATCACCACACACAGACACTTTAGTTTGGCCAACATAGATTTATAATTGCACACTGGAGACTGTTTGCAGGCATCCTCTTTTGCAAATAATAATACAGACATGTAAGGCCTTTTTTCTTTTGGGTTTTTAAACCCCATTTTAGTTTCAGAGTGCCACCTCCCTCTGTATCTTTGTCTGTGCACATGTGTTGTCACACTTCTTTAGCCCCAGCGGTGACTCCTGGTATTATAAGGCTTCTGAAGTGGGTAGTTGTGTCGTGCTTCTTTACATAAATCACACAGTCAGATTTTCTTTATCATTTTAAGGGTTTATTCCCCGTCCCATGAGGTATTTCTTCATTCAAGGAACATAAATTAAGAGCACACTCTGCTCAAACAAAAGTAATCAAAATAACAGAAACAGCTTCCTTCAGCATATACTCTTTAACTTAAAGAAACAGTTTCAAATGTCCATTTGTCTTTAGAGAGAGATATCAGCACTTTCTATATTTGTATCCTGGTATCTTACACAGATTCTGTTACCTTAAAGAAAACTCAGGTTCAGACAGGGTATTTGAACATTCCATTAATGTGGGGTCTGATAAGACTCCTGAATCCTCATATTCCATAGGCTCAGACCCATTGCTATCTTCTGCCTTTCCTTCAAACGCTGAATAAAAGTCTAGCAGGTTTCCCTTATCAAAGAAGAAGTCCTTCCGTCCCTGCACAGCACTGCTTCTCTGGGGAGTGTCAGAAAGTTCTGCAAGCTGCTTCCTAGAGCTTTGCCCCCTCTGGTGCTTCAATGCACTGCTACGGTCTTCAGCTACCCTGTAATTGGTAGAGTATCCCTGCCTGGTCTGCCTGAGCTGTTTGGAGTCAGCTGTGTCTAATTGCCACTGGTGTAACGGAGGTTCTCTAGGAGCTGAAAGTTTACAACAAGGGATTTGTTCAGCCTTCCCAGGTAAATAAAACTTTCTTTCCTTAACCTTTTCATAAGCAGAAGAAAAGTTGCTAACAGGTTCTGTATAAGAGAGCTTTTTATGGTTATTTCTATATCTACAAGGCTCTTCCCTTTCATTCAGTAAATAGCCTTTGTATCTGCTTTCTGCTCCTTTGTCTACCGTTGCAGTCTTCTCATACCTTGCTGGTTTCACAGGATCACACAGATTCCTTTTCACAGGATCACACAGATTCCTTTTCACAGGATCACACAGGCTCCTTCTGTGCTCTTTCCAGCTTTCATACCAGTTCTCCTGTATTAACTGCTTTCCCCAGGGTTTTCTCTCCCTCCAATGTTCTCCTTTCCGGGATTCTCTCTCTCTCCAATGTTCCCCTTTCCAGGGTTCTCTCTCTCTCCAATGTTCCCCTTTCCAGGGTTCTCTCTCTCTCTCCAATGTTCCCCTTTCCAGGGTTCTCCCTCTCTCCAATGTTCCCCTTTCCAGGGTTCTCCCACTCTAACTGTTTGAGAGTCTATTTTATGTACGTCATTCCTGACTCCACCTTTTCTCTGTTGCCTCCTATTGGTTGAGGCAAATTCCCTTCCTGGGTGGGTTTCTGCTGGGTCTGAACAGCTGTGCCTAGGTTGTCCTTGGCAACTGTCAAGCTTTTCTCCATTCAACCTGTCACTTGCACTGAAATCATTCACACGGTTTTGCTCTGTTTCTAGCTGATCCCGATCCACCCTATGACAGTGTGCAATGACACCAATGCCCATTGTGCTTGTCACCCTGAGCACATCATTGAACCACCCTGGGGCCCCCTTGCATGACATTGCAGGACCAGGGGTAATGTTGTTTGCCAATGATGGTGTCCATGCTAAGCGGCGTTTCCAAGCATGTGCTCTGTTTCACACATTTGTGTTGACATAATTGGTTTTTGTAATCCTGGGACATAACCCCAATGACAACCTCATCTCCCACCAATCATTGGCGCACTATAGCAACATGAGAGATGGAGTGGGTGGCCCTATTCACCTTGCCAGGGGCCACTACCATGACATTTCACCTTACACAGGGCACATGATATCACTGCTTGAACCACTAGCTGCATTGGGTTACGTGTATCTTATGGGTAAAGTGCTGTCTATGTCCAGGATAATTTGGACACTGTTGCAGGGAGCATAATGTGCGTGTGGGGGTAGGGATTGACCCTGTATGAGCTATGGTAGTTTGCTATGTTTGTATGCCCTAGCCCTGCTATGCTGACAACATGTGTATTTACATCAGCTTAGACATGGGCAAAACCACCATGACATCTGTGGACACCTGTGGTCATGTGTTGGTTTATGTATGTGTTGGTCAACCACAACTGCTGAATTTATCGTTTGAAGAACATCACTAATGTCCATGTGTGTAATAGTGCTGGCCTTCTATTATGTGTTAAGATGTTGAAACAACATCTGCCTGATGGTATGGGGACAGAGATCTGTTACAGGTGTTTGTTAGCTTATGACATGGTTCATGGGGATGGGGTGCTGTTACACACATATACATTTTCCCCTACCAGAGCATCTGCAGACATCAGAGACATGTGTGATGATATATTGACCTCCAAGACTATGGGATACGTACAAACTACCTGCTATGAACAACCACATTATCTTTCTAACATACCCACCATTGCAAGCCGGTATCTGGCCCCCTGGGGGTGGTGTGTCCGAACACACATCATCAGCTGCATACACCTTAGCAAGAGGGTGACTAACAGGACACATTACGAAGGTCACAGGACTCCTGGGTATATTGAGAATGCATATAACTTGTTAGTCACACACAACCATATCCCCATGGTGGCAGAAGACCCAGTGTGATGGCCTCCCTGGATTCCAGGGGATAGGGAGGTCAAAGCAAACGTTTTTAATACACACAATCATATCCCCATGGTGCCAGATGACCCAGTGTGATGGGCTCCCTGCACTCCAGGGGATTGGGAGGTTCAAATAAACTGTTTAAGCACACACAACCATATCTCCATGGTGCCAGATGACCCAGTGTGATGGGCTCCCTGAACTCCAGGGGATAGGGAGGACAAAGCAAACTGTTAAAGCACACACAACCATATCTCCAGGGTGATAGATGACCCAGTGTGATGGGCTCCCTGCACTCCAGGGGATAGGGAGGTTAAAGCAAACTGTTTCAGCACACACAACCATATCTCCATGGTGCCATATGACCCAGTGTGATGGGCTCCCTGGACTCCAGGGGATAGGGAGGACAAAGCAAACTGTTAAAGCACACACAACCATATCTCCAGGGTGATAGATGACCCAGTGTGATGGGCTCCCTGCACTCCAGGGGATACGGAGGTTAAAGCAAACTGTTAAAGCACACACAACCATATCTCCAGGGTGATAGATGACCCAGTGTGATGGGCTCCCTGCACTCCAGGGGATAGGGAGGTTAAAGCAAACTGTTAAAGCACACACAACCATATTTCCAGGGTAATTGATAGGCCACTGTGATGAGCTTGCAGCACACCTGTGGATAAGGGGAATGTTTTGACCTTTTACATTACACAGACCAATATCACGAGGATGACAGGAAACCCACTGTGATGGGCTCTCTATTCTCCTGGGGATAGGGTGGATGTATTAAATTGTGTTGCAACACACAACCATATCCGCAGGGTGACCAATAGAGCACTGTGATGAGCTTTCAGCACACCTGGGGATAGGGAGAATGTTTTGCATTTTTACATTACACATAACAATATCTCCAGGATGACTGGGAACACACTGTGATGGGCTCTCTGTTCTCCTGGTGATAGGGTGGATGTATGAAATTATCTAGGCACACAGACCATATCTCAAGGATGACTGATAGGCCACTGTGATGAGCTCTAAACACCCCTGGGGATAGGGAGGAAGTTTTGACCTTTTAAATTGCACAGACCAATAACACCAGGATGACTGGGAACACACTGTGATGGGCTGTCTAGTCTGCTGCTGATAGGTTGGATGTATGAAATTGACGAGGCACACAGACCCTATCTGAAGGTTGAGTGAAAGGCCACTGTGATGCGCTCTCAGCACCCCAGGGGATAGGGAGAATGTTTACCACTTTTACATTACACAGACCAAGATCACCAGGATGACTGGTAACACACTGTGATGCCCTCTGTCTTCTCCTGGGGATGGTGAGGCTAATGCAAACTGTTTAAGCACACAACAACATCTAGCCAGGATGACAGGGGACCCACTGTGATGGGCTCTGTCTTCTCCTGGGGTTAGGGAGGCTAATGCAAACTGTTTAAGCACACACAACCATATCCCCTGGGTGACACTGAACCCACTGTGATGGGCTCTCTGGACTCCAGGGGATAGGGAGGCTAATGCAAACTGTTTAAGCACACAACAACATCTAGCCAGGATGACAGGTGACTCACTGTGATGGGCTCTGTCTTCTCCTGGGGATAGGGAGGCTAATGCAAACTGTTTAAGCACACACAACCATATCCCCTGGATGACAGTGAACCCACTGTGATGGGCTCTGTCTTCTCCTGGGGATAGGGAGGCTAAAGCAAACTGTGTAAGCAGACACAACCATATCCCCTGGGTGACACTGAACCCACTGTGATGGGCTCTCTGGACTCCAGGGGATAGGGAGGCTAATGCAAACTGTTTAAGCACACAACAACATCTAGCCAGGATGACAGGTGACCCACTGTGATGGGCTCCGTCTTCTCCTGGGGTTAGGGAGGCTAATGCAAACTGTTTAAGCACACACAACCATATCCCCTGGATGACAGTGAACCCACTGTGATGGGCTCTGTCTTCTCCTGGGGATAGGGAGGCTAATGCAAACTGCGTAAGCAGACACAACCATATCCCCTGGGTGACACTGAACCCACTGTGATGGGCTCTCTGGACCCCAGGGGATAGGGAGGCAAATGCAAACTGTTTAAGCACACAACAACATCTAGCCAGGATGACAGGTGACCCACTGTGATGGGCTCTGTCTTCTCCTGGGGATAGGGAGGCTAATGCAAACTGTTTAAGCACATACAACCATATCCCCTGGGTGACAGTGAACCCACTGTGATGGGCTCTGTCTTCTCCTGGGGATAGGGAGGCTAAAGCAAACTGTGTAAGCAGACACAACCATATCCCCTGGGTGACAGTGAACCCACTTTGATGGGCTCTCTGGACTCCAGGGGATAGGGAGGCTAATGCAAACTGTTTAAGCACACAACAACATCTAGCCAGGATGCCAGGTGACCCACTGTGATGGGCTCTGTCGTCTCTTGGGGATATGGTGGATGTCGTACATTGTGTGGGCACACACAACCATCTCTCCAGGGTGAATGATAGGCCACTGTGATGAGCTTTCAGGACCCCTGCAGCTAGGGAGAATGTTTTAAACTTTGACACCACACAAATCAATATCACCAGGATGACAGGTGACTCACTGTGATGGTCTCTGTAGTCTTCTGGGGATAGGGTGGATATATCTTAAATTGTCTACCCACACACAACCATATCTCCAGGGTGATGGATAGGCCACTGTGATGAGCTCTCAGGACCCCTGGGGATAGGGGGGGCCTATTCCACAACTTTGGTTAAAAATCCATATCACCGGGTTGACTTACATACCATTAATGCTACATTTCACATAGCCTTGTGCTGTACCCAAGGTGTTTGGATAGAGATCCCACCATATCCATATGATGTGGCATTGATGGATTGTAGGTGATCTATGGGCTTACATTCTTAAAGTATGTTGTTGTAGGGCCACAGCAGCAGATGCCATGTCACACCGATAGCATCAGGACCTCTGTGACCATTTCCAGCAACACCAGGGTACAGGCCAAAGCAGTCACATATGATGCAGAGACATTATGTAATGTCTGGTCATCTGCTGGACATTACTGACTCACAAAACCTTAAATCACCAGCATGGACATCTGCAATGGACACAGGCTATATATCGGATTCCAATGAGTTGGCCCCATACACTTACCTCCCTTGGGTATTCAGCGATGCGATTAAAACGTCTTTGTAGACGCTCCCATGCCCTGCGGACCTTTGAGCTGTCCCTCTGCCTGGTGGCCCCGGGAAACAGCTTCTCTTGCCAGGTAGCGGAGCTCTCGTGGGGTAAAGTAGGGTTTCCTTTGCCTGGGCGCCATTTTCAGATATTGTCACCTGATTGCACGCAACGTCAATCACGCGCATGCGCCCCGCAACTGGTGCAGATTAGCGCCGTTTTACGTGCAACTGGGCGACGCAAATGGTGGTGTTTAGAGACATATGACGTCCATCTGCGGCCCGAAATGCACTGTTTAGCAACCTATGGAGTGGAGGAGTGGCCTAGTGGTTGGGGCAAGGTACTTCGGGCCGGAAGGTCGGGGGTTCAAATCCCACTGGAGGACAGCAACCTTGGGCCGGAAGGACTGGGGTTTCTAGTCCCACAGGTGCTCCTTGTGGTCTTGGGCAAGCCACTTAACCCTCCATAGCCCATGTTCCCTGTAAAATAGTTCTCTGTGTGCTGTGCTTTCCTGTCTAATCAATGTGTTTATACCTCAAAAATTTCCTGTCATGATTTGACAATTTCCAATCTGTAATCAAACCGCTGCTGATCGCTGGAAGTAGCGGTATACAAATGTATACTAAATAAAATAAATAAATAAAAAATAAATGACGTCCATCTGCGCAACGAAACTGCCATAGTTTAACGACGTCATACGTGAAACTGCGCACTGCAGCTAGGCCATTTTCTCCAATATTTTACATTAAACTACGCCACACAACTGGCGCAGTTCCGCGACATATTACATCCAAATGCGCACCGCAAATACACATTTTAGCGCAAAGACATAAGCACATTCGCAACACAATTTGCATATACACTGCTGTGTGTCACGTATTTGAAACACATAAAATAGTTTGTGATCATATCGTGTCTACACATTTGGGACTTGAAGTTATCAACACTTCCACAATGGTTCTTAGGCTTTCGTATGATGTGATGTGCTATGGCTTTCACATTGCAACGAGTGGCACTACAACTGCAAACACAACAAGGCGTCATGGAAGCCCATCAAAGTGGGCTATCAGTCAACCTGGGAATATGTTTGTGTGTGCTTGCACCGTTTCATACTGCCTCCCTATCCCCATGGGTCATGAGAGCCCATCACAGTGGGCTATCAGTCACCATGGTGATATGGTTGTGTGTGCTTAAGGTAGACAACAGACCCTCCCTATCCACAGGAGACCACACAGCACAACAGAGTGGCCTAACAGTCATCCTGGTGATATGGGGCTATGAGTCCCAATAGATCATGTTTAGTAGTTCATCTCAATGTGAGCCCAGCAATGATGTGCCGGATGGCATAAGGGGGGGGGGGGGCAGGGGCCGTTTGCATCTGGACAGTCTACATCCACATTAGGTTGCGGAAAGCACATAATGAGCTGATGGAGGTTGGCATGAGACAGACAAGCACGTTGATCTTAAGTAGGTGTTCTGACATACAGACATAGTGGCTGACGTGTGCCACATTATTTGCCAATTCTCCTTATGGTACAGAACTACTGTTTTCCTTGACACAGTCGGCCAAATCAATATGACTTGCTGGGACATTACTCTCTAATATCAGCAGTGGTTTGTGTGTGCTTGGGTTATTGTTTTTCTTCTGACAGCAAACACACTGGGACATTGCAATAATCTTGGATGGCACATCATGTACCCTATGAGCCACTCCAGAGAGTGCAATATGAGTTGCAGTGTCCGCCACAGCACCTTCTAATGTTCAATTTCAGCCACCGTATAGGGTGCATTTGAGGAAGGTTCAGGCTACAGCACTGAGGGTGTTGTTGTTGTCAGCACCAAATGACGTTATATAGGAAACAAGCCTCAGAAACACATATCACATTACTCCACTGTAGGATCAGACGCGTGATATTTCGCTCTAGACACTGTGAGGTCACAGGTGGCACACATCTCCATAGCTCAGCGGTTGTGGAGCAGTCCTCCTTGAACCCCTTGGCCAGTCTGGTAATCTGGATAGGCCTAATGACTATGCATGAGATCGATATGCATCAGAGCTATCCTGCCAACCTGACTGTTTTGAGGCCCTATAGGTCTGGCTTTAGGGACATCTGCCTTACACCTCTGTCATTTAGGTGTGTGAGTGTGCAAAGCACAGATGACATAGACATGAAAGGCATAGATAGACTGTGTCACATACTTTCTTATTTCTCACCACCACCATGCAGTTGTATACTGAAAAATATGTTGTTGGTGGTGAGAGGCAAAGATGCATGCTACACATTCTATCTGACCTTTTTGATGTCTTCGACATCACCACCTTGGCCACTTACAATGGTTGATGACAGAGGAGTTGGGCAGGAGTGTTGACAAGCAGTCCTGTAGGTCGACACACCACTCAGCTTGACACAAAATCACAATTGCTTATATATATCATGCATCTTCATTTGGGCGATCATAAACACCCATCTTGCCTAGGCTTTCAAGGAGGACTGGTTCAGAACCACTGCCATAGCTGCTAAAACACCCCTGGCTGCCTACAGTTGGACTAAGGGACAACACATGACCTGTTTGCTTTCTTTACGAAGATGGGTTTAACCACACATACCCATGATGCACTGCACATGTAAATCATCAGTCTACAAATAACAGCAAGATGGTTTATGCAGCCACAAAACCACCTCAACCTGTAAATAATTACTGAGCGTGTAGGTTGATGACACAGAGTTGGTATTTACTGTCACATTGTGCGGGTCACGTGCTCACCCTGAGAGTGAGAGGGGACACACAGCACCATGTCCACAGCACCTGACTTAGGTGAGATAGATTATGGTGTGAGTCCACATCAGTGACAGTGTTTGATGGGTAGTTGTAGATGCACTGGCAAATATACTTGTGGCCATCTGTTATTTCTCTGTGACGTTTAGCCCTTCAGCAATTTGCAACAGCCACATTGGTCTTATGCTGTGCGGTGCCAATGCCCACATAATTTATGTAATCGGGGGGGGGGGGGGGGGGGGGAGGGAAGGGGCAGGTGGGTTGGATAAATAGACAGCTTCAGTGACAACACCAAAACTGACCACTGGAACGCATAATCACCCACCAACACATCCACAATACTGCAATGGTGCTGCTGGTGGGAAATGATAACCTGGGTCCAGCTGAGGAAAAAAAAAAAAACATACAGCGTGGTGCATGCATTTCTGTGCACATCCATAAGGTGACAGCAGGCCTGGAAATGATCAGCAGCCCACCACCACCACTACCAGACATTGTCCACCAGCAAACAGAGAAAAGCTGCAGCCGATGCACCCCTGAAGGTGTGGCAACCTTACACATACTAGATGCAATCAGTCTGCTAGCTAGTCCATAGTGCATACTACTGGAGGAAATGTGTGCCCCCAAAACTGGGATGTCTGCACACTCACCAAGCAGTTAAGTTAGTGATCAGGCCCCAAAAGGAAACCCATACATATCACTTGCAAGAGATGTTGTTGGCACTATGGCTGCCCTAGCCACGCCATGGTAACTGCTCAGTCAGGGTGAGAGTGACCTTCCAGGAGGACATGCAAGGGCTACCTTGTCCATGCTGCAGATGACCACACACTACAATGTCCGATACATTGCCCTATGTTATGTGCTCATGCATCCTGCCCAGGCCAGCCTGTCGGGGGTATACCCACAATACCTAGCTCCTCATTATGCACATTGGCAAGCTAATACTGGACACAGTACAAACATTGTGGGCTGAGTAAGGTCTTGCAGACATCACACACTGGACGTACAGACATACAATCCCACAGCTATGCCATCACTGTGCTACTATAGATAGCTTTTGCAGTCTAGGCCAACTCAGCAGTCCTGGACACAGTGCAGGCATAGCTATGGTACGCAATACTGTTGCTGTCACACCCCAAGGTGGAAAACATTGACAAACCCCAGACATGAGACACACTCCACAAACAGCAAACATATTGGTGTGATACCACTCAATAACCATAATGTGCTTTATCTAGAAATTGATATCTGCTACTAATCACTTCAACATGTTGCTATATGTGTATTGAATTACCAGGTTTATGGTGACAGTGCTAAGGTGCACACTTACTACTTTTGTGAGATGTACGCAAGGCCCAATATCATGAATGTCCAATAGGCTTTGGATCATGGAGCCTGCGGGTCTAGTCATGTCTGCTCCTGTTGACCAGTACTGTCGGGCAGAGGTACCCAAATACAGTCCTGTGGAGTCCAACACTGTTCATTTTTTCAAAGTTTGCCTACGGAATATGCATGAGATATATCTGCATACCATGGACCAACACATTAAAATGAACAACACCATCTTTATTTGACACATCATAAGATGTGAATGATTTGAGGCACTTCAGGACTGCCTTTGTGTGAAACTGCTCTATGTGATGCACATGTTTCTCATATATGTACACTTTCTCAGAAAAAAAACATGTATTGGCCATGTTTGCATTACCTGCACTACAGATTATTTTATGTTTCTAAAAATTGTGTGATGTCACAATTGTGGGGACTTTTTGGGCAGGGATGACACATGGGATTTGAACTTATGACCTTCACCTCATGAAGGCACTGCCTGTGTGCTTTGCACCACCGTCTTGCAACAGAGACAGTGCATTCCCATGGAAATCCATGGCTGTTTGTCACACTGACCCTGTCTGTTGCACTACACAGCACCCACTTAAAAAGGAGAATGCCATGGTGTGCTGTGGACAGCTACCACCAGGTGCTCTGCCGTCAACATGCTCTCATGGCCTTATATTGGAGACTGCATAAAACGTTAATAATGATTGACCCTCCAGGACTGCATTTGGTTGACTCTGCTGTAGGTGATGCACATGCTTATGTGGTGGCTACTGTTGAAGGAAAAATACAAATATGGCAAACAATCTAAGGTTCTTCTCAGCAAATAGCCACTCTTTAATGGCTGGTTTTAGAGGGGTACAATTATGTGGACTAGTTGGCCAAGAGCCACATACAGGATTTGAACCTGTGACCTTCTGTTATTGCACACACTGTCTGTGTCTGCTGCACCGACGTTTTGCAACATATATGCTGCATTCCCAGGGGAGTCCATGACTGTACATCCAACAGAGCCTGTCTGTTGTGGTGGACGGTGCCAGAATGCACACGCCTACTGTACTGTCTGGTGTGTCTTTCAGCCACTGCCCCCTCCACCACCCTCGGCCAACATGCAGACATGTCCTTATCTGGAAAAACCCATTTAACCTGATTGCGTTTTGCCACTCCATGACGACATTGGTGGGAATCGCCTATACGTTATGCCCATTGCTATGGTTTGTGTGCGGTGTGGGGTAATATTATTGGTGTTGGGACCATGCTTATGTTCTCTGCAATAAAGCAGTGTCTGCACTCTCACTGTTTATTGGTGGGTAAAACTATGGGTACTGGGTTGGCAGGGTCCCCAGCTGTGATTTGAACCTCTAACCCTCTGGACCTACAGTCACTGGCTGTGTCTGCTGCACCACACTGAGGCCACAGAGATGGTGCAGTGTCTGGAGATAGGAAACCTGCCCACACGAGTCTTACACCCTGCTCTGCATAATTTTACTGTGGCCACATTTACCTTGTATGGGGACAGAGATGCATAACAAACCAAAATATGTCCTCCAAATAAGGGGAGCAAAATTAAAAAAACCCTCAAACAGTGCAACAGTGATATCAATGAGCAACCTGATATGCACTCCCAGGAAAACTCCATTACATTGCAGTGCTTTAGCATGACTCTACCGAGCATAGACCCTTCCACACATCATTTCTATTTTTTTGGCCTTTCCTGGGAGTGTTTGTTATTGTTGGCCATTAATAGCACTGTTGCCCAGCAACATTATATTTATCTTATAATTTGTTGGGTTCATTTTCATTTTATATTAACGTTTTTTTTATGTGCACATGTTTCACACTGCTCACGGTTTTAGGTTTCCCCGCTCTTGCTTTACATTGCTGACGTAAATGGTTTCTCTTCCCTTTAAATGCCCTCTACCGTGAGTGTTTCACTCGCGGTATTTTTCCTTTGAAATTAGGCCCCGATAATGTGCGGGGAGCCTCTCCCCTCCCCTTCTCCGCCCATTAACCCCGTCTCTCCGCCCCTCGGGAGCCTTCCTCCGCCTTCCGTTAGCCTTTCCACTCCTCTATCGGACATTTGGAGGCCCGTACTTGTGCGGGGCCCGTTAGTGTGTCCCGCACCTGCGCGGGGGTTCATCGCACGTGTGCGGGGCGCTTAAGAGCACTTAAGTTGCTGCTTTTAGTGCGCTATTGTGCGGTGCGCAATTGTGCGGTTTTTAGTAAACATGCCCCTAAGCAAAGATTTAAAACACAGATTAATAGGGTTGTTTGGAATGCCTTTTATAAAATGAGACTGGGGTGGCAATTAAAATTTTACTTGGTGTTTTATCATTTTTATACAGTAGTCCAATATTTGGTACTGTCATCCCTGACTATTTTAATATAATACCGGTATATGCAGGACGCCCTGAGAAAAATCTGCAACTTGTTTAGAATACGGCAGCTTACCTGATATTTGAAATTAGATGATATGAACATATCACTCCCGCATTAATTTCATTGCACTGGTTACCTAATTAATAATTTTGGGAGATATTGTACTGTTCAAAATTTAAGAAGTAATTCAACAGATCTACCAATTTTGCCCCCTCAAATCAAAAGGAAGGTAATAAGATAGTCTAAAAGCAATTGAAAAGATAGTCTACAAGCAATTACAAGATCATGTGGACACTAACGCGCCCCTAGATTCATCGCAACATGGATTCAGAGAGTCACATGGAGTGGAAACACTACTCACTACTCTTTTCAACACCATAATCTCAGGCATTGACAACTCACGGACAGGTTTCGCTCTCATCTTTTTAGATATAGCGGCAGCCTTCGACTCAGTCTGCCACGAGATTCTCCTGATTCGGCTAAGAGAAAAAGGCATCACCGAAACAGCTCTAGAGTGGTGCAGGTCTTACCTGTCTGGAAGATGGCAACAAGTCCGAGCAAATGGAACAACATCCGAGCCATTCTTACAAAGTCAAGGAGTCCCTCAAGGATCCTCCCTATCATCACTTATGTTTAACATCTACATCCAACCCATTTGTAACATCATTAGATCATTCAACGTGAGTTGCATGATATACGCAGATGATGTCCTACTGTACCTGCCAATATCCCTGGACTGCCCGGACCTCTCCCCACTAACTAAGTGTTTCAATGCAATATCCGAATGGCTCCTCTCCCAAAATCTGCGCATCCAACATAAGAAAACGGAGGTCCTGTTCATATCCAGAAATCCTGAGTTTACACCACCTAGCCACCTGGTAGTGGACAACGCTGAATTGCAAGTAAAGTCAGCTATACGGTACCTCGGAGTCACATTGGATCAGAACCTCAACATGAAGCAGCATGTAGCCAAAACAGTAAGAGCGATCTACTTCAAGATCAGATCTCTCAGACACTTACGCCCCTTGCTCGAACCGACCGACTTCCGCACCATTTACCAAGCCCTCATCCTCCCTCATTTTGATTACTCAAACGCCATCCTACAAGGACTCCCTCAGGCAACCTTACATCCCTTACAATTCGCCATGAACAGTGCTGCGCGAATCCTTCTCGGAGCACCAAGGAGAGAGCATATCACACCCCTCCTGAAGCAGCTGCACTGGCTCCCCATTCAAGCCAGAATTAGCTTCAAGACCTTAGTGATGACATTCAAGGCCATCAAGGGGCTCTCCTCTTCTTCACTGTGTGACCTCATTCAACCACCCACAACCAACAGGCTAAGAAGAACCTCAGTTGCCAACATGCTAGCGATACCGATAGACATGACAAAATGCTCTAAAATAACATCAAACAGAGCCTTTAGTCTAAGCGCCCCAAGTCTCTGGAACTCCTTACCACCACACATCAGAGCCACCTCCAACCTGAGCCAGTTCAGGAAGGCCTTAAAACACCTCCTCTTTACTAAATACCTCACAGACTCCACTGAACCCCAACCACCATGTTTGATCATCGCACAATAACTCCATCTCACATGTATATAGTTATCTATTCAAAGTTCCGCACATGTAGATAGTTTCCCCTGTTACCCAAGTTAATTGCTCCTGTTCTTTGTAATGACCAGACTCTTGTTTATTGTCGGATACTGTTTGTTCTATGTAAACCGCGCTGATCGCAAATAGTGCGGTATATAAGAAATGTAAATAAATAAATAAAATAAAATAAATAAATAAGAAGGAACAAAGTAATTTTTCTTAAGGGCCTTTTGCACTGGGAATCAGTTGCTGGATAATTTTCCATTAAATACTGATATGCCCTTATTTTCAGAAAATGTTACAAATGTGCTTATTTTATGAATCTTTTGAAGTGGAATTAATATAAGCAAATAGTATTGATTGATCATTTTTAGCTGGTTTTAGCTGTTCTTGTTGTTTTAGATGATCTACTGCTATTGTGGTATGTATTATGCATTGCTTTGAAGGTACTGTGTCTTAATTACATTTATTTTATTTGCTGTATGTTGCTCTTTATGGATGTTTTTTGTACCACACAGATGTATTCATAATGACTGATATATAAATGCAATAAAATAATAAGGACCACTGACCATTTTAGTACCTGCCTTCTGGACCAACTCCATCCTATTTATATCCTCCAAATGAGGTCTCTGTAGGAACTTATGGAAAGGCACTATCACCTCCTTTTTCCTGCTGGCCATTCCTCTTCCTATGCACCACACATCCTTCTGGCTTTTGCCATTGCCTTATCTATCCGTTTCACCTGCATTAAGATTATCTGATATGATCACCTCCAGGTCCAATTCTTCTTTTGTGTATTGAAGTACTGCATCACCTGTACTGTAATGTTCCCTTGGGTTTTTTTGCAGCCCAAATGCATGAACTTGCACTTTTTAGCATTAAATCTTAGTTTCCAAATTCTGAATCATTCTTCAAGATTCACTAGAACCCTCCTCATATTATCCACACCTTCCAGGTTTCAGATTTGGTATCATCTGAAAAGAGGTAAACCTTTCCTGACAGACCTTCCGCAATATCACTTACAAAAATATTAGAAAGAAAAGGACCAAGGACTGATTCCTGAGGCACATCACTGGTAATGCTTCTCCATTTATTACAAATCTCTGATACCTCCCATTCAACCAGTTTCTAACCCAATCAGCCATTTTAGGTTCCATCCCAGGGGCACTGATGAAGAACAGTGTCAAAGGCTTTACTGAAATCAAAATATATCACATCTAACACTGTCCCCCAATCCAATTCCCTGGTCAAAGCACATGCTTGCACTGCTCATGCTCTGATTCAATTCCACCCATGTGCACTCCCACAGTGAAAATATACACTGTGCAAAGAACGTGCATATTTCTGTTCTAGTCACTACTTTATTAGAGGTCATTTATGTGCATAAGTAGCCACTTATGTGCATAAATGACTAAAATACCAACATTTACACACATTGTTAGTGCCTAAGACTAGGCATCTCCTTATAAAATTGAACCATACTGCCTAGAGTATCCCTTGTTTAAGGTGCAAATTACTTTAATGTGTCCATGTTATGGACAACACTCCCACTGCAACTGGTACAAAATGCTGCTGCAAGAATCATTACAGGAACCGCAAAATACAGCCATATAACCCCAACGCTCCACCAATTACACTGGCTTCCCGACACAGCCCTCACTAAATACAAGAACATTATACTAATCTTCAGGATACTAAACAACTTATCCCCCACTACCCTTCAACCATTGATCAGGAAGGCACGTCCAACTAGAACAAGAAGAGGTGCAGACGCCAACATCCTGGAAACACCACCTAACTTCAAAACAGTAAAACAATCCACTTGCAGCAGAGCTTTCTCGCTGTACGCCCCCCACCTATGGAATGACCTACCTGCATTAATACGAGCAATCAAAGATCTTCTTGACTTTAGGAAAGCCATAAAGACCCATCTCTTTCTTGAATACTACAGTCCCATCTAGAAGATAATACCTCATAGCCTTCTTACAACTACAAAACAGATAACTGCTGACTGTTCCAGTATACCATCAAGCCACAATGACAATTATGTATATAGTTATCAAATGTTTAATGTATTGACCCTTTTAATCACCCAAGTTTTAATTTTGCTATATGTAAAAGCTTGTTGCTGTATTTTGTTCCATGTAAACCGCTTTGAATTTATGATGAAGCGGTATAGAAAACTTGTTAAATAAATAAATAAGGATTCTGCATTCCAAATTTCATTTGTCATCTGCCTTACACATGCATATTCAAATCCAGGAATATGAGAGTAGTGGAGGCAATCAATAATGAACATGACTAAAGTCATCCGGTGGTAGATTTACTGAAGGAGAGATTATTATGATATCTTGTAAGTAATATATCATTCAGGGCAGCTCACATCCGGAAATGAATGAAGGTGAATGAATGAAGGTGTCACAGATGCTCTCTCTCTCTTATTTTAAGTGAGTAGATGAAAAAGTAGCACTTATACTCAAGAGCATCTGGACAACAAATGCATGGGGGCTGATGATGCAGTCTCTAGTAGATTATATCTGCAGTATCTTCTGTTGAGAGGTATGCTGGAGGATGTGGAAAAAAAAAAGAAGAGTGTAACTGGGTATATAAATGGATTGGACAAGTTCCTAGAGGAAAAGTCCATAGCCCTTTATTGAGGTAGAGTAGGGGAAATACATTGCTTATCCTTGGGAATAGCAGTATGGAAGCTAGTTATTTTTTGTGATTCTGACAGAAGCCTGTTGTAAGAGCTAAGGTTTCTTTCTGCTTTTATTCCACTGTCTGCCTCTGCCCTATAAGGTGGTACCAGCCATTTGGTTCCTCCTGTTACTGACTGGGTCTCCACACACACACTCTCTCTCTCTCTCTCTTTTTATGGAATTCTGTTTCCAGATAGGCCTCTCATAGGAACTCCAAGTGTCTGGTTTTCTGCTAGCCTTCAGATATCAAACCTTTGCTACCTACCCTGACTTCTACCTGCCTGGCTGTTGTTTGGATTTGATTCTATTGCCAATTCTTCTCTTGCCTCCTCTTTTGCCTGGCATCCCGTGCCCCTCCACTCTGTTAAGAACACCTGTACTTCAAGCCCTGACTGTTCTGGAGGGCTCAAGCTGAAGGGAAAGGGAGCTGCTATAGGTGGAGGCATACTCTCATGGACCCTGGTGTTCCCTGAGAGTGATTCCAGTCATGATACGTGTCACATGGATTGGCCACTGTTCAAAACATGTCACTTGGCCTGATCGACCTTTGGTCTGACCCAATATGGCTGTTCTGTATATGGATAGTATGGGGCTGCATATGTGACTTACCAACTCCATATAATCCTTATAAAATGAGTCTTGGATATGGGGCAGAGTAAGGGGGATGCTAAAAATTATCAGGCCACAGCAATATGCAAGCTGGTACCTGGATAATGGCCAGCGGTCAGCAGCAAATATGTACGGTATATTCAGTACCACTGATTATAGGTATAGTGGTACTGAATATATTTATTTTTTAAATGCTTCTGATGTCATTTAAAAAATATGCTGACCATTGCTGTTAAAATTTACTCCTATGAAAGTCATTTTCAAAGCCTTCTATGTGTATGACAGTTATGAGTGGAAATGGCTTGTTTTAAAACTGAACACAGTGGAAGATAGACAAAGGAATCCAAAGGAACAGTCTTGAACCTTTCAGAATCTTTTGTCTATCTCCCATTGTGTTTAGTGTGTCTTTTGCTTTGGTGCTGGAGTTCTCTCTCCTATTTGTTGTACCCTGTTTTATCAGATTACATGCAGTTAGGAGTATGGGAACACTGTCATTTCTTACATACCTTTACCTTAAGCAGATAGAGGCATGCAAGGGGGGGGGGGGGGCAGTACTTACACACGTAGTTTTGGATTTTCACATGTAAATTTTCCTAAATATTTGGTGCATATTGAATAGCAGGTGTAAATAAGGAGAAATTTCACTTACCATTAATTTCCTTTCCTGGAATACTGCTAGACCAGTCCAGACAAGCGGGTTATGTCCCCCTGCCAGCAGATGTTGGAGACAGAGAAAAAAACACTCCAGAGCTGTGATTGGTTGGGCTCTGGGTGACATAGGCATGCTCCTAGAGGACCTAGTCAGTATTCCTTTGACAAGTACCAACATAAGGAGAAAACCTGACTAATCAACTCAACAATGTACAGGTAACAACTAATTCAATTAAAACCCTCAACTCGAACCATGAAGGGTGGAGAAGGATCAAACATCATTCCTTGGAGAAAAACCTGAATCCACTGTTGTGGACATTCTCCGGAATATGCAATTGTTTACTGTATGTCTGTTCCCGCCAAAAAAAAAAACCCTGAGGAGAAATTTCTCCCGATTCAAAATGGCCGCCGGCACAGAAAAACTGCAAAATAAAAGTTTCCTAAGCTCTAAAAACCTCAAAAACACACTGAAATTGCTGGGGAGAGGAGAGGAGTACAGACACGGTGATCCCCGTGCCGTTAAAAAACCTGAAGTAAAAAAATTGCTGCAAGGGAACCCAAGCAGGTACTCAGTGTGCTGCAGAGAAGCAGAGGTTTGCAGGGAAATGCTCTAAAGATGCTGTAAAAATTATAACTGTGACTGGATGGCAAAGAATTTGATAGATTGATCCACCCCCAGCTACACAGGCTCTGTGGCAGAGGCTAGGAGCTGATTATAATGGGGAGCTCCACTGATCTAAGGATCAGGAGCTCAGACCCTGCTGTATTGTCACTAACTATAGTTTAAAAGCAATACAGCTAAAAGAGAGGGGACCTGGGAAACTCAGAGAAACACCTCTGAGTGCATCCAGGTAAGAGACAAGATTGTTTAACACCTTCATCTGCTGGAGACAGAAAATACTGACTAGGTCCTTTAGGGGCACTCCTATGTCACCCACAGCCCAACCAATCACAGCTCTGGAGTGTTTTTTCTCTGTCTCCAACATCTGCTGGCAGGGGGACATAACCCGCTTGTCTGGACTGGTCTAGCAGTATGAACTGGGATCATACTGGGATCTGTAAGCACACACTGCACCCTGA
This sequence comes from Ichthyophis bannanicus, assembly GCA_033557465.1. Classification (NCBI taxonomy): domain Eukaryota; kingdom Metazoa; phylum Chordata; class Amphibia; order Gymnophiona; family Ichthyophiidae; genus Ichthyophis; species Ichthyophis bannanicus. The sequence continues at coordinate 545,331,846 of CM066036.1, read as the reverse complement.
CACAAAGGACCCTGTGCTGACTGCTGCTGTTTTTGCCCCTGTTTTCTACTTTAGATGAGCAGGAGGGAGGGGAAGGAAGCTGGAGACCTGCTATTTTGATTTCTTCATCATCTGAGCTCACATGAATTTTCAGTTGCTAAAATGGGGTCATATGGAATAAAAGTTTGAAAAGCACTGCCCTCAGCACTCCTACACCATGCCTCCATTCTGCCTTGGATGTCCTCGCACTGAGGACATCTACAGACCTGTCTTCTAAAATGGCTCTGGGGAGTTCTCTGTGCTTTGGATGTCTCTATGCTTGTTTTTAGAAATCCAAAGCACATATAGGGCTTCTAAAATAACCTCTAGAGCAGGGGTCTCAAACACGCGGCCCGCGAGAGACCTTTGTGCGGCCCGCGATGCAGACGAAACAAAAAAACCCCCGGCTTCTGCTGCTGCTGCCATTCATGTTTGTAAAGCAGGGACTGTCCCTTACATCTGCGGCTCCAGCATCAGCTCTTCGAGCCCTGCACTCGCTGATTAGCAGCAGAACCGTGCATGGGTGGCTCCGGCACGAGCCTCGTTCCAGGCTAGCGGCGCCCGTTAGGGGGCTGGCTCCGGGCCCCCGATCCGCCCCTAGGCAGGGGCAGGAAGTGCCCTGCACCGCGGCCAATGGCTTTCCACGCCGCGCACGGCCGGGCAGGATGTGCCGCTCTTCCTCGTCGCTCGCAGCTCGGCCCCTGCCTCTGTCGGGCAAGCGGCGGCCCCGATCCCCGTTGCTATGTGGCCTGAGGCTGCGGGCAGGCGGGTGTGAGCGCGGACGCAGGTGAGTCCCGGGGGCGCGGCGGGGGGGGGGGGGCTCCTTAGGGGCATCTGCTGGGAGAGGCTCTTACCTTCTTCCCCCTCCGGAATGGATGTCAGCAGCCACCCCCACCCCCCCCCCCTCCGGCAGCAGCGACTGGGAAAAGTGCCCCTCCTCCCCGATCTCATGACTTTCTATCCAGGATCAGCATCCTCTATCAGGGGCTTTAACTATTTTTACTTGGGCTGATGGGGGGGGAGGGGGGGTTAGGACTAGTAATGGGGGGGGGCTAGGACTAGTAATGGGGGGGTTAGGACTAGTAATGGGGGGATTAGGACTGAAAATGGGGTGATGGGGGGATAGTACTGAAAATGGGGTGATGGGAGGTTTGGACTGTGAATGGACAGATGGGGGTTAGGACTGGAGGTGGTCTGATTGGGGGACTAAGACTGAAAATGGGGTTATGGGGGGGCTAAGAATGCAGATGGGGTGATGGAAGGGTTAGGACTGGAAGTGGGCTGTTGGGGGGCTTAGGACTGGTAATGGGCTATGGGGGGGGCTAGAACTGGTAATGGACTGGGGGGGGGGCTAGGACTGGAAATGGGCCAAGTAGAAGGGGGAGCTTGAACTGCAAATAGCTGATGGGGACAGGGTCTTGGAATGGAAAGGGGCTGAGTGGAAGGGGGCTTGGAATGGAAATGGGCTGATGGGGAGGGGGGCTTGGAAAGGAAATGGGCTGTGAGGGGAGGGAGCTAGGACTGGAAATGGGCTGATGATGCGGGGACTAGAAGGGAGCGGATGCTGGGTGGGGCAGGAGCTAGAAGGGAGTTGATGTTGGGGGACGATTAGAATGGGATGGGGCTGGGAGAGTGAAATGGAGAGGAGAAATATATTTTGTGTGGGAGGGAAGAAAAATCTACAATTGGCCGGGTATTGGGAGAGTAAGTGGGGATTGAGGATGGAGGGGTAAAATTTGAGTGGATGAAATAGGAATGAGGAAAGAGCAAAAGGAGAATGATTAGTATGTTAAAGCAGATGTAGAGAGAATGGAAAAAAACTAGGAAAGAAGAAAGGACAAATGGACAGCAGACAATGGAGCGTTAGCAGAAGACACGAAGAAGAAACCAGAAGAAAGTGGCTGGAACAATTACAACTGAAAAAAAAATGCACAAAAGGTAGAAAAATATCTCTTTATTTTGAATTTATTAACTGAAATATGTCAGCTCTTGGAAATGTGCATCTTTAACGTCTGCACTTTATTTAATACAAGAAGAAATCAATTTATAGTTTTATTTCTACAGTGTTGTACATTCTAAGTTTGGCTTTTGGGGTTCCCAGTTTAATTGTCTTCCTGTTTCTAAATTGTGATTCCTTGTTTGGTGATGGTGTATGTTCTGCATGTTTACTAAAAGTTAGTGTATGGTAACATTATGCAAATATTTATGCAAATGATGCACTTATGCAAATGATGCCCTTATGCAAATGAGGCCTGCGTCTTGTGTGGCCCCCGGGTTACTCTACAAGTCCTCATTTGGCCCTCAAAGCAATTTGAGTTTGAGACCCCTGCTCTAGAGTGCATTTTGGTAGCAATGATTTAGTATCTACTTGAAGTGTGGTATAAGTGAGCATATGCAACATTTTTTGAATTTTGAGTGACTGGCCACTAGAGCAGACTGTAGAGACATTTGTTCTATTTTTCTATATTCATCATTGTTTTAGAAAGCATGCATTTTAGCAGGATGCTTTACTGTTAGATCACTATTTCCAGAAGGAGATTGTTTCACAGAAAACTAGATCCGACAGTTAGCTCTTTTTTCTTCAAAGGGAAAACAATCTTATCTTTCAAAATATAGCCCATTCTTCTCAAAAGAACCATAGCAGCTTACATTTATGCAATAAAATGCAATAAAAAAAATTAGAGTCAAAAATATAACACATATAACTCAAAAGTCACAAATGAATCAGAAAATACAATAAATCCCCTGTTACAAAATCACTCATGCAAAGATCATTCAAGGCAGCATGCCCTCTTGGTATAAGCTTTCTATGGGGACCAATCAAGGTGGGGATTAACTACCTTTGAACTACCAGTCACAGAGATGGTGGCAGTAGGTAGAGTGTGGGCCCAGATAATTCATAGCTCCCAGTGTTGATGCCTATACGTGGCAGAGGGTCTTGGGAAGGGTCAATCCAGAAGACTCGAAGACTCCCTCCCCACTCTCCCCCCCAGGCTATTCTCCAGTGCTTTCAAAACAATAGCAGTAACACTTGCCTTATCTTGAAGGTATTGTTTAGTCATATTTAACATTACTGGTTTGCCTTGAAATGTTGTTTAAATCTGTCAGTTTTTGTCATGAGATTTTATGATGTTTTGGTATATCTCAAGTAAAGTCATATAGCTAAAAGAAAGAACAAAACAACTGAGATACAAACACATAGGGGCTTGTTTACAAAGCCGCGGTAGCGGTTCACGATCATTATCGGAGCCGCGGCCCCATTGATATCAATGGGGCCGCGGCTTCGATAACGATCGCGAACCGCTACCGCGGCTTTGTAAACAAGCCCCATAGTCTGCATATTCCACTTTTCTAAATCATTTCATGCCTGTGTTTCTTAAGTTGATATGAAACATTGACATATTTTCACGTATTTATTAAACACAATATGTGGCATATTAGACTAATAATATACATAGAAGCTAGACATTACATATGATAGTTTGCTAATAATTAAACCTTTTACTAAAAGGACAAGAACAGTATGCACCACCAATGATATAATCAATTAAAATGTATGATAGTGGTGTTAGATTAAAATTTATTTCTGGATTTAGTGCTAATTAGTAGTCTAAAACCATTAATGCACAGCATATCTCAGTGAAATTCATTATGTTTCTGGTGGGGTAAAGGTGACATTACCACATGGGTTTAGCTTGCAATTTGAAACAGTATCCATGGCAATCCCTGCAAATACAATTAAAGTACTCATTAATGTTTCTCTCTAAAACAATTGCACTTTTCATTTTCTTCTCGTAAATTCTTAATCTTTTAGCAAACATTTTGTAATATGCTCAGAGAATAATCCATCAGTTTAAATTATGCAATGTTGGGAAGTACAACTGCTCTCTATCACAAGCAAAAAGAGGTGAGGACTGATGGATGAAATGCCAGATATCAATCAAGGAATACATTATGCAAGCAGCAATTAGAAAAGATAGAGGATTTTTTTGAAAAAAATGAGAGCAAAAGAAAATAAAGAGAGATTGTGACAGAGCATCATTTTGAAGAGGCATGAGTGCAAATACTAGAAGTCTTGTAATAAATCACCGAGTTGGAGGCCACCATGGCAGAGGCAAACTTGAAATGGTGTCATCACTGAATTGTGGTGTAGTGAAGAGAAATGGCCACTGCATGGTATAACTGTTCATGACAGAGAGAATAACAAAAAGGCTGTAGGGCAAGAAGGAGAAGAGTATTATGTTTATTAGGGTAATGTAATATAGAAACATGTCAGCAGAAAAAGACCATATGGCTTATCTAGTCTGCCCTTCCATATCAACAACTATAGTCCACTTTTTTTCCATTTAGACATTTTCCCATGCTTTCTTGAAGTCAGATACTGTCCTCATCTCTACAAATTCCACTGGGAGGCTATTCAACATATCTACCACTCTTTCCATAAAGAAATATTTCCGCATGTTACTTCTGAGTCTATCCCCTTTCGCTCTCATCCTATGTCCCCTCATTGCAGAGCTTACTTTCAATCAAAAAAGGCTCTCCTCATGTGCATTTATGCTATGGAGGTATTTAAACACCATTATCAAATATCCTCTATCCCTCCTTTCCTCTAATGTATTTTATTAAGATCTTTAAGTCGGTCTCCATATGGTTTATAATGAAGACCACTGATCATTTTAGTAGCCGCCATCTGCACAGACTCTATCCTCTTTATATCCTTTCAAAGGTGTGTTTCCAGAATTGCACACAATAATCCAAATGAGGTCAGACTATAGACTTATACAGAGACACTATCACCTTTCTTTTCAGCTGGCCATTCCGCTCCCTATGCACCCAAGCATCCTTCTGGCTTGCTGTCATTTTTTCTACCTGTTTAGCCACTTCAAGGTCATCAGAAACAATCACGTCCAGGTCCCACTCTTCTTTCGTGGACAGAAGTACTTTTCCCCCTACACTGTGCCGCTCCCTTGGATTTTTGCAGCCAAAATGCATGGCTCTGCCAAATTCTTGACCATTCTTCAAGCTTAGCTAGATCCCTCCTCATATTATCAACTCCATTCTGGTATCTACTCTATTGCAGATTTTGGTATCATCCACAAAGAGGCTAACTTTACTCAACAGCCCTTCTGCAATATCACTAACAAAGATTTTAAAAAGAATAGGACCAAGGACAGATCCCTGTTGCACACCACAAGTATGCTTATGTTTATTGATTTTTTATTAATTTCTCTCTGAAGGAACAGCAGAGCGGTGTTCAAAGGCTAAAAACAATATAAAAAGGAATGAAAGGAATGCCAAAAGAACAGGAAAGGGGAAGTATTAAAACTATTCACATTTAGAGGACAGGAAGAACAGAAAAGGATTGGGCGGCAAGGAGGACATCAGGAAGAGAGTTGAAGTAAACTAGGTTTGTGGAAGATCTTGGGTTCTATTGAAGAGGTAGGCTTTTAATAGAGATTTAAATTTGGGATGTGTTCCAGATGGAGGGTAGGGGGAAGTGCATTCCAGGAGGCAGATGCGAGAAAGTAAAAGGTAGCAGACTGAGTAGTTTGAAGATGAGCCTGGGTTACTGCAGGGAGATGAAGATGGTTAGCATGGATACTATGGAGGGAGCGATGTGAGTAATGGAGAAGAAGGTTAGAGAGATAACAGAGAGATCCAGTATGAGTAGACGATATTCTATGGGGAGCCAGTGATACTGAAATAAGAGCGGAGAAACATGATCACAATGGGAATCGTGTGCAAGGATATGGATGGTGAGGTTTTGAATAAGTTGAAGTTGACAAAATTGGTATGGGGAAGGCCAAGATAGATGACATTACAGTAGTTTAGTCGAGAAATAACAAGAGAGTGGAGAAGAGTAGCAAGAGAAAGTGCAAAGAAGGGACAAATAGGATGAATTTGATGCAGTGTAAAGGAGCAGCAGACTAGAGAAGAAAATGAGCGTGAAATGAAAGGGAGAAGTTGAGTGACTCCCAGGTCGCAGATGGTATCAACCCGAGGGATAGGAGGGCCAGACAGGGAGGGAATGATAATCGGGGAGGGGAGACCAAAGGTGAATGAGATTGCAGCAGATTTTTTGGATTGAGGTGGAGGAAATTGTCGGAGAACCAAGTGAGCATAGAAGATAGGCAAGCATTAAGGGGGGAGAGATCAGGGGATATTGGACTGGTGTGATGCAGGAGAAATATGTCATCAGCGTAATAATGAGTGGTGATACCATACTGTTGGACCAGGGGTGCAAGAAGGGTAAGAAAAATATTAAATAGGAGTGGGGCCAGGACTGAACCCTTGTGAACGCCACAGGGGAGTGAATGAGGGGAGGAAAAAGAAGAGCCGACAGAAACAGAAAAGGACCAAAGTGAGATGAAGGAGCAGAACCAACCAAGGCTAGCACCACAGAGACCAAGGTCATAAAGCCGGGAGAGGAGAGAAGGGTGATCTACCAGGTCAAATGCTGAGGATAGATCAAGAGAAACTGCCACAGAGATATCACCCCGGTCGTAACATCCTTCTCCTCAGAGTGAGCTCATTTACCTGTATACTTTTTCACCTCCAACTCGACCAATTTATAACCCAGTATGTCACTTTAGGGTCCATCCCTACGATGCTCAATTTATTTATAAGTTGCCTATGTGGAATGGTGTCATCTAGGGCTCTCCCTCAGTCCAACTCTCTGGTTGCCCAGTCAAAGAAATTAATTAGATTTGCCTGACAAGACCTGCCTCTGGTAAACCCATGCTGCTTCAGATCCTGCAATCCATTGGACTCTAGAAACCTTACTATTCTCTGTTTTAGCAGTGTTTCCATTAATTTACTCTTCACAGAGAACAGAATAACTGGTCTGTAGTTCTCAACCTCATCCTTCCTTCCGCTTTTGTATAAAGAGACCACATGTGCCTTTCTCCAGTCCTACAGGACTACTCCAGACTCTAAAGAAACATTGAAAGGGTCAGTCAGTAGGGCCACTAGAATGTCCCCAAGTTCCTTCAATATTCTTGGATGTATCCCATCTGACCCCATCGCTTTGTCTACTTTTAGTTTAGCTAGTACCTCATGAATACAATCTTCTGAAAATCATTCAAGATCCTCGTCACTTCTTTTCCTATTTGTGGGTGTTTTCTGAGGTCCTGCTCCTGGCTGTTTATCTGTGAATACAGAACAAAAATATTTGTTAAACAATTTTGCTTTCTCATCATCAGCTTGTACATATTCCTACCTTTCCCCCTTGAGTCTAACAAAATCACTTTTGCACTTCCTCCTCTCACTAACATATCTGAAAATGTCTTGTCCCCCCCATTTTATTGCATTGTCTATTTCTTCTTCTTTTTGCATCTTTGCTTTCCTGACTACTTTCCTAGCTTTGCTAAGTTTTTTCAAATATTGATGCTCATCTTCCGCTCTCTGTGATTGCTTGTATTTTACTACTACTATTACTGAGCATTTGTATAGCACTACAAGTCATATGCAGCACTGTACAGACATGTAAGAGACAATTCTTGCTCATCAGAGCTTACAATCTAGTCAAGAAAGACAACATAGAAGGTGTAGGCAGGGATAAAACAAGGGGAACAGTAAAGCAAAAAGGAGATATGGTGAGTCAAGATCCAAAGGCAGCAGTGAAGAGGTAAGTTTTCAGCCTGGATTTGAAGAGAGTCAGAGAAGGTGCCTGGCGAACAGACACAGGTAGTTTGTTCCAGGTATAAGGTGCAGCAAGGTGAAAGGAGCGAAGTCTGGAGTTAGCAATAGGAGAGAAGAGCACAGATAGAAGCAGTTTTCTAGAAGAGCAGAGTTCCCAAGGGGGGTTGTAAGGAGAGATAAGAGAAGAAAGGTAGTGAGGAGCTGCAGAGTGAATGCATTTATAGGGCAGCAGGAGAAGTTTGTACTGGATGTGGAAATGGATAGGGAGCCAATGAAGTGACTAGAGAAGAGGAGTAATATGGGCATGATGAGGCTGGCAGAAGATTAGCCGTGCAGCAGAGTTTTGAATAGATTGAAGGGGAGAGAGATGATTCAAAGGGAGACCAGAAAGGAGTAGGTTACAGAAGTTAAGACGGGAGGTGAATAAGTAGAAAAATGGGAAAAATGTACTGGGAAAATGGGTAGAAACCATCATAAAAAACAAAATTACTCAGCATGTAGATAGTCATGGCTTAATGGGAGACAGGCAACATGGCTTTAGACAAGGAAGATCTTGTCTTACTAATCTGTTATGTTTTTATGAAGGTGTAAATAAACAGGTAGACAAAGGTGAGTCGGTTGATATAGTGTATCTGGACTTTCAGAAAGCCTTTGACAAGTTCCCTCATCAAAGACTTTTGGCAAAACTAAAAAGTCATGGGATAGGATGTGATATACTACTGTTGATCAGGAACTGGTTAAAAGATAGAAAGCAGAGGGTAGGGCTAAATGGCCAATTTTCCCAATGGAAAAAGGTGAATAGTGGAGTACCCCAGGGATCTGTGCTGGGTCCGCTGCTTTTTGACATATTCATAAATGACCTGGAAAAGGGAATAACAAGTGAGGATATCAAATTTGCAGATGACACAAAACTATTTAAAGTTGTTAAAACCCAAGAGGATTGTGGAAAATTGCAAGAGGATCTTGATAAATTTGAAGACTGGGCATCCAAATGGCAGATTAAATTTAATGTGGACAAGTGCAAAGTAATGCATCTAGGAAAGAATAACCCAAACTATGGCTATACGATGCAAGGTTCCACATTGGGACCCACCACCAAGGAAAAAGATTTAGGCGTCATCGTGCATAACATGTTAAAACCCTCTGTCCAGTGTGCAGTGGTGGTAAAAGAGAGCAAATAGAATGCTAGGTATCATAAGGAAAGGAATGGAAAATAAAACCAAGGATATTATAATGCCTCTGTATCGTTACATGGTGCGACCGCACCTTGAATATTGTGTGCAATTCTGGTCGCCGTATCTTAAAAAAGATATATCATTATTAGAAAAATTAGAGAGAAGAGCCACCAAAATGATAAAGGGGATGGAATGATACTCCTATGAAGAAAAGATAAAAAGGTTATGGCTCTTCAACCTGGAAAAGAGACAGCTGAGGGGAGATAGAGTAGACACCCAGGAAGGTGTAGATAACATGAGGAGGGATCTAGCTAAGCTTGAAGAATGGTCTAGAATTTTGCAGCTGGGAATTAATGTTAAAAAAATGTAAGGTCATGCATTTGGGCTGCAGCAATTCAAGGGAGCAATATACTATAGGGGGTGAAGTACTTTTGTCCACTAAAGAAGAGTAGAACCTAGGCATGGTTGTGTCTGATTTTTATTTATTTATTTATTTAACAGTATTTCTAAACCGCCTTATCTTAATAATCAAGGTGGTATCACAGCAAGCAATCAGGTAAAGTGTGTGTGTTGTACATGCAGTGAGGATAAAACTTAGTTGTGTGAGGGATGTGTTGGGTGCTTGATTTGTTTGAGCTATATACAGGGTGGGCTATTTACAGTGGTGCTAGAATCATATTTTATATATATTCAGTTGTTTGGGAGGATTGGAGTGCTGTTATCCATTCTCTTAGGTTATGTGATGTGACCATAGTGCTCTATGAACAGCATGGTCTGATGATCTTAAAGTAGCTAAACAGGTAGAAAAGGTGACGGCAACAGCTAGAAGGATGCTTGGGTGCATACGGAGAGGAATGGCTAGCAGAAAAAAAGAGGTGATAATGCCTTTGTATAAGTCTTTGGTGTGACCTCATTTGGAGTATAGTGTGCAATTCTGGAGTCCGCACCTTCAAAAGGATGTGAACAGGATGGAGTTGGTGCAGAGGGTGGCTACTAAAATGGTTAGTGGTCTTCATTATAAAGCATATGAGGACAGACTTAAGAATCTTAATATGCACACCTTAGAGCAGCGGTTCTCAATCTGTGGGTCGCGACCCCCACGGGAGTCACCACAGGATTTACCAGGGGTCACCTCACTCTGACAAGTTAAAGAAAAAAAAAACGCACAAGTTGCTGCCGCTGCCGAGTCCGCTTCTCAGCAGTGGAAAACTCACCACCTCCCTTCTTCTGCAGCCGCGGCTCTCTGACTCTTAGGGAACCACGGCTGTGATTGTGAAAATGTTGCGGAGCCTTCCTGTCTCTCGACGGGCTCCATGCAGTATTGTCCAATCTCCAAAGGAAGTGGTAAACAACTTCCTTTGGAGGCGGGACAATGCTGTACAGAGCCCGTCGAGAGACAGAAAGGCTCCCCAATAGCTTCACAGGCACAGCCGCGGTTCCCTAAAAGACAGGGAACCACGGCTGCAGAAGAACAGGGCAGTAGCAGGCAGACATATGGAGAGGGGAGGAGGGGGAAGGGAACCTGCAACGGGGCTGACATGGGGGAGGGATGGGGCTGACATGGATAGAGGGGGGCTCACATGGAGGGATGGAGGGAGGGGGGCTGACATGGACAGAGGGGGGCTCACATGGAGGGAGCGAGGGAGGAGGGCTGGCAAGGACAGAGGGGGCTGAAATGGAGGGAGGGGGCTGGAAAGGACAGAGGGGGCTGACATGGAGGGAGGGAGGGGCTGACATGGACAGAGGGAGCTAACATGGAGGGAAGGAGGCGGCTGACATGGACAAAGGGGAGAGACAGGGGGACAGGAGATAAATGATGGACAGAGGGGAGAGACAGTGCAGGTTAGGGTTATAATGGGCTGATGGTGGGGCTAGCACTGGTAATGGGCAGATTGGGGGGCTAGGACTGGTAATGGGTTGATTAGGGAAGGCTAGGACTGGGAATGGACTGATCAAGGGGGGGTTGGGACTGGTAATGGGCTGATGGGGGGGCTAGCATTGGAAATGAGCTGATCGGGGAGGTTAGGACTGGAAATGGGCTGATTAGAGGAGGCTAGGCTGGTAATGGACTGATGGGGGGTAGGACTAGTAATGGGCTGATTAGGGGAGGCTAGCACTGGTAATGGAGTTGAGGGGGCTAGCACTGGAAGTGAGCTGATTGGGGGGACTTCAACTGGAAATGGACTGATGGGGGATAGGACTGGTAATGGGTTGATTTGGGGGTAGGACTGGTAATGGACTGAGGGTGGTTAGCATTGGAAATGAACTGATCGGGGAGGCTAGGACTGGTAATGGGCTGATGGGGGGGGGTAGGACTGGTAATGGGCTGATTAGGAGAGCCTAGCACTGGTAATAAGGTTGAGGGGGGACTAGCACTGGAAGTGAGCTGCTTGGGGGGGGGCTTCAATTGGAAATGGGCTGATGGTGGGGAGGGGAGGATAGAGCTGCTGGCCTTGGAAGAAAACTGGGGGCAAGAGCTACAAATGGGCTGATGCGAGGAGATGGGAGAATGGGACTGGAAGGGAGTGGCTGCTGAGAGGGGCTGCCATGGGATTTGGACTAGAAGGAGCTGGACAGTGGGGAAGGAGGGGGACTGGAAGGGAATGGACACCAGTGGCAGTCATGGTAATGCAAGTTGACATTGGAAGGTACTGGGAGGGAGGACTGGAAAGGGGCTGATACTGGGAAGGGTTACGGGGACTGGAAATAGGTTGATGGAAAGAAGTGAAGAAAACAAAAGAAGAGATAAAAAATGGCAGATGGACCATAGACCACAAAAAGAGAGCTAAGAGAAGACAAGAAAGCAGAAGCCTCAGATCGGAACCAGCATGATCAGAGAATAAATTGGTCAGACAACAAAGGTAGAAAAAATAATTTTATTTCATATTAGTGATTTGACTACAAAATCATAATAATTTTGAAATCAATCAACTGTAAATCCTGTAACCCCATGCTTGCTGTGCACTATCTCCCCTCCCTAATCGAAATGTATATACTCTAATTACCGGCCGGTACAGCCAACTCCCCCATGTATAGCAACCGCTGCTGATCACTGGAAGCAGCGGGATACAAATGTACGTTAAATAAATAAAAAAATATATATATTGTTACTTGTTATTGTGATTAATTATTGTGGTTTAAATAAGTACATTTTATAAATAAAAACATATTGCAAAGGCCTATAATATATTAATAATTCATCAAATGATTACAGCGACAATGCGTTAACAGTAAAGGAAGAAAGACGCATTTGATTTTATCATTGGGGGTCATCACAAGTTGACCAATGGTAAAAGGGGTCGCAGTACAAAAAAGGTTGAGAACCACTGCCTTAGAGGAAAGGCGGGATAGAGGTGATATGATTGAGATATTTAAATGCCTCCATGGCATAAATGTTCAGGGGGAGAGCCTCTTTCAATTTAAAGCAAGTTCTGCTACGAGGGAACATGGGATGAGGGTGAAGGGGGATAGATTCAGGAGTGATATGTGGAAATATTTCTTTACGGAAAGAGTGGTGGATCCATGGAATAGTCTCCCAGTGGAGGTGGTGGAGATGAGGACAGTAACTGAATTAAAAAAAGCACGGGACAAACACAGAGGATATCTAAAGGAAAAAAGGGGATTGTTGTAGTTGTTGATATGGAAGGACAGACTAGATAAGCCATGTGGTCTTTTTCTGTCATCATATTTCTATGTTTCTAGATATGATAGAGGTCTATAAATTAATGAATGGAGTGGAACGGGTAAATGTAGATCGATTGTTTATGTCATCAAAATGCTACAGGATATCCTATTTAAGACGAATAAGAGAAAATATTTTTTCACTCAACGTGTAATCAAATTCTGGAATTTGTTATTGGAGGATGTAGTAAAAGCTGATGGTGTAGCTGAATTAAAAAAAAGTTTGGACAAGTTCCTGGAGGAAAGGTCCATAAACCGTTATTAAAAGGGACCAGGGATATCACTGCTTGACCCGATAGGAGCATTGAGGAACCTGTGTCTTTTGAGGAAACTGCTAGGTACTTATGACCTAGATTGGCCACTTGGAAACAGGATACAGGGCTTGATGGACCTTGGTCTGACCCAGTATGGCATATCATATGTTCTTATGAATAAGCATTTTAGTAGTGTGTTCAAAAAGGAAAGGGTGGATTTTGCTGATGTTATAGAGAAAGAAATGGCAGGTCTTAGCTATCAGATGAATGTGTGTGGAGAAGGAGAGAGAAGAGTCAAAGACAACCCCAAGATTGCGAGCTGAGGAAACAGGAAGGAGTACAGTGTTATCCACAGAGACTGAGAAAGGAGGAAGAGGAGAGGAGGTTTTAGGGGGAAAGATAAGAAGTTCAGTCTTGGCCATGTTCAATTTCAAGTGGCAGTGAGACATCCAGGCAGCAACGTCATAAAGGCAGGCAGAGATCTGGGTCTGGATTGCCGGAGAGATTTCAGGTGTAGAGAGGTAGATCTGGGAGTCATCAGCATAAAGATGGTATTGAAAGCCATGGGAAGAGATAAGCACACCAAGGGACTAGGTATATAGAGAGAAAAGGAGCAGACCCAAGGCAGATCCTTGGGGTACACCAACTGAGAGTGGAATAGCAGAGGAGGAGGAGCCACCAGAACACACACTGAAAGAGAGATAGGAGGAGAATCAGGATAGTACAGAGCCCTTAAAACCAAGCGAGGATAGGATATCGAGGAGAAGGTTGTGGTCAACCATGTCAAAAGCAGCAGAGAGGTCAAGAAGGATGAGGACAGAGTAAAGGCCCTTGGATTTTGCCAGGAACAAGTCACTGGAGACTTTGGCAAGAGCCGTTTCAGTAGAGTGTAAAGGACGAAAGCCAGACTGTAAAGGATCCAGGAGGGCATGAGAGTAGAGGAAGTCGAGGCAGTAGCAGTGAACTGCATGTTCAAGTAGTTTAGAAATGAAGGGAAGGAGGGAGATGGGTTGATAATTAGAAGGACAGGTGGGATCAAGTGAGGGTTTCTTGAGGAGAGGTGTGACCACAGCATGCTTGAAGGCTACAGGGACAGTTGCAGTGGAGAGCGATAGGTTGAGAATATGAGAGATGGAAGGGACAACAGTGGAGGAGATAGGGCTTAGGAGATGGTGGGGATAGGATAAGAGGAGCAGGTGGTGAGTTTGGAGGAAGAAAGAAGGTGTACATTTTCCTCTTCAGAGATCACAGGAAAGGAAGAGAGGGTAGCAGAGGTGTGGGGGGGGGGGGGGAGTTGGGAATGTAGAGGGGGAGGAGGGGAAGTACTGTAGCTGACTTTGTGGGGACTTGGAGGGTGATCTTGTGGATTTTGTCATGGAAATAGTCAGCAAGGGTTTGGTTAGAAAGGGATGGAGGGATCAGAGGCGGAGGCACTTTGAGGAGAGAGCTGAGAGTAGTAAAGAGACAGCGAGGACCATCCTCTTTTTCTTCACCTTTTCAGCTACTTTTTTATTTATTTATTTAACAGGTTTTATATACCGCGTTATCATTTCAATCAAAGCGGTTTACATTGAAACTTAAACTTGGTAATGTACCTTAAACAGGGACATTGATAACTGATTTTTTCTGAGGATTTTTTTTTTGAGAACCATAGTGGCCTCCTTTTACATTTATTTACCTAACAAAAAGATTTGTTGCCCGTGAAATATCCCCTTTCAGTTTTACCCATTGCTTTTCTACATCTCCCAACTGTTTCCATCCTGCTAATGACTACTTGATGTATTGTCCCATCTTGGCAAAGGTAGTTTTCCTAAAGTCTAAGACTCTCACTTTTGAATGGACTTCATCAGTCCTAGTACTAATACTGAACCATACCATCTGGTGATCAACTGGATGCGAGATGATCTCCCATTCTAACATCAGAAACACTTTCCCTATTGGTAAGCACAAAGTCCAGTATGGCCCCTTCATATGAGGGTTCTTTTACTAGTTGCCAGAATAATTCACCCTGTAGAGAATTTAGGATCGCCTTACTTCTACAGTAGATGATACCACAACAGGGATATGCCAATCAAAATCTGGCATATTGAAATCACCTATAGTAACACTTCTCCTTTCATGACAATTCTGCATTGTTTTCTATTAAGTCTCCATTCACTTTTCCCTGTTAAGGAGATCTGTATATCACACCAATGCAAATTGATTTCCTGTTCCCTCTTTCTAGTTTAACCCACATTGCTTCCTCACACCCATTTAAACCCTGTAATTCTATAGCTTTAATATTATATTTTGTACATATAGTGCCACTCTTCCTCCCCTTCTTTCCTACCCTGTCCTTCCTGAATAAATTATAGCCCGGAATAATTACATCCCAGTCATGGCTGTCCGTGAACCATGTCTCCGTAACCACCACTAAATCCAAGTCAGTGTCTTCCATTAAAGTCTCAACATCTGGGATCTTATTTCCAATGCTACGGGCATTTATGTACACTGCTTCCCAGATGTTGCCCTGTTTACTCATTTCTAAGAGGTATTTAATGTTTTACTTAACTGAGGTCTTTCACCTACCTAGGGGCTTTCTTTGCCCTTGCCTTTACTATGCTTGGCTCAGTGATTTCTTTGGTATTAAGAAATATTTTCTGTGGGCTAAAATTATTTACCCCTCACTTGGTTTGCAGCTTGTCATGCTGCAAGGACTTGTGTGCATCAGTGATGCTGAGGGCTAAGTTATCAGTAGTTTTACTACTGGCAGGGTCTCCCAAGATGCACAGGTCTCAGCTGAGGTGTCAGACTAAAACAAAGCACCCAACTGGGCAGCAGCAGAATGGGACAGTGTTGGTGGCACAGGATCATATTTCTGTGAAAATGGCAACAACACTAAACTTAAACTATGTGGAAAAAAGGTCTGACAATCAATTTTCATGTCTTGCCATGAAAAAACAATGGATAGTCACCACAAAACAAATTGCACTATAGTGCTGGAAGATGAGACCCCCAGGTTGGAAAGCACTCAACTGGCTACTGGGGATGAGCTGAAGACTTTTCAGAGTAAAGCCAGCATTTAAGATGTGGTTGGATAAAAGCCCTCAGGATGTCTGACTGCTGATGTAGCAGCACATGAAATGAGAGTCAGAAGCTGCAGTCTTACATATTGGGACATGGAATGTACAAAGCATGAACCAAGGGAAGTTGGAGGTGGTCAAGAATGAAATGGAATGTGTACAACTTGATCTGTTGGGTGTCAGCAAACTGAAATGGACTGGCATCGGGCACTATGGATCTACTATGCTGGAAATGAAAGACAAAGAAGAAATGGTGTTGCATTATAATTAAGAAGAAACTTGCAAGAACTATAATAAAATACAATGCAGACAGTGAATGCTTAATTTCTATTCATATATGAAGAATGCCTATCAACACAACTATAATTCAAGTATATGCCCCAACAACAGCTGCAGAAGAGGATGAAATTGATGAGTTATATGAAGACGTACAAGCTGAAATTGCCAGAACATGCAAACAGGATATCCTGTGGCAACAAAGAAGGCGGCAAAATGATCAGTAAATATGGACTTGGCAAGAGAAATGAAGCTGGAGAAAGACTGATAGAATTCTTCAAGACCAACAATCTATTCATCTAAAACACCTTCTTCCAGCAACAGAAGCGGCGACTGTACACATTGACTTCACCCCAATGGATTGTACAAAAATCAAATTGACTGTATCTGTGGAAGTCAACGATGGAAAAGCTCTGTAACATCAACAAAGACAAAGCCTGGAGCTGACTGTGGTACAGATCACCAACTACTAGTATGCAAACTCAAGTTAAAGTTGAAAAAGAGCAAGCTACTCATGAAAATAGCAAAATATGACCTTGAGAATACACCATTGGAATTTATAGACTGCTTGAAAAATCGATTTGCTGCTTTAGATACAAATGACAGAGCTCCAGAAGAGTTATGGGATGACATCAAGAAGGTTGTGTAGAAAGAAAGGGAGAAATCTCTACAAAAGGTAAGAAAGCAAAATCAGTGAAAATGGATGACTGAAGAAACTCAGAAAATTGCCCAGAAATGCAGAGAAGCTAAAGCCAAAGAAACAGAGACAATCATAGAACGCAACAGAGATTTCCAATGTGCAGCAAGACAAGAAGAAGTACTACAGTGATGCATGCAAGGAAATTAAAACAGAAACTATTAGAAGAAGAACAAGGTCAGCTTTCCTAATGCTATGAGAGTTAAAGAAAAAATTCCAGCCTCGAATTGGAATGTTAGAAGATGCTCAAGGATCTATGTTGAATGATGCTGAGAAGATAAAGAAAAGGTGGAAAGATAATGCAGAGTTTCATATGATAAAGATCAAGTGGACCAACAGCCATTTCAAGCTGTACCTTAGGATCCAGAACCATTGGTGATGAAAGAAGTCAAAGCAGCACTGAAAGACTTATCAAAGAACAAAGCACCAGGCATTGATGGCATTCCCATAGAAGTATTACAGCAATCTGATGCAACTGTTATCATACTTACAAGGTTCTGCCAGGAAATTTGGAAGACAACATCATGGCCAATTGACTAAGAACATAATATATGCCATACTGGATCAGACCAAGGTCCATCAAGCCCAGTATCTAGGTCATAAGTACTTAGCAGTTTCCCCAAAAGACACAGGTTTCGCAATGTTTGTATTGGGTCAACCAGTGATATCCTGGGTCCCTTTTAATAATGGTTTATGGACCTTTCCTCCAGGAACTGCCCAGACCTTTTTCAAATCCAGCTACACTAACAGGTTTTACTACATCCTCCGATAACAAATTCCAGAGTTTGATTACACGTTGAGTGAAAAAATACTTCTCTTATTAGTCTTAAATAGGTTTCCCTGTAGCTACATTGCATGTCCCCTAGTCTTTCTATATACTAATGACGTAAACAATCAATCTACGTTTACCCGTTCCACTCCATTCATTAATTTATAGACCTCTATTATATCTCCCCTCAGTCGTCTCTTTTCCAAGTTCAAGAGCCCTATCCTTTTTAGCCTTCCATCCCCTTTACCATTTTGGTGGCTCTTCTCTCTACCTTTTCTAATAATGCTATATTCATTTTAAGATACGGTGACCAGAATTACACACAATGTTCAAGATGCGGTTGCACCATGGAACGATACAGAGGTATTATAATATCCTTTGTTTTATTTTCTATTACTTTCCTTATGATACCTAGCATTCTCTTTGCTCTCTTGGGTGGAGGGTTTTAACATGTTATCCACGATGACACCTAAATCTTTTTCCTGGGTGGTGGTTCCTAATGTGGAATCTTGCATCATGTAACTATAGTTTGGATTGTTCTTTCCTAGGTGCATAACTCTGCACTTGTCCACATTACATTTCATCTGCCATTTGGATGCCCAGTCTTCAAATTTATCAAGATCCTCTTTTCAATTTTCCACAAGTCTCATGGGTTTTAACAACCTTAAATAGTTTTGTGTCATCTGCAAAGTTGATAACCTCACTCGTTATTCCAATTTCCAGGTCATTTATGAATATGTTAAAAAGCAGCGGACCCAGCACAGATCCCAGGGGTACTCCACTATTCACCTTTCTCCATTTGGAAAATTGACCATTTATCCCTACCCTCTGCTTTCTATCTTTTAACCAGTTCCTGATCCACAACAGTACACTGCCTCCTATCCCACGACGTTTTAGTTTTGCCAAAAGTCTCTGATGAGGGACCTTGTCAAAGGCTTTCTGAAAGTCCAGATACACTATATCAACCGACTCACCTTTGTCTACCTGTTTATTCACACCTTCAAAAAAACATCTGTTCTTCTGAATTATAGATGTTTTATAATCTTATAAATTAAATAAAAAAGTAATATTTCTAACTGTAGAAAATAAACAATGCTAAATAGTGCTCAATTTTACCACCACCTTTTTACATTAGCCCTTATATTAGGGACACAGAAGTAGCTACTGAAAAACAGGAGGAATTACTATGATTTGCCTTAAAAAAAATCTGAGATGATATCTTGGTACATAAAATACGGTACTCCAGTACACAAATAGATGAAGACATGGTAGAATTCATATCAGGATTGTGAATAAACAGGAGCTCCTTTCACCTTGCTGCTCCATATGCCTGGAATAAACTATCCGAGTCTGTATGTCAGGCTCCATCTCTGCCCCTTTTCATATCCATGTTAAAGGCTCACCTCTTTGAGGCTGCTTTTGGATCGTGATCCCTTGCTTTCCTTAATGTACCGTTGTTCTCAGCTATTGTAGAGTCTGTCTTGATTAGATTGTAAGCTCTGGCAAGCAGAAACCGTCTTTTATATGTGTCTGTACAGCACTGCGTATGCCTTGTAGCACTATATAAATGATGAATAGTAGTTGTAGTTGTAGTAGTAGACCGCTTTAATAGGGGTGTGCAGGCAAAAAATTGTTTTGGTTAGTTTCTTGTGTCATTTGCAGGTTTTTAATTTTTGTTTAATTTTGTTTGAAAAAATTTAATCTCAGAGCAATTTTGTAAGAGGTGATTGTAGCTGTTGCCCTAACAAAAATAATGCTCATGGCAAAACCATCCCAGCCACACTTAGCACATGAACCTTTAATAATAATCCCCCCAAGAGCATCATAAACCCACCCCTACCTCTTCCAATCCCCCTGACACCAACATTATGAAAACTATCATTTCCCACTCTCAAGGTGTCAGCATCACCGAATCCGCTACCCCACCAAAGAGGCAACTGATTCCCCCCAGCTCATGCTGGGATTATTGGTGGTATAGTGTCAGGGCAGGAGTGATCCTACTTCACTCCCAACCCCTTTGTTTCCTGGGATCAAAATGGCAGTTTTGACCTCTAGCAGTAGTCTCTTGATACTATTACTAGGGGTCAAGCTGCCAAATAAGGAGTGAGCTTGGAATCTCTGATATCAGTCTTTTGGAATCAGCCTGAAGATCAAGGAAGCTGGATTCAGGAATACAGGATCCCTTGAGGACAGGTTTATTACCATGGAAATTGGAGTCTCTGGAGTCAGGACCTTTGGAATGGAAGGAGGAACCTCTGGATCCAGGCTTGAAGTTACAGTAGCAGGAACAACCATGGAAACTGGAGGCTCAAGAGCTGGACTCCTGTAATGGAAGAAGGAACAGCCAAGGCTGGAATCTCCTGAACTGGAGTCTGCAGTATGAGAGCCCCCTGAAACTAGGACTAGAGGCATGAGTGTTGAAATACCAAGAGCTTAAGTTTTGGAAGCAGGAGGCTTTGAAACATGGTTTGAAGGCAGAGACTTAGGTATCTTTGGAGCAGGTGATGGCACCCCAAACCTGAGGATCATTTATTTAACCAGTTTTTTATACCACTTTATCCTTCAATCAAAGCAGTTTACATTATGTAATCACTACAAACAGGTACTGGATACCTTCTCCCCAAAGGGCTCATAATGTATGTGTAACTGAGGCAACAGCAGGTTAAATGGCTTTCCCAAGGTGTGCCTATAGGAGAAGAAAGCCCAGTCCCTCCAGCTTTAGATCGCTGTCCCCAGGTGGGACTTGAAACCCAAGCCCTCTGGCTTGAAGTACCATGTCCTAACCACTAGGCCACTCCCTCCTCCTAAGCAGCTGCAAAGCCATCAGATTACACAGAAATAGGCTAGTCTCATCCAACAGCGCAGTAACCCAGTTTAAGACCTTTTCCTCTGAGAAGGAGGCAAATAAAGCACATTTGGATCTTTTCTGTAAGAAACTCTTATAGGTGTGCAGGGAACCACTGGATGCACTTCATAAGGAAACTCTAATGCAGAGAAGCCAAATTACCCAGTTCCAGGAGGGAGCCTTATTTTGGCCAGTCCTAGTTTAAAACTTCCATCCCACAGCAGTGTGGGATTTATAGTCCCTGATTCTTCCCATTGAAATATGTGCTGCAGGTCTCATAAGGTATCACAATGTAGCCCATTTAAGGCTAATATTTTTTTTAATCAATGCGTAATCAAGCTCTGGAATTCATTACTGGAGGATGTAGTAAAAGCTGTTAATGTAGCTGGGTTTAAAAAAAGGTTTTGATAAGTTCCTGAAGGAAAAGTCCATAAACCATTATTAAAGAGGACCAGGGAAATCCACTGCTTACCTGGATTGGCCACTGTAGGAAACAGGATACTGGGCTTGACAGACCTTGGTCTGATCCAGTATGGCATATTTTATCTTCTTATACTTGTCAGAAAGCTAGGACTGGCCTAAATCTCTCTCTTGAAACTGGGTAACTTGGCAGCTCTGCTAATACTGTTTGAATGTCATCAAACATTTCAGAGAAAGGCTTAACAATTTCTTGAAAGGTTACTAGATGTTTCCAGGCATAGGGGCTAATCACAGCTTTTACTTTCTTAGACATGGCTTCACAGAATTTCTGACTTGGATCACTAATTCGTCAGCTAGGATATGTAATAGGTTTGGTAAATGTCTCTGATAGTATAATAGTAAGTGGTAATTTCACACAAAGACTCAAGATTGTAAGTCCAATAATTTTACTGGGAAAAAAATTAACAAAAGATTCCAGAATACTTTTTCCAGAACTTATAAGGCTAGGAACATGGCACAAGAAAAATCATTGGAGTAAGTCTGTAGAGCAGGAGTCAACAGATCGACATGGCAAAAACTCAAGGAAGGGTTTACCACACTGCTCAGTCAACTTGAGGAGGAGAGGCCTAGTGGTTGGGGCAAGTTACCTCCAGCCAGAAGGTCAGGGATTCAAATCCCACTAGAGGACAGCAACCTTGGGCCAGAAGGACTGGGGTTTCTAGACCCACAGGTGCTCCTTGTGGTCTTGGGCAAGCCACTTAACCCTCCATTGCCCATGTTCCCTGTAAGTATTAGTGTATGTGTCTCATATCCCCTTGTGTTAAATGTATCCTCCAATTGTGTTGTGACCACTTTGATTGAAGGATAAGGTGGTATACAAAACTGTCTAAATAAATCATGTAGGTGTCTCTTAAGCTGCTGTGGTCACTCAAATTTCATCAAGACTTATCTGTTTTTTTTCTTTGTAGGTGATCTAGCCAATATATCAGTGTCTTTACTTTGAAAGAGCTGTTAATTTATTCAATTCAAAAAGAGATTTTAGAGCAATACTGGATTTCCGGAAACCCTCTTGATGCATTATGGGACCTGCAACACTTATTTCAATGGGTAGAATCAGGATGTAAGTTAACCAAAACTGGTCAAAATGTCCCCATGATAGAACTGGATAACTTGACAGCTCTGCTTTGGCTGGTTCATTCTGTCATGGAGTCTCTAGCTGAGATATGCAAGGCAAATGCAACAGGAACCAAATGCAGGATTTCATGGAAGAAAACATATGGACAGGAACCAGGAGTGACTCAAGGCAATCTGCTGCCTGAAGCGAGGGATGAGATGGCGCCCCTCCCCCCCCCCCAAAGCAAGGGGAGTGAGCTTTCTCAAAACTCCAGTGTAGGGACTGAACCAAACCAAAAAGTTAATTAGATAATGTGGAGGAAAAGCAAAATGTGGGCCCACAAAGAGGCAAGTGTTCCCGGCACTGCCAGGGGAGATTGTATGGATTGCACATAGTCCAACACAAACAATCTGACTTCACCACCAGACAGAGTTGTGAAATATCTGAGCCAAGTTGCGCCTATGAGCGAAGTCAGGCACCTCAAGTCCTCTACCGACTCCTAGCGATACCGTCCAAGTCTGTTATTCTCTCTCACACCTGTAGCATCCGTCCAGAAATGAATAGGCTCTCAGGTGCACCACAAGACCATATATATTGCAAGATGCATCTTAGAAACATAGAAACATGATGGCAGAAAAAAATCACATGGCCTATCTAGTCTGCCCTTCCATATCAACCACTACAACAGTCCCCTTTTTTCCTTAAGAGATCCTCTGTGTTTGTCCCATGTTTTTTTTACTTCAGATACTGTCCTCATCTCTACCACCTCCACTGGGAGACTATTCTACGCATCTACCACTCTTTTCATAAAGAAATATTTCCGCATGTTACTCCTGAGTCTATCCCCTTTCACTCTCATCCTATGTCCCCTTGTAACCGAGCTTGCTTTCAATCGAAAGAGGCTCTCCTCCTGTGCTTTTATGGCACGGTGGTATGTCTCAATCATATCACCTCTATCCCGCCTTTCCTCTAAAGTATACATATTAAGATCCTTAAGGCTGTCCTCATATGCTTTATAATGAAGACCACTAAATTTTAGTAGCAGCCCTCTGCATAGACTCCAACTTGTTTATATCCTTTTGAAGGTGTGGTCTCCAGAATTGCACACAATACTCCAAATGAGGTCGCACCAAAGACTTATACAGAGACACTATCACCTCCTTTCTTCTGCTGGCCATTCCTCTCTCTATGCGCCCAAGCATCCTTCTAGCTTTTGCTGTTGCCTTTTCTACCAGTTTAACTAAATTAAGATCATCAGACACAATCATATCTAGGTCCCACTCTTCTTTTGTGGACAGAAGTACTTCACCCCCTATACTATATTGCTCCCTTGGATTGCTGCAACTCAAATGCATGAACTTGCATTTTTTAACATTAAATCTCAGCTGCCAAATTTTAGACCATTCTTAAAGCTTTACTAGATCCCTTCTCATGTTATCTACACCTTCCTGGGTGTTTACTCCATTGCAGATTTTGGTATCATCCACAAAGAGACAAAACTTACCCAACAGCCCTTCCGCAATATCACTAAAGAATGTTAAAAAGAATCAGATCAAGAACAGATCCCTGGGGCACACCACTGGTAACCTCTTTCTCCTCAGGGTGAGCTCCATTTACCTGTACCCTTTGCCGCCTCCCACTCCATTGATTTCTAACCCAAGTAGTAATTTTAGATCCATCCTTCTTGTGTAAAGGTGGAAAGCTCACCAGTCCCAGTCCTAAATCTGCATCCCTTTCTCAGCTTTTTTAGTCCAGCTTTGCACCGTGCTACTGAGGGGTAAACTTCATCTGGGAAAAAAAGTGTCAGGAAGGCAGTGGTAGGCCAGAGGCGGCAAAATCAGAAATAAAGACAGCTGTTATTGGTTCCTCCAAGCAGGGGCGGCCCAAGGGTGTTGGGTAGGCTAATTGTGGGGCTTCATTTGCATAAATATTTGCATATCTACTGTGCCTCATTTATATAAATCTAATTTATTTTATTTTAAAATTTATATGCTGCCCATCAAAAATTTTAAGCGGCTTTCAAAGGAGTCCTTCACAAACCTTTTTTTGTGCTAACAATGACTTAGGGGTGTGTTTACTAAACATTAATGTGTGTTAAGTGCCACTATACCCATAGACATAAATGGGTGTTGCTGCACTTAGCACACATTTAAATTTGTGAAAGCACATTAACCTTTAGTAAACATGACTTTTAATGAGTGTCTGAAAGACACTTATATGTAGTGAGGATAACAAAAGGCTACCATATTTCTCCATTACTATCCTCCAGTGCCAACTGCCAGGTGCATTACTACAAAACCCTGCTCATTTAGAACCCATAGCAAACCTGCCATATCATAACAGCACTACCAGGACTCACTATTTATCAAAAGGTAGCACTACAACTATTAAACCAATACATCTCTTACTGGGAAAAGAGAACAAGTGGGTCTACTATACAGAAACTAGATGAATAGAACAGCACAGTTCTGTCATACACACAAAACAGACAGACTGTCACCAAATACAGAACAAGGGATCACAATTTAGAAATATGAAGACAATAATTGAATCGGTAACTCCAAAAGCCAAACTTTGAATGCAGCGCAACACCGGAAAAATTAAACTATGAAATTAATTTCCTCTTATACTGAACAAAGCGCAAAGACATCAGTGCACATTTCCCAGAGCAGACATATTCCAGTTAATAAATTTAAAATAACAGGTTTTTTCCTACCTTTTGTTGTTTGGGCATTTTATTTTTCAATTGCAATTGCCTCAGTCTCTCTTCTGCTTACTTCATGTCTTCTGCTAACTCTCCATTGTCTGCTGTCCATTTGTCCTTTCTTCTCTATTTTTTTTTCCATTTTCTGTCTACATCTGCCTCTGACATACTGATTTTTTTGCTTTTCATTCTTTTCTCCATTTCTTTCTTTATTCATTCATCCACTCAATTTCAACCCTCTGTCCTTAATCCACTTTTGACTTTTCACCTAAGAAACAGAGAAAAATGATGGCAGAAAAAATGACCACATGGCCTATCTAGTCTGTCCTTCCATAACAACAACTACAACAGTCCCCTTTTTTCCTGTAGAGATCCTCTGTGTTTGTCCCATGCTTTTTTGAATTCAGATACTGTCCTCATATCTACCACCTCCACTGGGATACTATTCCATGGATCCACCACTCTTTACGTAAAGAAATATTTCCGCATATCACTCCTGAATCTATCCCCTTTCACCCTCATCCCATGTCTCCTCATAGCAGAACTTACTTTCAATCGAAAGAGGCTCTCCCCTTGTGCATTTATGCCACAGAGGTATTTAAACATCTCAGTCATATCACCTCTATCCCACCTTTCCTCTAAGGCAGTGGTTCTGAACCAGTCCTCCTTGAAACCCTAGGCCAGTCGGGTGTTCAGGATAGCCCTAATGAATATACATGAGATATATATGCATTAGAGATATCCTGCCAACCTGACTGGTTTGTGGCCCTCTAGGGCTGGATTTGGAGACCCCTGCCTTACACCTCTGTCATTTAAGATCGTGAGTGGGCAAGGTGCAGATGTCCTAGACATCAAAAGGGTAGATAGAATGTGCCACATGCCTCCTCAATTCTCACCACCACCAAAAAGGTGTCTAATAGACAATATTTTGGTGGTGGTGAGAAGCAAAGAGGCATGTGACAAATTCTGTCTAACCTTTAGATGTCTTGGTGATCTGCACCTTGCCCACTCAGAATCTTAAATGACAGGTGTAAGGCAGGGGTCTAAAAATCCAGCCCTAGAGGGCCACGAAGCAGTCAGGTTGGCAGGATATCTCTAATGCATATATATCTCATGCATATTCATTAGGGCTATCCTGAACACCCGACTGGCCTAGGGGTTCAAGGAGGACTGGTTCAGAACCACTGCTCTAAGGTGTACATATTAAGATCGTTAAGTCTGTCTTCGTATGCTTTATAATGAAGACCACTAACCATTTTAGTAGCCACCCTCTGTACTGACCCCATCCTGTTTATATCCTTTGGAAGGTAAGGTCTCCAGAATTGCACACAATACTCCAAATGAGGTTGCACCAAATACTTATACAGAGACACTATCACCTCCTTTTTTTCTGCTAGCCATTCTTCTCCCTAGGCACCCAAGCATCCTTCTAGCTTTTGCTGTCACCTTTTCTACCTGTTTAGCTATTTTAAGATTGTCAGACACAACCACACCTAGGTCCCGCTCTTCTTTAGTGGACAAAAGTACTTCACCCCCTATACTATATTGCTCCCTTGGATTGCTGCAGCCCAAATGCATGACCTTGCATTTTTTAACATCAAATCCTAGCTGCCAAATTCTAGACCATTCTTCAAGCTAGGGTACCATAAGGTATTCATGCCAATCATGCAAATCAAGCAGAACAATTCAGCCAAATGTCCACACAAAGCTTAGCTAGATCCCTCCTCATGTTATCTAAACCTTCTTGGGTGTCTACTCTATTGCAGATTTTGGTATCATCCGCAAAGAGGCAAACCTTACCCGACAGCCCTTCCGCTATATCACTAACAAATATGTGAAAAAGAATCAGACCAAAGACAGATCCCTGGGGCACACCACTGGTAACCTCCTTCTCCTCAGAGTGAGCTCCATTTACCTGTACTCTTTGTTGCCTCCCTCTCAACCAATTTCTAACCCAAGCAGTAACTTTAGGATCCATCCCTAGGGTGCTCAGTTTGTTTATAAGTCACCTGTGAGGAACCGTGTCAAAGGCTTTACTGAAATCTAAATACACCACATATAGAGCTCTCCCTCAGTCCAACTCCATGGTCACCCAGTCAAAGAAATCAATCGCTTTGTCTACTTTAAGTTTAGCTAGTTTCTCACAAACACAGTCTTCTGAAAATTGTTCAAGATGCCCCTCACTTCTTTTCCTGTGTGTGGGTGTTTTCTGAGGTCTTGCTCCTGGTTCTTTATCTGTGGACACAGAACAGGAATATTTGTTAAGCAATTCTGCTTTATCCTCATCAGCTTCTATATATTCCTCCCCTTCACCCTTGAGTCTGACAATACCACTTTTGCCCTTCCTCTTCTCACTAACATATCTGAAAAATATCTTATCCCCCCATTTTATTGCATTGGCTATTTCCTCCTCTTTTTGAATCTTTCCTTTCCTGACTAGTTTGCTAGCTTCTCTAAGTTTTTCCAAATATAGATGCCTGTCTTCCTCTCTCTGTGATCTCTTGTATTTCATGAAGGCCTCCCTCTTTTTCTTCACCTTTTCAGATACTTCTTTCGAAAGCCACTAGCAACTTTCCATCTACTCTTCTAATCTCCAGCCCAGCTCCCCCATTTCTCATCTTACTCCTTCGCTAGCCTCTTATTCCCGTCTGCCTCCTACATCCCTTTGCCACCCATTTACTTACTTCTTAGATATTCATTAACTCTGCCTTTCCTCCTCCTTACCCCAGCATTCACTCTTATGCCCCTCTCTTTCAACTCTTCCCTCTGTATGATCATTTTTCTTCCCTCCCACACAAAATATCTGTTCTCCTCTCTATCCTTACTTCCCAGCTTCTTTTTTCTCCCCCCAGCCACAGCCCCAGCCCCAACCCCATCCACACCCCCTTCTATTCCTCCCCCCAGCATCAGCTCCCTTCTAGTTCCAGCCCCTCCCAGCATCCGCTCTCTTCTATTTCCATTCTCCCCATCCCCCAGCATCAGTCTATTTCCAGTCCTAGCTATCCATTATCAGTTCTCATCCAGTCCCAATCCTTCACAAAATCATCTCCCTTCCAATCCCAGGTTCCCCATCCCCTTGCATCAGCCCATTTCCAGTCCTAGCCCCCAGTATCAGCCCCCTCCAATCCCAGTCTATCTCAGCATTGTCTTCCTTTCAATCACAGTCTCCCCATCCCCCAACATTAGCCCATTTCCTGTTCCAGCCCCAGTAGCAGTCCTCTTCCAGTGCCAGCGGCTCTCCCCTCCCGTCACACACACACATACACATAACCCCACACCACGAGGAGCTCCATGTGCCCCTAATTGGCTTAAGAGGAAGCCGGTGAAGCTCGAAGCCTGGCACTCTGGCTGACCTCTACACAACCACAGGAGTAAAGGGCCGCTGGAGCATTTTTCTTTTTCTCCTATGGCTATGCTAGGTTGTAACTGCCAGTGCTGCTCAATACGTAGAAGTTAAACAGGGGCATGTCCTGTCAACTAAGCTAGAAGCAGGATGGTCAGAAACTGAGAAGTCAATGGCCATCCCTTACATTTATCCATGCTGAAATATTAAGGACATGTCAAAGGCCAAAACTGTTGATAATTTCAGTCATCCACCATCTTGGATCCTCAGATTTTTTTTTATTAAATCATTGACCTTGGCATATTTTTCAGGCAATAGCCTAAAGACCCACAAAACTGCTGTATGGCATGAACAGAATGTTAACATGTTGGCCAAAGTAAAGAAAGAAAAAAAAATATATAAGGTACCTGTTGGGTGCCTGTAGATGGTTGCTGAAGCAGTTGCTTTTTTGTGTTTTGTGTTGTTGCTCCAGGGATCCGGTGCCGCTCCAGGTCTGCAGGGAGCAGTTAAGAAGGGGGAGGGGGGGGCGGGTTCCCTTCTTTGTAGCTGTGGGGAAGGTAGAAAAAAATGTGCTTTTTAAATAATAAAATGGCATTGGGGTTTGCCAGTGCTCCTGTGGCTGCGATTTGCAGTCGTGTTGTTTTTTTTTTACTTTTTATTTTATTTATTTATTTATTTAATTGGATTTTTATACCGCCTTATCATACAATCAAAGCGGTTTAACAAAAGAGAAAATTAGTAATAGTGAAAAAATCTGTGATAATATATACATAGTTTGTAAATATATGATTAAATGTCTTGGGAAAAGGTGCACTATATATATTGTGAGCTATACTATAAAGTGAGCTATTGTACAATGTATATATAAATAATTGCTTTCTTAAAAATTAATTAGTTGATTGCATGACCGTAGTGCTCCGTAAACAAAACTGTTTTCAGTTGTTTTCTAAAGTCTTTGATGTCCTGAGCTGCTCTCAGATCATTAGGTAGGGAGTTCCAGATGGGGCTCTGAGAACCAGCAGCCGCATATAAAAGAAAAAAAAAAGAAAAATTGATGTGAGGCCACAGGCCTGTTTTGGTGGCATGGTCTGAGGCTTGAGTGGAAGTCATCGCGAGGCCAGGGACTGTGATCGGGAACATCACAGCTGACCCCGATAACTGCAGGGAGAGCAGTAGAGCATCAAGGAAGGCCGCAGATGCCATGGCTCTTGCCGGTGCAATGGGGGGAGGGGGAGGTGGAGTCAGGCCTGTTAGAGACCCTGATGAGGTTAAACAGGGACACTTCCTTCCCTGGTGCTCTATTGCTCTCTCTGCTGTGATTGGCACATCATCAGCTGTTCCAAATCACAGCCCCAGACCTCCTGATGACTCCCACTTAAGCCTCAGAGCATGCATATTAAGCTGGTCAGGAGTGTGCGGGGCCATGTGCAGCCAATATTCCCGCATATGTCTCAGGTCGACCCTGCCTCCAAGGAATCAGCCTGATTCGTTCTGAGCTTGAGCGGGGAAAAAAAAAGAGCGAGCGAGCGGGCGGGCGGGCGGGGGGGGGGGGGGGGACACCGGCAATCGCGGCTGTGTTTATTTTTTATTTTGCTGCCTCTGCCTTCCCGCCACTTTGTTTCTCACTCGGATGAGCTTGAGTGGGAAAAAAAAGTGATGGGAAGGGAGTGGCAGGCCTGAGGTGGCAAAATCAGAAATAAGCCCAGCCGCGACTACTGGAGTGCCACCCCATTGAAACTGCCTCTTGAGGTGACCACCTCAGGTGGCCTAGTGATAGAGCCGCCCCTGACAGGAACAGTGAACCAGCAGGGAACAAGTCCAGAGGCAGAGCAGAAGTACCTAAGGCTGCCCTGGGCTGATTCCCAGTGGGCCAATGAGAAAACAGGAACTAAGATTATGAGAAATACAAGACAGCTAAGAAAGGGATGCCTAAAGCCACATTTCCAGGAGGCAGAATAGTTCCTCCAGGAAGAGTGGTGCCCTATAAACCAAAGGACAGAGATTTGAGGTCAAGGCCTGCCCATGCCTGACAACAGAAAGCTATGGGATGAGAGTTTTTAAAAAACTGGACGTCCCTTGACAAAGACATGGATTCAACACATGGTGCTATGTCAGGCAGAGTGGAATAAACTATACTGAGCTTTTCAGGGAAGAAGCAGGTATATAACAGTGAAATAAACTATATTAAGGCTTTTAGATACTGTAAGTACATAGCTATTAAGAAAAACTACAGCAGGAAGTAACTGAAGTTAATAAACTGCACTTTAAAAGGTTTTTCATTATAATGAATCAAAACAAGTTGTAACTGGTGATTTTATATATCACGATTGATTTTTCAATTTCATGAAATGTAAACAAATACAATGATATGTATAAATAACTTGCAAGGAAGTACAACAGAAATATTTCTCTAGTGGGCTCATTTTTTAAAATATATATGACAACTATTAACAACACTGAAAAAATAACACAATTTTGTGTTTCTTTGTCCTGTTGTGGATTAAAAAGGATATGAAACTACATAGGAAATGTTTTTTATATTTCCTGTGTTGTTTCAAATGAATGCACTTCACTGTCTTATGAGGATTGAAGTTTACCTCTTACACCATCAGCTAGGGGTGAAAACCCTCTGGAAGCACTTTTAAGGGGGTGTTCCTCAGTTAATTAGTTGTAAAGGCCACTTGAGGGGAGGAGACACTGATCTGGTTCTGATAAATGCAGACAGTGTTATTTACTGCATAGGAATGGAAAATGTTGTTGCTCTTTAACTAAAGTGCGGCAAGTGCAATGCCTGTGTAGAAACTGTTGAGGGTATTCCCAACATCTTCCCATATAGTTAACACACAGAGAACACTTATCACATGGTTCTGTAAAAATGTTTTGACAGTGGGAAGGTGGTAAGTACATCTATACTATCTGCATCAGTGACAGTTAATGGAAAGTAACCTACCATGAACTAACTGCGATGCGCAATCTACTACTACTACTATTATTAATCATTTATATAGCGCTACAAGGAGTTTGCAGCACTTTACAGACACAAAGAAAGACAGTCCCTGCTTATCAGAGCTTACAATCTAATCAAGACAGTACAATAGATGAGAACAAGGGTAAAGTAGGGAAGGGTAATGAGACAGAAGGAGAACAAAGGATTAAGATTCAAAAGCGGCCTGAAAGAGGAGAGCCTTTAGCATGGAGAGATGAGACAATGTAAAGATTCAGGTAGTCTGTTCCAGGCATAAGGAGCAGCAAGGTGAAAGGATCAAATTCTGGAATTAGCCATTGAAGAGAAGGGCATACATAGAAGCAAGCCAGAGAAAGAGTAGACTTCACAAGGAGGGGTGTAGGGAAAGAGGAAAGGTAGTGAAAAGCAATAGAATGAATACACCCATAGGTCAGAAGGAAATATTGTATTGGATATGGAAATGGAAGGGAAGCCAATGAAGAGGGGTTATATGAGGGGTTATATGAGTATATTGAGGCTGGTGGATGATTAGCCACGCAGCAAAGTTTTGAAGGAGAGGCTTAAAAGGTTAGGGCTCTTCAACCTGAAAAAGAGACAGCTGAGGGGAGATATGATACAGGTCTATAAATTAATGAATGGAGTGGAATGGGTAAACGTCAATAGATTGTTTACACCTTCAAAAAGTAGAAAGACTTTGGGACATGTAATGAAGCTACAGCGTAACCCACTTAAGACTAATAAGCGAAAGTATTTTTTCACTCAACGCGTTATCAAACTCTGGAATTCATTACCGGAAGATGTAGTAAAAGCCGATAGTGCAGCTGGATTTAAAAAAGGTTTGGGCAAGTTCCTGGAGGAAAGGTCCATGTTGTTGGTATTAAGTGCCATCGAGTCGATGTCAACTCATGGCGACCCTCTGGATAGTTGTCCTAAATTGTGTTCAGTCTTCTATCAAACGGCTCATTGTTGACAGACTGGAACCCATAGCTGCTGTTATTGTATCGATCCATCTCATTGCTGGCCTTCTTCTTTTGCGTTGACCTTCTATCTTGCCAAGCATGATGTCTTTCTCTAATGATCTCTATTTTCGCATGATGTGTCCAAAGTATGAAAGTTGAAGTCTTGTCATCTGAGCTTCTAAAGAAAGCTTAGGTTTGATCTCCTCTAGTACTGACTGGTTTGTTCTTCAGGCAGTGCATGGTATACGCAGTATTCACCGCCAGCACCATAATTCAAAGGCATCAGTTTTCTTCCTATCTATCTTTTTCACTGTCCAGCTTTCACATCCATATGATGTTATTGAAAATACCATGGCTTGAACAAGTCGAATCCTTGTATGGAGAGAGACATCTCTGCTCTTGAGAATCTTGTCTAGGGGGTATGTTTACTAAACATTCATAACGTGTGGGGCCGCGCTAGTGTGCGTGTGCCATATAAGGAGTGGGCGTTGCGTCCTGAAAAAGAAAAACACGTGGTTTACATATGCGCCAATGTGCGCCCCGCACATGTGCGTCCCGCACATTACCGCCTGGAAAAGCTGCGCGGGAGGTATAAGGCGGCACGCTGATGTGAAAGCACACGAGCTGAGCCACAGCACGATGGGAACGACGCCTACCAATGGAGCAGGGATCGGGGGTTCAATCCCCCGCAGTGCCCAATGAAGCGGCAGGCTCAGGCACCATTTTAGGAGGCACAGAAATAGTGGGCAGCAGAAGGCGGCGCACTAATCCTTTACGAGGCATAGGAACTTTGTGCGGCATAAGGCGGCGCGCTGATGTGAAAGCATATGAGCTGAGCCACAGCACAATGGGAATGACGCCTACCAATGGAGCAGGGATCGGGGATTCAATCCCCCGCAGTGCCCAATGAAGCGGCAGACTCAGGCACCATTTTAGGAGGCACAGAAATAGTGGGCAGCAGAAGGCGGCGCACTAATCCTTTACGAGGCATAGGAACTTTGTGCGGCATAAGGCGGCGCGCTGATGTGAAAGCACATGAGCTGAGCCACAGCACGATGGGAAAGACGCCTACCAATGGAGCAGGGATCGGGGGCTCAAACCCCCGCAGTGCCCAATGAAGCGGCAGGCTCAGGCACCATTTTAGGAGGCACAGAAATAGTGGGCAGCAGAAGGCGGCGCACTAATCCTTTACGAGGCATAGGAACTTTGTGCGGCATAAGGCGGCGCGCTGATGGGAAAGCACATGAGCTGAGCCACAGCACGATGGGAACGACGCCTACCAATGGAGCAGGGATCGGGGGTTCAATCCCCGCAGTGCCCAATGAAGCGGCAGGCTCAGGCACCATTTTAGGAGGCACAGAAATAGTGGGCAGCAGAAGGCGGCGCACTAATCCTTTACAAGGCATAGGAACTTTGTGCGGCATAAGGCGGCGCGCTGATGGGAAAGCACACGAGCTGAGCCACAGCACGATGGGAACGACGCCTACCAATGGAGCAGGGATCGGGGGTTCAATCCCCCGCAGTGCCCAATGAAGCGGCAGGCTCAGGCACCATTTTAGGAGGCACAGAAATAGTGGGCAGCAGAAGGCGGCGCACTAATCCTTTACGAGGCATAGGAACTTTGTGCGGCATAAGGTGGCGCGCTGATGGGAAAGCACACGAGCTGAGCCACAGCACGATGGGAACAACGCCTACCAATGGAGCAGGGATCGGGGGTTCAATCCCCCGCAGTGCCCAATGAAGCAGCAGGCTCAGGCACCATTTTAGGAGGCACAGAAATAGTGGGCAGCAGAAGGCGGCGCACTAATCCTTTACGAGGCAAAGGAACTTTGTGCGGCATAAGGCGGTGCGCTGATGGGAAAGTACACGAGCTGAGCCACAGCACGATGGGAACGACGCCTACCAATGGAGCAGGGATCGGGGGTTCAATCCCCCGCAGTGCCCAATGAAGCAGCAGGCTCAGGCACCATTTTAGGAGGCACAGAAATAGTGGGCAGCAGAAGACGGCGCACTAATCCTTTACGAGGCATAGGAACTTTGTGCGGCATAAGCCGGTGCGCTGATGGGAAAGCACACGAGCTGAGCCACAGCACGATGGGAACGACGCCTACCAATGGAGCAGGGATCGGGGGTTCAATCCCCCGCAGTGCCCAATGAAGCGGCAGGCTCAGGCACCATTTTAGGAGGCACAGAAATAGTGGGCAGCAGAAGACGGCGCACTAATCCTTTACGAGGCATAGGAACTTTGTGCGGCATAAGGCGGCGCGCTGATGGGAAAGCACACGAGCTGAGCCACAGCACGATGGGAACGACGCCTACCAATGGAGCAGGGATCGGTGGTTCAATCCCAATGAAGCGGCAGGCTCAGGCACCATTTTAGGAGGCACAGAAATAGTGGGCAGCAGAAGGCGGTGCACTAATCCTTTACGAGGCATAGGAACTTTGTGCGGCATAAGGCGGCGCGCTGATGGGAAAGCACTCGTGCAGAGCCACAGCATGATGGGAACGACGCCTACCAATGGAGCAGGGATCGGGGGTTCAATCCCCCGCAGTGCCCAATGAAGCAGCTGGATGAGCCATCACCTGTCATGAGCAATAGTGATCTAGGAGGCATTTTACATGTTATTGTTATTACCCCCCCTTGCAAATGCATTATGAAAGCACTGTAATATCAGGTGATGCATATGGCGCAATATAAGGTACCTCATATGTCAAATCCTAAAGCGCATTGTCCACCAAGGAAATCACAATGTCGTGTGTAGGGTGCTTTACAGTTTGTCGTATGAGGCAGGGCATGGTCCAAGCACAGTCAGTGCTGGCATCACTGTGCAGTCTAACGCAGGGAAATCCCAGGTAGGTGAGCAGACATGCAGGAGGGAACAGCAGTGTAGCACAATGGTTAGGGCATTGCCTGATGGTGCAGGGGTCATGGTGCCAAATGAGCAGTGACCAAGGTTGGCTTAGTGACATCTGTTTTTTCAGAATGCAACTGTACAGTAAGCTGTGCTGCCATCTAAACACAAGCCTAGCCAGAGTATCGTTCCTTTAGGCTGCTACACAATGCACATCATAAACAACCACATCATCAAATGCGAGTGCACATGTAACCCAAATACTGCACAGAGCCGAAAGGAAAGGCAATCCAGAAGTATAAGAACCACTGACATCACAGGTGCTGTACCACAAAGATCTCCACAAGGCTATGTGGCAGCAACAGAAATGGATAAAGACACTGGTGCCAGCTGTAGCTATGTACAGAGTGATGGATAATGTACCATGTTATAATGATGGTGTGCAACAGTGGATGGGAAGATGTGTCCAGCAGAGGAGGCTGAAATGGCAGGATCTGTGAAATATCATGATTACAGTGGACTAGCGATGATATGCAGAGCAAACACAGGAGCGACAAACATGGAGAGTTGTGATGTAGGAAGGTGTAGGAGTGCAGGAAGGGTTGCAGCTGCATGCACATCAGGGTAGCATGACACAAGAGTTGGCAGACAGAAGATGGACAGATGCATGGCTCACAACTCAGATGAGTGTACAATGTGTCCACAGCACAAACCTGACAAATGGAAAACACAACTGCAGGACACGCATACACATCCAAGAGAACAGAGAGGAATCACACATACGAACAACACCAGAAATGTAAATGCAAAAACAGGTAGGAAACAGCACCAATGTGTGTGTTTTAGCAAAGGATGCAGTCAGAAATAGTCCAGGCCCTCACGCTACATGCATGCTGGTTGTAAGGACAGGCAAACCCACAAGGGAAACCATGAACAAATGCACCTGCAGAACTCCTGTGTACATTTCAGATCACAGTCTGTATTTGGGACCAGGGACGCATGCACAAACACACAATGATATGTGATGCTGTAGATACAGCATGCAAAATATACAGACCACATCACCCCAATCCTGAAAGAAACACACATACAGGCACCTGAAGCAAGGAGTCAATACAAAGCCCTCCCACTCACCAACAAAGTCATACATGAAGCACGCAACCCCCAAATCAACACCAGACTGTGTCGCCCAGGCCACGGCAGAACTACCAGACAAGCCCCCACCAACTCCGGTACTGTAAGCAACAAATGAACCAAATGCCCGCAAGGGACCTGCAATCGAGACCCTGAACTTTCTGCCCCATGTATCATGCACAGCCTCCCAAGATGTCCTGGTAACAACCCAGACCACTAATCCATTATAAAACAGCTGAAAAACATACTGTCCCAGGAACCCCACTAATCCAACCCCTAACCCACCCCATACAAATATGACAATGTGCACAATCTGTCAATGTCCATAGTATGTCCTATGTCCCCATTTGAAACCGTCAATGTAGCCCCCCTGGCGATGGCCATGGCCAACATGTAAAATTTCCCCCCCCCCTCATATGAAACCCCCCTTGACCCTGTGAAAAGTGGGATACCAAAACAAATACATAAATATATACAGACATAACAAGAGCAAAGCAAGTTATCCCCAAGGGCAGTGGAGGATGCGTGGTGAAGCAATGTACTGATCATGGACAGGACAGCAGAGAGCAACACATGAAAAAGGATGAACACACACCTGCTGAAACTCATCACCACCACACCCCCAGGTGCACAGCAGTGTAAACAACATAATGAGAGAAACCTATGTAACAGATGATATCTGCTGGCTAGGCAGCACACAGTGCACACCCTGCTGCACCCTGATCACAGACAAGGGTGTGTGTAGAGTTGATGAACCTGCTGTGAACTAATGGTCAAGTCATCATAATGTACAAAATAATTAAAAACAAAGGATGTCGTGGGCTAACCGGATAACCTTATTTGAAAACACATGCCACCAACCACATCCACAAATAATACACTGAGCCCAAGGAATACATAATATTCCAAAGACAGGGTCTGTATGTGAACCAGTAAGAACCTGTGATGTGCAAAATGACAGACACATGCACAGCTGCCATCGTACACTGTTGTGAGCACAGGTGGACATGGACCTTGCAAGCAACTCAGTAGACACAAGTGTAAATGTGCTCTACGAGAGGAGGAGCAGCCTAGTGTTCACAAAACTGTCATGCACACAAGGCAACCAGGCCTCATTTCACAAAAGCAGATCATGTGGCCCTTGGAAAGTAACTCGAGGAACATTGTCAAGGTAACCACGGAGTCCCAAGGTCACAAGGAGTCATGACATATTCAAAGGTAGACATTGTAGTGCATGTGTGTGAACATGACCAAGCAGCAAAAGAAACTAATGTCTGTAAAATACATATCTTTATTTGGATCACTCCTCCCAGTTACTGTACACAGTGTAATCATAATTTCAAAGTAAGCCCCTCCCTGTTGAAAGATGGGAACACAGTCAGCAAGGTACAAACACACATGCCACATAAAGGTCAATGCCTGCGCACAATTGAGTGGCATGAGATCTCTGATGGAACAGGTGCATGATATGCACTGGGTTCCAGGGCCACATACCCGAGCATCTGCTGCATGCCCACAATGTGTGAGCTACATATGAGGGCATGTAGACTCTAGGCGTTGTAAGCTTAAGACCCCAAACACATCACATGTCCCCCCCCCAACATAGCCCTCATGCAACACAGGTGGCCCCCAAAAGAGAGAAAAACAGATGCTGGCACAATGTTGACATGTGACAAACACCCTCATTAAGTTATGTCCAACCTCCCACATAATGGCTGATTGGCACATCAGAAAGTATTCAGTGTACATGACAAATATCATCTAGAGCTGAATGATTGTATGCTAACAGGTAGCAGGGACACATGAACACAGAGAAAATACAAAGCACACAACTCCCTGAAAGGTGCAGACATAACACCGTGCAGTATGTCCCCTTGCATTGTTTGTTTGGTGGACAGTGTTTGGCTACCGATAGCATGGTCCATGCAATGCTGAAGTGTAGGAGGACAATGGACACCC
This sequence comes from Ichthyophis bannanicus, assembly GCA_033557465.1. Classification (NCBI taxonomy): domain Eukaryota; kingdom Metazoa; phylum Chordata; class Amphibia; order Gymnophiona; family Ichthyophiidae; genus Ichthyophis; species Ichthyophis bannanicus. The sequence goes on along the minus strand of CM066036.1, from coordinate 545,293,978 downwards.
ACACTGACCCACACCAAATATAATGGGCTAATGAGACTGTTGTCAATGCAGGGGGTAAAACAGGACTCTGCAAATGTACACTGCAACGCGTGGACATACATGCAGAGTGTCACATCTGTACAGTAAACATATACAATAACTAGCATGTCCAGATGCAAATGATGGTCAGACAGCCTACAGTGAACCACACAGAGCCATAGGTCCACATGCAGTGTCTCACAAACATAGTCATTGAGAAGCACAGGCACCAGCTGCACACAAACATGGTACAGTGATGCCACACATGAATCTAAGCACCCCTGCCCCCTCCACACATCTAACAAGGATGGTGGTGGGCATGAAAGTGTGTATGTGGCAGAACCTGCACCTTGTTTAGGTGTGGGGCAGGTGGACATAGACAATTGGATCCCTCCATGTGTGCCCCCGTGCCACAAACATGGCTGTATGCTGATGTTGAAACCCACAAATTAACATATCATGTGTGCCATGTCACACACATGGGACACACCTATACACTAACCAACTGTGGAGGGATGTCAGAAATACATAGATTATGTCAGTCCCTGATGCGCACAGTGTCCCAAAAGCAAGGTGTCCTTGACAGCCAAAAGATCATCGCAAAACACACCATGCAAACCTGGCCATGCACAGTAAAGTGCCACCGTCCAATATGACACAGTCCATGAAAGTCCATCTGTGTCCCTGTAAGCAGCAGGACACACAGCCACAGCATGGCACACACTGTGTGTTGTACAGGTCTATCATGGGTAAGTCAGCGGTCCAATAGCAAAAATGTCCATCACAGGCCTGTGTCCCACCAACATAGGTCAAACATCCAATGGCACATCTCCCCAGAAAGAATAAGATGAAGGTCAGTCCCACAACAGGCGTTGGATGGTGAGCCAGATGCCCTGGAGGAAATGGTGCTGTTATGTCATCTGCCCTGTGTCACGAGAGGATAAGTATGGTATTGTTAGACACCTTGCCAAAACAGAACAGATTGCCAAGATTCACAATACACAAAATACAGACCAAAGGGATGCAAAGTCACAAATTACAGGAGATGCATATAAAAAAAAAAGGAGATGAGAGCCAACAGTACATGTAAATGCAGGCATGGCTGTCACATGGATATGGTTATGTACAATCCCAGGTCACACGGGCATCTCACAGCTACACACTATATGCATCTGTTTGTGTCTACAGAGATGCTACATAACATGTCCATGTGAAGATCATAAACCCCAGGACAGGTACAGCCAGATGTAATACCAAATTAGCAAAGTTAAAACAAACCCTATGTGTGCATCATGCGCCCGTCATCAATTCCTCCAAGTACTGCATAGCCACATCAGGTCACAGCAAAGGGAGACAATGTCAGCCAGACATGTCGATTTACCATGTACATCAACTGTTGATGCATCTCCACATCATGCCTACATATGAGAGAAATTTTATTTATTTATTTATTTATTTATTTATTTATTTACATTCTCTTATATACCGCGCTATTCTGCATCAGTGCGGTTTACATTGAACAAACTGAAATGTAAATAAATGTTGCTCAACACCTGTCTCTCAAAACACAAGACACATTGCTGCTCACAGCTCACCACACATGTGGACCATGATGACAAGGTAAGCAGCACAACAGTAGAGGTAGTACACCCCACCATGCCCCCCAGGTGCCCACACCCATGAGAGCACGTGATAATGTACCATGCCTGGACAATGCTGGAGGACATATTCAAAACATAAGCGCAAACACACACACAGTATGCGTTGTCAGCGGCACAGCTGAAAAACATGGGCTGTATGTGCACAAGTGCAAACCTGTGCACATCATGGCCAAGTCACATGCACATATACCTTGGTGATGTCTGATCTAACTATGATGGTGTAGACAGAAAATGCAGTATCCGTAAAACACGACAACCAAAAACACATCTAACTCTGCTGTACATCTGACTGAAAAGGTGTCCCTGCGAACATACTGTACACAAACACATGGGGAGATGGGTCACCACCCCAAAATATGGGTAAGGGAGGCTGTCAGGGGAGAGGTGTACAACACCAGCTGCCTCTTATGACACATGACAGGCGACATGTTGTTCCCATGAACCCATGTACACACAATGTAGCTGTAGATCCACCTACCCTGGACCACAGCATCTTGGACGATGGGCCCTCATGTGCCAATGCTACATTGGAACAGCATCCTCATGAAGCTGGTCCTGTGGAGAGGGAAACAAACCATCACAAAATATATGTCATGTCCCATCTGTGAAACCCACAGTACACAGCAATGTCAACAGCTGGCAGACCCCACAACCTGACCCAACGACTGACTGTTCACCCTCACACTGTACTGATATACCACATGGGAGAGGCAGCATGTAGACGTATGATACCAATGAAATGTCCCCCTATTACTCATTTGCCCCACCCCCCTCGGTTGTTCCTCACACCTGTCTAAGGAGGTGTCTGCAAACACCATGTGTGAAACACATCCCAAGGTCACACTATTAGTCTGTGTTGGCCAGGTTGACAACATTACCCCCTCTCCGTGTCTATGACTCCCCTAATGTTGTTTGTTAGTCCATTGTACATACCTGTGACACCTGGTAATATGCTGTACCACCCCCTGTATCCACTGTGCAAAGGAATATTATACAGTGTACATCCCGTACATCAATGATTACTTAGATTTGTGCGCTGATCATGTGCCAAAATACATGGCAATGTCATCACCATGTGTACCAGACAACACCCCCATGTCTGTCTCTCATCAGACCATGATGGCGTCATGTCAGCCCACTGGGTATCAGGGAGAATGTTAATCCATGGAGAGGCTATATGTGCACCTGCACCACATATCACCCAAATAGGTCTGTGTGTGTATGTCGACATAACATCCCTTGCCAGTGTAGACAAGGCATTTGTGGCTGTGTACTGTGCTAACCTGACTGACATACAGCATGTACCAGAGCCATGACGTAGATGTTGAGATAGTATCACCCACATATGCCACTCTTTATTTGCTAAACTAAACCGCTAAACTAGCAAACAAATACACACATGCAGCTCTACAGTAGGGTCCTGTAATCCACCCGTTCATGATGTGACCCGCTGCACATCCGTATGTGTGTACATTGAAAATACTGCAATGTATGACACCTCACTATATAAGATTAAACCAATGATATGGACCCCGGGCTGCACACTGACCATGTCCACATGCCTCACCCTAGCCATGTATGTGCTACGTTAATCGCCATACCGTATGGTACCGTTTGGTGTGGCAGCAACACCTGTCACATGTAATCAATCCCATCATGGGTATGCAGTCATGCGCATGTGTACTGTGCTATGTTAGACATGTTGCATGACACATTATAAACATACAGACATAGCCAGCCCATAATAGCATAACACACACACAAGCACACCCTGATTGTAGTACATAAACAAGGTGGCCGCATGAGAGCTCTCCACAAATGTTGCCATCTACACCCCATTTAACCCCGGAACATATGCCTGACACCGTGCCACACACACACAATATAATGAAAACAGTGTGTTTGCACAGCAGTTGCTATCACACACAGACACTAACTGGTACTGTGACCCCCAAAAGCTCATAAAGGTGTCGCAACACACAAACCCCATAAACACCAACAGCCACTGTTGTACCCTGTCCACATTGTCCATCGCACACCCCTGGCCCTATGTTACTGTTGGATGTTCAGCATAAGGACAATGCAGTGATGGATCTGAATGCTATCTGTTCAGACACATGACCCGTTATAAACCTCACATGCACACAACAGCACATATATGTGGGAGGATGTGCAATACATACCACTGAATATCTCAGCAATCAACCTCTGCCTGACCACTGTGCCTGCCTGTGTGTCACCACTGGCACATACAGGGGGGCACGGTGGATCCTCCGCAAGATCCTCATTAATCTCTGCAGTAATATCATGCCTGAGAGCAATGTTGTGCAGGATGCAACAGGCTACGATTATCTCTGCAACAGTCATTGCCTTATATTGTAAGGCCCCACCTGTCCGATCCAGACACCTGAAGCGACTTTTCAAAACGCCAAAGGTGCGCTCTATGACAGAGCGGCTGGAGGCGTGGGCCTCATTGTACCTCCGCTCTGCACGTGTCCGTGGTTGACGCACAGGGGTTAGCAGCCAGGGGCAACATCCATACCCTGCATCACCTGCAAAAAGAGAATCATGCATGTGAATGCATGAGCGCATGCCACCACAAATTTGCACAGGTATGGACCTGAGAGACAAATGCATGACACATCCTGACAGAATCATATGACAACACAAATATACATTTGACAGAATAAGACCTATGGTGATAGAAATGTCAGAAAGGGCCCCTGTAGTCTGGACAGACATGGCAAATAACAGCAATGTCACATTTTTGCAAACAAAGATCCGCTATGTGTGGCATATGCGTCTTGGTATGCAGTCAATGTCCGCATCTCTGAAACCACCAATGGCAGCCTAAACCACCAGCACACAAAAAACATGTTAAACGTATATGTTAGCAAGCTATACACCACAATAATATTGTATGAGGCAATGTAAACGCACACCCAGAACATGTCTGACCTGGGGTTTCAACAACATCAACCCAATATCACCTCACAACACTGTGTCCACTAAGGTCAACATACCTACAGACAGCAGTCTGATGCCATATGCTGTGGACTGCTGACCACCAACCATGTCAGTGGACACCCTGTCCACTGTCACCATCATGTTAACATCCCTGTTAAGCTGTGCTCCACAGATCTGCACACTGTAGCCCACATGAGCCCTGAACTATCATAACTACAGAGACTGTCAAGGTTCCTCTGTATGGGGCACCCACACCTCTCTGCCTGCTCACAAGTTGGCCCCTGCCCTTGATGTCACCTCTCTCAAAGGCAGAGACACATCAGGTTAATGACATACACTGATGCCAAAGTACTGGCCATCTGCAGTGGCCCAAAGTAATTCACAACACACGTGTGTATGCACACATGTTATGGTCCATGCCTAAACCATTACCCTACCTAGGGAAATGTGTACCCAACGTTGCCAAGGTTATGAACATCCATCATATGTGTAGAAACCCCCCAAACAACTACCAACCCATGTCATCCACCAAACAATGTTCAAGAACCCCAGTAATGTGTAGGGGTGTGGCCCTCACACACACACATGATAAGCGATAGGTGTATGGATTGTGACTCACAGAAATGTGACATGACATAACACAGTTACCTCAAAAGCCACTAATGCACAGGTGGGTGAGATGGGCAACAATCCCACCCACCCACCTGTGGCCCGGTGAAATACACACACACGTTGAAATGCACACCCATGTACATGCATCTGAACATGTGCATATGTCCCCCTACACCAGCGATGGCGAACCTATGGCACGCGTGCCAGCTGTGGCACGCGAAGGCCTTGCAGCTGGCACGCGTGAAGGTCCGCAAAAAAAGAAAAAGCGGGCTCTGGCTGCTGCCGCGGACGCGGCAGCATGCAGTGTCCCGCGGGGCCCCCTCCGCCCGCTAAGCCCCTCTGCAAGGGCTTTCAGATTCGCGAGGGAGACAGCGTCTCCCTCGCGTCTCTGTTAAGCCCGTAGGGGTTAATGGGAAATTTCCCATCAGCCCCTTTAGACGCGAGGGACTGATGGGAAATTTCCCATTAGCCCCTGCGGGCTTAACAAGAGACGCGAGGGAGACGCTGTCTCCCTCGCGAATCTGAAAGCCCTTGCAGAGGGGCTTAGCGGGCGGAGGGGGCCCCGCGGGACACTGCATGCTGCCGCGTCCGCGGCAGCAGCCAGAGCCCGCTTATTCTGTTTTTAAATTTGCCGGGGGGGGGGGGGTGTTAGGACTGCTAATGGGCTGGGGGGGGGTGTTAGGACTGCTAATGGGCTAGGGGGGGGTTAGGACTGCTAATGGGCTAGGAGGGGGGTTAGGACTGCTAATGGGCTAGGAGGGGGGGGGTTAGGACTGCTAATGGGCTAGGGGGGGGTTAGGACTGCTAATGGGCTGTGGGCTGATGGGGTCTGTCAGTAAATGGTGTGATGGGGGGTTAGGACTGCTAATGGGCAGGGGGGGGGTTAGGACTGCTAATGGGCTAGAGAGGGGGGGTTAGGACTGCTAATGGGCTAGGAGGGGGGGGTTAGGACTGCTAATGGGCTGGGGGGTTAGGACTGCTAATGGGCTGGGGGGGGTTAGGACTGCTAATGGGCTAGGAGGGGGGGGGGTTAGGACTGCTAATGGGCTAGGGGGGGGGTTAGGACTGCTAATGGGCTGGGGGGGGTTAGGACTGCTAATGGGCTAGGAGGGGGGGTTAGGACTGGAAATGGGCTGGGAGGTTAGGACTGCTAATGGGCTAGTAGGGGGGGGTTAGGACTGCTAATGGGCTAGGGGGGGTTAGGACTGCTAATGGGAGAGGAGGGGGGGTTAAGACTGCTAATGGGCTAGTGGGGGTTAGTAATGCTAATGGGCTGTGGGCTGATGGGGCTGTCTGGAAATGGGGTGATGGGGGTTAGGACTGGTAATGGGCTATGGGGGGGGGGTTAGGACTGCTAATGGGCTAGAGAGGGGGGGTTAGGACTGCTAATGGGCTAGGGGGGGGTTAGGACTGCTAATGGGCTGATGGGGAGGGGTTAGGACTTGAGGTGGGCTGTTGGGTGGGGTTAGGACTGGAAATGGGCTGATGGGGGGTTAACACTGGAGGTGGTCTGATGGGGTTAGGACTGGTAATGGGCTATGGGGGGGTTTAGGACTGATAATGGGCTATGGGGGGGCTGGGACAAGAAATGGGCTGATGGGGAGGGTTAGGACTTGAGGTGGGCTGATGGGGTTAGGACTGGTAATGGACTGTGGGCTGATGGAGGGTTAGGACTGGCAATGGGCTATGGGGGGCTGACTGGAAGTGGGGGGTTAGGACTGGTAATGGGTTATAGGGGGGGGGGCTTAAACTGAAAATGGGGTGATGGGGGGTTAGGACTGGAAGTGGGTTGATGAGGGGGGGATAGGACTGGTATTGGGTTGGGGGGCTGCTAGGACTGGAAATGGGCTGATGCAGGGACTAGAAGGGAATGGATGCTGGGTGAGGCTGGAACTAGAAGGGAGCTGGTGTTGGGGGAGGATTAGAATGGGATGGGGCTGGGAGAGTAAAATGGAGAGGGGAAAAATATTTTGTGTGGGAGGGATAAAAAATCTACAATTGGCCGGGTATTGGGAGAGTAAGTGGGGATTGAGGATGGAGGGGTAAATTTTGAGTAGATGAAATAGGAATGAGGAAAGAGCCAAAGGAGAAAGATTAGTATGTTAAAGCAGATGTAGAGAGAGAATGGAAAAAAAAAACAAGAAGACAGAAGAAAGGACAAATGGACAGCAGATGGAGAGTTAGCAGAAGACACGAAGAAACCAGAAGAAAGTGGCTGGAACAATTGCAACTGAAAAAAAATGCACAAAAGGTAGAAAAATATCTCTTTATTTTGAATTTATTAACTGGAATATGTCAGCTCTGGGAAATGTGCATCATTAATTTTTGCGCTTTGTTTAGTACAAGAGGAAATTAATATATAGTTTTATTTCTACAGTGTTGTTGTATATTCCAAGTTTGGCTTTTGGGGTTCCCAGTTTAATTATTGTCTTCCTGTTTCTAAATTGTGATTCCTTGTTTGGTGATGGTCTGTTCTGCATGTGTAACTGAGCTGAGGTATTCTGTTTATATAATTCCTATTTGACATTGCCACTTGTTCTTTCCCCAGTAGGTCATGTATTGTTGTTCTCTGAGATGTATTGGTTTAATATTTGCAGTGTTGCCTTTTGATAGGTAGAGTATGGTGCTTTGTGAGTCCTGGTAGTGCTGTTAGGATACGGCGGGTTTGCTATGGGTTCTAAATGGGCAGCGTTTGTAGTAGTTCCTAATGTGCCTGGCGGTTGGTACTGGATTATAGTAATGTAGAAACCTTTTAGTCTTTCTTTATCCATATACTCATTAAGAGGCATGTTTACTAAAAGTTAGTGTATGGTAACATTATGCAAATATTTATGCAAATGAAGCACCTTATGCAAATGGGGCTTTAATTGACGTGCTGGCACTTTGAGGAAATTCTTTGGTTTTGTGCGGCAGTTTGGGCACTCGGGCTCAAAAAGGTTAGCCATCACTGCCCTACACCATCAGCATGTCACCCCCAGGTATTGTTTCCAACCAGATGTGACATGGCTCATCATGTCACATGCAACTCAATGTCTACACCCCGCCCATAATGTCTGCTGAACGTGAGCTCAGCTGCCTAACACACAGAGCGTATATAGTGCAATATATAATAGATGTTAAGTGACAAAATGATATATCCTACAGACTAAATCATATGTGTGGACATACTCACCCAGCAGGATGCAGTCCCCATACAGTCCCTCCTCAAACTGTCGAAATAGTGCTGAGCGATGCAGGATATAGGAGTCATGGGTGGACCCTGGAAACCGTGGGACCACATTCAGAATATGAAGATTAGCATCACATACAACCTGAACATTCAGGGAATGGTAGTGTTTGCGGTTGCGGAACACCACCTCCCTGTCTCTAGGTGGGACCAGGGCAACATGTGTGCAATCAATAGCTCCCATCACGTGTGGTATCCCAGCTACAGCCTCAAAGGCCTGGTTCAGGGTCCCCCAATGTTGCCTAGTGTGGGGAAGGGCTATGTAATTCCCCACCCGGCTGACCATGGCACGCAGTACCTGGTGGAGACATCGGGAGAAGGAGGGTCGGCTCATGCCACCCACTGCGCCCACTGAGTGTTGGAAACAGCCAGAGGCAAAGAAATGTAAAGCAGCAAGGAGCTTAACTAAACCCGGTATGGCATGGGACCGATTAGTCAGGGGCTCGAGGTCAGGTCGTAGATCCTCATAGAGCTCCCTAATAGCCCTTGTGCTCAGCCTGTACAGGGAGATGACCTGGTCCTCACGCATGTCCTGGAGCTGGGCCCTGGGCCTGTAGAGGCGAGGCTGCTGAGCCTGCACCTCGGCATGTCTCCTGTGCTGTGCACGTACATCAGCTGCTTGGCCCTCCTCCACAGCTGCAGGTCTGATTTGCTGCGGGACTACACCCATGCCCTGTGCCTCAGCCCCATGGACACCATCCCCCCTGTCTGGCAACCGCAGCATCTGCTCACCTTCCAGGGCACATGCAGAAACATATATCCCAGCCATCACCTCACCCCGCAGGCCTACACAAACACACTACAACACACACACAAACCTCCCACAGCAGTGACCAACTCACAAACACCGACTGACAAACTGAACAAACGGATGCAATACACAACACAATACACACAATACAATACAATACCACAGTACAACACAATAGACAATGAACTACACAGATAACCTAGCCTTGATCAATATGTCACCCTCTCCAAACGTACACCTCGCCTACAATACAACCCTCAATGTGTACTATCTCTGCCTGAGGATATATAGATGTATTTCCGGTGTTGTGATGTGCGCCTGTGACGTTGTGCGTCGTTGCGCGCTGTGGGGGAGCGCCGCGTGCATGTGCATCCCATAGAGCAATCCCTGCCGTCCGTGTGCGCCGCGCTGGGGCGTGTATGCGTGATGACGGCATGTGCGTCTGAATGCGCCGCACCCAAACGCCCATGCACATCTCTGACGCAGATCCGCGGCGTGCACAGACGAAAGCGCATGCGCACCTCTGTGGCGTGGAAAACAAACCCGAACAGCAACAGCGCATGCGCAAACGAAAAAAATTAGAGCGTAAACGTCCGTGTTGGCCGCGCTGGGGCGTGTATGCGTGATGACGGCATGTGCATCTGAATGCGCCGCACCCATACACGCCCATGCACAGCTCTGACGCAGATCCGCGGCACGCACAGACGACAGCGCACGCGCACATCAGCGGTGCCCAAAAAACAAAACAAAACGCATGCGCAACGGCAAAAAGCAATGATAACATGGTATAAAACACACTGTACCACAGGTAAACGATGAGGGTGTTGTTAGATACAGTGAGGGAGTGTGGAGAAACAGAGGCGTGTGTGATACTGAAGAGGTAGAAGGTGTTGTAGGGGGAGAGGAGGCTGTGTGTCTGTAGAGTGCCATATCGTATTTGGTGTATCACTGTTTCCGTGTCTGTTCTATGTGTATTGTTGTGTTCTGTGCAGGGTAGGGTGGATTGGGTGGGGTGGGGTGGTCTGCAGTGTGCAGGGTGGTGTGTGGTGTCCTGTGCTGGGTGGGGAGTGGTGAGGGGAGAGGGTGATGGAGAGAGAGGGGGAGAGGGGGAGAAAGGGGGTGAATGTTGATCAGGCTGGTGGGGATGCAGAACAGCAGTGCACTGCAGAGGTGGGTGGGGCGGTGACACCGGTGCCTGAGGCTGTTGCAGGCCCATCGGGGAATACAGGTGTGGAGGTGCAAAGACACACTGGCAAAAGAAAGCGCCCACCTGTGCCAGCTACGCAGCGGAGGAGGGCGCTGAGATTCAGTGACCAGGAGAACCACAGCCTCCTGAGCATGGTCCTGGAGAACTACGATGTCCTCTTCGGCCGCCTCAGTAGCCAAACACCCGTGGGGAACCGCAATGCTGTGTGGGAGGATGTGAGGCTAGCAGTGGCTGGGGCAGGTGGCCCACCAAGAGACACGGACAGTCTGAAAAAAAGATTTTCTGACATAAAAAGAGGTGTACGGCAGGTGATGGTGGCTGAACACCAGCATGCCCTGGGGACAGGTGGCGGGGGCCCCCTCATCTCCCCACTATCGGCCCTCGAGCGTGAGCTTGCAGAAAGACTTGGAGATATCTACACATGTGGCCTGCCTGAGCTCCTGGACACTGCACACCCGCTGGCAGGTACGTCTGACAAATCTTTATGTAACAATGTCCAGGCAACAGCCTAAGCGTAGCACCGTATGTAACTGCCAATATGAAACACGTCTATCAGCTAAGCATGTGCATTTCCAAACTCTTTGTACGCTATGGCTACTAGGTAGTCCCCACAGTGTACGCCTGTAATCACAAATATGTGTCAGGGTTGGCCAGGCCATGTAATGGCCAAACCAACATGGCTCACTGTAACAACACCCAGGGGTCACTGAACCTGTGAGGTGACACTAACAGAGCCCACAGCTGCAAACTGGATACCTCTGCTGCACACAGTGTGTGGATAGGCAGACCAGCAAACATTGTCCCCAGGACAACCACACAACATGCACTGTGAGGCACAGCTCACCCCTCCCATCCCCCAAGCCTCACCTCTGCTGTCACATGTATGGAATCCAGTCTGCGGGCCAATACATGACCAAAGCACATACAGGATAGAACCCAGAGAAAATGCCCACAGACCTATCATCTCAACCAACAGCAACCCTATGATGTCACCAGCTCAGTCTGGAACCTATGTATGCAATGACGCAATCACGGCATCACAGAGGTCCATCAGTCACACTCTGTCAGACAGGTTGCATGTCAAGGGGGTCTGTCCCTCCTGCAATAACCATGACAGGGCACTGCTGATAGCTCTGCACAGGCACCCTCCCCGGCCCCACGGGCCATGACATCCCCCCCCCAAGAGTCCACAGCACACTCATAACTGAGTGTGTAGGTCCACACAATGCATCCAGAGCTTGCACTCCTTCCATCATATCGCCATGAAATCCCTGTGAGCCAGTACCTGGTGTGATAACTGCTGTGACAGTCCCCTCTGACACGACAGTCCCATCTGTGCTGCTGTACCCTCTGTCATGGCTGCTGAAAGCCCAGCTGCGATGTCAGCGCCTGTTCTGTTGAGCATGTCTGTATGGACACTGCACATACCTTCCGGTCCTGCAGTCCAATCTGCCACTGTGCACCCTGTCCCTCCTGTGATGGCCCCCCTCGCACTCATTGTGTGTCACCACAAACTACCGTACAACAAGATGGCTGACACCCATGTTTTGTGATGGATGTTGCCCAATATCCTGGCTCCACGTGTGTCCCCTATGCAATGTGTCTCAGCACCCAGCCTGGGTGAGGTCTGAGCACAGGCCGCACATGCATGTGGCACACATCTCCCTGATGTGACCAGTATGAATGTTATTTGCCACGATTAGTGGGGTCCAATCACAGGGAGATATCAAATAGATATACAGAGAATACCCTCCAGAAATACATGGCGGACTCACTGGATGAAGGTCTAGACCACCTCTACCTCTGATCAATACAGACCGGGTGCGGAAGATATGCTGGTCTCACACGCACACATGCAAAGCTAGGGACGATACAAAGACAGGATGCCCTAACGCATCACTGACCTGTAGCATGTACCTCTCCATTGACAGGGTAAGATATGCTCTCTCTGTCCAATGTCCCTGTCATCCCAGTCTGTCCACGGAACATCACGCTAATCATTAACAAACGTTGTATAACATGTGCCTGATCAGCACAGACAATGCTCACCTGAATGCTGCTACTGTGGAGTTCCATGGTAGCAGCAGGCAGATGATCAGTGTCCAACATAACAAAGGAGATGTTATACAAAGGTGGTCAATGATAACAGACCTGTGCAGGTGCAGCAGGAAAAGTAGCGGTCCAAGGCCGGAAAAAACATATCCTAACCTTTGAAATGAGCAGCAAATGATACAGGTCGTTGATGCGAGAAGGTAATCTGCCTATGCTGCTGCAGAAGCGTTGCATGTGTGAGTCAGAGATCAGCAGTTCTGCCACACCACATGTGTGTTGATAAGAGGTGTAAGTAGTCTACACCATCCTCAGGTGACCATCCCAATGTCCCCCGGAGTGTACACCTTGTATATCTATGTAGTTAGTTTCATATCTATATCCCCTCATACACCGCACTATTCAGCATCAGCGTGTCTAACAGGCAAACCTAATCCCAGTACACTCAACATGCATGAGATCACAGATGACAAGGGACAGAACGTGGATACCAAGGCAAACAATGTACAGAAATCCCACAGATGTACCATAAATGATTAGGGACATGTTACCACTAAAAGGTGACAGGTATATATTCCACCGTCATATATACTCATCACAGGCAGGTTACTGAGATATCATGCAATCAGGTACGTGGGTGGGCTCGCTGAGGTCGACAGGTGTTGATGACTCTATAGGGAAGAGTTTGGAGGGATAGAAAGTGATGGCCTACCTGAATTGTGATAAGCTGCTGATAGGCCAGATGCCAGGGGGTGCTGCATTCCAGCACCTAGGGGCACAAAGGTGAAAGGTCCTGTGGGCTGCAGAGGAAGCAGAGCTTGTGATGGCCGTCTGTAGCTCTAGGGAGGTGATGTTCGTGGATGCTCTCGCTCTGTCTGGTGTAGTACAGTGAGTAGGGGAGGAAAAGAATGCAGTGTAGAGCCTATTAGGTTTGTTCAACGTGTGAGGTAGGGTAAGAAAGATACTGCTGGTCTGAATGGCTAGCCAATGTAAGTGAATCAGCTCAGGGGAACATGGTTATCCAAGGCGTCTCCCTGAGGTAACCTTGCTGTAGCAGTCATTGGCAGCTGTAACGGGTATAAGGTGGATTAGTGAGGAAGCTGACAAATGATGGTCCCGTAATTGACGTGTGTGATCATCAGTGCATGGTATATTGTCATCAAATTGTCTGGTTCCAACATGCAGCGTAGGTGTCTCAAAAAGTGGATCATGTAGTATGCAGGTTTGCCTGTGTTTCCCAGGTGGGATATCATATCGACGCGTAGCTACAGAATGAAATACTGGTAAAGTGAGGACGGGTCGGATTGCAGTTCATATACCCTAGTCCTGAGATGATGTGGTGGGATGATGTTGGGATTGCGCGTGATCAAGAGGACCTCCGTTGTTGTAAGTCACATATGGAGGTTTCAAGAGGACGGACACCCTAACAATGCATTGGGGCAGGGTATGAGAGGGGGGAGAGACATATGTGCATTGGAGATGGGTGTGTAAAGAACAACGTCATCGCCATAAGGCATGTAGACAACACTACATGGATGTATGATCCCACAGATAGTTTGCAGGTAGATGTTCAATAGGGGGATAGAATGTGATGAACATTGGTTAACACCCTGATGTAGGTGGAAGGGTTCAGATGTTCTGTCCACTGAGCCGACATGCTGCCATCTTCGCTATAGATTGGACCTGCACCATTTAAGCACTGTTCCAGTGATGCCCTTCACAATTATTCCCGCCACAAGGAGGTTGTGTGTCACTGAATCACACGCTGCAGGGACGTCCAGAGTTGGGAGGTGGCAACCCAGTTGGATATTATCTATGCCATACATCATCTAACTGAAGAGTATGGTGAGGAGGGTGTCAACTCCATGGAGTTCCCTGAGGCCATGTTTGCAGGGGTCCAGTGGTGCAGCACAGTCAATATGTCCCTGTAGCTGTCGTTCGTCCACGTCTCCTATCATCTCAGCAAGTATAGGTATGCCAGAGATGGGTCTGTAGGAACCCAACTTTAGAGGGTACAGATTGCAGTCTGTCAACAGGGGTATAGCTGAGGTATGCCAAAGGCCTGCAGGTAATGATCCAGTTGTAAAGGAAAGGGATATGATGTTGTTGATCACTGGGCTGACGTGCCTGTGAAGCCCCTTGACCCAGGAGGCATGGCATGGATCGGACTGGGATGTGGAGATGAATAGGGCTGCAATGGTGCCCTCAAGTCCTTTGTTGGAAGGGAAACAGAATGGTGAGATAGTGCCAGGGACATCCTGCACAGGTGTAGTGGTTGTCACAGAGGGACTGTTGATAAGGCACAACCGAGATTGTAGGTGAGTCGCAAAGTCCTGAGGGTGTATCTCCGCTTGGGGCCCTGAGGATGGCCCCCTAGACAGGGTCCAAACTAGGTACAAATGTTCACGTGGACCATTGTGAGATCTCCACATGGTATCATAGTGTTACCATGTCATTGACACTGAGATTGCCGTGCGGCTAGCAGATGGGTGGCTATTGACTGTTCTCAGGGCAACATTTGCATGTTAGCGACGCCAGTGTTTCCCGTGGTTCCGTAATGGGATGAGGGTATCTCCACGGACTGCTGTGTACCAGGGAGCATCCGCTCCATCCCGTGACTGCGTAACTGTTGAAGGTCGCACAGCGATAGGACTGGGACTGATGTGCCAATCTAGCAGACTGATGTCCGGGCAAGGTAATGTTGTGACGCATAGGATGACAAGTTAAGCACACATCCATGTATATTGCTGTCATTGCCCTAACAACACACACCGCTACCAAGTAGCTCACAGGACATACCTGTGATCAGCATTGCAGACCACACAGCCTCGTGCAACCCCACACCCCGTATGTGTCTCACACGCCACACCCTGTAGCTATCCCCTATAGGGCATGTGTGTATGCTGTCCTAACACAAACCCTGATGTGGGGCCAGGTCGCAGGACACAATTAGCACATGTTCCTCATCCCATCCGTACCCCCACCTGTCCCATATCTGGTAACGCCAATCAGACACACCCCCACCCCCACAACACCCCTGTATTAATGTGTGGACATGCAGCAAGGCATGTATAGGTAACATATGAGCTGCCATGCACTGCATGTGTGTGGCCAAATGCATGACGGTGCTATAAGGGTCTACTGCACAGCATCCCAGCCCACAGCCCTGAATGTCACGCACCCCGCCAAACACTATCCGTCATGGTCGCATGCCCAATATAATGGCCCTGTACACTCTGAAAGGGGGTGGCAGAGGCGGGTGCGAGCACAGGGTAACCAAGGGCAAACGGTGACATGAGAGGCGCATAGGGAGGGAGACATGGGACGGGGGCAGGAAGGGGTCTGCGTCCATGAGCACCTTACTGTCAATCAGAACACACGGACAGGGATACTGCACCCACATGTACCCCAGGTGAGGGGACATGGCACTACCGTATGGGTTGTTGAAGGAAGCAGGTGAGTGTGTAAGCAGTATGCATGCCAACATCACTGCATGTATGTGTTAACCACAGCACAAGCGGATATACAGTTGTTGCGTAGATACATATCAGAGCCCTCCTCTATTGCTCACATCACAGGTGACTACAGCAGCATGGGTGCGCATGAGGCTGAGCAGGGGGAGGACGTAGATGAGCCGGACGAGGATGTGCCTGAGACCCGGGAGGACACAGAGGCCCAGCAATCAGGCGCAAGCACAGATGCAACTGGCCCACAGCCCTCGCCCCCCAGGACCAGCGGATCATCACCTGGGATGCCCGGAAACATGCAGCAGCCTGTTGACAGCCAGGCTATGGGTCCCCCACCACAACAGATGCAGGCCCCTTCCAGCCACATGATGGACGTTTCGATGTCTGAGTTGCGCAGCCATGGCGCAGGTGGAGCACACAATGCTGAAGGTGGGTGGCATGAGGTGGTCACATACACAAGGTTTATGTAACTGTTCCCTGTGTGATGTGATTGTGTTGTTTGTCTCATTGTACACCAACAGCTTCTACTGGTGAGGGTTATGTACGTGGCATATTGGCGGAATAGACACAGGGGTATGGCTTTGGGTGGCGGGTGGTCAGGTAACAAACAGCACACCATTTGAGGGCCAATGACACAGTCATATGCCGACATAACTGCAGTGTTTGTGTGAACCTGGTGAGAAGCAAGCGTGTCCTAGGTCAGGAGCGAGCCCCTGACAGGGTGAGTGACCCTGGACAAGCAAACTGTCAGTCCTGTATGGCATGTGACAGCAGGTACCTGCGATGACACACCACCGCTCCCAGAATGCACCAGGGTCCCCAGAGACAGAAAAGGAGCTGGTGTGTGGTACCGTGTGTCCATGCAAGAGGGCTATGAGGTGTTCCCCAACTACACACCACAAAGGGCAGGGCCTGAGTCAGCACAGCTGTGCAGTGCTAGGGTGGAGCACACAACAAGGCATAGGCCACATGGAGTGCCATCTACAGTGGACTATCATGTCAGGGAGCATGATCATGATCCCCAGCTACATCATCGGATGCAAAGGACACAGTGCACAGACAGAGATGGCATGTGACCCTTCGAGGGATGAAGCGCCGATGCGCTGTGAGGTGGCACCGACGCAGGAGAGGTACGTGTACTGGGACACAATCAGAAGGCAGTCCCACATCAGTGGAGTGGTGAGGGTCAGGGAAATGGTGCTGTAGAGCTAGGAGTCTCCAGACGGTACCTCTGCCAGCGGAGTCTGCACGTCATAGGGACCCAGGGAAACGTGCCAGATGGTATGTGAAGAGAGTTCCAGTGTCCCTTGAACTGTGTTGGGCGTCTGCTCTTGGTAACTGGTGAACATAATGGCCATTATATCTGGCGAGGAACCATCTCTGAGATGGGAGCACAGGTGGAAACTCTGACCTATGCCCTGGCTACACCCCTGGAGGACAGCTGGGAAATACGTATGCCAGCATTGATCGTCTACATTGGGGAATCCCTCTGTTGTCAGGCCCTCATGTGGAAACATAACTGTTGACGGGGGGGAGGAGCCCCAAGGTACAAGCTGGGGATACATGGATTACCTCATGTCCACACCCGTTATGTCATAATATGTTGGAACGTACACCTACCATCGCACAGACATACAGACCTGTTATAAAATCCACCCATTGAGGCCCCTGGGTATGACTGATAGCCACGCAGTGGGAAGCAAGCCAGGTGGATGATCAGCTGGGTAACTGCTATCAATTGAGCCATACCTACATGAATGTGTGCCCTGATGCAATGACCCTGGAGTCCATGTGTGGGAGATGGGAGGTTAACCTGCAGAGAACAGGTGATCCATACGGCGTTGGCTATGGGTATGGTTATGTTCTGGGTCACGGATATGGTTATGGTTATGGTTATGGTTTGTAAAAAGGGATCGAGGGGTTATCCGGGAACACACAGACCGTTGAGCCTGATGTCAGTACCGTGACAAATGGTAGATACCATCATAATGGAATAAATGTACTCAGCAGGTAGATAGTCACGACCTGATGGGGGACAGCCAACATGGCTTTAGACCAGGAAGATCCTGTCTTACTAATCTGTTATGTTATATTGAGGGAGTGAATAGGCAGGTGGACAAAGGTGAGTCGGTTGATGCTGTGTATCTGGACTGTCAGGGAACCTCTGACAAGGTCCCGCATGAGAGACCGTTTGCAAAGCTAGAGATTCCTGGGGTGGGAGGCAGTGTACTATTGTGTATCATGAACTGGTTGGAAGATATGAAGCAGAGAGTAGTGCTAAATGGCCAAGTTCCCCAATGGGGAAAGGTGGATAGTGGTGTACCACAGGGATCTGTGCTGGGTCTGCTGCTTCTTGAGATATTCCTAAATGACCTGGAAGGTGGTGTGACAGGTGAGGTTATCAGATTTGCACATGACACACAACAATGTCAGGTTGTAAAAACCCACAGGGATTGCGGATACATGCAAGAGGACCCTGATAAACTGGAGGACTGTGCATCAGAATGGCAGATGAGGGTTAATGTGGTGAGGTGCAGGGTTATGCACCTAGGGAGGACCAACCCAAACTATGGTGTCATGATGCTGGGTTCAACATTAGGCACCACCACCCAGGGAGATGTTGTAGGCGTCATTGCAGATACCATGTTCATACCCTTGGCCCATTGTGCAGCGGCGGCCAAATGATCAAATAGGGCGATAGGTATGATCTGGAAAGAAATGTGAGTTATAAAAACATATGTTATCATGCCTCTATAGCGTTCCATGGTGATGACACACCATGTATATTGTATGCAATACTGGTCACCGTAAATTGAAATGGGATCTAGCAAATACAGAGGTGGGTCAGATAAGGGCCACCAAAATGGCAAAAGGGATGGGAGTCCACTCCTATGAGGTGAGGCTAAAAAGGTTGGTGCTCTTTAACCTGGGAGAGAGACGGCTGAGGGGAGATATGATAGAGGTCTATATATCCATGGACGGTGTGGAATGGGTAGACATAGATGAATTGATTATCTTATCAGAATATATAGAGACTGGGGGACATGCACTGGAGCGACAGGGTAAACTATTTACAACTGATAACAGGATGTCGTCTTTCACAAAACGTGTACTCAAACTCTGGGATATTTTGACTGAGGATGTAGTAAAGGCTGTTAGTGTAGCTGTGTTTAGAACATGTTTGGACAGGTACCTGTGGTAAGGTCCATAAACCATCATTAGGAAGGTACCCTGGATATCAATGCTTGATCAAAGACAAGCATTGTGGGACCTCTGTCCCTTGGGGAAACTGCTAGGTACGTATGACCTAGATTGGCCACTGTTGGAAACAGCCTACTGTGCTTGATGGACCCTGGTGTGACCCAGTA